>OX457038.1:57974405-58014405 GCA_949752735.1 Lumbricus terrestris
ACACGGACGCGGACACGGAGAAGGACACGGAGAAGGACACGGAGACGGAGAAAGACACCGAGACGGAGACAAAGACGGAGAAGGACACCGAGACGGAGACAGAGACGGAGAAGGAGACGGACGCGGACACGGAGACGGAGATGAACACGGAGACGGAGAAGAACACGCACACGGAGACCGAGAAGGACAAGGAGAAGGATACGGAGACGAAGATAGAGACGGAGAAGGACGCGGACGCCGAGACGGATATGGGCGCGGACGCGGACACCGAGATGGGCACGGACACGGACGCCGAGAAGGACACGGAGGCGGAGACGAAAAAGGGGAAGGACAGGGACGAGGACAAGGGGATGGAGACAGAGAAGAACACATGGTTGGATATATGTATGTATGTATGTATGTATGTATGTATGTATGTATGTATGTATGTATGTATGTATGTATGTATGTATGTATGTATGTGTGTATGTGTGTATGTATGTAAGTATGTATGTATGTATGTATGTATGTATGTATGTATGTATGTATGTATGTATGTATGTATGTATGTATGTATGTATGTATGTATGTATGTATGTATGTATGTATGTATGTATGTATGTATGTATGTATCATCATCATCATCATTAACCATGGGTTCATCGCCCGTAGGTGCTTGATGCGCTCTTCACGGCTTCCCTCCATGTGTCTCTGTCTATAATTATGCAGGTCTCATTGACATCATATTATCGGCAAGTCAATGGATACACCTTAGCGACTGATTCAGTTCATAAGCTACATGTAGGCCTACAGTACCGAAGAATATACACGGAAGTAGGCTACTGATAACCTGCTTCTCTATAAATGCCATTAAACCCCCAGAGCCTACGCTGTCATTAACGATCCAGCTAATGATTTGTGGGTGGAGCCTTGACTTCGCTAATGACACGCTAATCACCGCTAAAGGAATAGATTAACGGGAGAAAGACGCGTCTTTTACTCGCTAAAGGAATAGATTATCGGGAGAAAGACGCGTCTTTTACTACGAATTCTTTAATTTTTTACACGCGATTAGTGACGGTTTTGCGCAGTATTAAAGGTCCTATAACGGAAGCGGTACTGTACACTGTTTAGTCACCGAGTCAAGTGACAGTGTTTAGCCTTTGACCGTGGAGTCCATCAGTAGGCTATAGACTGGAATCTGAAACGTTTGATTACAGTTCAACCGTGATACCGAAATATCCTTAAGCTTCAGCAGTAGTCGACAAGTTATAAGTGCTGCAACACAAGGCAGCAATAGTAGGCCTTAGTCTGCAAGCTTCCATAGCACACAATAGATTTCTGCTCCACGTCATGCGCCCTCGTCAACGTAGCTTCAATGAGTACATTGACCGCACACGTCACGACAAGGACTGTGCATTCGCATTCAAATATGCTGAGGCTGAGAAAACGAAGTCGCTAATACCTGAAGCATAGATTGCTCTTTTTATTCTGAGTTCACAAAATGCATAGCATAATATCATAATTATATGTGTGTGTGTGTGTGTGTGTGTGTGTGTGTGTGTGTGTGTGTGTGTGTGTGTGTGTGTGTGTGTGTGTGTGTGACAGTTGTCTCTGAATTTATTCAAGGAGACTTTAGGACATATACACAGGCATATACCTCATGCATATCCGTGTGCTAGTCTTCTCGTTGCTAATGCACCATCAGCCTACACAGTAGCCGTAGGCCCACACAGTCCTACGTCTAGAGTAGGCCTATGAGACCTACGCAAGCTGCTGCATGGAAACTGATTGGTCATCTGAGCACGCTTCAATAGCTTTCGGCGTTGTGCTGCGGGCCATAATAGAGTCCATAAATCCAGACTCAACTTGGAATCGCTTCAGATCGCCGATAACGGAGACCAAGGAAACACGAGAACTGTTCTGGGATCGGAGAGGCCTATGCTAACACAGTGAGGACCTTTGGTGCCATTATTTCCTTTCACTACAGACGAAGAAGAGTCGGGCGTGTTGTTTAAGTCTTATTAACCTTCTCAACAAACATATCGGTAGAAAGATGGCTTTTACTAGAAACGCAAAACCGCTTTGGACACTGGTTGTTTTAATCATCATCAACGCAAGAGCAGGTAGACCTCTATACGGTTGCATATTTCAGTAGAGAGAATTTTATTTATTATATTTTTTACTAGCACTCGTGAATAAGCTGGTGCCCTGCGCTTGGCTTTGAGTGGCGCTCAAGAAATGTGGAGAGTACGATTACGTTCAGCAGAGCGCCAATAAAACTGAAATGCGTGTGTGGAAACAATTAATTTTGTCCAAGAACGGTAAGTCGTCTTACACGAGCAAGGGTCAAATGGACGAAGTCGTTGATTGTAACGGGAAGTGAGACCACACTACGGCTCAATAGTTTAGTGGAAACACTTCCAAGATTTCAGAGCGGAAATCAGGTTACTCATTTGCATAATGTCTTTCAATTCGTTGCAATGTGGGTCATTGCCCTATATGTCATCGAATCAACAAGTCGTGTGTTTAATATAAAAATAATATTAGCGAATGAATATTAATATATGTCAACATGTACAGCACACAAAACCTTTCTCTAAGGGTTTGGGAAAATGTCAAATTAGATACAAGTCTTTCTCAAATATACCTACTTAATGACCAGTACTAATTAAAGCTATTTTGAGGGATATAACTATAATATCTACCCTCCCGCGTTGAATTCTTTAACTCGTGTCGTCGTTCACCGTCGTCCAGTTTTCATCGCCTTCTCCCAGTTGCAGATCTCCCGAAGCTGTAGGCCTCGATTCTCTGCAGATTTTCTTCGCCGTATTCTTCTTACCCGTTTTCGTATAACTTCGATTTTACAGTTTACGATTCCAACAGTACTTGTTCGATAACGTATTTGCCGACTGTTGCTACCTTCGATTAAAGTTCGAGAGTTCGATGTAACATTCGTAGTTTATTTATTACTTCGCAATATATCGTGAAGTAACCTTGAAGATCTCCGATGTCTGCTTAAGATTGCAATACATCGACGCAGTTAACTGGTTAGTTTTTGCGCTATTTCGATCGTTTCGTTTCGCTCCTCGAACCTCTGTATTGTCCTCACTTTAGGATACAAACTAACGTTACACCGTCTTCCGAACGTCTGAAATGTCTCTGAATCTACCCGGCATCATCCGGCAACAATTAACTCCAACTCACGACCGTTTCAACGTCGGCCATCAACTCCGTCCCTCTTCACGTCAACTGTCCTCATTGCGCAGGCGCAGCAGCCGATCTTTTACTACTCGTGTTCCATCAGCAAATGCCGTTGCTGTATTACGCAATGTTTGCCCCGATTTAATATTTATTTTGCCCCTAAATACTGGTCATAGCACTGGTCAATTAATTAAACAGAACAATGTATAGTTTCTCCTTAGAATTATTAACTAGACATTAACTAGGGCCTCTCCCTAACTTAACATGTGCAATTAATATTCAACAAAATATATATCAGGATAAGAACGTATAGGTGGGACCAAGGATATCGCTACATTGATATACAGGCGAAACGCGCAGGAAAGATTACGTTGTTTCAGATTATAAGCCTCATTGTTCATTAGTAATTTCTGTAAAACAACTGCTTTCAGATCAATATCCAGAAAATCAGACCATTAAATCATAGAGGCAGTCAAAGGAAGATACTTCAGTTAAAAAGAAAAGATGCTTAACTTAATTAACGACGACATGACAATCTGCAATTCTGCGGGGTGCGGTGATCCAGTGGTGGGTTCGGCGCATTGGAGCCGGAGGGTTCCAGCTGCGAATTCAACTCAAGCCGTCGCGTCGGGCCTTGGACAAGTCATTCACTCGCAATTGCTCGTGCGCATGAAACTGCGATGCAGTGTCCGTGCTGTAGTCTGGAGCTCCTCTGAGTAGCGAGCTTAAAGAAGTGTGCGGGGCCAAAACAGCAGACAAATGGGATGATTATGACAAAAACAATTGGGATGATTATGATGGATATTACGATGGTATGATTATGATGATGATGACAAATTGGATGATTATAATGATGACATTTTGGATGATTAAGATGATGACATTTGGGATGATTATGATGATGGCTATTGGGATGATTATGATGATGACAATTTGGAGTAGGCTACGTGGCGGGTAGAAATCCTCGACGGACCAACGGGACCATTCTCCTAAGCACATAGTCTTCTATATGGCTCTCATTATCCTATCTCTTATCGTACTCTCATTTATCGTCCTATCTCTTGTAATCCTATCTCTCATTGTCCTAACTCTTATCATATCTCTTATCATTGTATCGCTCAGCATACTATCGCTTATCCTATTGCTTATTATCCTATCTTATTTTCCTATTTTTCATCCTATCCCTTACCATGGCATCGCTTATCATCCTTTCTCTTATCATCCTCTGATCATCCTATCGCTTAGCATCCTATCGCTTAGCATCCTATCGCTTAGCATCCTATCGCTTATCATCCTATCGCTTAGCATCCTATCGCTTAGCATCCTATCGCTGATCATTCTATCTTTTGTCATCGTATCGCTTAGCATCTGATTGTCCGTTGTGTGCGATGTTCTATTAGGTCAGGCTATAACGTGTTCAAAGTGTTCCACGTCTTCCAGAACTGACGATTGCGTAACAAGTCCACCTCCGGCTACCACCTGCGAGAGCAGTTACACCAACTGCATCGTTATTTTCATGCGCAGACACTCAGGTAGGAAAACAGCACAACGAAAACGTGAAACTTCAGAGTAAAATAACAAAGTGATGCTAGACAATTCAGTGTAAAGTCATGTAAACTTAATTCAAGCCATATACTGTTATACAGTATAGGCCCACATGCTGTATGGCAATATGAGCTCAGATCGGAATATGCTTAAGTTTAACTTCTACCTATGCCGCTTTCTTATGCATCAGGTGCACAGGACATTTCTTGGGGGTAGGTTGTGCCTGTCCCAAGCCAGGATAAAGAAGGAGGGTTCTGCGTTTGGCTTGCAAGCCACCCAGGTAAAACACCCAGCGCAACAGAAACGACGTAGAAATGAAGTGGGAAAAACTGCGTTGCCCGATGTGTGGCAGATCTGCACGCACGGGAAGCACTAACGAAAACATTTGTTTCATTCTTTTTGTTACCTTTACCACTAACGAAAATGACGCTGCAAAAACCAAGCAAAAAACACTAATCAAGTTAATAATAATTATTATGCGTTAGGAGACATGTGAACTTCTAACTTGCATGCGAGATTATGTTGATTTCTGTTTTTCCCAGGTGAGCTCTTCTCGTTCAACCGGGATTGCAGTCTATCCGAGTTTGGTGAAGCGTGTACCAATGGAACCGACAAGGCGACGTCGGAACCGCTTCGGGTCTGTTACAAAACGTGCAACGTCGATGGCTGCAATGGCTACAATTCCTAGATCTTCTGCGACGAAAATGACCAATAACGAAAACTCCACAACTACCCTACGGACCAATAGCTAGCATATAGGTGAAAGTTGACGAATTAAGATAAACGCTGATTGGCAAAGAGACGTTGTAATAAAGCAGTCAAAGCGTCGATTACATTCCAGAATTACCCAGAAGCGCCTAAGAAATGACATATCTGACGAAATTTTAAATTATTGCATGCAAGAAAACGTCGTCTTCTTTGTGGTTGTCCTTGTCATGCTTTCATTTCATATTTAAAAGCTGATCTAACCCGGCTTCGCCTTTCTAATCTGATCGAGTTATTTCTAACGACTTCTGTAGCACATAAGAGAGTGCACAAGCCGTCACTTAATGGCTGCCCCAGATGGTGAGGTTAATTTCGAAATTGATTGTCTGATGGAGAAGCGACGTTGAGTTGCAATCGGTCGTAGAATCCAGAGTTTAAGCCGCGATTGGTAAAGAAAAAGAAACAGACGAGTCTGATCGAGTCTGATCTGATAGCTTGGGGAGAATGTCTAGGTTTGGGACAGGTCCTGCATTGGGACAGTGGTGGTGCAGAAGTCGTCTCTATATATTATCGGGTGTGGCGCCGCCCAGGCAGGGCTGTTTTTAGGGAATTTTTAGAACTGCACATCCTCTTCTCTCCTTTCTCAACCTCCATGGTAAATTACTCCCAATCTGATGAAAATGACCTATTTTTACTAGTTTTAACTGCACGGAACGTGACGGAAGTGCTTCTACAACTGCACGAATCCATTTAGAACTGCACATTTTGTGTAGAACTGCACGTTAAAAAAGCCCTGCGCCCAGGGAACGTATTTCATGTGGCGATTGATCATAATTATGTCTCATCCTGCATTAAAGAAGACGTTTCATAGAGATATTGTAAATTTAAGTTTTCGGCCTAAAAAATAATTTTTTAGTCAAGCAGTATCAACTACTGCATTCAATGTCTAGTGCTTATTTAGCGCAAAATACAGAAAATTGGTTAGAGTAGTGTATTGCAGAGCATATGGTGAAATTTGGGAGTAATTCACTGAGTACATTTTTTATTATCTCAAAAATAGTGCCCTGGCAATTGATGGCCTGCATTGGGACATGCGCTCATGGCCTGCATTGGGACAATCTCAAAGCAGGAAATTCATCATAAGAAATTAAACTTAAACGGTTTTACTGTATATTGTGTGTTACAGAATGCTATCAGGATGGGTAAAGTATCGATACATTGCACTTACTTGAAATTGACCAGTAAGTTCAACTTTTATTGTGATTGCCTGGGTCAACGAAAGCTTGTTCGTATTGATAAAAGTTTTGATAATATTATTGTTTAATCCACTCTAGTCACTCATTTAGATATTGTCAACTGGAATATGATATATTATACTCTATTAGATATGATTCGAAACAGATTTATTGTTTGTCCCAATGCTCCACATGCGTTGTCTCAATGCAGGACGCTATGGCCTGAATTGGGACACATTTTTTCACAACGGAAAAATTCTAATGGGGGTTTATTTTTGTGATAAAAATGCAATAAAATCATGTTCGGTTCTTGAAACGTTGCTGTTTCGGGACTATATCAACAATATGCATGCATTGCAACTAACACAGATTAAATGCCATAAAATGAAAAAATTATCCCAATGCTGGACAATGTGTGGACATTCCCCCTATAGGTTGAGAGCTGCGCAAAGACAAAGAGTGTTTCCTGTCTTTGTAAACCTCAATGTCTGTTTATTTTTAGTTGCCCGCCTGATAAACTGATGACTGCGTCCTTTGCTGAGGCTGAATAAAACATTTGACCATGGTTACTCTGCAAAAAGACTTCTTGCCGATGGCGCTTCAAAAGTGACCGTTATCGCAATAATTAGGCCAAAAAAAACTGTTGTGTTTCCGGTAACCCGACCAACCCTCTTTTATTGCCGCGACTCAAATAATTTGTGTGAAATTTTTTTAAACTTTTTTTATTTAAAAAAAATTTAACATTTTTTTAAAATAAAATTTGTGTTGAAACAATACGGTGACATTGACTTCCATATAGAGTTGGATCTTAGGCCAAAAAATAATGTGTTTTCTTTAACCCGACCGACTCACTTTTATTGATGCATCTCGGAAAATTTTGTGGAAATTTTTAAATTTACAGTGACATTGCCTTCCGTATATGAGGCTAGGTGAACTACCAGGCGTTGCCCGGGAAATTTCGATTTTTAGTTCCCAGCCACGCTAACCCCGCTCCCATCGCCTTTCTCACCCCGCCTTTCTCACCCCGCCTTCTTCTATCGGCCCCAATCCGGTCCCAGCATGGGGTGCCTGGCGTAGTCCGTGAAATGTAGGTTTTTCGCCCCAACCCAGTTCCCACTCGCCTCTGCGGGGCGGGTTCGCCACCCCTCCGAGGTGGCCGGCATTTGCCGGTCAATTTTGGTTCTTTTCCCTAAACCTGTCCCCCACCCGTAAATAATGTCCAGATGGCCTACGTACGACGACACGGTATATTAATTACCGGTATCCTTTGTCATTATCTTGTCCAAACTTGCGATCAACCGTTAATAATTATTATCAATGTTTTTAGTATAATTTTGCGAAAGCGCGCGCTATAAAAATCGGCCGTCTAAAGTGAGGTAAAGAAATGATGGCGTCATATATCTATGGGTTCTTTGAAAAGTGATTCGGCGACCAATCGTAAATACTGCGTTAGTTTTCGGACAAAAAAATAAATGTTTCAAACTCGGGAAAAGGTAAGATTTTGCATCGCGAACCCACCTAGGTTTGTTATGGGGTGCTACAAAGTATTTTTGTAAATATTGGGAAATATCGGTCGGATGGATAAGAAGAAAATTGTGTTAGAGTTTCGATTTTATAGGTTTAGATGTATAATTGGAACATCATAATTATAGCATTCACTAAGCCAGACGACGATCGGAAGTAGCCGTCTTTCAAGGTATATAATGGTCTGTTAATTAGAGCAATCAATAGTTTCCCACGATCAGTTTGACAAGGCAGGCGGTTGTGGGGTGGATGAGGGGAGAGAGTAATAGATCTGAAAGGAGGGTTTTCTCACGGTAGCTCGTTGCAGGTATTGAGTACAGGGCCATCTATCCTGTAGTACATGCTGGCTATACACAGCCTGCTGCAAGTTTATAGTTTAACTAGCTGTTTTCCGTCCATTTTGCTCACTTTAACTTCCTAAGCTTACTAGGCTCTCTTGTGATCACTGTGCCCTCCTTTGCTCTCTGCCACTTTCTGCTCACAGTGTTCTTGTGTTTACTGTGCTTTTTGTGCTCAGAGTGCTCTCTTCTACTAACCCTGCTCTCTTCCGCTCACTGAGCAGTTCCCTTTTATTTCGAGCACACTTTGGTGAAGGATTTAACATTCATTCATTCAAGTGTTTATACAGCACCTCTTCAAGGAAACTACTCAGAGGGGCTCCCGACTCCAGCATGGCCAAAAAGAACAGTTTTCAAGTGAATAGAATGTTTCATTTTATTTTATTGATCTCTCAATTTCTATAGCGCCTCTTCACGCTATCTACTCAGAAGCGCTCCCGACTACAGCGTGGACACTGCATTAAAGTTTCACGCCTGCCTAGCTACTTCCTGGCTGCCAGTCTTGAGAAAACTCTAGCCTTATCATTCTCACTTGAGCCACCTCTAACGGTGGCTAGGGAAAATAAATCTAGCAACCTCTAGGCGTAACTAGTCACTGGCTCGGCCAGTCTGGAATGACCCCTAGCAGTGATGTTCTGTTCGCACTCATCTCCCCTTCCCCTCCCACTTTATCTTACCAGAAAAGATGTCAACAAAATGAAATTAATTGAATTGTTTTTTAGAGCAGTTTTAGGTTGTTATGATGACATCGTTGTATGCATTCTTCTGTGAAAGCGTGTTTTTGTGTTTGTATGGCCTGTTGCTAATACACATGTTATGTGAAAACGCACAGGCTAGCCGCTAACCCCTAAAGACTTCTGTAGTTCCACTCGATCATTTTCATCCTAGGAACGTTTCTGACGTTTAAGCTTCTAATCCACCGCTCGGAAAGGGCGTATTCTAGGAATTCAACTAACATTTAAACCTATTTCGCATAATTGGAAACATCACTACATGGTTTCCGCGTGAAATCGCTCTTAATGTACCAAGCTTCTATAGCGCAACTTGAAATCCTTCGTCCTAGCAACGAATATAGTGCTTAAACTTCTATTGCACCATTGAAAACACTATTCAATAAGATTCTAATTTCTATAGCGCCGCTCACAAAACGATGCATCTTAGTGATTAGTCCAATGTTTAAACTTCTATAGCGTTTGAGTTTTGGTCTGCCCTTCCTTCCCTACCCTCCACTCTCTCCCGTGTGGGATAATGGTCTCCAGTACGAGCACAAAAGGGCGACCGATCGACGGGCAACAATGGGCGATTGTATGCGAAACGAGCACAAAAGGATGTCGTCGGATTCAATGAAAGGACCGAGCGTCGGCCAACAATGGGTCATTGTTCTGAACAATGGAGGGGTATATTGTTCTCAAACTCTCAGTTATACCACTACTAAGCGGTCTGTCCCAGTACGACTGCGTGTGGACCACTCTGTCGTCTGGCGGTGTGATTTGGCTCACGTCGCACCAACGTTGCGTCATCTCCTTCACGCATACGTCGATGTCAGTGTGACTGAAGCCCAACATGGAGGATTGGAGGTCGGAGGTGTCTGCGGCAGAAGCCAAAAAGGCAGGGAGTGCAAGTGGGGCCACTCGACGAATTTTCAGTTCACCCATTTTCACGGGCAACGAGGCCTGTAAGGCGATGTTGAACATTGCGCTTAAGCCGTTCCGAAGAAGGTCGTCGAATCTGTCCAGCAAGGCGTGTCCTGTGCATGGGATACATCGTAATGTGTATACCAGTTTCTGGAAGCTGAGTGAGTAGACTATCTGAGGAGGAACAGAGCGTCGTGTTTGGCAACTCCGCCACTGGTTGTTCTCTGCCAGTGTCAGTCCCAAGTCCCTTAAAGGCCACAGCATTATAGCGTTGCATCGTGAGCGAGATTCGTTGAAACAAAAATGTTGTCTCCCGTGGGTCCCCCGTTACAATGTTTAACTTCTGTCCCAGGTCCGAGAGGAATGATAATCCTTCGTTAATAATCGGACCCAGTGTCTCGAAAGCCAAAGGGACAAAGATGTATGACGTGGATAGTTCGTGGTATTTGTCAAGTTTGCGGGTCGACCCCTTATTATTATTATTATTATTATTATTATTATTATTATTATTATTATTATTATTATTATTATTATTATTATTATTATTATTATTATTCTTATTATTATTATTATTTTTATTTTTTATTTTTTTATTTTTTCTAAAATTATTATTATTATTATTATTATTATTATTATTATTATTATTATTATTATTATTATTATTTTTATTTTTTATTTTTTTATTTTTTCTAAAATTATTATTATTATTATTATTATTATTATTATTATTATTATTATTATTATTATTATTATTATTATTATTATTATTATTTTTATTTTTGATTTTTTGATTTTTTCTAAAATTATTATTATTATTATTATTATTATTACTACTATTATTATCAGATCCAGCAACACATTAAACTCTACATGGTCCAAATTAAGGTCGATCACAAAGGCAATGTGGAAGAGAAGCAGATGGCGTTTCCTCGTTGGACTGCAACCGAGATTCTCTGGAAAAGGTAGCTTGCCTCGAGTCTGTCTTGTGTCGCCTCGGTCAGCCTCCGCCCCAAGTCTAGCACAAAATCAAGTCCTTCCGAACTCCAGGCACCGCTCGATTCCAATGCCACCGCCACGAAGGCATGTGTCCTGGTGATTGCGGTGTACTTTAATCTTTTGGCAACGGCTGCCCGGTTTGCGGCTTCACCTGCTCCTGTTGATGTTGCTGCCAGGTACGACGCTGCAAAGGTGTCTGACACCGTCACGTCCCAAGTGAGGCATCTTCCACATGACCATGGAATAAGTGTCACACCGTCTGGTCGTTTGCCATCTTCCCTTGTAAGCCCTAACGGTTCCTTCTGTGATGGAATGTTTGCTCTTCTTAAAGAGCGCCATATGATATCGTTCAGTAATTATTATTATTATTATTATTACTATCATTATTATTATTATCATTATTATTATTATTATTATTATTATTATTATTATTATTATTATTATTATTGTTATTATTATTATTATTATTCAGCGATTCAACGCCGTTGCTTACCACAGCACTTTTGATTTGCCAGTATTGAATGAAGCGTAGCCGTTCCATAACCCGCCAACTAACAGTCTCCGGACAATTTTTGGCTTCCTGAGGGATCAGAACTACCTCGGGTAAAAAAATAACATTATAATAATAACGACGCATCGATCAGCGTCACTATATATCCATGACAAAGGGCGATCGAGGCTCTGATGCGTGTCTACGTTTTGTTTCATCTATCAACTGAACAGACAATCAGATGTTCTCACAATCATTGAGGTCTGTTGTAGAAAAATCTATCGTATACATGTACTCTTTCTGTTTCGCCGGACCAAAGCGAACATGCCATTATCTCTTCCTCGTCAATAATACTATGCACCAGCCGGTTTTCCGGGAGTTACCACTGGCTGTGATTTAATTATTGACCGCATTTGTAACAGTTACACTACATTGAAAGTTCTGCTTTACGGCATAAGTTACGATTAGGGCGATTCACGTCACAATGGGGGAGATGTTTTTATTTTATTTTTTGTTGACATAGTAGATAATTTTGCTCCTTTTTCTATTCTATTTTGGGATTTATAAAGCGCCTCTCACAGTACAACCTAATCAGAGGCGCTCCCATTGCGAAGAACTCCTGGAAAAAGAAAAGTCTTAAGACAACGGGCAGAAAAAGTAAAACCTTCAGATAAAATCTGGGCACGAACAATAGTATAGGAACGCCATTCCACAGTAAGGGGCAGACAGAGACAAAGGTTTTGGTCTAATTCAACACTGCAGTCAAATTTTACTGTAATCTATTAACGTTGACTCGATGCTCAATGCCCCTGAAATATTATATGAGACATACATGAAGAAAGCAACGCACCTGCCATTGACGAGACCTCGTATACAGCAATTCTTGGTTCTAGGACGATTGATCACCGGACGGTTGATCACCGGACGGTTGATCACCGGACGATTGATCACCGGACGATTGATCACCGGTCTTGTGGTCACTGCAATTTATTAACTAAGGATGAAAGAGAAATGTCGTAATTACCGCTAGTAAAGATAAACATCGTCGGGTTCTGTTAATTATTCTTAAATGTAGCCTACACATAGCAAATAGCACATCAGAATATTAAGTAAGCTTACGCATTCCAAGTAAACGTCTTTTGTTCTTTACGATTAAAGGCCAATCGCAGTCCATCAAAGTGTTACGTCAAATCAGGCTTGATGGTATAGGTATATAGGTCAAATTAGGTCTTATGCTTTGCCCAAAAGCCTCAGTTCTTGTTGTTGTATAAAAAGGGTTTTGCAAAAAGGACAAACAAATACTTTTACTTACTAGCGTGTAGTTGCCGATTTTTTTCTTATTAGTCATCGTGTATAGCCTACCTGTTCAATAATGCTTGACCACCGGACGATTGATCACCCGTTTCAGTATATTTTCACATATTCACTTCTTATAATTTCATTACAAATTTAATACATTATGTGGTAGATTGAGTCTGTGTCATTTCGTTTCATTTAAATGGTTATCTTTACTAGCATACTCTATTCTTAAATTAAAGTTTTTAAAATTTTCATTCAATAAGTTTTTTGTGAAAATGCCATTTTCTTAATTAAATGGAAGAATCCTTTTTCACTACTGCAACAAGGTTGAAAACAGAACTTTTGTTAATTGGGAAACCAGAGGTTACTCTTCCTGTATAAATGTATTGCCTACAAGAGGCCACACACTACAGACACTTCTACTTTTTCATCATTGCAGTTTCTGAAGAAGGCTGTGTGAAAGAGCTTGAAAATCAAGTCAATCTGAATTTGGAATAAGGCAAGAGTCCCTAAAGCAGTTCAGTCTAATAAAATGTCAAAGGAAAGGGTTTAGAGATAAAGATAACAGGAGCAACAACTCTGAGTAACAAAAAAGTGAGAAGTATTTGTTGAAAGTAGGCCTACATATCGTTTTTGATATTGCAAGCTGAGCATGTTATCAAAATTGATAAGTATAAGAAGTTTTTAACAGATCAGCAAGAATCATGAAAAATGAGCATGACTACAGTTGTCAATGAGGAGGAGAGAGCAAAAGATGAGACAAGAAAAGCCTGGTATAAGATAACAATGATAAAAAAATCAGCTATAAGATCTTGTTGGAGTAACCAGGCAACTAGAGACTACAAGAGCAGTGACTTGAATGATGACGAAGAGGATAGTGACGAAGACGATGACGATGACGATGGAGAACACTGATAATTATGACTATGATATCAGGAACCCAATGTACTACAAAAACATTTGAAAAGAACACGAGAGATGACATTAAAGTCAACTGCCTAGAAAAGATGACTTTAATTTCATCTCTCATGTTCTTTTTAAGACTGTTCGCAGTGTTAACTCTAGGAACCAGAAATCTATCTTTCGCATGCTTCCAGCCTGAATTCTGCGGACACTCGTTACTTTAGCCCATTTGCTTCTTTAAAATACTTTTTTGTTTCATGTAATAAGTTGCGGTATGTCAACTTAGCTTTTCTTGAATAAACGAAGTATATAATCTACTCTTCCTGAAGGTTAACAGGAAGATACAGCAGCGAAAAGCCTTTCATTTTTCAAAGCAGGATCTGCATTGGATCACATAAACGTGTCAGACAGGAAGTTCACAATCTTGACAGTTACCATCGCAATTTGAGCAAGTTGATAAAATGCAGACAAAAGCTCTATCAGTTTCAACTGATCATCGCATGCTATCAATTGTCAACAAGAGAAGAATGTGGCGAAATTGTGCCTACTGATTCAAGAAGAGACTGCTGTTGATGGAGTGTGAGTGGCACTGTGTGCATCATTTTAGGCAAACAAGTGCATCTGGTCGCATGAAGGACAAAAGTCACCTACTTTTCAAGACTTATTGTTTCACAGATCAATTTCAATTGACAGCCTCTGACAGAAGAATTTCCACTGAATTTCATGTAGTTTCAAGTCCTACATGAATAGACGTGAGAGCATTGATAACTAGTCCGGTGGCATCTGAGTAAATGACTTGCAGTCGTACAAAGCTACAAGTCAATCAGGCTGCAAAGGATTCCTGTTGAATTGTGGATTTTTTCTAAGTTAATTTGTAATAGTAAATGAATATCTGAGTTCTTATCTCCACTTTGAGTTACTAAAAAACAACGATTTGTATTATGCAACTTTATTATTGTGCGCTATGTCATATGGCCATTATCTCAATTTGTAACTTCGAATATAACTATAATTATGCAAACTTTGTGCTCATTGAGCACCATCTAAAATGCATTTGATTTTCAAATTTCTTGTACATAACTTCATCTATACCCACAAGGAACAAAATTAGCAACTATGCTCATTGAATATCAAAAATAATTTTTTTAATCACCCTATTGTAGTTAGTATGGCTGAAAACCGTTGCTGCACTGAATAAATTCTAGCGGACTGTTGTAGCCTATGTCTACGATTCTGCATTAGCAACGCTTCGGTCAGGTCTAAACGTGTCACCTTCTCTTTCCCCCTCCCCAAATAATTATTGAGCATCGTAGGTTATGACGGAAGCGACTTTACAAATTGATTGCAAATAATCACGTGCTAGTTAATCATAGTAACCGACCACAAGACCGTTGAATTGCTCCACCATTTAGGCTGCAGCCGATGAATGCCTAATGCAGCTCTGCTGTGTTCCAAGAATCAATTGCATCTCGAAATGAGTATTTCCACGACAGATATTACAACGATCATCGCATGAGGTCCTTGCATTGCTGACTAGGCTAACATCGACATACTCAACTGCCATATGCGCTACAAGACTTGTTGGCTTTACCATTTTAGAGTTTAGACTAACACTGACTTCTTGAAGAACCACCTTCAAATATCCATGGCACTGAAGATGATGTTCCTGATAGTTTTGTACGTCACGACATGCAGTTTGTTGGCATCCACAGAGGCGATGGTTGGGGACGCTTTTTCGATGGTTCGAAGAGATGGGGACAGTGTACCGCTGTGTGCCATCGATGAACCGTCTACGGTGAAGTCTACGATCAGCGTCATCTGGTGTGGCATAGAGTGCATGACGTCATCATCGCCGTCCACTTGCCACTCCTTCAGCTACTTCGAAACGAGTAACAGATGCGACATCTACTTCTTTATGCCGACGAACTATGCCGTCGAAGATGGCTGCGTTGCCCATGCGGTCATCGTAAGTACAACCAAGCATAATACGAATCAATCCACCCGTGCATTTGTCACCACACTTGCCTGATCTAGGGGGATGAGCATTAGCCAACGCCAAGCAACACGTCTAGTCTATCATTCGTTCCTGATCTTTCATTAGTTCACTTTATCGTCTTCATTCTTATCTACCTCTACGAAGTGACTATTTGTTACCTTCCATATCTTTTCTTGCATATCACTTTATTGAATTATTATTGCGACGACCACTCTTCCCAAAAGACCTCCATGACATTTCCTGATCGCAATTTCATGACTTAACCTGTCCTTGTTTTATGAAGCTGTCCCTGACTTTTCCTCTTACATTGGTGTATGCATGTACATAGGCCTACGCTATACTTTAAGCTAACACCATCCGAAGTAAACAGACGAAATCCTTCCTGTATTTGATCAACAGAAAACGAACAGTCTTCCATGAAAAGAGCACAATGTAGGCCTATGCGGGGTAAATTTTTCGATCCTGATCACTCATATAGCGCCTTCATTTGCCTCACTCTCAATAGATTCATTTGATTGCTTGCGTGTCGAATGATGTCACCTTTGTAAAAAGTTAACTCATTTTTTATTTGTTCTTCAAGAAACGTGAGGCACACGCGCAAGGTGAGTCCGCGAAATGCTACCTGAGTCATTATCTCCATAAACCAGAATATGTTTTGGCTGAATATTTAGTACGGACGATGCATCAAACGGTTTAACTGCATTTATGTGTTGTATTGTAGCAAATTAGAACATTTATAAAGCGCCTCTATACTAGGGTGAATCGTTGAAAGGCGATCCCAGTGCGCAAGGCCACGAGAGAAGAAATAGGTTTTGATGAAAGAAAATGAGGAGTTAGAAGTTGAGACGGAGTAGATGACGGCAGCGTATTTCAAAGAGAGGGGTAAATTGATGTAAATGATCGAGACTGAGCCAGGAGGAACTAAAAGATCAATCTATTTGAAGAGTAAAGTGGGCGATGCGAGGAGGCTGAAAGAGGCCGGTGAATTTCATTGGCTAGATATTTTGGGGCAAGACCCCGTTGTGCTTTGGAGATCAAGATGAGGATTTTGTCCTTAATGCGCGTAGTTTGAGGAAGCCAATGGAGCTGCTCAAACCTGAAAGTCAAAATATGAGACCAGCGTGGAAGGCGCGCAATTAATCTGGCGGCAGCGTTTCTATATAGGACTGACTGTAAAGGTGAAGGACGAACCTTGGACAGACCAATTAGAAGGGAATTACAGTAGTAGTATGTGCGTATGTATGTATGTATGTATGTATGTATGTATGTATGTATGTATGTATGTATGTATGTATGTATGTATGTATGTATGTATGTATGTATGTATGTATGTATGTATGAATGTATGTTTGCATGTATTGCATATATATGTGTATGCATGATGGAAGGAACGTATATATATATGCATGCATGCATGTATGTATGTATGTATGTATGTATGTATGTATGTATGTATGTATGTATGTATGAATGAATGAATGAATGAATGAATGAATGAATGAATTAACGGTTTCGAGAAGGGAGGAAGGAAAAAAGGTTCGGTTCATCGAAAAAAGAAAAAGCGAACAAACAAACAGGACATGCAGCTATGGGCATCCGCAGAGAGTTATTTTCAATTCGATAGTTTCATCAGTAAGTTTCCTTTTATTCCTTTTCCTATATATATATATATATATATATATATATATATATATATTTAGAATGCTGTTAACAAGCTCTAATAGATGGCGCTCAAGAACTATGTGCACCGAGCATGTTCGTGATCTTCCAAGTGAGGGATCTATTCACTCAGTCTCGGTAAAAAAGGCCGAGTTGTGCAAATGGCATTGGCAATTATCCATGATTCGTTTGTATCTCTTACTGCAAACAGGTAGATTCAATGGAAGTTAGGCCTACATATATTTTTAGATGTGACATGTAGGCTATTGAGTAGTTACAGTATCGTTGCATTGCTGGTGCAGCTGGCGTACCTACCAGTGCAGCTCAGCCGGTTGCCATACCATCATCAACGGCAAGCGCAATTGTGGCATCAACACCATCAACAATCTCAGCCTCCTCAGCCAGCACCGCATCAATGACCGGACTTCCTGCGGCATCTTCAGCATCGCCGACTTCGAATATCGCTGATTTAATCTCTACGCAGCACACAACAGCATCTGTATCAGCAACGGAAGTAGCAACAATAACAACAACTACAGTCTCAGACATCACCATTGCTGGATCGAATGGTCAGGTGGTTCAAACTATGGCGTTCTACTCGGGTCAACCTCCATCGATTGTGCCACCCC
This sequence comes from Lumbricus terrestris, assembly GCA_949752735.1. Classification (NCBI taxonomy): domain Eukaryota; kingdom Metazoa; phylum Annelida; class Clitellata; order Crassiclitellata; family Lumbricidae; genus Lumbricus; species Lumbricus terrestris. Next base: position 57,992,542 of record OX457038.1, read on the forward strand.
CATATCCACCCCCGATTCCTTTCATCTGCGGGGCTCTTGGCAAGTGCCAATTCCGTTATATTTTATTGGTTACATACATACATACATACATACATACATACATACATACATACATACATACATACATACATACATACATACATACATACATACATACATACATACATACATACATACATACATACATACATACATACATACATACATACATACATACATACATGCATGCATGCATACATACATACATACATACATACATACATACATACATACAAATCACATACATACATACATACATACATACATACATACATACATACATACATACATACATACATACATACATACATACATACATACATACATACATACATACATACATACATACATACATACGTACATTGATTAGCTATAGTTACAGCAGCTGACAATTACGATCTATACATCTTACGTACAGTCAATCACCAAAATAATTCGGCGGTTTTTCGCTGTTCTTTGTCTCCTCGCCATTTCATGGTTTGTTCAGCAGGTGTCGCTACAACATGCTCCACGAATTTCTACCATAATTTGGTTGATGTCACGATGGCACAAAATGCCACAATATTCGCATTTTCTTAATTATCGATTTACTTTAACAAATTCATCCAACTTCGCGTTACAGATTGTCATTAACAATCGTGATCGTAATCTTGAGATTTCTACAGCGCCTACAAAAGCGAAGTCGCTGGATCCAGCTTATTCACAGGCGCCTATTCAAAAGAAAATCAATAGGCAGCGGGTCAAGATTCGGAGAGTCAGGTAGGCAAGTAGGCAGGCAGACAGACGGGCGGCTAAGGTTGGTGATGCTTCGAGTTGAAATGGCGAGGGAGGTGAGGAGAAGAGGGGATAATCAGGATATAGGATTTGTGAAATGGCAATGCTTTACAGTTTTTGAATGAAAGATGGTAACCAGAGCTCATTTTAACGTGCAACTGGACACAAAGTGTGTAGTTTGGAAAAGAATTTGTGCAGTTGGAAATGAGATTTTGTGCAGTAACTTTTGGTTGATCTAATAGAAGCAGGGTTTTTAACGTGCAGTTATGGAAAAAGAGCCAGAAAATGTGATTCAGCAAATGAATCTGTGCAGTTGTGAAAGTAAACTTGAGCAGCGAGGCCAAAGGTTTTGTGCAGTGCCGTGATAAAAATACGGAGTGAGGAAGGGGAGAAATTCTAAATTTACGTCCGGACGACTAAAAAAGGTCATCAACTACTTCGGCAGGGAAAAAATTGTATATTTTCAAGACATTTCGAGCAAACGACTATAAAAAGTTATCAGATTTTCGACCGAAGAGTCTGACTTTAAAAAAATTTTCACACCGGTTGCGCAGTTCTACAAATTCCTTACAATAAGCCCCCTAAAGACCTGCATGAAAGACTAACAACCATGCAAGGACACTGCTCACAGGACCCAAATTCGCGGCAAATAATATGCATTAATTCTGTGTTAATACAACGAAAATTCTTTCATTTGGCAGTTCAAGGACCCCGACGTGTGGTGCAGCAGAACGCAGGAAGCGGACTGGACTGGTCATGGTCGGAGTACAAGTACGGATTCAACGACGGAAACGGTGGCTACTGGATTGGAAACGAGAACCTCCACAAAATGACCAACAACAAAACGAATTGCAGTCTCTGCCTTGAAATGACAATCTCAAATGGAGGAACCTTTTTTGCCCTATACAGTTCTTTTATAGTAGGCAACGAGACCGATGGCTACAATTACACCGCAGTATACAGCAGTGGCACCTCCGACTACTTAAGTGAGTCGAACCGAGTCTTCAAATTCAACACAAAGGATCATAACAACCAGCCTGCCTGTGCAAACCATGCGCTGACTCTGAAGGGTGGTTGGTGGTACCCTTGTAGCGGTCCCAGTCAAATCGCACTGAACGGCATCGGTAGCAGTGGGTTCTTCTGCGTAACTCAAGGGTACAACTGGGCTCTAAAGACGAGCGTCATGTGGCTTTCCTGTCCTTAGAGAAGCCGACCAACCGGTCACCAATCATGCGATGATTTACAGTGCATCAAAGACGATCGCATAGAGCGGTGTATCCAACTAGAAGAACTATTAGTTTAGAGCACAATACATTGACAAACTGTACCACCAATGGAACATTTTTTTCTATCGTAGGAAGACAATTATCGTTAAATAGCAAACTATATGGACAAATTGAATGAATGGTGTGAGGAGTGTTTCATTTCTTTCCTGGTGATCGCACCCTACAAGTTGTCCGGTGTGATTTGCAGTGTGAAATTCACACATAGGGCCTATACATAAATATAAATACTACTGCTGCTACTGCTGCTGCTGCTGCTGCTGCTGCTGCTGCTGCTGCTACTACTACTACTACTACTACTACTGCTGCTGCTGCTGCTGCTACTATCATTATTATAATAATAATTTATTGCTTCTTCGATTATTAATACCATTGTACAATATACTTCTACCTTTACAACAACTGCAACCGCTGCTACTACCACTACTACTGCCACAACAGCTACTATTATTATATATCTTTGTATTTTAATTCTCATCTAAGTTCTAATTAAGATATTAGAGCATGCATAACAATTATTCAACACATAGTGTTGGGACATGTATACATGCAAGCTTTTCATAACTAATGTTGCACTATATAATTAATGGCAAAAAATTGTGGTTATTTGTGTTGAATAAACATATTCATTCAATTCAATTCCATTTAATTCATGAGCTTTATTGGTCATTATCATCATCATCATCGTCATCATCATCATCATCATCATCATCACCATCATCATCATCATCATCACCATCATCATCGTCATCATCATCATTATCGTCATCGTTATCGCTTTCGTCATCGCAGTCGTCATCGTCATCGCCATTGTCGTCTTCGCTGTCATGGTCAACACGGCCATTGTTATTAATTTCTCATTAATTACTTCCCGAATGTACTTTAGATCCTTCAAGGGCACCACGTCATCGAGAAAATTCAAAAAAGTATTGTTATTATTTATTTATTTTTGTTTTTCGTTGTTTATGCTATTGGTACTGCTTCTTTTTCATCGTGCTATCTGGACCCAAGTGATCCAGCCAACTACAGGCCAATTGCCAATGTTACTTTTTTATCTAAAATTTTAGAACGCATTTTTGCAAACCAATTAATTGCATATTTGGACATGCATTGGTTACTCCCCTCTCAACAATCAGGTTACCGTAGAAATCATTCTACTGAAACTCTTTTGGTTCGCCTGTTGTCTGATTTGTATGGCGCCATAGACCGTGGTCAGGTCACACTTTTAGCTCCATTGATGTTAGTGCCGCTTTTGATGCAGTTGGCCACTCTATCTTGCTACATCGTCTCTCTGTTTCCTTTGACTTGACTGGTGCTCCTTTAGAATGGCTTCGCTCTTTTCTTTCTGGGCGCACTAACTGTGTGGTTTTGGGTGCCTCTAGGTCGGGTTGGATCTCAGCCCCTTTTGGTGTGCCACAGGGTTCAGTGTTGAGCCCTTTACTGTGCATCCTCTGTACAGCTGGTATTAGTTCCTTGTTGTGTGCATATGGTCTCCTGCACCAACTCTATGCTGATTACGTGCAGGCCTATGCTCACTGCTTTGCCGCTGATGCATTGTCCACTGTGTCTTTAATGTCCAATGCCATTGGTGCTCTCTCATCATGGATGATGGATGGCATCTAATCGTTTGCTACTAAATCCCTCTAAAACTCAGTTCATCTGGTTTGGTACTCGCAGGCAATTGACATCCATTGACCTGCACTTAATAACAGCAACTTTCCCTGATATCTCGTTCTCTCTCACAGTGCGAGACCTTGGCATTACTTTGGATCAAGAGCTCAATTTCTCAAAGCATATCAATTTGGTCACTCGCAGTTGCTACTACCAGCTTCGTCAACTCCGAGTTGTCTCAAGATCCCTCTCTAATAGTGCTACTATGACTCTAAGACTTGTGCATGCCTTTGTCACTAGAATTGATTACTGCAGTTCGGTACTTGTAGGTCTGCCACTAGGACTAATTGGGCGCCTTGAACAAGTTCTTCGTTCGGCTGCTCGCCTCATTGGCCGCATTCCTAAATATGCCCCGTCTCTGCTTATATGCGTGACGTTCTCCACTGGGTCCCTGTTTCACAGCGCATCTCCTATACGGAGTTGCTGCACTTGTTTGGCGATGCCGTCTTTCTTGCGCTCCGACGTACTTGTCTAGCCTTTGCCGACCTGTCTCAGACCTTGCAGCCCGTCGAGCTCTTCGCTCGGCGGCAACGGGTGAGCTTTTGGTTCCGCGAGCTCGCATTTCTATCAGACAGCGCCGAGCCTTTTCTGTTGTGGTCCCGCTATCTGGAATGGCCTCCCACTAACCTTGCGACTTATGCCTAGGCTAAATTCCCCTGCATTTTTTAAGTATCTCAAATCCTTTTTTTAGCTGTGGCTGGGCTGGGAGCGCCTCTGAGTAGGTTTCTTGAAGAGGCACTATATAAATTCTCGAATTGAATGAATGAATCAAAGATCTGTCAGGTAGCCTAAAATTGCCAGAGACTTCAGGAAAGTCTGTAATAATTATAAATACTGTCATCATGTTAATACTACTAATTATAGTATTTCATTATCTTTACTTTTTATGCCTCGAGATACATGTATACGAGATTCCTCAGGGACATCACTAACACCTTACATAAAATCAAAAGTCTGGAAAAGCCGTATACGCATCTTCTGTTTCCTGGTCGGCGAAAATGCACTCAAAGGCCACAGCATTATTATCATTATTATTATTATTAGTAGTAGTAGTAGTAGTAGTAGTAGTAGTAGTAGTAGTAGTAGTAGTAGTAGTAGTAGTAGTAGTAGTAGTAGTAGTAGTAGTAGGCCTAGTTGTTGTTGTTGTTGTTGTTGTTGTTGTTGTTGTTGTAGTGGTAGTAGGCTAAAAGTAGATCTAATAGGTTATGGCCGTCCTAAAGTCTTCTAATAAGAATCTAGTATGCTCTGGAAGAAATAAGCAGTTTAGAGAAGATTGTAAAAAAACTCGCACTATAAAGGGGTGATCCAATGCCACGTACCAAAGGAATCACGTTGAAAACGACTCTGAGAAATATTCAATTTCAGTAACATAAAACGAAGTACTAATATTTTTGAATTGCTTTTAAGTCGTCAGTCGTCAACGTTCATTTGCGGCAATGTTCATAACCCGTATTACCATAGCAAAGCCACCTATTTAAAAAAGTCCAGTTTATTATCACCTTCAACTCGTCTATTTAGCGGTTAGGTTCACTTCATGACAGTTCCCTTCGTTTAAACATTGGCATCATCGTCATTGTTGTTGTTCTTGTTGTTTCTGAGGTTTTTTAACAACTAGGCCTAAACAATCAGGGCCGTGTGTAACATAGGTCCATTCGGTTCAGTGCACCGAATGCCCCTGAGCCGAGAGTTTCGTTGCCATTGGCCAAATGTCTTTTGCGAGTCTCAGTGTTACTCTATTCTTGTGTAAAATCAGTAAGTGTAAGAAAACATTAATTTCACTAAGTTCACCGACGTTGCGTGCTTGCTTACTGACCCGCCACAGCCGACAAACCACGTATATAGACTAGTTTATTCAACAGCTGATTTTTGTAAAATGACTAAACTTGTAAGACTACCGAACGGCACTTTGCCTCTGCTGTAACACTGTGCACCGACACCCGAATAACCTTAAACACGGTCCTGCCAACAATTCAGAGTGCAGGTCAAGTGTCGCATGAGAGGATGGTGTCCTTCGTTGTACTGCTAGACTACTGAGAGTCTTCGATTGGTCTTCCAATATAATAGGATATATTGAAGATTGCAATCGTCAGCGATCGACACAAGATCTAATCCTGACTCTAAAACTTCATATAACGCTGGTTGCCAGTACGCCCGCCACAAACGTCGGAGTATTATTGTTGGGTATTCTCTTGTTTTGGCCGAGGTTGCGTAGTAATGACCCAATATTTGCAGATGTTGATGGAATTGACACCGGGAGTCAGTTTGTATCGAACAGGTAGCCTACACATCTAAAATAATCGACAATCCATTTATTTACTATGAGCCAAGTCTGGTTACACCGAAACAGTAGTCGACTCAAGCTGCACTGCTCAATGCTCATCCTGTCGACGTTTGGATGACGCATGACTTGTATGTTTAACTACTTCGCATCTCATTATTCTGCGCATAAAGCCGTGTGATGCTGAACTGTGGACAAAAAAGGCAATTTAGCATAATAGCGCGGATGACTTTAAACTCGAGCTTAACTGACTCGTCGGTAATTAATTAGGCTAATTAATTTTAGTCAGCTAAACATTGTGGTTCATCAAGTCCACGTTGTTCCTATTGTCAGATGGTCTACAGAAACGCAATTCTTCGTGAAATTCCAACACATTGCTCATCATGAATCCTTGACAGTTAATGAAGTGATCGCCACGCCTCAATGAAACCGGATTGTCCACCCTGTCGATGGCCATTACAGTCGAGCACACACCATTACGGTAGGCCTATTCCTATTCCGGACGAGAAGGCTGTTTTATTATATCCCGTATCAGGCTTCAACCACAAAGGCAAACACTTGGGCTATAGTATTCCCCCTCCCGTTGAATCGTTACATAAGAATAGAAACTAATTAGCAGCTAACTCCGTCACTGGTCGCACTCTGCCAGTGCCAGTCCCAAGCCTGGATAAAGGAGGAGGGCGTCGCTAATGGTCTTTGTTACCACACAGTGACGTTAAACTGCAACTACTACTACTACTACTACTAATTAGCAGCTCATTGTGTTTGAAATGCGTCAGCTTCTGTTCGTTATAGGCTGGCTTGGTGCTGTTGTCATTTCACAAGAGAACATCTATTATAGGCGGCTGATTCTAGAATAGTATTCACCACTCCAGTGGATTGCGGACCTCTACAAATGCAGTCAATTAATACTGAACGCAGTCTTTTCTGGTTATACCTGCGCAATAATTCATTTGATACCAGAAACATGCGACTCACAAAGAGCATTTCTACAAATGGTCACAAACGAACGCCACTTCGTTATTCCAATCATCGTCGCGTTTACTATAATAATATTATTACGCACACTCAAATCGACGACTGAGACTTTAAAACGAACCAGGAGGCACCGCGACAGTCACAGTAGCGCTGTAGCATTAGTAGGAACACTGACTCCATCAGAAATGGACAAGAAAATGATGTTCCTTGTAGCTTTGTACGCCACGACTTATACTGTCATGGCATCCAGAGGGCGGAAGGTCGGAAGCGCTTTTTCGATGGTTCGTAGAGATGGTGACAGTGTACCGCTGTGTGCCATCGATGAACCGTCTGCGGTGAAGTCTACGATCAGCGTCATCTGGTGTGGCATAGAGTGCATGACGTCATCATCGTCGTCCACTTGCTACTCCTTCAGCTACTTCGAAACGATTAACAAATGCGACATTTTCTTCTTTCCGCCGACGAACTATGACGTCCAAGATGGCTGCGTTACATATGGACCCGTTGTAAGTTTAACTAGGCATCTACGATTCGTTCCTTTCGTTAAATTGCCTTTCTTTACCCCACCATATTGCATTTGAGACTTATCCAGGAGGATGGACGAACTATATTGCTATAGCTTTCTCTCTTCCATTTCCTATATAATACAATGCAGTACAGTTCAACTGTAATTTGATAATGGTTTTGAGCTAAAATGCAGAAAAGAACATTTTGACAACCAGCTTCGCATGATAAATAGACAAGCATACCGGTACGATCCGAGTAAATAGTGCAATGTATACTATTAGAGAACCTACTCTCAAATGAACTCAATGGATGCCATGTGTGAGAATGACCTGTCTTGACCCTTCCGGTTTGGTCTTATCTAATGGCCTCTGACCTTATCCCTGATCTGGTCTAATATAATCTTTAAACTATAAGCGCCGAAGCAAACAGACCAAGCGCTTATAACTGCACATGTAATATAAGCAAGCATACAGTCCTATATCACATGCAGAGTGCAATGCATCATCATCATCATCGAAATCCTTGGGCTAAACGCCCGTAGGTGTCCGGCGCCACTCTCTGTTTGAGTCTGTCTCGCGTCATGTTGCCCATCTTCAACCTGTCCGGTCTGCAGGTCCATACCATTAACATCTTGAACCAGCTAGACCACCTTGTCTGATGAAGAGAATATGGGGAGAGAGGCACGAAGGACAACCTGGGTCAATGCCCGTATGTGTCCCAAGCTCTCTCCCCCCGACTCTCTCCACTGGTCTGTACTGACCGGCCTGTGCATGTCAGCTCCACATCATGACACCTTGAAGCATCTGGGTCGCTATGTCACTTGTGTCGTGGTTTCTGCGGATTTCTATGGTCTTGGTCTTTTACTGCCAGTGTATCTCCACCCATCTGGCAAACCTTCCTCATTTTATCCGGCCTTAGGACCGGCACAGGGACGTTGTTGGTTCCCTGTGGCAGAGGATGGATGCAGTTTAACGTCGTGCCCAGGACATGCAATGCATACGCGTTGTAAATTTGAAAATCTGAACATTTACATTGAGCCTTCACTTGACTTAACTCTCATATGGCTAGAGTGATGCCTTGCGTACGAGATCTAAAAACTAAAAGGTCATATCGTTTTGATTTATTTTATTCCAGGGATCTGCTGGCGAGTCGCAAGGTGAGGGTTCGCTCCTCTGTCATTTTCCACAAACATAAACGAGAATAATATGCGCATTGCTCAATATCCACTGACTGCGCTAAAAGAAATTTTTATTTAGGGATGTTTGCTTGCCCTCAGCAGCAATAAAAATTTGAAACCAAAGAATGAACGAAGAAACGAAATAATGAAATAATGAAGAAAGAAGGGAAGGAACAAATGAAAGAATAAATTAGGGAAGGAAGGAAGGATGAAGGAAGGAAGCAAGGAGGGAACGAATGAAGGAAGGAACGGATGAACGAAGGAACGAGGGAAGGTACGAGGAAAGGAACGAAGTAAGGAACGAAGAAACGAAATAATGAAATAATGAAGAAAGAAGGGAAGGAACAAATGAAAGAATAAATTAGGGAAGGAAGGAAGGATGAAGGAAGGAAGCAAGGAGGGAACGAATGAAGGAAGGAACGGATGAACGAAGGAACGAGGGAAGGTACGAGGAAAGGAACGAAGTAAGGAACGAACGAAGAAACGAACAAAGGAACGAAGGAACAAAGGACGGAAGGAAGAAAGATCGAATGAACAATCGAGTAGGCGCCTAAACGATTCATCGAAAAATTGTATCGAGCGAGCGAATAAATGAAAGTACTATTAGAAGAGCTAAATGCATCCTCCTCCTTAATCATGATTTAATTCCACAATTTTATTCAATTAATTAATTTTAATTATATAGGCATAGCGCTCATGCATGATAGCAATCAAAACGTAGAGCAGTCATGAGTCATCGCGTCAGTGGAGATTCGAATCCGCATACCCGGGGCTGCAAGACGAGCGCTTACCAATTATTGACAAACCGAGTAAGAACATCGCATAATTATTATTATTATTATTATTATTATTATTATTATTATTATTATTATTATTATTAGGTTACTATTATTTTTGACATTTGTAATATAGCGCACCTAGCTCAGAGGCGCTCCCAGTCCATCAACGGCTAAATACGGCAGTTTTTAAGTGAGAAAAAGCATAGTGTTGCGACCTCAAGGCGCAAAGCGGATCGCAACAGGGAGCCCATTCCAGGTTCTAGGGTCAGCCACTGAGAAAGGGCGGCGCTGCACTTTCCTGGCAGTCCGATATATAGGCCCTATCATATGAGCTTTTGAGCCCATTGATATAGATTACTTGTGAATTTGTTCTGATATGACAGCCCTGAGTTAAATTGGTCAGAGCCAAATCGAGTGGGACATTTAAGCTATTTTTAAACTGACACTTTACGGAGTAAGAAAGTGAAATCAAGATTCATACCAGATTCAAATCAGCACGTACAAATTTGTCGAGTAGACAGTAAGACACTTGAGAAGTTGAGTGGGACGTACAGCTACCTGATCAGTGCAGGGCCTACTACTATATGGTTTTTGCGTATCTTTATTAATAATAATAATAATAATAATAATAATAATAATAATAATAATAATAATAATAATAATAATAATAATAATAATTCATATAATTTATATGTAAAAACTAAATCGTAACTGTATATAATAATAATAATAATAATAATAATAATAATAATAATAATAATAATAATAATAATAATAATAATAATAATAATAAAAATAGTAATAGTAATAATATTAATGATAATAATGATTATTCAGCAGTACCGACGGTGGTTGAATCTACAACGCTGGCTTCAGCAGTACCAACGACGGTTGAATCTACAACGGTTACTTCGGCAGTACCAACAATGGTTGAATCTACAACGGTAACTTCAGCAGAGCCGACGGTGGTTGAATCTACAACGGTTACTTCGGCAGTACCGACAGTGGTTGAATCTACAACGGTAACTTCAGAAGTACCAACGATGGTTGAATCTATAACGCTAACTTCAGAAGTACCGACGGGGGTTGAATCTACAACACTAACTTCAGCAGTACCGACAGTGGTTGAATCTACAACGGTAACTTCATCAGTACCAACGATGGTTGAATCTACAACGGTAACATCAGAAAAACCAACGGTGTTTGAATCTACAACGTTAACTTCAGCAGTAACGACGGTGGTTGAATCTACAACGGTAACATCAGAAGCATCAACAGTGGTTGAATCCACAACTGAGACTTCAGCAGTACCTTTGACGGTTGAATCTACAACGGTAACGTCAGAAGCACAAACGGTGGTTGAATCTACAACGCTGGCTTCAGCAGTACCAACAATGGTTGAATCTACAGCGCTAACTTCAGCAGTACCGACGATGGTTGAATCTACAACGGTAACGTCAGCAGTACCGACGGTGGTTGAATCTACAACGCTAACTTCAGCAGTACCAACAATGGTTGAATCTACAGCGCTAACTTCAGCAGTACCGACGGTGGTTGAATCTACAACGCTAACTTCAGCAGTACCGACGGTGGTTGAATCTACAACGCTAACTTCAGCAGTATCGACGGTGGTTGAATCTACAACGCTAACTTCAGCAGTACCGACGGTGGTTGAATCTACAACGGTAACATCAGAAGCATCAACAGTGGTTGAATCTACAACGCTGGCTTCAGCAGTACCGACGGTGGTTGAATCTACAACGCTAACTTCAGCAGTACCGACGGTGGTTGAATCTACAACGGTAACGTCAGCAGTACCGACAGTGGTTGAGCTAACAACGGTGACTTCAGCAGTACCGACGGTGGTTGAATCTACAGCGCTAACTTCAGCAGTACCGACGATGGTTGAATCTACAACGGTAACGTCAGCAGTACCGACGGTGGTAGAATCTACAACGCTAACTTCATCAGTACCAACGACGGTTGAATCTACAACGGTGACTTCAGCAGTACCGACAGTGGTTGAATCTACAACGGTAACATCAGCAGTACCGACGGTGGTTGAATCTACAACGGTATCTTCAGCAGTACCGACGGTGGTTGAATCTACAACGCTAACTTCAGCAGTACCGACTACGAATATCCCTGACAGCACTTATACACCGCAAGGATTGACAACCAACACCACAGCGGGATCGATTGGTCAGGCGGTTCATGCAACAACAACATCAACAACAACAGCAACAGCAGCAACAGCAGCAACAGCAGCAACAGCAGCAACAGCAAAAACAGTAACAACAACAACAGCAACAGTGACAACTGCAACAGCAAAGCCAACCACCCCGGGTCAACCTTTAACGCTCGCTCCTACTCCATCTTCATCCTCGGGAACTCTCACCTGCGACTCAAAAATTGGCAAGTACCAACTCGTGGTAGGAATTTTAAAAACAAATGAACAAGCCATTAAGATTTGTCGCTTAGCAGGATTTATATTTGCGCTACAAGAATACCACCAGCCACCGGTCAGAGTTAGCTAAAACGTTCCGCGAGCTCAATACTGCGTTCAGAATTAATTAATCATTAGTAGGTCTAAACACCTCAAGGCATCTGAGTAGTTATACGGCAACTGGTTCTATATCACTCTGACCTCGATTACTCCTGAGGTCACTGAGTGCAAAGTGATATAGAACCATTGGTTGTAAAACTACTCATCTGGAAATTATTAATGATCAATGGCAACCGCCATTATAAACAGCGAACGATAGTGCCTAAAATTTGTCTGATAACACCAACACCGCTAAACTTTGTTGCTGTTATAGCATCAAGTGATGGTAAGCGTCTTTACAACATGCTCTATGGTTTTCAACATCGTCTTGTATACAGGGGAGGATCCAGAAAGTTTAGAAGAGAGGTGTAAACAAATTTGACTTCAGTCTTTCGCCAAAAAATCTGATAACCCTTTCAGCCTTTCTCCCAACAACTTCAGAAAATCATCGCAACTCCGTTGATGTCAAATCCGATTACCATATTTTTAAGTCATTTTTTTAGCTTCCTCTCTGATTACCTTTTTCTACTGCATGAACTGAAAACCTCGATTGCTATTGGGAGGGGCATGTTCTGTGTAAATCTGAAATGGGGGTCATTGTCTGATTGCCCCATGGATCCGTCATGCTTGTGGATGCCGCCTTAGCAGAGAAGTCGTCCGAATACTCATTCTGCCGGTTGTGAAGCTTTTAACGGGCTGTGAATCTTTTAATCGACCATAGAATAATTTTTTTACATTTCGCACTGCAGCTACAGCTATCGGATGAAATGAGTGGGTTATAGGCCTACAGCGCAAATTCACCGCACATCCAACTTAAATATTTTCTTCTTGATTAACCCTTTACCGAACACAGTGTTGTAAATGGTATGGAAAATCCTCTACTCTCGGTCGGTAAAGGGTTAAACACACATTTCCTGCAACGTATGATGCAGATACTGTCACCGTAACACCGCAACGTTATCTTCTTCATGACAGGTACAAGGAACCGTTTTCTGCTGCAGCAGAACACAGGCAACGGACTGGACCGGTCATGGGTGGAGTACAAGTACGGATTCAACGACGGAAACGGTGGCTACTGGATTGGAAACGAGATCCTCTATAGGATGACCAACAACGGTACAACGTGTCGACTCTGCATAGACATGCAGGAGTCTGCTGTCGGGGGATTATGGTACTATGCCTTATATAGCTCCTTTGTCGTCGGCGGCGAGAATGTTGGATACAACTACACGACATCTGGATTCAGCGGAAACATCGGTGATGACACCTTCGGTCTGACAAGCGGTTTCTTCAGCTTCAGCACCAAGGATACCAACACCCAGTCGCCCTGCAAGAACTTTGCAATGTCTCTAAAGGGTGGCTGGTGGTACCCATGTACTGCCACTCAAGTCGTCCTGAACGGAGTTTCCAACCCGCCTACACCCCCTGCGTTCTACTGGCCAACTAAAGGTGTGAATTTATTGTTTAAGACGAGCTACATGTGGATAGCCTGTCCGTAAGGAGTTAAGGCGGACAAACCAGACAATCGTGATGTGAGTAATTTTGTGGTTGAATCATCGATCAAATGACAGGAGGGCGTTTTGGTGTGACTTCAAGATGTCGGATATTATTTTATAGCGCATTTACCTTATTGACGGTTCTTAACATTTTCTGTGGTGCAGAAACGTTGTGTATCTTCAGAGGAAAGCCCATATGGCAGGAGCAAAAAAACGTGCTCGTTCAACGGAATGATCTTATCCAGCGGGGGAAGATAATCTAATCGAAAGGGCAAGACCTATAGATAACAACGTCTAGCACCGATAAAATGTTACAAATGAAAATTAGCAATGCTTTATTTCATCCATACGAATCGCACACTATTTACACTCCGGTGGGATTTTTACCCTGAGGTAACCTACTTCGTTCCCCAGGGACTTAAAATTTATAAAAGCAATGTATCTATTCTGAAACTATTACACCTCATCCAAATCGGGCGTGGGTCTAATGAAGGTGCCCCTAAAAGCTACGGCGTTAAGCGCTGCACTGTGATTAAGCCTGTCTGAAAAAAGTAGCTTGTCTCTCTAGGTTCGCCCGTAGCTAGCGTGAGGTGGCGACCCAGGTCCGAAATAAAATCTAGGCCTGCGGTATTAATGGGGCCCATCGTTTCCAGAGCAAACGGGATAAAAATGTGAGTGTCGCAGAAGGCTTGATATTTTTTGTCTTCCTTTCCTCTACCAAGCACGCCCGCTGCCCCTGTATGGGCTGCTGCTGTTAGGTACGACGGTGCCAGTGTGTCGACTATAGTTGAATCCCACACCAAGCTCTTTCCGGCTTTCCATGAGATCAGGGAGAGGCCATCCGTTCTTTTCCCGTCCGATCGAAGCAATCCCTGCGGCTTTTTAATTGTTGGGAAGCCAGCTATCGTTAGAGCTCTGTAAACCAGGTCGTGGATGGCACCGTGGCGCGGCACTCGGGCGAAGCCCAGTGGGCATGCCAAACCATGCTCACCCCTGGCGGTGACTGTTGCGTCACAAGAGCACTATGTGGCTCGCATATGTTCGCTCCCAACCGCAGTCCCACCACCATCCTGACTGCCTAATTGTTATTATTATTATTATTATTATTATTATTATTATTATTATTATTATTATTATTATTATTATTATTACTATTATTATTATTATTATTATTATTATTATTATTATTATTATTATTATTATTATTATTATTATTATTATTATTATTATTATTATTATTCGAACCACCCTAATGTCTAGGCTATTATCGACATATTAATGTGCCACACAGTCTCCTCTGCTGCAGGTCGCTTCCTTCTGTCGTTCCACGGCTCGATTTTCCGGATTGTAGATCTCCTCGTGTCGATCGGGGAGCGGTGGCAATGTTCCGGAGAGGCAGATGGCGTTACCCCGCTGAAGAGCCACAGAAATCCGCTGGAATAAGTATGACGTTTCCATAGGGTCATGGGTAGCGGCAGCAATTCTCCTCCCCAGATCAGAAATGAAATCCAGTCCTTCTTTGCACCAGGCGCCGCCGGTCTCCAAGGCGACCGCCACAAAATCGTGGGTATTGGTTATGGTGGAATACTTGATATTTTTCGACGCAGCTGCGCGTTCGGCGGCTTCGCCAGCTCCGATTGATGTGTGTGGAAGGTGAGACATGGCGAAAGTGTCGGGCACTGTCACATCCCATGCCAGGCATCGACCTCGTGACCAAGGGATGATTGTCACGCCATCTGGTCGCTTTCCGTCTTCTCTTAGCAGACCGAGGGGTTCTTTGTGGGACGGGATTATTATTATTATTGTTATTATTATTATTATTATTATTATTATTATTATTATTATTATTATTATTATTATTAGGCTATTATTATTATTGTTTTTACCCGAGATACCTAGGATCCCTCGGGATTTCAAAAAATTGTGCTTGGAGCTGTTTTTGAGTGTTCAGACAATCAGGCCTCGTCCTCCGCAACAGCAATATTAGTGAACGTGCCACGAATTTTTTTTATTAATAATAATATTTTGATAATAATAATAATAATAATATTATTATTATCATTAATATTATTATTACTATTATCATTACTATTATTGCTATTATTGCTATAATTATTATTACTACTATGCCTACTATTAGTCTAGCAATATCTCGTGTCAGCATTATTGTCAGCCTAGCCACTCGACGACTTTGGAAGTCGATTTTTTCTGAGAAACTTGTCAACTTTTCTGATTAAACTCGACGATTTCGGTATAATTTAGCTCCACCAGTGGCGGCGCCAGGATTTCAGTTTGGGGGGCTGAAGCCCCGCGGCAAAAATTTGACATTTCCACCCGCCAAAATTTCTGACGACCTTGTTTTTTAGTCATCGACCAAAATCTCATGAACATTTTCCATTTTCGCAGCCAAAATTTCTGACGACTTTTTTTTTTAGTCATCAGCCGAAAATCGTGGATATTTCAATGTAAAATGAATCAGATGGCCATTTTTTAGGGGGCTGAGCCTCTTGTAGGGGGGGCTTAGCCCCCAGCCCCCTCTAGCCCCGCCACTGAGCTCTACACATATTTTACGGATTTCTATTCGAAGCTGATCTGAAAGTTAAGCTTAGCAACGGTCATATTACTTCGTGCCACGCACGCGTATCTGCCAGCGTGAAGTGCGGGCGACGCATGATGCATCACATAGACGAGCTCAGCAAATCCTGCGTCCGCAACATTCACGAACCTGACGACGCCTTCTCCGTGTCCGGTCGTGCGTAGTTCCACGTCCTGTCGATAGATGGAGATGACCGGCGTCGGTTGGAACGTCGAGCGACAGCGGATGCATGTGGCGACACCCGTCGACAGAAGAACAACCGCCCTGCGTCGGTCGTAGTTCTTCTCGCAAGACACGAGATCCACTTCGAGAACGTCGTGTTGTTGGTTGCGAGTGGCGTTCGGCTGGGGGGCGCCACCGTCGAGTACGGTGCTCGTGAGGAAGAGCCGGTCGTTCTGTCGCTCCATGATGCACTGGTAGATGCCCGTCATCGTCGACGTCACGTTGCGCGTGCTCATGCCCACGTGATAGACCACGTGACCGACGCGCGTCCTCTGGCGGCGACCGAAGACGACGCAGTTGTCCAGCTCTTCCGTCACGTCCTGCGTGTCCTTGTGGATGCTGACGATGTTCTGGAAGTCGAGCTTCAGTCCGGATTGTCCCGGATACGTCCGCACTCGCGAGATGGTCAGCTCGTTGGTGAACGGACTGTTCTCCTTGGGCACGAACAGCGCGCACTGAAAGTCAAGGGCGCTGCCCTTCCTGCTCGTGATCTTCATCGGTGGAATGAGCAGATATTCGGGGCAGTCGATCGACTCGACGCGCAGTTCCCGTCGCTGTCTTACGATGGTCTTCAGTTGGTATTGCATCGATCCGTCCGTCGTTGTTATGATCGTTTCGAACTCCAGCGGAAAGCGATCTTTGAACTTGAGGATGGAAATCGTCGTCGCTGTCACCTCTCCAGATACCATCCGCGACACTTCGTAATTGGAATCTCCTACAGAGAAGAAAATGCATATACTCACTTTACTGTAATATTTTCTTCTATGAAAATTATAAATTTGTTCGAAAGAGGTATTGGTGTTTACACTTCTGTGTAGAAAACTACAAATATATATCCTAGGCCGTTCATTTTTGTTCATTTCATCTAGTGTTTTTGGCATTTTCTAGTTCCAAATACTGACCTCGGTGTCGGTGAAGGGTTTTCCGGACATAGCGATATTGATTAAACCGACTCAGCATTGGCCACAACGCCTACACGTCTGAAAATAAGCCTAAACACATGTATCTAATTCAAATGAGGATTTAATCTGTTCTTATATAAGTTTGTCTAGTCGATAATTTTGTCTTATCCGATTTTTCGACTCTGATTCGGTCCAACACAGTCCAGTCCAGTTTCTATAGCGCCATGCACCGCAATGACGAATCTACAAAGCATGAATTTGTGGCAGATTCTAAGCCGAAATACATTCAGAAATCTCTTAACTAGGCTACACACATAGACCTATAGGCATATATGCATGAGTAAATAGATACACGCACAAATGCAGGTTGGCTTGCATTCAGTCAATGGAGTCTAGGACAATACCCCCCTCGGACAAAACCCCCCGGACAAAACCCCCCGGACAAAACTCCCCTGGACAAAACCCCCGGTATAAAACCCCCCGGACAAAACCCCCCCACTGACAACTGTTGACAATAAAATATTTACCAGATAGTCTAAATGGATTTCAAGCAAGCGGTTACTTCATACTGCAAGTAATGATGCAATGACATGTGTATTGTTTGGACATTTTTTCCAGCTAACATATTTCGACAAGCAAAATGGTGGAATTTATAGTCAAATGGATCACTATTGTAAATAATTAGTGACGAGTCTACCAAGTATTATCCTGTTCTATTGGCAACGTTATTTCTAATCGTTCAACTGTCTAGGCTCTGCTCTTGTTACATTAATTAACACCTGTTGATCAGAATCTCTAGGCTCTACCTACCCTTTAACACCTTTTCAGTTACTTGCTAGATTATTTAACACCTCTTCAATTTGTCCCCTGATTACGGAGCTGGTGGTTTTTTTATGCCGGTATAAAACCTTTGTGATTAGGCCTAAGGTAAAGACGAAACCTATTTCTTTTACAATAAAACATACCGGGGGTGAGGGGTTTTATACCGGGGGGTTGGGCGGGTTTTATACCGGGGTTTTGTCCGGGGGTTTTATACCGGGGGGTTTTGTCCGGGGGGGTTTTGTCCGGGGGGTTTTGTCCGGGGGGGTATTGTCCTGCTCCCCAGTCAATGTACATGCATGTACGTATGTACGGACGCACCTTCGACGGGCAACATGCCTGGCACCTCGGAATCTGTCAGCATCGCCTGCCTGGGATCAGATCGAAACCATCGAACCGTGACAGGGCGAGAGGCATGGAAGACAATCGTCATGGTTGCCACGTGGTCCGTCCTAAAATTCCGGAACTGTCTTTTGAGCATGCGCAGGATCGGAAGATGCGTCGTGAACTGTTCTTCCCAGTAGGACTATTGAAACGAAAGAGTATACATAAGTTTTAGTTTAGTAATGGAAATAATTATGAAGATGTGGTTCATAAATTGATTAAAAATGATTTACGACATACACGTAGCGTGCAGCCGTAATCAGACACAGGGCTGTTTTTAAGGAATTTTTAGAACTGCACATCCTCTTCTCTCTTTTCTCATCCTCTATGGTAAATTACTCCCAATCTGGGGAAAATACCTTTTTTTACTAGTTTTAACTGCACGGAACGTGACGGAAGTGCTTCTACAACTGCACGAATCCATTTAGAACTGCACATTTTGTGTAGAACTGCACGTTAAAAAAAGCCCTGATCAGACATTTCAACAGAGTCTCTCAAAATAGGAAACGAAGGGACATGGTAGCCTAGCCTATATTTAAGCGCAGCGGGTTGACTCGCTTCGTAGCCTACGTTAGAACGTGTAAGAGGTAAATACTGCACGTGTTGACATTTTCTAGAACACAATTGAAGATAGAGAGGTCGTCTCTTGCAAGCGCTCTTCCTCATCAAGACTTCACATAATTATTTTATGATAGAGTAAAAAAGAATATAGTCTATTCAGTCCAAAATTGCAGAACGTTGTGAAATAGACAATAAGCCTTATATTAATTGTAGGCCTAAGCCTAAATAATTAATTTACAATGAATAATCACATTTGACTTAATATTCATTTGATGCTATATTGGATTATCAAACCTAAATATCTAATATGCTACTAATATATAATTATTTCTGGAAAAAAGGGTGCCGGAGCTCAGAAATTGAACTGTATAGCTAAAGCACAAGAACTGCCTGTAAAATGTTGCGGAACACCGTTCCGGTGCATTCCACGATGAAAAAGCATTGCTAGACCTAATTGGTATGAATTGGCCAAAGGGCCGAATGACCGCGGCATACCACGCGATCTAGGGCTTTCTATGGGACGTGTAGGCATATGTGACATGTGTCACCAGTACCTTAGCCTTTTAAAATGTTCTTTTACTAAAATATGCATGATCTATAGACTCCAATGTATTTTAAACAGCAATAGAGAATATAAAATTCAACATGAAAAGATCTGCTGTGTGTATATCGAGTTATTTTGAAGTCACATCGTATACAGTGTATACTATATCTATATGGTACACGATTATCTAACCGTAACTGCTATGACAAAGTGCGTCTAAAGACAGTGTGAGGATATGTGTGCCGAAGAAAGACTATAGCATGTTAATAACAGCATGAATATAACAGCATGTGCATATAACAGCATCTGTAATCTGTATATAGCCTATAACAGCATGTGCATACCATCATCGGTAATATGATTCGGTATAATATATAACAGCATATGTATATGCACCGTGGTTGAAAAAAGTAAGCCAAACTGTTTTTCATACATGTATATCTCCAACGCCTGATTATTAATCATTAGATCTATAGGTTTTCCCAATATTTAGAGAATTGAACCAAGCATATGATTCCAAAATATCATGTCAAAAATTTGAACGGATAAAATATATGAATCTTTCAACTTCATCTGCCGAAATTTCAGTTTACCAGTAATTTTCTTTTTGGTTTTGTAGCAAAGTACTTAAAACATGAAAAAGTCCTTAAAATTTTTTGAAGAAACTTTAAGTAGGCTAGTTATTGTTTGATTATTTACATAAAGAAGATGCTATATGCCTAGATGACAGGATTTAAATCTGGACTGTTCGGAGGCCATAATGTGGGAGAAATGAAGTATGGTGTCTCTCTTGTTAGCATTTCGATGGTTTATCTGGCTCTGTGTGCTGGCACTGTTCTGTTGAAAAAGTCTTCTGGGGCTATAGATTTCTGATAACAGGCGGAAGATGTTGGGACATCAGAACGTTGCGACAATATAGGCCTACTCCGTTAATTTGTACTCCAGGATCACTGAAGACCAAAATTGGGATCTATCAAGCGTCAAAACCGCAACGAACACCATAACAGGTTTGCTGAAAACTGAAATTTCGGGAGATGAAGTTAAAATATTCATATCTTTCTATCCGCTCAAATTTTTGACATGATATTTCGGAATCATAATTTTTATTCTTAGTTCAATTCACTAAATATTGAAAAAAATTAGAATGATAAATCATCAGAAGTTGGAGATATATGAAAAACAGGTTGGCTCAGACTACTTTTTTGAACCACGGTGTATAACAGCATGTGTATAACAGCAAAAATAGTGCATTTGCAGCGTAATCCGTTCCAACAAGAATTTTTGAGACTCGCACAAGCAAGATGAAATGCGATTGCCATGCGAAAATGCGGCAGTTGCATATCTCAGCAATTTAAGAAAACTGCTAAATTACTTATTAATTTGAATGGGAAGATCTCGTATACGTTATACCTCCTTCTTGAAGTTTGCATCTTCGTTCGGAAGAGTACGAACCAGCGGGAAAGCGATCCACACCAGAACGTGACAGGCGAACAGATTCATCGTTCCTATAAATTCATTTGCTCACATCCGCCATTATACGTCGACTCTAACCCGTGAAATTCCAACGCCCACCGAATCATCCGTTTCGCGGAAACTAAAAACGGATGCTTGCTTGCCGTCAGTGATGTCGTGTTTTTTTAAGGGCGATTCGTTTGAAGGGGCGGTCCATGTGCTGGCCGGCGACAACGGCAGGATGGTTGGCCGCCGTCTGCCACCTCCTCTCCCTTCTCCTCCTCCTCGACCGCGGACGGAGGACCTCGCCTGCATGCCCGGAAGCCGTCAATATGCATAATGGCAGCACACGCATGTTCGATCGTTAGTCAAAAATTCATCGGCAATTGCATTGAACATGGAAAAAAATCAATCAGAGGAGGTCACGGCATCAGCTGCCGAGTCTGCTGGTTTTGCGGCTGGGCGGGCTGAGCATCACGCAACACTGACTACAGTGTCAAATTAGGCTTCTTCTGTATACGCCGTGTATACATGCTTCTGAATTCTGTGGCATTCTGTGGTGGGATGGGGTGAGAGGATGAGATGGGAGAGACAAAGAACAATGGGAGAAGCAGGATATCCGTGCGGAGAAGAGCAATGGATAAGAGAAGAAAAGAGAAGGGCTAAGGAGCAAGCAAAGCAGAGAAAAAAGATTACATGATACAGGAACAGATTGGAGCAGAAAGCAGCAGAGCAATAGTAGTCTAGAGAAGTGAGTGGGGAAGAAAGGAGAGGAGGGGAGAGAAGTGGTGAGAAAATCACAGGGATAGGAGGGTAGCGCAGAGAACGGAGGAGAGGAGAAGAGAAATCACACCAGA
>OX457038.1:58019405-58041905 GCA_949752735.1 Lumbricus terrestris
GGATTGATTAATTGATGGATGGATGGATGTATGGATGGATGGAGAGAGGGTTTGGTGGATGGGTTGATGGATGGACGTATGGTCAGAAAAACAGAAGAACGGAAGAATGGATGGATGGATGGATGGATGGATTGATTAATTGATGGATGGATGGATGTATGGATGGATGGATGGATGGATGGATTGATTAATTGATGGATGGATGGATGGATGGATGGATGGATGGATGGATGGATGGATTGATTAATTGATGGATGGATGGATGTATGGATGGATGGATGGATGGATGGATGGATGGATGGATGGATTGATTAATTGATGGATGGATGGATGTATGGATGGATGGAGAGAGGGTTTGGTGGATGGGTTGATGGATGGACGTATGGTCAGAAAAACAGAAGAACGGAAGAATGGATGGATGGATGGATGGATTGATTAATTGATGGATGGATGGATGTATGGATGGATGGATGGATGGATGGATGGATGGATGGATGGATGGATGGATTGATTAATTGATGGATGGATGGATGGATGGATGGATGGATGGATGGATTGATTAATTGATGGATGGATGGATGGATGGATGGATGGATGGATGGATGGATGGATTGATTAATTGATGGATGGATGGATGTATGGATGGATGGATGTATGGATGGATGGATGGATTGATTAATTGATGGATGGATGGATGGATGGATGGATGGATGGATGGATGGATGGATGGATGGATGGATGGATGGATGGATGGATGGATGGATGGATGGATGGATGGATGGATGGATGGATGGCCTTAGCTACAGACTCGTCTTTACCGTTGTAAAAATTGCCTTTGTCTTGACTACAGAATGTTTGACGACAATAATTATTGTTCTCATCACATTACTTACAGAACGTTCAATTGCAACAAAACGTTGTTGCCTCGGTTGCACAGCTGTTGCCGCGTTGTCTGCATTCTTTCGCCGAAATGAAAAGACAAGACAAGACAACAGCGGTGATTTTCTCGCCAAGGTCAATCAAAGGTTAATCCTTTGTTCCGTAGAGGTTTGAAGTGCATTGAACCATCCCCCTCTCCTGTCAGATGCATTTGGTTCCATTCTGATGGATTTCCTGATAGCTATATGACGTATCTCGATTGCTCTGATCTTTTGTCTGCACATCATCGATAATATCCGACCCAATCTCTTCCCTACTAACACACATCCAGCCACAGATGATAATAATTATGGACACGTAATCAATTCGTTTATTTACCATCTCTTCGTGAGGTCAGTACAAGATAGAGCTTGATCTCTTTCATTAGAGATCGATCACTTTTTACAATTAAAAGTTAGTACTGATTCTGTAGCAGTTCAATTACTTTTAATACTATTCGAACTGTTTCTGTATTAGTTCGATTCCTTTCAGTATACAATTCGCTGAATTTGTTATTTATTTAGTTCTCCATTTCTACAGCGCAACTTCAATGTTGCTGCTCAGAGGCGCTCCCGACTACAGCGATGGCACTGCATCGGAGTTTCACGCCGAACCGCATGAGCAATTGCGAGTGAAGAACTTGCTCAAGGTCTCTACGCGGCGGCTTGAGGTCGATTCGAAGCTGGAACCCTACGGTTCCAAGGCACCGACGCCACCACTACATCACCGCGCCCTACATATAAATCCATACATAGATCAACTCAAATAGATCCACAAATATCGTTCAGTACCAGTTCGATGTTCGTTGGTGTCATTATTTCAGTGCCAGTTCGATGTTCGTTGGTGTCATTATTTCAGTGCCAGTTCGATGTTCGTTAGTGTCATTGTTTCAGTACCAGTTCGATGTTCGTTAGTGTCATTATTTCAGCACCAGTTCGATGTTCGTTAGTGTCATTATTTCAGCGCCAGTTCGATGTTCGTTGGTGTCATTATTTCAGTACCAGTTCGATGTTTGTTAGTGTCATTATTTCAGCACCAGTTCGATGTTCGTTGGTGTCATTATTTCAGTACCAATTCGATGTTCGTTAGTGTCATTATTTCAGTTCCAGTTCGATGTTCGTTAGTGTCACTATTTCAGTACAGTTCGAAGTTCGTTAGTATCACTATTTCAGAACAGTTCGATGTTCGTTAGTGTCATTATTTCAGTACCAGTTCGATGTTTGTTAGTGTCATTATTTCAGCACCAGTTCGATGTTCGTTGGTGTCATTATTTCAGTACCAGTTCGATGTTTGTTAGTGTCATTATTTCAGCACCAGTTCGATGTTCGTTGGTGTCATTATTTCAGTACCAATTCGATGTTCGTTAGTGTCATTATTTCAGTTCCAGTTCGATGTTCGTTAGTGTCACTATTTCAGTACAGTTCGAAGTTCGTTAGTATCACTATTTCAGAACAGTTCGATGTTCGTTAGTGTCATTATTTCAGTACCAGTTCGATGTTTGTTAGTGTCATTATTTCAGCACCAGTTCGATGTTCGGTGGTGTCATTATTTCAGTACCAGTTCGATGTTCGTTTGTGTCACTGTTTCATTACAGTTCGTTCGTCACTACGACAACTGAGTGAGAGAGAAGGATGTTGATTCAGCTGGTTTCCTCCTCTTCTTCCGTCGTTGGATGAGAAGTCTGACGCCCGTCTGGAAGTCCTTGTACTTTACGGCGTAAATGAAGGGATTGACGAAGCACTGGAGCAGGATCAGCATCATGGTAACGTCGTAGAGATGTCCGTAGAGATTCTGCACTCCGAAGCTCGACAGCACGTACAGCAATTGGTTGGGGGTCCAACAGACGACGAAGCTGACGCTCACAGCGGCCATCGTCTTGAAGAGGTTGCGTTTCGCCTTATCGTAAGTCGTCAGAAATGTTGTGTTGCCGACTGTAACTATAGGTGTCGCAGCTTCTGCTGACGGATGTGTGTCGGCTGTTTCTGATAGAGTCCTGGGTTCAACGTCGGAGATCGTTCGCCTAGATCTGGTTGATCTGCGATTAAGGTCGTCCTTAACTGAAGGAGGACGATTTCGAAGGTCGACCGTTTCTTCAGGTATTTCGGCCTCTGTTATAAAATAAACGCAGGATACAGTCTGAATAGCGAATGACGTCACTTCCGCAGATTGCAGCGAATCCCGAAGGCAGACGGTTGCTTTTCTGTGGCAGCTGAAAATGCGTTTGAACGTAATCAGACATTCACTTAACCTTCGCTGAATGTGGTCACATCTGCTGTTCCGTTTCGTTTCAACGTTTCTGTTGTTACCGACGATGGTACTACGACGGTGCAGCACGTGGTACATGCGTGAGTACGTCACTGCGAGGCAGCACATGGGAACGGCGTACTGCAGCAGGAAGGTGAGTACAAACACGCATCGTTGTGATACAACCGACGGCCAGTACCAGATGGAAAGACAGACACCGTCGACGATGATCGTGGATGGAATGAAGTATGCGAGGTTGTAGGCAAACCCGAAGATCCAGATGACTACGATTCCGAAGACTGCTCGCGATCGGGAAAACTTCGTGGCGTACCGGAACGGATGGACTATCGCGACGTACCGTTCGAACGACAGGAAGACGATTCCGTATCCGGAAGCCATGAAGGACCCCCAGAGGACGGCACCGGAAAACCAGACGCGGCAGATGACCTCGTCGAAGATCTTGCCCTTTGTGAAAGTCATCACACCATGCGGATCCACCATGGCCATGACGAGGAGGAAGAGAGCGGCCATGAGGTCGATGAAGCACTGGTTGATGACGAGCAGATTCGTCAACCTCTTCCGGGTCACCGGGTTCGACAAGATGGCGACGATGACGACGAGGTTTCCGAGAAGGCCTAGGCCGCCTATCAGCGACCAACAGAGCTTCGAATAGAAGTTCACAGTGAAGTTGTTAATCCTGATGACGTCATCCGTCACGGTGTCATTGATGACGTCGACAGACGCGGATGTCACGATGACGTCTGTCGTCAGAGACGTCACGGACGTAGCTTCTTGCAGAGGCGGCGCCATATTTAAAATCCTTTGAGACGTTTTCACTTGCTGATGATAAAGTTGACCTCAACTCAGAGCAGCGCCGATATACTGATGCGATTAAGATTATGGATCGATGGATTGGCAGCAAAGCAGAATGACACATACGTGGATGCGGGATATTTATTTGAAAGATGATATATTGCGAGATAGGTTGAGCAAAGGTCGGATGATAAGCAGATCTATAGCACACGCATGTAGCACTGCAGGCCCGACGGCGGAGAAAGTTTACCTGCATCTACTACATGTATGCATTGTGTAGGCTATTCTTATATAGCGTCTTCTGTCTGTAGGACGCAGTGAATGATTGCATGGAGCATATTACAGACTACAGCGCCAAACGACTATTAAACTGATAATGACATGTCCCTAAATTGACGAATAAAATTTCTGAAAAGACCCTGTACACTCATCTGTTTCCTGGTAGGCCTATAGGTGAAAGTGCACTCATTACGATTGTTTATTATTATTATTATTATTATTATTATTATTATTATTATTATTATTATTATTATTATTATTATTATTATTATTATAATGAGTAGAAGTAGCAGATGTCGTAGTAGTGTAGTATAGTAGTAGTAGTAATAGTAGTAGTAGTAGTAGTAGTAGTAGTAGTAGTAGTAGTAGTAGTAGTAGTAGTAGTAGTAGTAGTAGTAGTAGTAGTAGTAGTAGTAGTAGTAGTAGTAGTAGTAGTAGTAGTAGTAGTAGTAGTAGTAGTAGTAGTAGTAGTAGTAGTAGTAGTAGTAGTAGTAGTAGTAGTAGTAGTAGTAGTAGTAGTAGCAGCAGCAGTAGCAGTAGCAGTAGCAGTAGCAGTAGAAGTAGAAGTAGCAGCAGTAGTAGTTGCAGCAGCAATTGTCGGCACAGCCAGCATTCAATAGTAGCATTCCTACTAGTAAAAAAATCACAAGTACATGTATCATCAAAATCATTACTGAAAGTTGAAGGGGTCGCGCTGCACGAGCAACACGGTCGAAGACGCTTTAGGTTACACAATACATTGAAGCCACTTGAACTGAGATGGAGAAGCGGAGATGATTCCTCGTCCATGAGCTACGATGGTTGAAGGATTATCGGCCGATCGATCCGGAAGATTTGACTTTGATGAGGTCGAGTTTCGTGCGGAGTGGCGAACTTAATATGGCCGATAACCAACTCACTTGAGGGATACACAAAATTTACCGTTTTGTACCATTAGTCGCAACAGAACCGACTGTGGTGACCAGCTGTTGGCCCTTGTCGTTTGTCCACTTTTGATAGATCTAACCATTAGAAGCCTGATCCTAGACTGAACCAAATTTCATGTAAGTGGAAGTAATGGGAAGTGAGGTGTTGTCGATTTAAATGCATTATAGGTTGTAGGTCTGTAGGATATCGCAAAGCAGTTGATGCTTCCACTGATCCAGGAGATAAGACGTCTTTTGGCTGAAGCGCCAACACACGATCACAGTAATCTAGCAAGCAGACAGCTGCTCCCTAGAACTATACGTATACCAAGTCATACATTGAGTGTCTAGCGGCCCCGTTTTAGTGCTTACCGCGCTCAATGCAGATTAACATACATATGCATGTATGTATTGTACATGAACGTTTGTATAGCTCCTTACAATAAAACCTTCTGTAACAAATGTTCAATGATGAATCAAATGGACGTATAAGATGCGTGAATTGTGTTGACTTTGTTTCCTAAATATTATGCAGGCCTACATGCAGACACGCATACACGCATACACGCATGTAAACACATACACACACACATACACACACACACACACACATGATTAGACAGACAGACATTATCATGATGCATGGGACTGCTTTAGATTACTTTTCATATCGAATCATGCATGTGGTGCACGCTTTGCGATGAATTTTGCAATTCATATGGCTTTCTTTCTGCACATGTCCATCGGGAAAGGACAGGCAAGGTCGCAGCCAGGATTTTATTTCGGGGGTGGGGGTGTTTAGTCGACCTTGAGCAAGCCGCCAAACAATTGAATAAACTGATTAAGGGGTTTGAAGGATGATTTAATCTATTGTGAAATGTCTCATAGATGTTTTTATTTACAGACCCCTTAAAACATTTTTGTTTCACCGTGGTTGGACTGGGATCGTCTCTGAGTGGACTTCTTGAAGGGGCGCTATGTAAATTCTTGAAATGAATGAATGAATGAATAAAAGGATCAAAATGAAATCCCCTTTGTCCTTACATCATGACTGTGTTAGTAAATGCATTATTTCATGGTGGCATTATTTCATTTCGGGGGTGTGCAAACACCCAAAACACCCCTTGCTGCGACCTCGATGACTGCAGGTCCCACCCCAAAATAGCTAACGGGCACAACATGCATTTGGCGTCCTCTAACATCCACTCCACGGTTCACCTAACTGGAAAATTTGCCAATGAAATCCACAATTATTTTTGAACTCGTTTCATTGGCGAATGTTTTGAATTCAAATGAACACTATCATTGCAATTGAAAAGAGTAGCTTAGAAACAAAGCACAGAGCGCAGATAGAACTAGCCTATAATTATAAAAACACACTGTGGCGCCCTTAGATTTTGGCTCCCCTCGTTCCTTTCTTGTGGATAATTTGACTGAATCACACGTGCAGCTAAATATTGTATGTATATACTGCCACAGAGTCCCTTACAAAGAATTTAGCCATTGCTCGTTCTGTGGCAGTGCCAGTCCCAAGCCTAGAAACAGCAGGAGGGCAACACTAGTCATCCTTGATATGGCTCAGTGTCGGCAGACAGCAACAAGCCTTGCAAAAATGAGACAGAACTTTCAACCGGTTTAGGCAGGCGTCTGTCAAATGAGACTACGACGACGCAGAGGCTGATGTACGACTGTACATGTGGGCGATGCTATAGGCCTAGTACAGAGGTGGTTTACAGAGAAGAAGTGCACGCGAACTCATTCTAGGCTGACGGTCTGTTTCTCAGAACCAGCCGTTCATAATAAATTATATCCAACGAGAGATGCGGCTACAGGAGGCGACAAAAGTCCGACTGGTGACCTGGATCCAGCCAGGCCGATGCATGGTCCATATAGGGGCAGAGCTGGCTGACGTACAGTAGGGCTCCTAGGCCGTCGAGGCACCGCTAACAGGTGCTTGTCTGTGGGACGGCTGCTGAGCCTAGCTGCGTTAAAGAGCATCTATAGGCCTACAGCAACAGCAGCACATGGCAGCAGGTGGCAGGAATTGGTCAACGGAAACTTCTAAAATTATTCTGCTTCATCTCTAGGCGACCGAACTTGAGCCACTCTTTTCTCGTTTTCTTTTCGCTGATAGAAGATCATCGGCTGCTGCCGCTGGGTCGTGTAGTCGTTGAGTCGAAGAAGGAGGATGGATGACCAGAGCATCGCCAACTACGCTCAACCACTCTATAGCACCATCCACAGAAACGGTAGGTACTACTAGGTAGGCCTGTGTAGGCCTAATGTTTGTTTGTTTGTATGTGCACTTGTTATAGCGCCCCTTCAAGCTCACTCTCTACTCAGAGGCGCTCCCGAATGCAGAGCGGACACACTGCATCGGAGTTTCACGCCGAAGCGCTGAGCAATTGTGAGTGAAGGACTTGCCCAAGGTCCTTACGCGGCGACTTGAGGTGGATTCGAACCTCGAACCTTCCGGCTTCAAGGCAACGACGCCACCACTACACTACCGCGCTACACAATGTGTGCATCAGTGGCATAGCCAGGAATTTATGATGGATGTTTGGGGGATTTTTATGGCCTGACCGGATGCCATTTCTGACACCAACCCAACAGTATTACAGCGAGAACTTATAGAATACATAAATACAAATTTGTCTGCAAACAGTTTGCAAACAAGTTGTGCACTGCCTAAGACGTCTGATTTGATGCAGGGTGCAGCTGATGCAGAAAGCCCTGCGCCCTACCTTCAACCTGGCATTCCAATACGGTACTCAATTTCGCCTACAAGGCTACACACTGTTATGGATGATGACCGATGAAACGGATGACTAGCTATTGGATCTGATTTTGGCTATTTAGATTTTAGAATTAGGGATGATTACTGGCTACAGACAAATCCAAAGCCTAACGGTCTGATCGTTCGTTTAAATGGGTGGATACTGTTGGGAAATCAATTAACGGCATTTCACACGTTTCGGTAAATAGACCCATCATCATCGGTATCAGCCTGTGGGAACCTCTGAAAACAACCGACTGTTAGTGGGGGGTGGAGGACATTCATTCGGTAATCGGTGGGTGAGTGCGCGAATGAACGACCGAGTCTGCTATAGCTACATGTATAGTCACTGAGCTTTTTTAGCGTGCAATTCCACACAGAATGTGCAATGTGCATTTCTCAATGGATTTGTACGGTTGTTGGAAGCAATTCTGCGCAGTTAAAAACCGTTTTAAAAGGTCATTGTCGTCCGATTGAGAGTTGTTTACCATGGAGGATGAGAAAGGAAAGAATGGATTGCAAAGTTATAAAAAATATAAAACACTCTGGTTAGTAAGTAAGTAAATAAATCAGTCTGTCACTCAATTGGATCACTCAATTGTTCATTCATTCATTCATTCATTCATTCATTCATTCATTCATTCGTTCGTTCGTTCGTTCACTGATTCATTCATCCAGCCCACCATTTGTTAAGTCTATCATTCTATCATTCTATTATTAATTCATTCTATCATTCATTCATTCTATCATTCATTCATTCTATCATTCATTCGTCTGTCCGCCCGTACTCCGTTAGCCAGTCATATAGATCTATATTAGACATTCAGACATTTTTTTTATTGATCCCATTACAATCATACATACGTGTAATTAAGTATAAACATAAACAGAATTATAGGCAAATTCACTTAAAGAGTTTATGCAGAATAACAACGTGGGAGCAATAGGCACACCAAAAGGGACAAGTTCCCGCTAAGTAATTTGGAATCAGCCATTCACTCTCTTCTGCACCCGTGCGGAAAGGACTCGGAATTTGAGGCAAACCATCAGTGCTATCTCGATCTACTTGGAATATCTTTGCACATCGATGCAGAATAGCGTATACCAAAACCTGATCCCGTGAAATTAGCAAGGTCATTTTCATTTGTCCGATAACCAGGCTTCTCAGACGATATTCTTTCCCCCCTTATGTCCATGGCTGCTACATAAACCTTTCGCCAATCTGCTCTCTTTCGCTGGGGGCTTGACTGGCATGGGAGCAACTCTGCAGGAGTATAGGTTTGAGGAGTGCTTTATGACTGCTCTGAATAACTGAACATCGAGGGCTCTTAAGATCACAAGTGAGCTGCAGCCTACGACTTCGAAATAACCCAGAGACCACTCGGTCCTCGAAAGTCCTTCTGTTTAATGCTTTCGATGTGTTATCAAATGTCAGTGTAACAGGTCCGATCTCAAACCAACAGCTGCCTCTTTTTATTCTCAGACCAAAAGCCCCTTGACCCCACGACAGTCATTGAACCTGTCGCCTCATAAAGACAGACTCTGAGTGAGGACGCCTCCTCCTCCTCGTCCTACTTGGTCCTCCTTCTCCTCCTCCTCCTTCTCCTCCTCCTGCTCCTTCATCCTCCTTCTCCTTCTCCTCTTCCTCGTCCTCCTCCTCCTCCTCTTTTCGCTATTCTCTTCTTCTTCCTCAGCCACCTTAAAAAGACAGTCGAAACAACAAGGATAGGTTTATTGGTTCAATGAAGTTCTGCATGAGGTCCAAAATTCCACATGGAATGCCTAGGCCGCATAATTTTTATATTTTTTGTATGTCTTCACAATGTCGAGTGTTGGCAAAAGGGATCCATTACCCAGGAGAGTAGATTGAGACTCGTGTAGCTCACGGTCTCAGACGGTTGCCTAATCCTAATCGTAATCACCAAATTTATGGAGCGCCACTTCGAAGCTAATCGAGGAGCACCAGCTTATTCACGAGCGTTATTCTCATTCATTGCTTTCAGAACAATGATAAACAAGATTCTACTCGCGTTTCAGTTAACCAATTACATCAAGTATTTTGAAAATTTGTCTACGAAGTCATATAATAGTCCTGCATCAGTTGTCAACTTGTTTCCTCTACAGCGTCGGCCCAAGGTAGAAAACTGGGACCGTATTCAATTTAGCCATCGTTCTGACGACGACGACGACGACGACGACGACGACGACGACGACATGGCGTGGCATCGGTCGATTGAAGGGCTCAACATGGGAGGTAGAATTGAGAGAGTACGGTATTTGGAGGGAAAGACAGTAGAAGCAGAGGTGCATCGAAAGTAGCCTACATCGAGAGAAACGGATGGACAGACAGGCAGAGACAAAGACAAAGAGAATCATACAGGATGAAACTAAAAAACATAATGTGTTTCCTGCTTTTATTGGCCGCCAAAATGAGAGAATATAATAAAGAAGGGAAAGACTCACAGAATGATAGATACGCATAGACATCGAGAAAACAGAACGACAGACAGACGGGCACAGAAGTGGACAGAGAGACAGAGGTTGACGGTTGGAGTGGCACAGATAAAGATACTAAAAGACTGATGGCATCAGCTAAAAACAGACCACTTCTTATTATTATGACCGATGGCTGACTGTAATAAATGACTTTTGAGTCAAGGCGCGCCGCCACTTGAAACTGATTTTCTCACAAACGCACGAATCTACGTGGAAATCTAAGTCTATAGCTACTATAATAATTTTAAAGGAACGTTCTCTCCAAACCCTGAAGACGAGGCCTGACAATTCCGGACTAGTTTTTAAAGAATATTTAAATAATAATTTTAAAAAATTATAATAATTATAATAATTATAATAATTATTAATAAGAAGAAGAAAGATACGAGGAAGAAGAAGAAACAGAAGAAGAAGAGGAAAAAGAAGAAGAAGAAGACGAAGAAGAGGAAGAGGAAGAGGAAGAAGAAGAAGAAGAAGACGAAGAAGAAAAAGAAGAAGAAGAAGAAGAAGAAGAAGAAGAAGAAGAAGAAGAGAAAGAAGAAGAAGAAACAAGGCACATTTTCAGATTTTGAAACGTGATTCTTCAGATAATCAATTATTTTCTACTGAGATTTATTTTTGGTTCTTGGGGTCAGTTAGTGGAGTATATGAACACAATAATAAAAAGCTACAATCATAATTTTTCATCGACGTTTACAGGACACTCATCATTTTGAGATGATAACAATGGCAATTATAAATTATAGAAGCATTGTCATTCTTCTTCGATTGTAGGTGACAGGCGATCTGCAACAAAGCGACCAAAACCTTCACCAGAAAACGACGACCAAGTGCATTCATCGATTATGAACGAAGAACGGAGAATCACAGAAAGTTCGATCCATGATCCAGATCGACTGAATGATGATAATCTTACGTTTGTAGGATTCGGATCAGATACGGATACGGTCGTTAAAGCATCGTTGCCTGATTCCGCATCACCGGAGCCGACGATGACATCTCTTATCGATGACGATGACGACGATGATTCGTTGGCTCAGCTTCTGGCTCACTTCGACGCACAACTGTCGCAGACGATGCTTAGTCTGGACGAAGCGGAGAAGTCAATCGAAAGGGAAAGCAACAAACAGCAGCAGCAGCAACAGCAGCAACAGCAACAACATCAGCAGCAGCAGTCGAAGAAAGACAGGAGGATGAACGGAGGAGTCGTGGACGAGCAGCAGAACACTTCCGGTGATCCGGATATCGCAGAAGACGAGGACAACCGGAAACGGAAGGACCAGTCGGTAAGTCCGTTATTTAGATTTTAGAGTATATAAGCTTACCCTATATACAGTGGCGGCATCCGCTATACTATTTAACAGGTTGTGATGAGGTCATTAGGAGGGGGGCTATTCAGCAAGTGGAAGAAATAAAATGTGAGAAGATATTAAAAAATTCAAGGAATTTTCGGTAGGTCATAAAGCGTGTCAGAAGTAAAATAGGTGTGCGTCAAATGACCTACCGTGATGTAACGTGATGTAACGTGTCACCCCCGCGACTCCGCGAGTGTGTTAGTTTTACTTCGATTGAGTGTGCAAAGTTGATCATAGGTCTGTAATCTATATTTTGTTTGTATGTGCACTTGCTATAGCACCCCTTCAAGCTCTCTACTCAGAGGCGCTCCCGACTGCAGAGCGGACACTGCATCGGAGTTTCACGCCGAAGCGCTGAGCAATTGCGAGTGAAGGGCTTGCCCAAGGTCCCTACGCGGCGACTTGAGGTGGATTCGAACCTCGAACCTTCCGGCTTCAAGGCAACGACGCCACCACTACACCACCGCGCCCCACAAACATAATTATTATCTGATGTATACTGCAGCAGCAAGACGAATGGCCTAGTATCGAACGATTGGTCTCTTCCATCTTCGATCGTGATGTTGCACCAACGTTCAGCTCATTCAAGGGTCCCACCGCACCTCCGGGCGCTAT
This sequence comes from Lumbricus terrestris, assembly GCA_949752735.1. NCBI lineage: Eukaryota > Metazoa > Annelida > Clitellata > Crassiclitellata > Lumbricidae > Lumbricus > Lumbricus terrestris. Next base: position 58,031,807 of record OX457038.1, read on the forward strand.
CCTCCTCCAGAAGAAGATGGTCACATTCGACGACCGAATCCAAACCTTCGCTCGACCTCAGTCAGTGCACGAAAACGAAGTGAGTTACAACGATGCGAACGACAATGAACGCCGTCAGCTTCATCAACAGCCTCCGCCTCAGCAGCAGGAGGAGCAGGAGAGAGATGCGAGTAGGGATGGTGAACATTCGCAGAGGGAAAGGCAGAGTAGACGGCACGATGCTGCTGCGCTGCAATCTCAGCAACCCGTCATCAACGAAAATGATATCTACGAAGATGTCTACGCCAGGCAGAGCAATTCACTTGTGGTAGGAAAATTCATTTTTCGTTCAACGAAATTGTTTGCGTCTTTTGAGAGAAAGACCTTGAACGGTCGAAACCTTCTCTCTTCTATTTATGCATGTATCGTAAAAAATTGCCAACAGCTATTAGTATTATCGGGTTTCTACGGTCTTCTCAAGTAACAGCTAAACGTTGGCCTATTATAAGACAGAAGCCTCGTGTCAAGTCGTTGCAGTAAGGATACACTGTGCATACCTCTGCTGCCTCGAAGCGCAGGCCACAAAATGTCCGACCTTTCACTCCTCAGCTATAATATTTAGGCCCCACAGGACTTTATACGACCAAATTCTGATCTTTATGTGGTACTCCACGGACATTCTTATGCTCCGCAGATGATGCTTATCTGATATGTTTAGCACGAGAAAGGGCCTTATAATTGATTGAAATGAATAAATAGAATCGGGGGGGACGGAAAGACGCGAGATTTTCCGAAAAATTTCTGACGACCGGCGAAATCTCGGAAAAAATTTCTATTTTCGCCGCCCAAAAAGTTGATGAAAAAAATTTTCTATTTTCGCCGCCAAAAAAGTTGATGACCTTTTTTTTTTTTAGTCATCCGCTCAAATCTCGACGAAATTTTTCTATTTTCGTTAGTTAGTCATCCGCCCAAAATCTCGCAAACATTTTTTTCCGCCGCCAAAAAAGTCTTCGCGCTCAAACATTGGGGGGGGACAAATGCATGGGCCGTCCCCCCAACACTTTTATTGGGGGGGACCGTGCCCCCCTGTCCCCCCTAGGTCTCCGCCCATGCTTTTATGAGTCCTTTAAAGTAGGCCTATACCTGAATAATATTATTAGTAGGTTTAGATCCAAAATAATACTTTCCTTCACTTTAGATGTTCGTCCTTATCTTGTCTGTGACATGAAGACACGTCAATCACAGTTTAGCATCAATTGATGGTTAGCGATTCCAATGAATATCCGGGCATTCAAGACAACTGAGTCATCCATTATGTAATCATTTATTTGTGAGGCAAGCTGGGATGTCTAGAAGTGTCCTGTTTTAAATAGTTACATGGTCATGTCTGCGCTTTAACCAAAAATACCCGCTTCGACATCAGAAGATCAATGAATCATGCGATTTCATGAAGGGAATTTGTGACCCATAATTAATTATTTCTCTTTTGCTTCACTTTTACCTCAACCACCACATTTCCCCCCTTTATATCACAGTTGCCGGTGCCTGTAATTCACTTGTAACCTTGCCTCACTTTTACCTTAACCTGAAGCTATTTTATCTTTATCTTAATTTACTTTACATTTCTTTCACATTTTGTTTCACTTTTTCATTGTCGTCAAGCAATGAGGCTAAGTTTCGAAATTCTAGGCGAATGCTGATAGTAGAAGATATGACGCGATTCCAACCGGAAACGAACCGGAGGAGTCTCGAGTCAAGGTCAAGGTCAAGACATCGACGGCGGAGGATTTCTACGATCGCCAGGAGCCAGGAGAAGATGCGCTGGCTGCTGCGGCAGATGTAAACGACGAGTTTCTGAGCCTTGGATCGGAGGATGATGAGGAAGACGATGAGGAGGATGAGGACACGGACTTCATGATTCGAGAGATGAACGGAGAGTCAGCGCCGGTGGCCAAGGTGAAGGCCTTGACGGTCGGTCGAACTCTGGCGGTCATTCTAGCATGGCTGCTTGCTGTAAGTTTCGTTATCTGCTTGTCTGTTTGTCTGTTTGTCTGTCTATCTGTCTGTCTGTACGTCTGCTTATCTCAGTCACTCTCTATCATTATACTATATAGTCTGCCTGTCTGCTTCAATAAAAAAAATCGTATAAAATCAAATCAGATTTATTGCTCTCACAGCAATTACATGATCTTATCATTATATGCAGATTCACATTTCGGTGTAGCCTTGCGCGCGCTACAAGTTTACTTAATAATGCATGATGTGATTAAGGTATACGTAATAGTTGATTGCATGATTGAATGTGCAGAGAAAGTAAGGAGACAAGTAATGTATATGTGCAATTGTACATGCATCCCTCACTTTCTCTTTCAGTTACTGTCTGCTTGCTGTCTCTCTGCATGCCTGCCTACATGTATAATTCAGTCTCCACGTTTGTCTCATTCGCTGTCTCTCTCTGTCCGACTGTTCGTCTGCACGAATGCACTTCTCAGTTGCTGTCTGCATCATTTCTCGTTTCAATTACTTGAACATTGTACCTGTTTGTCATCCCATTTGTTTGCCTGAATGTACAGTTGTACAATGTACATGCATGTTTGTATGTGAGGTTTTTTCACAGTACTGTCTTGTCTGTTGCTTTTATTTTGGATGATTATCTAACTAAGAAAGTTTTTTTAGTCTATTAAGTAATTTTTAAGTTTGCGTCTTGCTGCCTTGTTAACTGCAGAACTGAATACCTTGAAGCAGTTTGGTTTCTTGTTTGTATACGTGTAGTGCAAAGTAATGTAAACTGCGCTTTCACCATCTTCCACAGAGGCTCATAATGCACAATAAGCGCTCGTTTCAATACCATCCATGGGACGATTCCCACGAAGAAAATACGGTACCAGCGCCTCTCAGTATTCACCGTTTACTCCCCAGATGGTGATGGGACAAAGTTGTGCTAGGTGGTCGGCTTATAGTAAATTAATAAATGGATGACATTTCATCCGTAGCCAAATGAGCGAAAACTGACCTGATTTAAAGGCGACACTAATTATGCTTTGTGCATTGAAAGAGGGGTGTACAACTGCACGTTGCGAGTGGTGGTTAGTCAATTCAGATTCAGACTGAGGTGTACACTGTACACTGTGTACAGTATATGAAGCAGGTGTTAGGCCTAGTAAGCCCGCAATGCTATAAGACTCGATTGATCATTTTTAAGCAACAGGATCAGTGCTTAAAGTGTGGAAAAATAAGTGCCTGTACGCCCCTTATCTTTCCAAAAGAAGTGCCTGGACGCCCCTTACCTTTCCAGTCATTGTTGGCCAATAAGTGGCTGGACGGCGTTCAGATTTTAAAATAAGTGCATGGACGCCGTCCATGACCGTCCAGCCACACTTTAAGCCCTGAACAGGATACTTTCTTAGAGATACTTACTGTAAGTATCTCAAACGAATAAAATTATCGTCTTAACGAAACGAGAAGAAACCTCCTACAAGAAACGAATTCTGAGGAACGATACATATTATTTCAATAGCATCGAATATACAATAATATACACTGCAACTGAAATTTGATATCGCCATTCTTACAAAGCTCAGAAGTGCACACACGCCTCTACAGTGCTACTGCAATTGTATTGCAGTCTTGGCAGAGCAATTGTGAGTGAAGAACTTGCTCAAGGTCCTTACACAGTAACCGCCTCGGACTGGGATCGTAATCGTAATCTCCTAATTTCTAAAGCGCCACTCGAAAGCCAAGCGCGGGGCACCGGCTTATTCACGAGCGCTGCGTTGAGTCAAAAGGGTTGTCCGTAAGAGTAGTCCATGGATGGTGGTCCGGGTCGAGGGATCGAACCCGTACTCTTTTGCTTTACAAGCCGAACGCTCTAATCAATCGTCTACCGTGCCTCTTGAGTAGATGTTAGAAGGCAGATGTGAGTGGTAAACATCTCGAGTGAAGAACAGGGTCTATATAGTACAAGAACAAGTGATTATTACAAGAGAACGAGCTAGTATTGCCTGCATGGAGAAGTGAATGGAACATTTTGTGCGTAATTTGTAGTCGCTTTCGGGATCCTTTCGGTAGTTTTGGTGTCGCAATGCTTGATACCGGAAATCACCAATAAGTGAGTCGAAAGCTGTCAGTCGATATGCAACAGCTGACCAACTGCGCATATGGAACTAGGAAAGACACAGCTATAGTGTGAGAGAGGCAGAGAGAGAGGCGCTGAGAGAGAGAGAGAGAGAGAGAGAGAGATAGATAGACAGACAGACAGAGAAAGAGGGAGGCAGGCACAGACTAAGACAGAGAGAGGCAGAGACACACAGAGAAAGCTAGGGATGGAGATAGGAACAGAGAGAGACAGAGGCAGAGACAGAGACAGACAGTCAGAGAGAATAGAGAGTTGTGAAATGCTGAACCAAGTCGACCGAGTTAATGATTCGGCACCAGCTGAGAAAATGTCAGCGGAAGAACAAGGGGCAGTTAATTAGCAAACTAGAAATTGGCAATGCCTAGGAATTTGACGACAGAAAACTAATTGGCGATTAATTAGGAAATAACGAGCGATTTCTGCAGCTGATGAACAGCTAAACATAATTAACATTGATAATTATGTATGGCATATAGTTCCGAACCATGGATTAACTACAGTGCCGGCGCTAGGGTACCTGAGGCCCCCCAAAAGAAAAGCTTGAGGGCCCCCCCCCATACCTTGAGCTGTCATCTCAGCAAAATTTCTCATAATATAAGTGCTGAAAGACATGGTGTAAGACTTCAATAAAGGCACTGTTGTAATGGTAGCATTTATAGGCTGTCATCTGAACAATGTCCCATCCCAATTGTTAATTTTTTGGAATTTCCATGCTGTAATGGTAGAAATTTTAAGCTGTCATCTTTACAAAAATAGCTCTTTTTCATTGCTGTTAGTCGTGGTTTAGGAGTTCAGAGTGTCCCTCTCCATTGTTTAAATTTATCCGATTTGCCAACTGTAATGGCAGCATTTATAGGCTGTCATCTGAAAAAAATTGATCATTATTGATGGGCTACTTATGAAATATTCCTGAAATATTGGGGATACAAGGATTCCGTCCCAACCACAAATTGTGGGGCCGTGCCCCTGTCCACACCCACAAGTCTCCTCTTTGTTTGAATGCTCTATTGGTTTGAGTAATATAATTTTGTATGCTTTGCTTTAAAACATAATTCGGTGCGTGGTTTCAGGATTGAACAGTTATGAAAGGTATAATTACCAGCTACATTTGAGACCCCTTGCAAACTTGAGATCAAACACATACCAAGGACATCTGGGACCCTACACAGGCTTTAATGTTTGGGTCTCTCGCAGGTTTTATTTTGAGGCCTTATCCAATTAGCAATTAGAATAAGTTACAATTTATAAGCGTTGTGTTTGAGAAAGTGGACGAAATTGCCTGAGTTAGTTTAAATGGCTTTATACTTACGCCCAAAATCAGTATGATATTTGCATTAGGTCTGCTATGGCAGTGCCATATGGTTAGCTGAGACATGCACCAGAACAGATCTGCACAGTCACAAAATTAATAGGCATAATGACCAGCTAAATTTGGGGGCCCCTTTCAAACTCTAATGGTTATATACTTATGCCCCAAACCAGTATGCTATTTGCATTAGGTCTGCTATGGCAGTGCCATATGGTTAGTTGAGGCATGCACCAGACCGGATCTGTACAGTCACAAATAGGCATAATGACCAGCTAAATTTGGGGGCCCCTTTCAAACTCGGGCCCCCCCCATTTGGGGGTACGGGGGGTGCTAGCGCCGGCACTGATTAACTAACTAGGCCCTATACGTTCCTTATGCAAAAATAATGTAATGTAATGCAATAATGTGGTGTATAATACAATGTAATCATTTGTAACGCACCCTAATCCTGATGCTCGTACGGCAAAATCGTTAGCACAAGAGACTGACATCGTGCTCTTTGTAGAGAAAAACGTTTTTATGCCCTCCGTAACCTCCGTAAAATCCGTCACGTAGCTTCTGACAAAGGTTTAACAATTTCGCCATCCCAAATGAAGACACGACGAACTTTATCCCAAGAATGTTATTTAAAACATGTACTAACAAACTAAACCATAAGTGCTATTATTATAGCCATACTGTCAACTGTGTTAATGACATTGTACGCATACAGCCCGTTCGTTGTACACATTTTGCCTGTTTTATTTTTAAAATAAACGAATTATACGTATATGCTTATTAAGTACGTCAAAGGCCAGTGTATGAGCTGTTTTTCTGATGGTAGTGAAGGATACAGAGGCGGTGGTGAAGTGACAATGGCGTGGCAAAGAGGAGTATATAAGGAAAGAGGAGGATGAGGAAAAGAGGAGAAGTAGGAAGGGGATACATTCTCAGAAGGAGAGTAACTTCTGTCTGTTGTCTAGGGTGTCGTTGCTGAGTTGCCTGGACCAACGATGCAGTACTGGTCGGATCGTTTCAGCGTCAGTGGTGAACACCTGTCGAGGGTCTTTGCCACAGATGGTCTTGGCATCGTCCTTGGGTCGTTGCTAGGTGGCGCTGCGTCCTGTCGACGTCACTCGGATTCGGCTCTTGCTGTTGCTATGGTGTTGTTGGCCTCCTATCCTTGCACGCACAGCTTCGCCTACTACCAGCTGACGTCTTTTATGTGCGCCGTCGCAAGAGGATCGATATTCGTCGGTAAACTATTATAGCAACGCCTGATTTATTTTCATTTTTATTTATTTTCATAAAGTAGCAGCAACACCTTGTATTTTAAAGCTTCAAAGATTGAAATTATTGGAATCGGTAGCAACTGGTCTTTGTTTTGGTCGTACGCAGCCAAAGTAGTGGGGGGATTGACTTGCCCTATAATTATTATCAAGCTTAATTTATTTATTTATTTAGTTCTTCATTTGATATGAGTGATGCTACCTTCTGATGTACCTGTTCGATGTTCAGGAAAGAGTTGAGCCAACGTGTGTACGTTAAAGGTAGATATACCTACTCTGACATCAGTTAGAGTGTAGACAACTAGCCATTACTGATTTTACGTTACTAATAATTTCATTGGTGCATGAGTAGCCTAAATGTAACATGCATAAGACATTGCATATAGTACATATTGAGATGTATTGTCGATGGTTTTCAGGAGGCCTGAGCGTAGTGGTCGAGATGTGGCAGGAAAGCAGAGCAGCGATATGGATTCACATTCTGCATACGTCCTATTCCATCGGCTGCTTCCTCGCTGTCCATCTGGCCGCTCCATTTGTCCACTACCTCTTCCAGGTCGAAGGTCGGCTGCTATGGTCCGACCTCAAAGTTCAGCAAATGCGTTTTCCATCTCTCGTGGTCCAGGGGGCGCAAGCGGATGCGGGTAACACAACAGCGGATGCTGGTGATATGATGGAGATGCTGAATTCAATGAGTGCATCGCAACAAGTTTCACCAACCTCCCCAGCATCAGCAGCAGCCGCATCAGACAGAATCCTCGTCAGTCTCCATCTCCTGCAGATTCCATTCGTCATCGTCTGCCTCCTTCTGTCGCTCTTCTTCCTCTGCAACTCCATCCTCCGGACGATCCGGTCAGTTCGGCGGCAAAGCATCCTACGAAGGAATCGACTGCGGAGGCAGGAACAGCGCAATCGGAATCTCAAGCGGGGGATGCCACCGACATCGCCACCGCAGGACCCGGAGCAGAGGAGCGAGAACCAGTACGAGGACACTCAGAAGGACAAGGAAACGGACGCACAAGGAGACGGAGACAAAGACGGCAATAAAATCGGAATTGGACAAGCGGAGATCCACAGCAGCGTCGCTGATCCGAAGAAGAACGGATTCGGGGTTCAGGCAAAGAACGGATTTCTGAACGACGCCTTTACGCATGCGCCGGGTCATGAGGAGTTTGGAGCGGTAGAATTCAAAGGAGGAAATCGAAGTGCTGGCAGCAGACGTTGCGTTGAAGAGTTGCAGCCTGACTACAAAGGAACGACTTCGAAACGCAATCGTCCGAAGTCGAAAGTGGCGAAGAAGCATGTTCCGTGGTTCCAGGGTGATCAGACATTTGACGTTCCCATCCTAATGTTCCTCTACGTGTGCTTCGTTTTTCCATTCGGTCTTGAAGCAACGCTCGGAATGTTTCTGTCCGTCTACGCATCGAGGAACAATGCCTTACAGCAGCTGCAGCAACAGCATCTAGAGTCTGCTGCTGCTGCTGATGATGATGATGATGGGGCGTCTGACATCGACGTCACGGTTCAGTTGCTGTCCGTCTTCTGGGCATCCTTCATCCTCGGTCGGATCCTCGCAGCCTCCCTGTCCCGCATCCTATCAGCAGGCGCCCTCCTCATCGTCTGCCTCGCCATCAACGTCCTATCGAGTGCCATCCTGTCCGCATACGCCGACAAATACTCGACCGTTCTCTGGTTGTTCGTCGCCATATTCGGTGGATTCCTCGGTCCTTTTGTCCCAGGTGGTTTCAGCTGGGCGAACGCCTTCCTTGTGGCCACTCCTAAGTCGATCGCCCTTGCCTACTGCTCGGCTGGACTCGGTTGGACGATCTGCTGCTGGCTGTCAGGCTTTCTCATCAGCTACTTCACTAGCTCGACGCTGATGTACCTCGTAGCCGCTCTGTCCAGTCTATCCGTTCTTCTCTTCATTCCTGTACTCATGAAGCTCGGAGCGCCAGGGTCGAAACTGCAGCGGAATCGGGTAGTGAGGAGGAAACCACTGTCGACCTACGTCTAAACAACCAAAGGATATCGATTAATCCCTATACTGGACGGCGCAATTTGAGTCCAGCGAGAAACAGAGGGAATCAGAGATAAGCCGACACTCACGTCAGGAGGAGAAAGGCTGTCCCAGGAGGGGAAAGAAGGCCCGGGAGGTGGGAAGGAGAGTGATTGAGACCGGTTGTTTAGGGTGCGGGGTGGATGGGTAGAAGCCCCTATAAGCAACAATGTCCTCACCATAGAGGCGGTTTACGTGGTCCTTATTCCGTGGACTCTTTAACGTGTAAGATCCTCACCGAATTGATCCTTTTAATGGTTCATGTCACGTGTACGCCTTTACCGTGAAGGTTTTTACCATATGAATTCTTTTCTATGTAGCCTAGAGTCTTTAATGAAGTCTCTACCCAATTGGTACTTAAAATATGGGTCCTTACCCTTACCAAACCGATCCTTTCCACGTATGCCTCTACCTAATAATAACATGCAAGAATTTCCACCGTATACGGTCTTTGCGAATCGTTGCATTCTGTGTCCCGTGTGGATAGAGTCGCAAGTTCACAACTTCCATTTACAGGTCAATCAACGCCAATGTCTTGATGTTCAATATTTCGGTTCAGCCATCCGAGCAATTGTATGACTACGGAAACTGGTTCACCCACGTGATCTACGCTGGTTCCCCGAAGTCATACAACTACTCATGCGACTGGTTCAACTGCATAAGAACTCCTCACTCCATTCCAACTCCTTTGTATCATCTGCTGAGCTTGTGATGAGTTTTTGCTGACGTTTTAACAGGTGCTATATAAACGTTCATCTACAGACATGGTATTATATACATATCCGGAACATGAGTATTTTATTTAGAATTTCTGTTTTTTACATTATATGCAAGTATCGAAAAGTCTGCGACGTAAATTGCGGTCAGCTTAGAAGTGCATTTGCATGTATTGACGCACAAATACACAGCTGCTGTAAAAAGTGACAGATATTTTATGAATTTTAGCCAATTAAACGACTAGTAAAAATTCGTATTTTGAGTTTCAGATCGGCGTCATCAGTGCTCAGGTGGAGACTAATAACCAATCCAATGATCATTGATCAATCCACTGATAATTCATCCATCCACTGATCATTCATCAAGGCAGTTGCTGCAGCCTTAGACAGCTATGGCTTCATTGGATGTAAGGAGAAAATGCTACACTTTTTACAGTGACGGTGGCTTATATCAGAGACTTTAAGTCTGACTATGACAAACCGCACATGGATACCTTAAATGAGTGTAAGAATAGTGGGAAAATAATTCAGGGGCGACACGTTGATTTGTGGGTAGTTTGGTGTGCAATGAGGAATTTATTATGGAATCCTAAGAAGAGAGACTATTGGATTGAACCATCTCAACCCCTTAGCAAT
>OX457038.1:58049405-58079405 GCA_949752735.1 Lumbricus terrestris
TACATAATACATATACATATACATATATATATACACATGACCTATATATATATATATATATACATATACACATGCATATATATATACATGACCTATATATACACATATACATGCGCATATCATAATTATTATTTATCCCCATTCTGTTGTTTCGCCATTCGTTTTATCTCTTTCTTCATCGTCGCCTCTCTTGACGCCTTTCGCTGTCACGTAATTATTCTGGCTGCTAATGCCTCTGATACCCGCTCCTCTTACTGCTGCTGCTGCTGCTGCAATATTACTGTAGATTTCCGGTGGCACTCCTTGAAGACGACAGCACATCTATTTCGAGCCGGTGCTGCCGCGCGGGGAGATGCGACACCGCAGCGAAAATACAATTAGGCGAACGCGCAATTAGCGCCTTGGCGGCATTTTGCCGACGACTGTACTGCATGCCGCTGTGCATTGTGTCGGCGGCATGGATCTTCTCTAAGATTTCTCAAATGCCGTTAGAACGAACGGAGACTGGGCTACACCTCATCTCATTGGTCGACTGAGAACCAAGAAGAAGAAGACGATTATATTAGCGGCGGAGGAATGAATTTATGAAATCGTCTGCTGCAAATATGCTGTTGGCGCCAAGATTTTATTCGGAGGAGAAAGCAATGCAGCTGTTGCAGCTGTTGCAGCTGTTGCAGCTGTTCTGTTGCAGCTGTTCTGTTGCAGCTGTTGCTGGTTGTGGTGCAACAGCGATGTACATCGTCGTAATATGATAATGTCTTTGTCCTCATGCAGGAAGATGGCGCTGAATGACGTCCGGTTTTTCTTTTATAGGAAACAAAGTGATTGCATAATTAAATGAACGAGAGACATGGACGGGGATCGATAGAAGATTATTATTAGGAAGAGAATTGTAATCGACAAACCTATAATTATAGGAAAATTCACTTTAGCTATATATAGCGTTCATCCCAATCAGTCAATTTTATCCAAACAAACCAAAAGTATAATAGGTCTATTGTTCCTGTCCCGTGTTGAGCCAGGGTTTTTTAACGTGCAGTTGTACACAAAATGTGCAGTTCTAAATGGATTTGTGCAGCTGTAGAAGCACTTCTGTCACTAGTTCTGTGCAGTTAAAACTAGCAAAAAAGGTCATTGTCCTCCGATTGGAAGTAATTTACCATGGAGGATGGGAAGGGAAAGAAGGGATTGTGCAGTTCTAAAAATTCCTTAAAAACAGCCCTGTGTTGAGCCTGTTGCTGTTTAGCAATACTGTGTCATATAAAAGGTGATTAGTGTCGCCCTCTTCCTTTCTCCAGACTTAAGACTGGCACGGCCAGAGTATACGAAAATACAATGACAATACCTCTTCTAATTATTATGACTAAGGTCTCGTTAATTATCTGTTGCCATGCGCAAAATTGCATATAATTATCTTTAGAAATGTGTCACAGAGTTATGAAATCATGTGAGCAAGAAAACCAGCTCTACATGTAGTAGCTGCACTTTACAGACTATGTCTAATGTTCAAGACGATTATATTATATATATATTATATATATGATATAATATATAGAGTGTATACACACACCTTCGCTACACGAAAGCCTTTTCTGCGGAACTTACAATAGCTTCCTTGTTAGCACGCTCGCAAGAAGCCAAAAGAGATGTCGAGGTATTTTCAATACCACTAATCCCGTCCGCAGAGCAGCAGCAGCAGCAGCAGCAGCAGCAGTAGGTCCATCGATCCATCGTTCGTTCATACGGCGCTATATAAATATACCGATGCAGCACAATGGATGAGAGGAGGGAGGGGTCTATAGTAAACCAACCTGCAAATTCGAAGATCTGATTGTCGTTACTGGTCCTTTGTTCCGGCTGGTACTCTGGACGACCACCGAACGTCTTGTGCTGGTACTTGAACGGAGGTGGTACGTCTGTGCTTCCGGTCAATTCGTCTGACTGCTGCCAGTCCAGAGTGGTAGCTGGAATGGCAAATGGAAGAAGAACTGGAGATCGAGCGATGGACTATATGTCGAAGAATTGGAACTGGATCGCTTACTACACGGCCACGTGAATTGGATTAATCGCATTAAAAGGCATAAAAAGGATGCTTCTTCTTAGGTCAATTACGGTGCATGGAAAACGAATACTCAATAGCACCGAATATATATATATTATATATATATATATATATATATATATATATATACCAGACAGGGTTTCTGACTTCATTAGGTAGTCGAGTCTTGGTCACTTTACTTCAATATATATATATATATATATATATATATATATATATATATATATATATATATTATATAAGTATATATGAACACATAGGCCTACATACTTGCATACGTGAGTCCATGTAAGTATACATACATACGTTGGAGCCGGAAGGTTACGGGTTCGAATCCACCTCGATCCGCCGCGTATATAGAGACCCCGAGCGAGCTCTTCATTTGCTCATGCGCTTCGGCGTGAAATTTCTATTCAGTGTCCGCGCTGTAATGGGAGCGCCTCTGAGTCGAAATCTTGAAGGAGCGCTATATCAAGTACTCACACATACATACATGTACATACATGCATACACACGTATAGATACATACATACATACATACTTACATACATACATACATACATACATACATACATACATACATACATACATACATACATACATACATACATACATACATACATACATACATACATACATACATACATACATACATACATGTACAATGTACATACATACATACATACATACATATGTATGCATGCACACATACATACACACATACATAGTACGTTCATACATATAATGTAAAGATGCAATGTAAAGATAGTCACAAAAGAAATATAAAAGAAATAAGGGAAGAGCATCAGAATCGTTCTCAACCTATAATTAACGACGAACTCCATGATGGAAACAAATGATCTTCACGCGCTAAAAGAATATAATTGAAGAAAAATTATCAGGAATTTCATGTCGTAAGAAGCTACAGCCAATCTATTACAGAACACTGGACCGACCAGAGTGAAGCTTCTGCAGTGGATATAAATGTTATCATTTATCATATTATAGTGAAGAATTTTTCTATGGTAAATAGGCCCCAATAGCGGGATCACTCCCTTAATCGGTTAGCCTATTGCTCCCTCCATTTCACAGTAATGATTGTACACTAAGCTATTCCATCGCAATTGTTAACTGCAATTAATCACTTTGTGTACTATTATGATTGCATAATTGTCCGTTTGATATTTTTTGGATAAATAAACAAGTTGAAGATGAAGTTAAGGTTGAAATGTGGATACTCTGGTTAGGGAAAGAACTAGGTCACTCTGGAGAACAGAGCTTGCAAGATCTTCGGCTATAGAGTTGATGAGATCTAAACTCAAAAGCTTCTTAAGGAAAGATGGAGTACGAAAAAGCAATTACGCATAAGCTTTGGGATCTTTTATAGTATTCAATGGGTTTGTGACTTTGTGCATCGGCAGCCAGAGCAGTTCGTCTCACATGAAACCGGAGCTGCTAGATAAATGGTTCCCGGACAATTCGTCCCCGGACAATTCGGACCGGACAATTCGGACCGGACAATTCGTCCCGGACAATTCGGACCCGGACAATTCGGACCGGACAATTCGGACCCGGACAATTCGGACCGGACAATTCGGACCCGGACAATTCGGACCCGGACAATTCGGACCCGGACAATTCGGACCGGACAATTCGGACCGGACAATTCGGACCGGACAATTCGGACCGGACAATTCGGACCGGACAATTCGGACCCGGACAATTCGGACCGGACAATTCGGACCGGACAATTCGGACCCGGACAGCTCATAGGCCTAGCTATAGCCTATCAAAATTCGGCATTTCTAAGTTTATTCTCTTACCGTAAGCTACTCGTTTAGTAGGCTATAGACTAGGCCTATAGTCTTTATGACCTGGGCATGCATGACCTGATAGTTCGAACTATTTCAGCTAGCTGAAGATTGATTGCATTTTGCGCAGTTTCTAATGTGGGCCTGTTATATAGGCTAATATGTTAGGCTAATGCTAATATTTTTCAGGTAGGTGGCAGCGGTCGTGCAATGGATAACACGCTGGCGTAGAGTGCGAGAGGTAGTGAGTTCGAGCCCCCGTTGGGCGGATTCGCTGTGTAGGCTGCTATTAGCGCCGTGTAATTCCAAAGCTGTCTGTTCTGTTAGTATAGTTAAGTTTAATTAAGATTAATGCATAACTTGTCAATGTAAAGCGCAGTGCGTCTTGCAGGCGTTTAATTAAAGAAAAGATATTGTTATTATTATTATTACTTATGACCAATGTTTCTTTTGGTTGAGTTGATCTGCTGCCCGGGGTTAAATTTGGTTTCTAGCTACGTCACTGCCTTCTTCCAATCCCATGATGGTGCGAATAATATGAAGTCTATGTTTTCTCTATCGAGCGGTCGAGCGGAAATCACCATACGTCTGTTCTTAATTTGAAACTGCGAAGATGTTTTAACTTATAACATTCACAGTGTCTTACTTAGGGCTGCCAACCGTCCCGGATTCGCCGGGACAGTCCCGGAATCGACCCTTGCGTCCCGTGTCCCGGATTGGTCTCAAATTGTCCCGGAATTTGGTCCAGATTCACTTAGTACAATTATTGTTCCAATTAATTTTTTGCTTACTAAACTCAGCCATTTGTACGACGATTTTTACGTCCTGCTCTCTATCAGAATTCAGACCTATAGGCTAATGCATTACGTTATTGGCTGAACATCGGGAGATAAAGTCTTCAAAACTGTATACAAATCACTGACACTCGGTTTTCGGTTTAGCATATTGTGTCCAGTTTCAATGCTTTTTTGCGAGAGAGCGTTCAGAATTTTGAGCGATCTGTTGTCTAATAATCGCAATTACCTGAGCACCAAGAGTTCACCGGACTTATTAAAGCACAACTGTTAGCATGACATGTGCTGATTTCTGCGACTTTGTGCCCAGCGTTCTGGAACTGCTTAACGCATATAAGTAGGCCCTATAATATATTAAGTATTGGTCCTAAGTTTAATATAAATTCTGCTCTCCGGTCGCAGACCTATGAGCCTACGATACCCACGAACTCCCCTCCATTTGGGCTCATAAGTCTTACTCTGATGAGCCTAGGTGACTGGAGCTTGAAATGTTTTTTCTTGAGGCTGATTTTTGTCTCAAATTTAGACTATAAAATTATGTCTTTTGATGATTTGTCTGAAATTATTAAGGACTTTTTTTAGTAGATTGTAGATGTAGGCTCTATACTGGGCTGACACAACATTTGCTACATTATGCGCTTCTGTGGATTGTGTAAATTTGGTAATGGCACATCGAGTGGCTGAAGGCGTCCCGGAATGGCAAAATCAAAGGTTGGCAGCCCTAGTCTTACTTTAAACTTGTTGCATAATAGGTTACAGAATTAAGCAGGTATGACAGATCAGCAAATTTTATGTCACAATCTATATATTCTCTTAGCATTCTAAATTATTCGCCATTGTATGGGTTTGGATTTTTAGCGTTGGTCGAATAGAAGTTGTATGGACGAATAAATTTTTGGTGCCCCAATCGAACGTGAAATGATTTTGTCTATTTAATTTCATGAGATGTTATTTCAGTTAACAAAACCCATACGCTATAAACGGTACTTTCTTTATTGCGCTTCAGCGTGCATGTCTGATCTTTGCCTCTGACCTCGCAGCCCGTCTCGACAGAGGAGAATTTTTTGTTCCGCGAGCTCGCACTTCTATAAAGCAGCGCCGCCTGTTAGATTGTGGATTAGCTTTGCGATTGATGCTTAGGGTGAACGCGACTACTTTTTATAAGTCGCTCAAATCGTACTTTTTATTTGCAAGTGTTAGGCTGGGAGCGCCTCTGAGTAAGTCAATTGAAGAGACGGTACTCAGCTTGCCAAGAGTATTTTGTCAGTTCCTGAAGGCCACACAGACAACTTAAAGTCCAGACTCCCTCATTCCATTTCTTAAAACCAGATTTTACCTCAGGAAATTACCCATATTGTAGCTTCCCTGGAAAATTCTCACAGTGAAGTATTCGATAACATTTCTATATTAATATTAAAACATTGTTCCCATGAAATGTCACCTGTATTATCAGAGATTTTTTAACCTATCACTGATTGATGGTGTCTTTCCTGATCAACTTTGCCAAGATTGTTGAAAAAATTGTTTATAATAGGCTCCTTAGTTTTATAACTCTGAATGATTTGCTTGTATATAGCCATTTTGGTTTGAGAAAAAAAGCTTGTCTACTTATATGGCGCTCCTTCAGCTTACAGACAATATGAGCAAATCTATTGATGAGCATCAACTGACCATAGGGATTTTCCTAGATCTGGCTAAAGCCTTTGAAATCATACGATTTTGCTAGATAAGCTTGAGCATTATGGAATTCGAGGCTCACCTCTAAATTGGTTCCGTAGCTCATCTCATAGGTTGCAATATGTTTCTGTTAACCACTCTTCCTCAGCTTCTCTATCTGTTAAATGTGAAGTTCCTGAACTTAAAATTGATAAGGTAATTCGAGTCTTTAAGTGCTAGGTTCAATATTGGGAACTTTGTTATTTATATTGTATATTTATAAATGATTTACTCTCAGTGACAGCCTTACAATTAATAATATATATATATATATATATATATATATATATATATATGTAAATCATGTGCATCTTCCTCGTGTACGTGCAGTGCTGGCGCTAGGGTACCTGAGGCCCACCCCAAAAAAACTTCAGGCCGCTCATACCTTGAGCTGTCATCTCACCAAAAATTTCTCATAATATAAGTGCTGAAAGACATGGTGTAAGACTTCAAGAAATGTCCCCTCCCAATTGCTAATTTTTTTGGAATTGTGCTACCAACTGAAAAATTGAAGCTTTTATACCATACCTTACTGGAACTATATATCAAGTACTGTTGTGTTGTTTGGGCTTCTCCTTACAAAACTTGCAACTTGGGCTGCATTCTGAAGCTTCAGAAAGCTGCATGTTGTATTATATTTCACTTTCTTCTTTTATCTCAGTCCAGCCCTTTATTCAATAAACTTAACATTCTCAGAATTTATGACATGTGCTACTTGTCTATTGTCATCCTAATGTTTAAATTCGGAATTAATGTCTGACCCCATATTTAAAAAGCATTTTGTGATGGTAGCTCAATTTCACTTATACTCGTGGATCGAGTAATTATGTTGTTCCTTTTGCTTGCACCACCTGTCACTTTAATTGCTTCCAAATTCTAGGTCTTCGTTTATGGAATTCTTCACTGTCAGATGATGTGAAGAGGGAAAATAGTTTATGTACCTTCAAGGAAAAAGTCAAAAAGACTGCTTTGTTTTTAAACTATACTGATGTTGATTAACTATTTGGTCTTCATACCTGCATCTCTACACACGCAGTATCTGGACACTCTGTATGTCAGTATAACTTAACAAGCTGTTGATTATTATGTTTCTGGTGTCTTTTATATCAATGTGGTTTCAGTTGATAAATACTGCTGCGCTAATATTTTCTTGATGTTATTGTTATAATTATTATTCTTTTTTCTTCTTATTATTATTTTCACTATTATTTTCATATTATATAATTAGAACTGGTACTTTCATCAGTTGTGTTCTAGTTAAGTGAAATAATAGCATGCTTGAAAATAGTTAACGAAGAGGTGGTCCGGGTAGTATAAGCTATTAGCTTTTCGTGACTCCTATTGCACTGTATTTATTGACTCACGTTTGTACCATTTTTTTTTATGTGCAATAAACAAATTTATTCATAATTCATTCATAAGCTCATAGTGGAAATGGAACATACTGCACATTTTAGTTCACATTTTGAACCTTTTTTTACTGTAGGGATTTATTCAGCGGCTTGGACTTGTCGTGGTAAAAAATGAAATCTGTGTGAGAAATTGGCATCAAACTGAGAAAAATTAAAATTTAGGATGGCTGCACAATTTCTGGAGTCAGAGAAAGGCAAAAGAATGCTGAATTTCCAAGGTTATCTGTATCACATACACAGGAAAACGGAAAAGGTGGACATATGGAGATGCTCTGATCGTACTTGTAAGGGTCGCTGTCATACAGCCAATGGGGAAATGGTGAAGTTGCCATCACAGCATTCGCATGCAGCATCTACAGCACAAGTAGAGAAGGCTCAACTTAGACTCAGCATGAGGCGACGAGCAGAGGTTTCTGAAGATCCTGCCAGAATAATTGTCCAGTCAACTACGGTGAATTTGAGCCCGTCAGCGCAAGCAACTGTACCAAAAATTGAAACCTTTAAGCGTAACATCCGGAGATATCGGCAACTTCCACCTCAGGCTGATGGTGAAATTCTTCCAGCAGAACTTCGAAATACCTTAGATGGTCAACCATTCTTGAGAAATGACGTTGATTTTCTACTCTTTGCAGCGGACGCAGATCTGAATTTCCTCGCCAGTTGTGAAGTCTGGTTTGCAGACGGAACCTTTAAGGTTAGTCCAGCCGGATACTCTCAGCTATACACTATTCATGGAACACGTAATGGCATAAATATTCCATGCGTTTTCGCTTTACTGCCGAATAAGCTAGAAGCTACGTACACTGCTCTGTTGAGAAAATTGCTGGAGATTCAGCCAGGGTTACAACCAACAACCGTAGTCACTGACTTTGAAATGGCTGCAATGAAGGCTTTTACCAATGTGTATAATACAGAGATTCATGGTTGCCATTTCCACTTTGGACAGTGTATTTGGCGCAGGGTTCAGGAGTATGGGTTTGCTGGAAGATACAACAACGAACCCGACTTCGCAATGCATATCCGAATGCTAGTAGCCCTAGCTTACGTCCCAAACAGTGACAAAGTAGCTGCTTATGAAGAATTGACGCGACTGGAAACATTCCCAGAAGTAGATCCACTGCTAACATACTTTGAAGATACATTCTTAGGACGACCAGCGCGACGACGACGAAGAAATGCTGCTCTTTTTCCATCACATATTTGGGATTGCTACGAAGCTGTCCGTCTAGAGCATCCTCGTACCAACAACGCAGTCGAGGGTTGGCACAATGCGTTCGCACTATCAGTTCAGATAGCCCATCCAACTGTGCCACGATTAGTTGTGAAACTGCAACGAGAGCAGAACATCAATCGACTGAATGTCGAACGTCTTATTGCCGGCGAAGATCCTCCTCTGAGGAAGAAGAAATATAGGGACCTGGATCGTCGCTTGAGAACTGTGGTGCTGGATTACAGTAACCGCTCGTGCATTGAGTACTTGCGCGGATGCAGCCACAGCATCACCTTAAATGATTAATTAAGCTAAAGGAATAACATAGAATAAGTTTTTACTATGTTTGTTAATCTGTGTTCAGAATATTAGTTTCAGAGTTATTACATATCACAGGAACTGAAGTTCGTAGCTTCTAGAACTTCTGTGCTAGTAACGTAACTTTGATGCCTTTTAGTCTTGTTTGAGATTAGTAGTTAAGACACTGTATTAAACACATTGGTGAAAGTAGTAAAGACACTATTACATTTGACAGCAAATTAAGGGTGAAACTTGGAGAACTTCTGTGCTAGTAACGTAACTTTGATGTCTTTTAGTCTTGTTTGAGATTAGTAGTTAAGACACTGTATTAAACACATTGGTGAAAGTAGTAAAGACACTATTACATTTGACAGCAAATTATGGGTGAAACTTGGAGAACTTCTGTGCTAGTAACGTAACTTTGATGCCTTTTAGTCTTGTTTGAGATTAGTAGTTAAGACACTGTATTAAACACATTGGTGAAAGTAGTTAAGACACTATTACATTTGACTGCAAATTAAAGTTGAGGCTTGGAGAACTTCTTGAGCTTGTAATTTGACTTTATTTTATTCTTTTTAATCTTCAGATCAAATTTGTTAGTTAACATTCAATAGAAATGTTAATCATGCGCTTTTATTGTCTTCTACGATTTCCCAGCAGTAGCGGAACTCGCAGGCCACATTTACGCCACAGTAGCCATTTCGATTATGAAGACAGATTTACACCACTCCCAATGTGGGACAATGAAGATTTACACTAATTCATTTATGATGACAGATTAGGCTACGTCTATTCATAATCTGAATATTATGAGAGCAGTTATGGTTTTGGAGCTATTCTTTGGCAGGTTCCACATAAAGACTAGTTTCCTAAACGTCATGGTTTTGGAGCTATTCTTTGGCAGGTTCCACACAAAGACTAGTTTCCTAAACGTGATGGTTTTGGAGCTATTCTTCAGATACTTATTGTGGGAAATATAATTATAAGATCCAAAAGGTCAAAGCGCTGGATTCTGGTTGCAGAACAAGTTCAAAGTGAATTGGCTGACGTACATAATAAAATGTGATTGGGAGACGGAGACGCATAGACGAATTGGCAAATAGACAGTCATACACAGACATACACGCAAACTGATAGACAGTAGTGCGCAAAATTGATTAATTTGAATAATGACTTTGATATCCTGCATTGGCTTACATGTACCTGAGTTACGGAGTTATATAATATAGGTTCGCACAAACGCAATCAAGCCTTTAAAATTAGGCCTATTAACGGAAAAATTAAAAAGACGCTACGATAAAGCTTTACCTTAAAACGTCATAGCCAAGTGAGGTAAGTCTATGCGTGACTTGTCCATTCTGGAGTAGGCCAACCTATTGCTTTCCAAATATACCTTTAATGTCATAGCCAAGTGAGGTAACGTGTTATATTATGTTTAGGCCTACATTTGCTTTGAGAACAATGAAATAATTTTCAATTTCGAATTGAATTTTAACGCGCAGCAGTATCTCCGGTCGACATCTGTATACGGTAATGGTGATGAGCATGAAAATCTGGCCTAAAAGTTGGAGTTTCATTAATGTTGGCTGCTACGAATTGTCCGGGTCCGAATTGTCCGGTCCGAATTGTCCGGTCCGAATTGTCCGGTCCGAATTGTCCGGGTCCGAATTGTCCGGTCCGAATTGTCCGGTCCGAATTGTCCGGTCCGAATTGTCCGGGTCCGAATTGTCCGGTCCGAATTGTCCGGTCCGAATTGTCCGGGTCCGAATTGTCCGGGTCCGAATTGTCCGGTCCGAATTGTCCGGTCCGAATTGTCCGGGTCCGAATTGTCCGGGTCCGAATTGTCCGGGTCCGAATTGTCCGGTCCGAATTGTCCGGGTCCGAATTGTCCGGTCCGAATTGTCCGGGTCCGAATTGTCCGGTCCGAATTGTCCGGTCCGAATTGTCCGGTCCGAATTGTCCGGGGACGAATTGTCCGGACACCAGATAAATGACCAATCCTATAGTGTATACCCCGATCACCACGCTGTTCAAAATAGACTGCCGTATGTTGGTTAATGCCGGAAAGAGTTGACCTGTATAATACAAAGCGTTGCATAGTATGATCAACCCTTGAGCATACTTAATTACTTATGCATGCACAACTACACATATATAGAACCTGCACTCATTTTTTCATGTGTAAACTTATCCACTTTCAAGCATTGACGCGCATACTTACACACGCGTCCATGTCGTCCAATCACACACCGGCGTGCAACAAATTTTGTCTCATTCTTTAAATTCTTATCTTTAAACATCTAAACAAATTGGAGAGGATTCACGATACACTAGAGCTAACACGCGGGAACTCTCGATCAAAAATGCTGGTCATAAGACCTGGAAAAATCCTCCTGTATATATCCTTTCGGGTATCTCTTTCCATGAAGAAGATACCGACGTTGCAAAGAAAGTCTTGGGTATTAATTGGCTCTAAATTCCTGAATCCCATCATACTTTGCAATTCACTGCCCTTTGTGTATTCAGGCATAATGTAGTAATGCGTATTCATAACTATGATGCATAAAATAAAAGTGTCTGGTTATGGTCATCTATAGTTATTGATCGAATTGAACATGCACTTCACAATTATGTGTGGATCAATACAGTATTGGCATCCATCCAGGGAACTCCCATCCTGGCTATTATGCGGCCAAACGTTTTGACAATTTCTTTATTGTGTTGGCATTACTAACAGTCACCAAATTCAATGCCTAAACGAGATCCTCTCATGCTTAGAATGTTGCATCAGGTATAATAGGTCTTTACTTCGCTCCAAAGCACAAGCACCGCCGCCAACTTATTTCTAGCTTTTAATTAAGCAAACGTGATAAATACATTAATTGTACTTGTAGGGTTTTGCAAAATTGAAATAGCGACCATAATGTTCACTTAATTAAGAGTCTTTAGAATTTGATCCAATAAGCCTATTTAATGTTTCACCTATATTATAGTCCTATAGGCTAACCATAAAATATTAAGCAGACATGTTATTAGTACACTGCGTCCTATTTACATCCGGGCAAGTCACAGGACTGAAAGGCTTCGCTTCTATAAATCAGCTTTCATCAACAGGATCTTCTCTTATTGAATCAGGATATGCAGATGATCCGGAAGTTGTGGCTCATCCTCTTATTGCGCCGGATTACCGCAGCTTTTCTTAAATCAGTGCAAAGAGATTCAAATGTACGTCGTACATCTGCGACCCACTTTAAGTGAATATCCATTTCTTTTGTAAAGCAGACTACCTGTTGTATTCCTGGATGTATGTATGTAGGCCTGTGTATGATTTATATGGCCATTTATGTGGCGCCCTATAAGTAAGTAGACCGCCTGTTGTATGCATGTATGTAGGCCTTTGTATGTAGGTCTATGTATGATGTATATTGTATATGGCCATCTCAGTGGCGTCTTACAAGAGTCTTACGAAGGCGATTTGCTGTTGCTCACTTTGAAGAATCGCATGCCGGCCGCGACAGAAAGAGATGCATATACACACAGACAGACAGACAGACAGACAGACAGACAGACAGACAGACAGACAAACTGAGCTATAGGAAGAGTCTGCATGAGCACAATTTTCAGTTTGTGATGATGACTAGGTTCAAACATGTCGTTGATTGTTTCGAGCTGGTTTACAAAACTTATGTGTCGGAAAACAAAGTGTCGCTTTCTCTTATATAGGTTGGATTAACTACATAGTATAATAGTACGTCAGAAAATTAGCATTGCCGATGTCACGAAATAGAGTATCCCCTATATTAATCGTATCCCCTTTGCGAAAGAAAGTATCATTGTGTGCATATCGAAGACTAGAGGTAACAAATGGTGAGAGTATTTTGATTGCTAACAGCCAATTTTATGCACGTCTGTAGAAATGTCTACTTGGTCTTACGCTTAGAGCAGACACTTGATGTTCCGCTCGTTGGTCCAATCGTTGGTCCATTGCTCCACTCTCCGTTCTCACAGTCGACTTGCCACGTGACTTCTGTATACTCGCATCCCATAATTCCTCGAGTGTCCGACTCGCGTTTGAACCACGTCATTTCCGGTAGATCTGGATCGGCGCAACCGATCACTAGAAAGTAGAAAATGGAAGCTGACGGATGCGCGCACACACACACAGTCACACACACGCACACACACCCACATACAGACAATACAATATATAACACTGGTTGCCTATGTCCCAGTGGATCTCCTACCACATTGCTGCGGTGGTCTCTCGCTGCGTTCTTGGCTGTGCTCCATCTTACTTGTGGGATCTTTGCCGACCAGTGTCCGACGTTGCAGCGCGTCGAGCGCTTATCTCTGCAGCCAGGGTGAGCTCCTGATCCCGTGGGCTCGCTTGGCTATTAGGTAGCGCCATGCTTTCTCGGTTGTGGGACCTACAGTCTGGAATGACCTCCCGCTTTCGCTTCGCTCTCTACTTGTGGGTCATCCGGTGGGGTTCTACAAGTTTTTCAAGTCTTTTTTCTTTGGTCGTGGCTGGGTTGGGAACGCCTCTGAGTAGTTTCTTGAAGGGCGCTATATAGATGCTCTGAATGAATGAATGAATAAATAAAATATATATAAAAAATATATTTTATATGCAATTTTATATTTTATGTGTGTATTTTCCGATATAAAGTTATATATATAAAATACTTATTTTCACATAATGTAATGAAGATTTACTAACGCTATATAAACAGCACAGTGAGGTGCATTTTGAACCTTAATGCGCAGAACTATAGCGCTACGATGACTAGATTTGTATCATCCGCACAATATGTATCGTCAATCGTCATTTCATTTACATTCCATGAAATTTTGTCTCTCTGGCCGAGTCCATGTAATTGCTTAGTAAATCACCGTATTGACAAAAGTAATAATTCACACTTTCCCACGTCATGCATGTGCTTAGACCTTCCTAACTGAGCTGCATTAGCCTGCATCTCTCCGATTAATCAACCGTAGCGGAGTGTAGCCCTCTGACTGAAATAATTGGTTCAATTACCTAAGTAATCAAATGCAGTTACATGATCAATCACTTGCTATTACCTTAGTATTTTACCTGTTTAATCACCTGCAAATTACCTGAGCAATCACTTGCTTCTACCTATTTAATCACTTGCAAATTACCTGAGCAATCACTTACTTCTACCTATTTAATCACTTGCAAATTATCTGAGCAATCACTTGCTTCTACCTATTTAATCACTTGCAGATTATCTGAGCAATCACTTGCTTCTATCTATTTAATCACCTGCAAATTACCTGAGCAATCACTTGCTTCTACCTATTTAATTATCTGCATTTACCTGAGCAATCACTTGCTTCTACCTATTTAATTATCTGCAAATTACCTGAGCAATCACTTGCTTCTATCTATTTAATCACCTGCAAATTACCTGAGCAATCACTTGCTATTACCTATTTAATCACCTGTAATTACCTGAGCAATCACTTGCTTCTACCTATTTAATCACCTGCAAATTACCTGAGCAATCACTTGCTATTACCTATTTAATCACCTGTAATTACCTGAGCAATCACTTGCTTCTACTTATTTAATTATCTGCAATTACCTGAGCAATCACTGGCTATTACCTATTTAATCACCTGCAATTACCTGTGTAATCTCTTGCCATACTATCTATTGATAAGTCTGCAATTACTTGTAGGCATACCTGTGCATTGTGCAATCACTTTCTACTATCTATATAATCACCTGCAATAATTACCTGTGTATTGTATGAGAAACCTCTTGAAGTCGTTCGGTGCAGCGCCTCCCGTGATCCACAATCGGACAACATTTCCCTGCGACAGGTAGAGACTCGACACCCTCTGGCGTCGCAATCCGCAAATCGTTGTCGTCTCATAGCTTCCGCTGTCCTCGATCGTTCCGTACTTTCGACACACCTGTACGACCTGCTGTTCCGCTTCAACGACATCCGATCTGTCACGGTTGAGCAGTTCGTAAGCGACTTGCGAAGGCATAGAGGCGAAGTCGTAGAGCGTCAGGTTGACCCGCTGACCCGGAAGTCCGTAGATGACCCACGGATGACTGACCCCGTCGCAAAGGTACGTGTCAGAGGTGACGATGCTCGCTATGTACCCGGATGTCGACGTGACGTTCAACTCGTCGGCCATCTTGCAGTAGTCGGTTGTGACGGTCTCCACTATAGGCACGGAAGGAAGAAGACAATTTGCGTGCGGTCATGGGCAGTGAGAGGACAGAGAGAGTGAGAGTGAATCAGAGAGATCGTGAGAGACAGAGTCGGGATGTGTGAGAATGAGAGAAAGAGTTAGAAATAGAATCCCAGAAGGCGGTATAGTGTGAGAGTCTGGGAGATGTTATAAAGAGTGATGGAGACAGAGACAGAGAGAGAGAGACAGACAGACATACAGACATACAGACATACAGACAGACAGACTGAGAGAGTGTGAGTGAGAGTGAGAGTGAGAGAGAGAGAGAGTCTGAGTCTCGGTGACAGACAGACAAATAGAGAGAGACAGGCAGACAGACAAAGAGTATGAGTTAGAGTGAGAGAGAGACTGTATCTGTGACAGACAGGCAGACAAATAGAGAGACAGACACACAGACACACAGACCATGGGCGGAGACCTAGGGGGGACAGGGGGGACGGTCCCCCCAAAGAAAGTGTTGGGGGGACGGCCCATGCATTTGTTCCCCCCCCAATGTTTGAGCGCCAAGACTTTTTCGGTGGCGAAAAAAAAAATTTCGTCGAATTTTTGGCCCAGACGACTAAAAAAAAAAGGTCATCAACTTTTTGGCGGCGAAAATAGAAATATTTCGTCCAGATTTTGGCCGGATGACTAAAAAAAAAAAAGGACATCAACTTTTTTGGCGGCGAAAAAAAAAATTTTCCCGAGATTTCGCCGGTCGTCAGAAATTTTTCTGAAAATCTCGCGTCTTTCCGTCCCCTCCAATTCTCGGCCCAGGTCTCCGCCTATGACACAGACAGAGTTTTGGCTTAAACGTCTTCAAAGTCCCGCTAATAATAGATTTAGATTTCGATCGAATTTCATAATAGTTGTGGTAATTCACTATTACTGTCAATTATTAACATCTAGACGGCGCCGATGTCTGGTTAGACACAGAGACCGCCTACATGTATGTCGTATTTTAAGGACTCCGAAACTGGTCAGTGACTGCACGTTGGCCTATATACAGTATATATATCGGCGCCGTCTAGATATATATACGGTTGTCATTGAGCTGGTTGATAAGTAGGCTACGCGCAAATTCATGAAAATTAATAGACCTACGTTTGCAAAATATATTGGACACAAACTGGAACTAAGCGAATAACAAATACGAAACTCTAATAGAGTTCGAACATTTTTTAACAATAATTATTATTATTATACAGTATCTCAGATAGCGTCGAGGCCGGTCAACCCCACGCACCACAACTGATAACATTACCATAGCAGGAGGAGGAGGAGGAGGAGGAGGAGGAGGAGGAGGAGGAGGAGGAGGAGGAGGAGGAGGAGGAGGAGGAGGAAACGTGGAAGAGGAGTAGGAGGAGGAAAATGTGAACGATAAGGAGGAGGAGTAGGAGAAGGAGGAGGAAAATGTTGAAGAGGAGTAGGAGGAGGAAATGTGAAAGAGTAGCAGTCGGAAAATGTGGAAGAAGACGAGTTGGAGGAGGAAAATGTGGAAGAGGAGCAGTCGGAGGAGGTAAATGTGGAAAAGGAATAGGAGGAGGATACCTTTGACGCACGTGTAGCTGGCTTCCATATAAGTTTTGAGTTCTTTGAGGCATGGTTGTGTCGTCTCGAACTCTGCGTCGGGTACTCTCAGCTCACACATTCGCTTCCCGGAGCACCTCCGATCGGCCATGCGTAGAACGTCCGCCGAGCAACCGATGTGACCCATGTCCAACTCCACGCATCGTCCGATTCTCATTCGACCGTAGTGTGCCTTGCCGAGTATGATCACCTCGCCCTCCGAGCACTCGGCGCGGAACACTTCCGTATCGCAGTACTCGTCGCTATGCTCTGTTGAACAAAGATAATGGAACGCCGTTCCGCTTTCATCTGCATCGTCACGCAAGACTTCATTTAAGTGCATGTCATATTATTATTATTATTTTTGCTAAGGGTCTACATGACCGTACGACGTATCTCAATATTAGCACATCGCCTTTTCAGAAGCACTTAAGGCGTTGAGCAGCTTTTTATTTGTAGAAGCATTAAATTTGGTTTAATGTAATAGCATGGACCGGTGTAATCCCTTCATTAATAATTCATAAACATGTTATATAGGCTAGATGCAGAGTCAATATCGTTATTAAATTAAGATTATGCATAAGATTATGTAATAAAAGTCACATAAAACCAATTTAGGGTCCAGTAGGTGATACCTAAAATGTGTTGAATGTTTGCTACATATATGTCGTAATTGATTATTATTTGCATTGTATGATGTACACAAATTCATTTACAACTCCACATTTTGTGTAGAACTGCACGCTAGCAAAGCCCTGACTCAAGACCCCACATCTCTGATCCGTGACAAAATTGACAACCAACTAGTTGTCCATGTGACGTAACATAGAAGTGTCTGCAACAGAACTCTATAATTCGATTAAAATGAGTTCAATGTTATTGAATCCTTAAAACAAGTAGATTAATTTTTAACACCTTATGCTAGGTATAGTAATAATTTTAATAGTGATTAAGATTTATGAGACTATCATGTTCTTTCAATGTCTTCTGTCTAGCTCTATTGGTGTGCTTGCAATTCCGACGGTCTGTCTGATTGTCTGCCTGCATCGTTGTCTGTAGGTGTCTTCTTATTTGTCTGCCCATCTGTTTGTTTACTTGTCTATCTGTCTGTCTGTCTGTCTGTCTGTCTGTCACGTTCATTTAAGTGCATGTCTGTCACGTTCATTTAAGTGCATGTCTGTCTGTCAGTCTACTGTTCGTCTCTCTGTCAAATGCTTGTGTCACCGAGTGCTTGCCGATCCGTCTCACTACATGTCATGTTTTTCAGCGTCAGTTTTCTCTCTCACTGTATATGTCTGTCTTTCTCTCTGTCTCTGTTGAATGTTTGCAACATAGGACGTAATTATTAGCCTATTTGCATTGTATAATTGGTAAATAATAATTATACACAAAGACAATACGATACAATACAATGTATAAAGCAGTGATACATTTGTTCCTGGAACAAACAAATAAACCTTTAGATCAGTTCTAATACAATAACTCATAGAAATTATTGTTAAAATTTAATGCTGTCTAGACTATAGACTCTATTTTATTTTGATGATTTCAGATTAATGACAATATTTATATATATATTTTTTTATCTATTATTGCATTTTTTTTGCATCATAGTCTATGTCTTTTAGTCTACTTGTTGACTCTCTGTCAAATGCTTGCGTCACCGAGTGCTTGCCGATCCGTCTTACTGTTATGTTTTTCAGCGTCAGTCTTCTCTCTCACTATATCTCTCGGTCTTTCTCTCTCACTGTGTCTGTCTGTTTTTCTCTCTCACTGTATCTGTCTGTCTTTCTCTCTCACTGTATCTGTCTGTCTTTATCTCTGTCTCTGTTTCACTCTGAGTCTTCTGCAGAAACCTTCAATTAGGTTTTTAATACGTTTTCATCTGACGCGGCGGCGCCTTAGAAGTCATTAATCTGGCAATTAATTAATTACTGTCGCGATTAATCAGTTCGACGTTGGCAAAATTCCAGACATCTGCCAACATATCGCACACCTTATACGATCTACTTTCGCTATTATAGATGGTCTCATCAAATGATTTGTGGGAACTGCATTTAACCCCATCAAAACCAGAACGTCTGCAGGCATAAATTGTTGACCCCGATCTTTAAAAGTTTGACACCTCTTTTAAGGTGCTTCTTATTCTCTCTTGAATATTACGACGCATACCGTACACTTGGGCTGCACTTACTCGCTTAATGTCAGCGATGGCCTCTGCTTTGGCAATGCGTTGCTAATAAATTTTAATCTAGCCACAGACACCTACGGTATGGCACAACAACAACAACAACAACAGTAACGACGACGACAATAAGAACAACAACAATAATAATAATAATAATAAATAAATTTATTTATTATTTATATAATATTATCTATACAATAAATAATAAATTTAATAAGTGATTGTTTTATAAAAAATAATAATGATAATAAATATTAGTAACTGCCCCTCACCCGTCGCATCTGCTCTGCCACCCCTCAACTACTCCACTCAAATCAGTCTGACCTCTTCGAGATTTTTCTTCTCTGAACACCCATCCCTTTTTGCGCCTTTAATAGCCCTATCCATAGGCGCACGGGACATTTCGACAGTGGGGGGGGCAAAAAAAGTTTTTGCCCGAAAAATCTGACGACCATTTTTTTTTAAGTCATCCGCCCAAAATTCTAAGCATTTCCCCGTCCGAAAAATCTAAGCATTTTCGCGTCCGAAAAATCTGACGACCTTTTTTTTAGTTATCCGCCCAAAATTCTTGGGGTTTTCTTGGGGTTTGCCCGAAAAAATTTCCGAATTTTTTTGCCCGTCCGTGCCTCTTTTGCCCGAAAAACACATTTGCCCGAAATTTGGGGGGGCATTTGCCCCCCTGAACCCCCGCCTCGTACGCCTATGGCCCTATCCGTGACTTAAACGAAATCCACATCGGCCGCTCCTACATATACTATACTACCTCCTTCTACCTGGTCTTCTGCCTTCCAGACTTGGAAACTTTGGACAGCCTACGCGTCACGACAAAGCGCTCGCGAATAAGCGGATGCTCTATGCTTAGTTGTAGGAGTAGCTCTTTAGAAATTCTGAATTGGCATCATCATTAAGCTTACGAAAAAATCAGATGTAGCCTAATCATTTATTGTCCCCCAGTCCTACACGCCATCTTTAATCTGATCTACTCATAGAGAGAAGACCAACATCGGAAAACTCATTATACTACACTGTTCGATTGGACGAAGATGAACCGGCGGCACCGGAGACACTGCATGACCCTGCTGAAAAATAATCGCCCCCCCTGTGCCAGCGAACATAACACCACAATGCGATGCCCCCAACAGATCGGAACTCTTCGTTGTGTTGAGAAAATAGCTAGAGACCTTTGGAATGGATGACAACATTGGCGAAAACATCCGCGCGATTGCATCAATCTGCTGATATAACCTGGAGCCATTTGCTCATCATCATCATCATCATCATCATCATCATCATCATCATCATCATCATCATCATCATCATCATCATCATCATCATCATCATCATCGTCATCGTCATCGTCATCGTCATCGTCATCGTCATCGTCGTCGTCGTCGTCGTCGTCGTCGTCGTCGTCGTCGTCGTCGTCGTCGTCATCATCATCATCATCTTCATCATCATCTCGCTGTTAATCAAATGAAGTGGATATTCCGAGAGGTGATTACAGGCTGCAGCAGCTGCTGTTCATTCGACACGTCATAGGGTGCGGCCGCAATGCCTGCAGATATCGTACAGGTGCAACAAGCCCTTTCCAACGCCTTCAAAACTGCACAACAACTTTCTCTCTATGGAGTCGTTGACAAGAGATATCCCACAGCTATACCGATTTCATCACGCTGTCATCACAGTGTAGGGTTCAACCGTCTCTTGGACAATTACCATGTAGTCCTGTTGACAGATTATTATCAATCATGTAGTCCTGTTGCTCCTGTGGTTTTTCAGGTCATGCATGCTCTTCTCAACTGAATATATATGCTACATCGGAATCAAATTAAATAATAATTTTGATATCTACTTCATGTACTTCCAACAATATAAATTCGTCGGAAAACGTGAAAATTCACTGGACTCTGTTATCCATTACTCCGTTATACTCAATTTCATTTCATTGTACCATTTATATAAACCAAAATGCGGTTAGCAATTGGTGAATAAAAGAGTATTCTTATCTTATCTTATACCGTGCTCACCATGCATTGAAACATGGGCGTTTTCAATAAAACTTCATCAGCGTTCCTACTTCTCAAAGGTGGCGTTCCCTCTGCTCACCCAAACCACTTTAACCACTGGCCACGTATACGTGCAGGATCCATCTCGCACGTCTTGAGAGCGGAGGCCTATAATTATTATAAGAACAACTAGCACGTCATGAGAAAGAGAGCGAGCAACCACTACTCATCAGGCCAATCATCATTCATCGTCACAAATTATGATTGAAACCAAACGTTTGCGACGGCTTATGGCTACAAAGACCATTAACGTGGATAGGAGAAATGTTTTGGTTACTCGACTAAGCATGGTATTGTATGCGCTCAGTCCAATTTGGTATCGGAGAAATAAAGAGAGGAGACAAAACAGCCACGGATGTCAGCTCCGAAAATCTGTTACGACTTTCAAATTCAATCTCAAGAAAGGGATGTAAAGTGGAAACGCTTAATACATTCGTCCACTTATAGCCTACGGCGCGAACACCAGAACTTATATGGAGCCACTACATTGAGTTTTTCTGTTAGGCTATCGAAGACCATGGCTTAAGTTGAATCGGTTAAAGTGCACCATTTCCTAACAGACAAGTACCGGTAGGTCTACCGGTAACCCAGACATAATTCAATCGGAGAAGGTTCTAATCAAAGGTGAACCAAAGTCTACGAATCGTGTTTTAAGTCTGAGGATGAATTATTATGCTTATATAGTAGGCCTATTCCACGACTCCACGTTGCAATTGAATTTCTTGTATTGTAATATGATGGAATGCGTTATTTTTTGAAAGGCTGATAAGCAGATTAGGTACATTAAAGGTGTCTCGTAATTACTAAACCCGATGCGATTGTCTCTTTTTCATTATAAGTTGCTTGATGTACGTCACAATCGTCGAATATGACGTGATCGCAAATTTCGTTTGTTCATTCGATTCATTTCAGACGATGACTGCGTTGAAGTCGACGCAGAAGAAGATGACGAAATATGAAGACGAAGATGACGACCAAAACGACGATAAAGACGATGAAGATGAGGAGAAGATGACGAACAACAGTTTTTTAACTGAGCGGCAGACGATCAACGAAGTGAAAGAGAAATTATTCGAATATCGTACGTCAGAAATATCATCGCCGTCATTTCAAAGACAGAAAATAATCGACAAGTAAGTTTCAACAGGCGTTACTATAGCAACCAAATGACCGGAGGTCAGACTGTACGAGACAGTTGAGGACATACCAAGGACATAAGCAGATAGTCGATACTTAGCCACTTAGACTAGAAGAATGACAGCCAAATGCAGAAATAGGCCTATAGTTAGTCAGACTCTTTTCACTGTCTACGTGTCTGGCTATAATCTACTGTTCAAAATCTAAGAGCCCAGCCAGCACTCTGATGTCATTTCAGAGAGGTTTAATTTGACATAATAAATATTTTGAAACATAATTATACGTAGATCTACATCATTTTTATGTAAAGAAGAATGAAGTCCATTTTGGCGTTTTTTTTCATTAAAAGACTTAATAGATTCCGCAGAATCATAGAGGACTGCTTTGTGACAATTCAGGCGTTGTTAATTTTGATTTTATGTTATTTAGAAACCATTCTGAAGCAAGACGAAAAATACCAGAAGACGAATGAATGTCGTTTCTGAAGTTGTTTGCAGTGAAAGAACGAAGACGAAAATGTAAGTGATTTAAAATTTACGTTTGATTTATGGGTTGTTCGGTATTTTAAAAAACTGTGACCTCCAGTGGCATACAACTTTTTAGATTGTGTTGGATCAATATTAGCTAACAAACGAGTCACGCCAGCAGGATAATGAATAGTTACGGCTTAATTGCAGTGTTAGGGACCAGCATATGTATACAGACTATCTTTGGACAGTATCTGATTATGCTGATCCTAACCCCAACCGACACTCACGACGCCTAACATGACCCTTAGCGACCCTCACGGCCCCTAGCCTGATCCTAACCGACCATTAAGACGCCTAGCCTGACCCTAGACTGCACTTGAATGTTAATAAATAGGCCTATAGATTTATTACAACATGTAGGCTTAGGTCTATTAATTCGTGGATTTCTGTGTTGCTTTAGGAATCGCTACATTGCTGCATGACGGGCATGAGGGGAGTGGCATGAGGGAATGGCATGAGGGGAATGCGATGAGTGACGGTTGTGTGGCTCGATCTGTGTTGTGGTTTGTGGTTGTTGTTGTTGTTGTTGGGTGTTTGTAGTTTATTTGTATTAGTACCTGCCGGGCCTCTGGCGTGGCGTAAAACCCCGTAAGCTCCTCGCAAAGGCAGGAGGGCCCCTGGCGCGGATTAGCCCAATATCCCGCAAGCCCACTATTATTAATTTTACATTTATCATTTTATTTATGTGTTGTGGGTTGTTGAGTCGAGGGATGAGAAGGGGGATGAAAGGGTGGATTGATCAGGAGGGAGTGGTGGACGATGGAGAAGCCGGATCGCAGTGGATCATCGAAACCAAGCCTCAAGAGAAAGACATCATCAACTCGATCAATCGACAACGAGGCGGAAAAACTCTTCGTTACGAGACTTAAACAGCTAGACTTGTTGCAAATAGAATCAATTAACAACGTGGGAGTTGAAAGACATCCTCAACTCGATCAATCGACGAGTCGGAAAACTCTTTGTTACGATAGAGACTTAAACATCTAGATTGTTACAAATAGAATAAACAATGTGGAAGACTAGCGGGAACATCCCTCACTCGATCAGTGGACTTTATAATAAATTAACAGTTATTGTTTCAATTAATTGTCTTTTCTGTGTCGTCGTTGTCGTGTCTTTCTGGCTATTCTCGACTTTAGCTGTCGATCTGCCATCGTATAAGTTCTAGCCTATGCCAGAGTTCGTAAGCAAGTGGGCCTATTGCCGCCTATAGGACCTATTATTATAAGAAGGAACCGAATCTTTAGTTCTTCCACTAATCCTGATCTTCGACTTCAAGTCTTCAAGTATAGAGCCTCAGGGTGAGAATTTCCGGGGTTGTGGGGTTCAAACCCCCTTTAGTCTTTCTTAGGGCTTTATTGTAAAGTCCTCATTGCACAACCAAGGTCCACGTAAATCAACGTCTGATACCCACCCACAAATTATTTTTCTACAATGCTCATACTGTGTAGGCTATTGAGAGCCTATCAATACGAGCGGTTACTTCAGTGACTGAAACCAAACAGCAAGAACTAAAATATAGATGCCATAGGGCCTATGAAAATACAAATATATCCTATCGATGACGGTAAATTACCAGAGTCTCCACAGCTACACGCCTACCTCATTCTTGGTGTCAGTTCCGAAGACATACTAAGCATTGACAACAATATTAGTGTCTAGTCAACAGACATCAACCCTTAGTAAGATCAGTCCACTCGATCGTATAGTCTGGTATGCAGGCCTAGTGAGGTCAAGCGCAGCACCAGTAATCCTGTGCTTTCTTTAAAACTCGCAACATAAACCTATAGGTACTTGTACTTACACTAGGTGTAACTTTCCCTCACCCGTGCTGTCACTAAAACCCCCCAAACGTCACCACATCACTCCTGTTCTGAAATCACTTCACTGGCTCAAAATACCTGAACGCATCGAATACAAAGTCCTCTCACTCACTTACAATACACTTCAATCATCTTAGCCGTTCTACCTTCGTCAGTTGTTCACCATCCAGCCACTTCGTTCAACATGCTCCTCATCCTCCATTACACTGCTTCGCCCTCCCATCAGGGCTGCACTGGTAAATTTTGAGGTGAGTACACGCTGACCGGGAGAAAAACCGAATTTTTCGGGCCCAAACTTTCTGACGGCGGCTGTCATCCGGCCAAAAATTTCCCCATTTCCTCATCCGAAAAAATCCGACGACCTTTTTTTAGTCATTCGCTCCCGATTTCGTGAAAAATACACCTAAGTATCCTTTGCCTTTTTCGTGCGTATACTCACACGCTCTTTGCGAGGTGAGTATACGCTGTATACCCGCGTATACCCTGGTTTTCCGCGGTGAGTATACGATGCCGTTTTTTCCCCGAGGTAAGTATAGTGTATACGCCGTATACCCGCGTATACCCTTGATTAGGCTACAACCCTGCTTATACGATCAGAGCAGGTGAGCCAAGAAGTCGTATCTCTCTGACCTTTTTTCTGCCTCGACCTGTTCGACAAGTTAGTTGTTGTTCTACGTACAACACACCTGATTGACTTGACTGTGGAGTGTGGATGGTGGTTAAGTATGATGATAGCGGAGGTGGCCGTCGAAGTTCGCCCTGTTGCGCTGGATCTAATAACCTAGGATCGCAATTAAATGGCTGCAAGCGTGAGATTGCCTGCTGCTGCAATATCCGGATGTCAGTCGATCATGACGCTGTTGAACGGGAAAATGACATCCGCCAATCGGGTAAATCATCACCTGAACCCTCCTGAAAATTAATGCCCATGTATAGTGTTATTTCAGT
The DNA here is from genome assembly GCA_949752735.1 of Lumbricus terrestris. Taxonomy (NCBI): domain Eukaryota; kingdom Metazoa; phylum Annelida; class Clitellata; order Crassiclitellata; family Lumbricidae; genus Lumbricus; species Lumbricus terrestris. The sequence goes on from OX457038.1 coordinate 58,075,182, forward strand.
TATGATTTTTCAGGTATACATATATAGGTCTACAGTTTCAGCAACAGCTACCTGAAATTTTTTGAATTTTCTGTTCCCGTAGGTCTACAGTTACAGTTACCTGCAGCCTGATTTTTCAGGTAGGCTCAGTAGCGGCGCCAGGGAGTTAGGGTGGGCTAAGCCCCCTAAAAAAGGCCTGTAAAATGAAATATTTCCACGATGATTTCACGAGATTTCAACCGGATGACTAAACAAAGGTCGTCAGAAATTTGGCGGATGAAAACGGAAAATTTCCGCGAAGATTCAGCCCCCAAAACCTGAAATCCTGGCGCCGCCACTGGGTAGTCTACGATGTTTCGTTTCAGTTATCATTTTCAGATGCCCAGATTATGTGGGGCGATGTATACTAGAGGGGCCTACACGATTCTATGATTTTCTCTCTGAAATAAATGGAAAGATAATTTAATTAGCAGCGGGTAGGCCTAGTAATATCTTACTGTGACTTTGAGCTTGGATCTATAGTGTCTTTGACCTTGTCATCAGGTTGTTTTCTTCTGCTTTTCTTTCAGCAGCAGAGTTGTATGCACATCTTTGTGTTTGCTATGCAATGATTTCAAAGATTTCTCTCAGGTTTTCTCATCCATTAATCTGCCACACTCGTGTTTTTTTCGGCGTCATTGCCAGCAAAAGTGCGAGCATGACATCAAATCTTTGTCTACTGCATGCCGCCTCATACCAAAAAATTCCCACTTAACTCAAACATTTTTCTTGTCTCGTCCGTTTTTTAACGGTTATCGCCAACATTAATAAACGACAACATAACAAAACGGAAATGAACCGCAAGTCAAATGAATGCATAAGGATGACGAGTATAGTCTGTGTTAGAGTCACTGCAAGTTAGCCTGTAATGCTCAATTGCCAATCTATCTATATCCTAGCATCGTCTTAAAAGCTCTGTACATATGTATACGCTCCACTGGGACAACGCCATTCATCAGGTCTACAACTTTTGCACCGAAGAATTTCTGTCTAATTTTCCATTCGGTCCCTTAAATAATTCATACCTATGTCCGAGTCGTCGGCGTTGTTTGATGCTAATTCAAATGACCTTTTCCACTGCACTGCTTCCTCCTCCTCCTCTTCTCCTCCTCCTTTCCAGTAATAATCATGTAGGCTTAAATTAGGTTACCTGTACGTCTCCTTCCTCTTTCTCTCTAATGCTATTAGACCACAGCTTTCCAGTCATTCTTCAAACGCAAATCCATGTAACCTAATATCAGTTCGGCAGCTCTTTTTTGCATTTTTTTTATTCGTTATTTCTTTCGGTAAATGTAGTCCACACTTGTATGCAGCAATCTTATAATTACTGTGGTTTTGCCAGTGAATTGTACAACATCTAAAAATTGATCATCGTCATTCTTATCATGCTTAAAGTTCAGTCAGCCTGAATTATTTGTGTTGCTTCAGCAGATTGCTCTGATGGGTTAGCAACCACACGCGCCATTAACCCAAAGTTCACAACTCTTTTTCTTTGCCTTCTCTGATATATATTGTATGTGTGTGTGTGCGTGTGCGTGTGCGTGTGCGTGTGCGTGTGCGTGTGCGTGTGCGTGTGCGTGTGCGTGTGCGTGTGCGTGTGCGTGTGCGTGTGCGTGTGCGTGTGCGTGTGCGTGTGCGTGTGCGTGTGCGTGTGCGTGTGCGTGTGCGTGTGCGTGTGCGTGTGCGTGTGCGTGTGCGTGTGCGTGTGTGTGTGTGTGTGTGTGTGTGTGTGTGTGTGTGTGTGTGTAGTGCCTTTTGAGCATCTGGCAGTGGAGTTTAAAAATTGGTTGTTCCAGATGTACACGTCATGTCTGCTAATCGTGTAATCATGAAGTGTGGCAAGAACGTTGCATGTACGGTAAGCAGTAATCTTGACTGTCAATGCGTTGTCTTTGAAACCTGCTTGATTAAAGCAAACACCTAATTAAGATGATGAATGAAAAACGATGAAGCAGGTTAATTATTGGGTCAGTTTCTGCTCCGATACAAGCCAAAGACTAGACGAGAAGGTAAAATTCGAAGATAAAATGCGAAGGTCAAATTCGAGAGTCAAATTCGAAGGTCAAATTTGAAAGTTGGATCTGTGGGCTAAATATAGGCCGTAATACTTAAAACGGAAACTGAAAGGTCAAAACTCTTCTGATAAGATGAAATCCGACAGTCAGGTTTGGAGGTTCCTAAGAGCGAATCAGCTCTAAATTTCTAAGGTTAGGCATTTATGAATAAACCGACTAATGTCTAGTATTATGCAACGATGTCTGCTCTATCCAGACATTGTTTTCACGAGAACGAGTCCACCATCGATGAAATATTGAAGCTATTTCCTTCGACGATGTCACAGACGTGTACTGCGCCAACAATACTTCGCGTGTATACTGGGTCAAGACCTCTGTTAATTTGCATATAGGCAGTGGCATTTTCATTGTCGACGATTATCGAGATGAACAGTCGATTCCTTGTCTCTCAACATTCGTAAGATATCTCAATACGTACAGACCAAAATGGTAGATAGATAGATAGACAGACAGGCAGACAGGCAGACAGATAGACACGCAAGCATACAGACAGACAAGCAGACAGACAGATAGATTCCAGGGCTGTTTTTAAGGAATTTTTAGAACTGCACAACTCCTTCTTTTCTTTCCCGTCTTCCATGGTAAATTACTTCCAATCGGAGGAAAATATGATCTTTTTGCTAATTTTAGCTGTACAGAAGTGCTTCTATAGGCTACAACCACACAAATCCATTTAGAACTGCACATTTTGTGTACAGCTGCACGTTAAAAAAAGCCTTGGTAGATTCTTCCTGCAAATGTTTTTCTTATGCTGTTGCTAATAAAAGTGAGAACTCTGCATGAGACCGTGGGTGTAGGTCATATACGAAATAGATTTCTTTGCAGGACGTCCTCTGGCCAGAAAAGGAATTATGCGGGACAGCGACAGATTTCACCACACATAATAGTCATTTGTTCATAAGAGGGAGGCACTAGCCTATTTTAGTGCAATTCTCGTTTAAACGAGTGAGAATTTGACAAAAGCAACAACTGCTATGTCCCTAGGTTTCTCTTTCTCAACTGCTTTCTGTCAATATTATATATTATAAGCTATACAAACGTCAGTTTTATGATTTTTATTCCGAGCCGGTTCCTTTCCGGGATTTCAGTTTTAATTTCAATGCTTTCAAACGCGCATATTGCATATAATGCCTCTAACTTTTCTCCTTTTCGGTGCTAAGAACTTGACAAAGAAAAGACCGTGAAAAATCGTTCACTGTCTGCTTCAGCGTTGTATACTTGGCCGCATTTCTTTCACCGACCAAAGCCAAGGCGAAAAAAGCGCATCCCTGTGGATTTGCCTGAAGCTAAACTGGAAGTAGGGGCCTACGTCGACATTATAGAGATGTCCCACTTACATACAGTCCATTGCTAACTGTGCATTGTGAATACGTACAACAGCTTGAGTCCAACTACCAGCACCGTGGGATAAAAAGATCATTATCGTCTCCCTCCTCCTTTATCCAGGCTTGGGACTGGCACTGTGTGAGTGCAAACAGTTGCGAAGTTGTCAATACATGCATACGAGTACGACACTGCACAAATGATACTCCCCGGTGGTATACATAGTCTTGCTCACGCAGGTGAGAAGAAAAGAGTGCATGCTAAAAGTTTACAAAACCTCTCAGTCATTCGACCAATAGCTATGAATGGTTGCCAGTAACAGCGACCACCACTGAGTAATGTTTTGACTCACTCGAAAAGGAACCAGAAACATGCAGGAACACGTCGGAGGTCCAATGATTACCAAAAGTCACAACGCCATCTCAGCCCGTGTATTCTATATAGTTATATACCCATGCAGTGTCGATTTTGTGCAAGGACTGAAAAACGCGCCAGTGCAAACGTAAGATATTTGAACCTGTTTCATTGTTGGTCAGTAAATCGTGAACAAGAGCAGTGGTTTTTAATTTGCAAAGATGTGATAATTTGAATAAAGACAATACAAAAAATAGCATAGATCTAATTAATGTATGATAACTAATCACAGACTACAACAAATTGGTTGTCATGTATTCACGGCAATCCATTCATCCCGTCATGGATTGAGTATTCGTGACTTTTGGGTTTAATATTCGTAAATATTCGTGAATATTAAGATTTTTTAATATTCGTAAATATTCGTAAATATTCGTTAACGGATTAAAGTGAA
>OX457038.1:58084405-58094405 GCA_949752735.1 Lumbricus terrestris
ATATATAAAATTATATATATATATAAAATTATATATATATATATAAAATTATATATATATATATATATATATAGAGAGAGAGAGAGAGAGAGAGAGAGAGCATATGCAATGGTGGCCCAGACTGATAGGGGTAGAACGCAGCACAAAGTTTCAGACTACGGAGCATGATAGAGAAAGAGAGGTAAAGCAGGACAGAGTGGAACATACATTAAACAGCAGATTAGACAGAAAAGATGAGAGTAGATTAAAAAAGATAACATAAGAGCAGTTAACAGAAAAATCAAACCTGAGTGGATCAGAGAAAAGTAGAGCAGATAGATCAAAACAGATTAGAGCATAACAAAGTACAGTAAATCAGATCAAATTGGAACAGATGATATCAAAACAGAGTAGAACAGATTAGAGTAAAGTAGATTAGAACAGCTTAGAGCAGAGTAGATTAGAACAGCTTAATTGGAGCAGAGTAGATTATAGAACAGCTTGGAGCAGAGTAGATTAGAACAGCTTAGAGTAAAGTAGATTAGAACAGCTTAGAGCAGAGTAGATTAGAACAGCTTAATTGGAGCAGAGTAGATTATAGAACAGCTTGGAGCAGAGTAGATTAGAACAGCTTAGAGTAAAGTAGATTAGAACAGCTTAGAGCAGAGTAGATTAGAACAGCTTAGTGCAGAGTGAGTTGGAGCAAATTGAACAAACTTGAGAACAAATTTATTAGGACTGCTTAGGTCAGAGCAGAGCAGATGGAAGCACTTTAGAGCAGGGCTGAGTAGATTAGAGCAGAGTAGATTAGAGCAGAGTAGAGTAGATTAGAGCAGAGTAGATTAGAGCAGAGTAGATTAGAGCAGAGTAGATTAGAGCAGAGTAGAGTAGATTAGAGCAGAGTAGATTAGAGCAGAGTAGATTAGAGCAGAGTAGATTAGAGCAGAGTAGATTAGAGCAGAGTAGATTAGAGCAGAGTAGATTAGAGCAGAGTAGATTCATTCATTCATTCATTCATTCGGACATTTATATAGCGCTCCTTCAAGAAAAAACTACTCAGAGGCGCTCCCGACCCCAGCGCGCACAAAAAGAACAGTTTTAAGTTTAGTAAGGAAGGATCCTGGTAGAGTCCCAGGGTGTAGGAGTAGCTCAAAAGAAAGGCCATTCCAGACCACTGGTCCAACCACAGAAAAGGCTCGATCCTTCATGGTAGTAGTACGAGCAAAAGGAACTAAGAGGACTCCCCTATCAGCAGAGCGTAGCTGACGACGTCCTTGGATACCCAATGTAGAGATTAGAACAGAGTAGATTAAAGCAGAGTAGATTAGAGCAGAGTAGATTAGAGCAGAGTAGATTAGAACAGAGTAGATTAAAGCAGAGTAGATTAGAGCAGAGTAGATTAGAGCAGAGTAGATTAGAACAGAGTAGATTAGAGCAGAGTAGATTAGAACAGAGTAGATAAGAACAGAGTAGATTAGAGCAGAGTAGATTAGAGCAGAGTAGATTAGAGCAGAGTAGATTAGAGCAGATTAGATTAGAGCAGAGTAGATAAGAACAGAGTAGATTAGAGCAGAGTAGATTAGAGCAGAGTAGATTAGAGCAGAGTAGATTAGAGCAGAGTAGATTAGAGCAGAGTAGATTAGAGCAGAGTAGATTAGAGCAGAGTAGATTAGAGCAGAGTAGATTAGAGCAGAGTAGATTAGAGCAGAGTAGATTAGAGCAGATTAGATTAGAGCAGAGTAGATAAGAACAGAGTAGATTAGAACAGAGTAGATTAGAGCAGAGTAGATTAGAGCAGAGTAGATTAGAGCAGAGTAGATTAGAGCAGAGTAGATTAGAGCAGAGTAGATTAGAGCAGAGTAGATTAGAGCAGAGTAGATTAGAGCAGAGTAGATTAGAACAGAGTAGATAAGAACAGAGTAGATTAGAGCAGAGTAGATTAGAGCAGAGTAGATTAGAGCAGAGTAGATTAGAGCAGATTAGATTAGAGCAGAGTAGATAAGAACAGAGTAGATTAGAGCAGAGTAGATTAGAGCAGAGTAGATTAGAGCAGAGTAGATTAGAGCAGAGTAGATTAGAGCAGAGTAGATTAGAGCAGAGTAGATTAGAGCAGAGTAGATTAGAGCAGAGTAGATTAGAGCAGAGTAGATTAGAGCAGAGTAGATTAGAGCAGATTAGATTAGAGCAGAGTAGATAAGAACAGAGTAGATTAGAGCAGAGTAGATTAGAGCAGAGTAGATTAGAGCAGAGTAGATTAGAACAGAGTAGATTAGAGCAGAGTAGATTAGAGCAGAGTAGATTAGAACAGAGTAGATTAGAGCAGAGTAGATTAGAGCAGAGTAGATTAGAACAGAGTAGATTAGAGCAGAGTAGATTAGAGCAGAGTAGATTAGAACAGAGTAGATTAGAGCAGAGTAGATTAGAGCAGAGTAGATTAGAACAGAGTAGATTAAAGCAGAGTAGATTAGAGCAGAGTAGATTAGAACAGAGTAGATTAGAGCAGAGTAGATTAGAGCAGAGTAGATTAGAACAGAGTAGATTAGAGCAGAGTAGATTAGAGCAGAGTAGATTAGAACAGAGTAGATTAGAGCAGAGTAGATTAGAGCAGAGTAGATTAGAACAGAGTAGATTAGAGCAGAGTAGATTAGAGCAGAGTAGATTAGAACAGAGTAGATTAAAGCAGAGTAGATTAGAGCAGAGTAGATTAGAACAGAGTAGATTAGAGCAGAGTAGATTAGAGCAGAGTAGATAAGAACAGAGTAGATTAGAGCAGAGTAGATTAGAGCAGAGTAGATTAGAGCAGAGTAGATTAGAACAGAGTAGATTAGAGCAGAGTAGATTAGAACAGAGTAGATTAGAGCAGAGTAGATTAGAGCAGAGTAGATTAGAACAGAGTAGATTAGAACAGAGTAGATTAGAGCAGAGTAGATTAGAACAGAGTAGATTAGAGCAGAGTAGATTAGAGCAGAGTATTGTGCAACCTGTTAGACCCTGCATCCTTGGAGTATTATATCTCTCAGCATTATAATGAACATCAAACTGCTATACACTGTTGCTTACCGTGACTGTAGGACATCGGCAGAACGAGAAACAAGAAGACGACGAGCAGACGACCATATCCTGCCGCCATTGCTGCGTCCTTAACCACCATCGATACAACCATGTCAGATCAACCACATCGAAGGATGGAGGAACTGGTGCGCGGTCCCTCTCCGAATTCTCCACTCAAGACCTCTCCACTCAATACGTCCTCGATCTTCCAGTCACACGCGCAGACGAACCACCTCTTCCCCCTTCATTCCAGTCGCATCATGACTCCGACCGTTTGCCCTCAACGTCCTATAAATTATAGAAGAAAACATACGACGACGGTTGGTTATATCTTCCGTCGCCAGAGTGCACTAGTGGCTCCACCAATCGACCGTCGATTGAAATACGATCGCTGTTCACACTGGCGCTACATCAATGCCGTCGTCGTCGTCGTCGTCGTCGGTGAGAAATTAATGCGACGATCGTCTTAATCGGACGACGAACGGAAGTCGTTTAATTGGCGCTCTCCGTCTCTCTGCCACTGGCTTCCACGTCGTCGCCAGCGACATGTGCTGCCACCTGGCGGCGATTCATGACGACGACGACGCTGACGTATTACGTCTGATGCTATTATTAGACGACAAATGACCAACGCATGACGGAACGAAGAAGGATGGACGAACAGATGGACGGAGGGACAGATCAACGAAAGAGTATGCACACACATGCACACACACGCACACACACACGCGTGCGCGTACACGCGCACACGCGCGCACACATGTAGGCCACACATATACACACGCACACATACACGCACACATATAAACGCGCACACACACACAAACACGCACATATAAACGAACACACACACACACATATAAACGCACACACACACAAACACACAAACGTACACATATATAGACGCACGAACACACACACGCACAAACACACACATGCACACACACACACACACATATATGAACGCGCACACACACACACACACACACACACACACACACATACACACACACTTTGACACTTACTGTGTGACCGATAGACTGAATAAGAGAGAGAGAGAGAGACGGACGGACGGACTTTCTTCGCCGGAGGAAAGTCATTGCTTGAAGCCGCAGTTAACGGCTAATGATGACGACGTCTATTGAGATGCAGTTGGAAAGGGTTGGATACAGAGGAAGAGGAGGAGAAGGAGAGAAGGAGGAGCAGGAGAAAGAGGAAGAGAAGGAGGAGGAGGAGCAGGAGGAGCAGGAGAAGGAGGAGGCGAAGGAGAGAAAAGGAGGAGGAGGAGAAGGAGAGAAGGAGGAGGAGGAGAAGGAGAGAAGAAGGAGGAGGAGGAGGAGAAGGAGGAGGAGAAGGAGAGAAGAAGGAGGAGGATGTAGGAGAAAGTTTCTTTTCTTCTAGTGGATGGCGTATAGATGGAGTCGGCCACCGGTGTTGCTGTCACCGCTGCGACTCATCGATGGAAGGAGACGAGGTAGAGAGCGAGTGATGGAAAATGAGGGTGGGGTGGCCGGATGTGTCCACAGCCGTTGCTAACACGTGGAGACGATAAGATGAGAGAATACAGCAGAGATCGAAGAAATGTTAGCGTGTGTGTGTGTATGTGTGTGCGTGCGCGTGTGTATGTGTATGTCTGCGTGTGCGTGCGTGCGTGTGCGTGCGTGTGTGTATATGTATGTGCATGTATGCGTGTGCGTACGTGTGCGTGCGTGCGTGTGTGTGAGTGTGTGTGCGTGTGTGTGTGTGTGTTTCAAGACATTGCTAATGGTCATTAGAGAGACTGCAGACTGAAGACATTCAGATGCGGAGGTATCGAAGTATGGACGGAGAGTATACGGAAAACTAAGGGAGGGAGGGAGGGAGGGAGGGAGGGAGGGAGGGGGAGAACGGCAGAGATTCTGGACAGATATCTAATCTAATTCCTCTGATCTGCTCTGAATGGATCCGATCTAATCTACCGTCGTCTATATATATATATATATATATATATATATATATATATATATATATATATATATATATATATATATATATATATATATATATATAGCGCCGCTATCATGTAGTGCACGAGGAGTAGGCTTATGTGTATATGAGGAAATAGTGACGTGTACTGGTCCTTCTAATGCAGCACAAATCAGATTATCTGTTTGTTAAAGTAAGAAGAAGACTGCTTCGTGGATCCCTTGGATGATACGTCGCTTCCGGCATAAAGCTAAGATCCTCGCGAAAATGCACGTACAAAAGTGTAAGAGATAGAGAGACAGACAGACATACAGACAGAGACAGAGAGAAAGAGAGTGAGAGAGTGAGAGAGACAGAGAGAAAGAGAGAGTGAGAGAGTGAGAGAGTGAGAGAGAGACAGAGAGAGAAAGAGAGAGTGAGAGAGTGAGATTGAGAGTGAGATTGAGAGTGAGAAAGAGTGGGAAAGAGAGAGAGAGAGAAACCCACGAAGACAGAGAAAGAGGCAGCTAGACAGAAAGAGAGACAGACAGACAGACAGACAGACAGACAGAGCCAGGCAGAGACATCAGTGGATAAGGAAATATGTAGAGTTGTGTTTGTTAGCGGGTAGCAGTGGCTATTGTAACTTCTGTTTGACAATACTGTTTCATAACGAGGATAATTAAGGTCGCCCTACTCTTTTCGGATTTGAGATTGGTAGACCTACCGTCAAAAATGGGGAATGAAAAGCGAGAGATTGACAGAGTAAAAGAAAAGAGAAAGATGGGAAGATAGAGTGCTAGAGTGAGTGAGCGAACGAGATAGCCAGATTATGGCCCAGATAGGGAGGAGGGAAAGAGGGAGGAAGGGAAAGAGGGAGGAAGGGAAAGAGGGAGGAAGGGAAAGAGGGAGGAAGGGAAAGAAGGAGGAAGGGAAAGAGGGAGGAAGGGAAAGAGGGAGGAAGAGAAAGAGGGAGGAAGGGAAAGAGGGAGGAAGGGAAAGAGGGAGGATGGGAAAGAGGGAGGAAGGGAAAGTGGGAGGATGGGGAAAAGGGAGGAAGGGAAAGAGGGAGGAAGGGAAAGAGGGAGGATGGGAAAGAGGGAGGAAGGGAAAGAGGGAGGATGGGAAAGAGGGAGGAAGGGAAAGAGGGAGGATGGGAAAGAGGGAGGAAGGGAAAGAGGGAGGAAGGGAAAGAGGGAGGAAGGGAAAGAGGGAGGATGGGAAAGAGGGAGGAAAGGAAAGAGGGAGGATGGAAAAGAGGGAGGAAGGAAAAGAGGGAGGATGGGAAAGAGGGAGGAAGGGAAAGAGGGAGGATGGGAAAGAGGGAGGAAGGGAAAGAGGGAGGATGGGAAAGAGGGAGGAAGGAAAAGAGGGAGGATGGAAAAGAGGGAGGAAGGGAAAGAGGGAGGATGGGAAAGAGAGAGGAAGGGAAAGAGGGAGGAAGGGAAAGAGGGAGGAAGGGAAAGAGGAAGGAAGGGAAAGAGGGAGGAAGGGAAAGAGGGAGGAAGGGAAAGAGGGAGGAAGGGAAAGAGGGAGGAAGAGAAAGAGGGAGGAAGGGAAGGAGGGAGGAAGGGAAAGAGGGAGGATGGGAAAGAGGGAGGAAGGGAAAGTGGGAGGATGGGGAAAAGGGAGGAAGGGAAAGAGGGAGGAAGGGAAAGAGGGAGGATGGGAAAGAGGGAGGAAGGGGAAGAGAGAGGATGGGAAAGAGGGAGGATGGGAAAGAGGGAGGATGGGAAAGAGGGAGGAAGGGAAAGAGGGAGGATGGGAAAGAGGGAGGATGGGAAAGAGGGAGGAAGGGAAAGAGGGAGGATGGGAAAGAGGGAGGAAGGGAAAGAGGGAGGATGGGAAAGAGGGAGGAAGGGAAAGAGGGAGGATGGGAAAGAGGGAGGAATGGAAAGAGGGAGGAAGGGAAAGAGGGAGGAAGGGAAAGAGGGAGGAAGGGAAAGAGGGAGGATGGGAAAGAGGGAGGAAGGGAAAGAGGGAGGAAGGGAAAGAGGGAGGAAGGGAAAGAGGGAGGATGGGAAAGAGGGAGGAAGGGAAAGAGGGAGGAAGGGAAAGAGGGAGGAAGGGAAAGAGGGAGGATGGGAAAGAGGGAGGATGGGAAAGAGGGAGGAAGGGAAAGAGGGAGGATGGGACGGAGACAATGAGACAATAATGAGAACTTTCGCGGACAGAACAAAATAGCGGGAAAAATAGAAGAGAGTCAGACAGAGAGACAGAGGGATAGACAAACAGACAGATAGACAGACAGACAAATAGATAGACAGACAGCTAGACAGACGGACAAAACCCAAAAATTTCTATGAGCCGTTAAAGAAAGCATTAAAAATTTATGCTTCTATTGCTTCACTAAAAAACGAGGCTCGTGTATGGTCTCGTCTGATATTGAAGATATAGCCTATATATATATATATATATATATATATATATATATATACATATATAAATTATATATATATATAAATTATATATATATATATATTTAGAAAGAAGAAACAAAGATAGAAGTCTTCAGGGTATAGACAATAACTTTACTTTTCCCTGTTATTTTATAAGATTCTCGGTTAATCTCTAAAAACATTCATAGACAAGTTATATAATTATATTGTCTACCAATATTCAGCCAAATCAGGCCTACACAGTACACAAGTCTTCATGGATTAATAATCATCACATTAGCCTTGACTTCTGCTCTTAGATTCATTGAATCATAGATGATTTTATCGTCCCGTATACGCTGCCCTACCTTATAACTTTGTTGAACCCGGTGGCGTAGTGGGTATGTTCGTTGCCTTGCAGCAGGATAGCTACATGTTCGAATCCACCTCAAGGCCCCTCGTAGGGACCTTCAGCAAGTCCTTCACTCGCGATTGCTCAGGCGTGAAACTCCGATTCAGCGTCCGCGCTGTAGTCGGGAGCACTTCTGAGTAGTAATCTTGAAGGGGCGCTATAACAAGTGCACATACATGTATAGTTGTATACCTAACCTATCTTATATTGACTTAACTTATACTTTCCTTTACGTTGTCGATCTTGGATCTATGCAATGCTCTGAGATAGAAGCAAGCACTGGTCTGGTGGCTCTGACAATATTTAAGTCATATGCGTCTTTATCGACTCATGACCGACGCAAATGCCCACCTCATCACGTATACGCCCATGCTCAAGTACCATACGCCGGTTCTAGAATCCACTTAACAGAAAAATTTCATGCAAAAATATGCATGTGACTGTTTACCTTTTCAGAGGAACTAACTGATGATTTTTACCATCTGAGATTTTTTGCCTCTGAACTTTGGACTCCATCCTTGACTCCGTCCATAAAAATTATACAGATCCTCGCTCTTTATACTGGCCTCAGGAGGCGGGCTATGAGGCATGTTCAACATGTTCGATCGAACAGGGCCCCACAGTTTATGGACCCCCACATACACAAAATAAAAAATTTCATCACTGTTAAGTCTAATAGCATATTTTTAAAAAAAATCTTCGAAACTAGCCTACTGATTGTAATATAAACAACTTGTGCACAACTGCACACGCATGCATGTTGTGTTGGGCTCCATTATAGTTCTCATAACGAAGCAGATTGCTCTTAAAAGCGGCCAGAAATGCTAATAATATGCACTTGTAGAGCGATTATTTTTAATTGCATATTTAAGCACTTAATACCCCACCTGATCGGAATTTAATTGGTATAATGCGACGCAATATGAAATGGCGTCATTATGTTGAGCACACTGCATAGAACACATGTAGGCTATACTAGTTTTTTTAATGATTATTTTAGTCTACCACTGCAGGACGCAATCGCGGAAATAAAGGCCTAACTATGCTAGTCTGAAAATAGTGGCTGCCATATAGGATTACGGTAGGACTAGCCAAGGCAAATGCTCTGGTAAAAAAGCTTTCGCCCTGGGTCGTTGCATGCCATGCCAGAAGGCTGTTCAAATTTTTGCACTGCAGCCGAGAATTTATTACGATATAAATCGCTCCTGCGATGGTTTGGTCACTGGTATACGGGACCCTGGCCGTGCTCTGGCTACAAAAACTGTCTGCTTCTTACCACGAATCACTCTAGTATTGCCAAACCGATAATAGAAATCTCACTTTAACAATCGACTGGATTATCATAAGACTTGCTGATATTGTAAAAAACGGAACGAATTGGTATAAAAGACGACTGCTGATTCATTGATTAATTGCACTTTTTGTGTGTCTTTTTGTCCTGATTCTGTGGATTACTGAACAGAGCCTTCACATAATATTTTGTTAATCTGGTCCACCACCCCTCCAATCTTCACAGCTGATCGAAGTCTCTGCGTAAACCTGATGCTATTAAAAGCCTTGTTCTTACTTTTTACCGTACCCCATTTTACTTTGACTTCTTCTTAATTTATACCTCACCTAAGTTTACCCAGCCATCACTTTTCGATATCTTTCCTCTCCTAATTTTAAATTTACCTTTATGAACCTTACCTCGCCTCACCCATGGTCCTCAACTATTACGAGACCTAACCTCTGCTTACCTTCTATTGTCTTGGTTTAATCTGAGTCAATTCAATCCGCGGAACCATAACAGCAGAATAATAATAGTGCATGGTTTGTGCTGCTTCTGCTTTTGCTCATTATCTCTTAAATGCATCAGTCAGTCATCATTTCTCATCCGTATCAATTGATCCAGATGGATTTCTCTCTATAATCGTGGATTACAAAAGACGGATCGCTGTATTGGAGCGAATAGCGGAAGTGTATATATGTATATGTGTAGCATAGAAGAGTATTCTCAATACACGCTCTCCACCACTTCTCCTCCTCTTACTTCTCCTTCTTCTTCTCCCTCTCTTCCTTCTCCTACTTCCCACCATTTCTTCTGCCTCATTTTTAATTCATGTCATTATTGACTTCAAAGCTCTTATTATCGTTCTTCCATTTCTCACTCATATCACACGAACGAGATCTCGTCATGGATTTCTCCTTATCACCTCCATCGTCTTTTTCGTCTTCGTTTTTTAACTTCTTTTTC
>OX457038.1:58101905-58144405 GCA_949752735.1 Lumbricus terrestris
CATCCGTCTAACCAGCTATTATTTCATCCACATCCAACCATCCATGCACCATTGCACCCGTCAATCCATGCAATCATCCAACCATGCATCAATCCAGCCACAATCCATAACCCATGCCTTCTTGGCCAAACCTATCCATCTAATCATCAACCTAGTCACCTGAAAACCTCAACCCCATGCACACCTCACCTTCCTTCCATTCCTCCACTATCCACCGACCGACCGAACCGATCGACCGACCGATCGCCCCTCGGACATCGGACGCAGTGAACCGCCGTAAGTTACAGGTGCGTCGTTAATCAGTCGCCCTTCTCTCCCTTCCTCCAGGCCGCCGTTGGTCGACCGACCGACCGACCGATGGACGGACGGACGGTCGGACCTGAGGCGGCGAGTGGTCGACTGATTCGGCGGAGGTGGCGGCGGCGGTGGCAGCGGTGGTGGCAGCGGTGGTGGCCAGTGGGTGCCATCAATTTGCCTGAGCGCCGTTTATCTCTTGTCTCGGTCGACGAGCGGCTCAATGAAAAGAGATTCTTTTTCTCACTTTTCATTGATCGATAGCCGGCGAGAAAAGCTAAAGGAGGAGAAGGGCAGGAGGAAAAGGAGGAGAAGGAGGAGGAGAAGGAGGAGGAAGAGGACAAAGATAGGGAGGAGAAAGAGGAAGAGTAGGAGAAGGACGAGGAGGAGGAGGAGGAGAAGGAAGATGGGGGACGAGGAGAAGATAGAAGCTATGAAGGAAGATGAGGACGAGGAGGAGTAGGGAGAGGAGAATAGGACGAGGAGGAGGAGAGGGCAGGGACGTGAGAACCAAGCGTGTATAGTTAGTGCTAATGTGTGTTCGGCATCGTGCGTCATTGACCGGGATTCCTTTCAAAGGAACTCGCTTAATTATAGTGCACATGTACTTGTATGCGGCTGTGAGAAATGTCTTCTTCATTGAACGCTTCTCCGTCTGAGGAGGTCCGACAACAATTATACCCCCCCTCCCCGTCGCTGTTCTCTTTCTGCCAACTAAATACTTCATTTCCTTCTGAAGTTCCTTTTTTCCTCGACTTTCATGTGTTTTCCTCATCATCTCCTCTTCCTATTCCTTTCCACCCCATCTCTCTTCTATCTCGTTTGCTTCCTTCTCGTGCTTTCTCTTCCCTCCTTCCCCTCTCTTTCCTTCTCGCTTTTCCATTCCAACACCTCGTTATCGTCCTGCGCATATTTTTAAAAATACCGGGTTTTTCGCTTTCATTTTTCTCAGAAAAACTCCGTGTTTTTGTTCTTTAGTTTTCGTTTCTTTTTTCTTCCTTTAATTATTTTTCGCATGTGACCACATTTATTCATTCACTGTCTGTAGGCTAATTTTTCTCTTCAATTAATTTTAATTTTAATTTTTGATATCCTCTGCGCTGCCTCCGTACTTTCAAGTATTCTGCTAATTCACGTCACGGTGTGATCGTTTTGCCTAATGATGGCGAATAGTGCTGCGTTATTTGCTTGCTGATTAAAATTAAACTGCACGAACAAGATTTTTGATTTTAACTGTAGTACAAGATGTAAGAAAGTCGAATAATTGTTTTGTTTTCCGTTTTTTCTCGTTTTTCTGTTTTTATTTATTTTTTATTACGCTTTTTGTTCTGTTTTCGTCGTTTTATATATATAGTCTATACATCTATGGCCATGCGCTATACCTTCCCATCCGCTGCTTTCATTTTTTCCCGTCCTAACCTAGTATATCATCCCCTTCTATCCTTCTTTTACCCATCCCTGTCTTCTCTGTTGCATTCCTGTCCCCATTTTCTTCCTCTACCGCCTCCTTTTTGTTCTTTTCTCAACATGCTTCTCTTTCTCACCATCGCCATATACACCACCTTCTGCTCCTGCTTTTCCGCCACTTCTACGTCCTCTGTTTTTCTCACCCTCTTTCTCTCCGTCTTCTTCCTCTCCCTCTTCCTCTCCCTCTTCTCCCTATCCCTCTTCCTCTCCCTCTTCTCCCTCTCCGTCTTCCCCTCCCTCTTCTCCCTATCCCTCTTCCTTTCTCTCCTCTCCTTTCCCTCTTCTCCCTCTCCTTCTTCCTCCCCCTCTTCTCCCTCTCCCTCTTCCTCTCCCTCTTCTCCCTATCCCTCTTCCTCTCCCTCTTCTCCCTCTCCGTCTTCCCCTCCCTCTTCTCCCTATCCCTCTTCCTTTCTCTCCTCTCCTTTCCCTCTTCTCCCTCTCCTTCTTCCTCCCCCTCTTCTCCCTCTCCTTCTTCCTCTCCCTCTTCTCCCTCTACGTCTCCCCCTCCCTCTTCTCCCTATCCCTCTTCCTTTCCCTCCTCTCCTTCTCTCTCTTCTCCCTCTTCCTCTCCCTCTTCTTCCTCTCCCTCTTCTTTCCCTCCCAAACCGGATGTAGGCGAAGGTGTGAACGGTACCTACTGTGACCTGATCGATGAGAGCTCGACTATAAGAACTGCATTGAGCAGCCGAGCAACAAACTCCGGCAGTCGCTGCATCACGTGATAACCAGCTGCCTGCAGACCGGAAGTGCTGCTGCTGCTGCTGCTGCTGCTGAGGCGGCCATCGCCACCGCCAGGGGTCGTAGCAGCGGAAAGACATTGTTCTCTTTGGTGAGAACACAGATCGATTTCTAAATGGAAGACCATTTCCTGCTGCGATCTATTAGGGCTTCGTCGCTATAGATGAAAGCGGCAGAGCCAGGCAGGCAGGCGGAAGGTGTTCGTCATTTGCTAATCTAATCTAATCTAATCAGATATGACATAACCAGACACAATCCAATCCTAATAAGATCAACGTAACCCAATCCTATCTTATCTGATGTATTCTCATCTTATCTTATCTTATCTTACCTTACTTAATCTTGAATTGCCTCATCTGATCTTATCTTGCATTATTTTCTCTTACCTTGTCTTATCTTGTCTTGTCTTATCTTATCTTATGTTATCTTGTCTTATCTTATCTTATCCTATCTTATCTTATCTTATCTTGCCTTTTTATATTATCTTATCCGATCTTAACTTAAATCTCACCTCACTTTACTGGGCTTTATATTTTCGCATCTTATCCAGTGACTTCTACGATCTATGGCACTGGTATTATGGCGCACAAGTCTCACTCTTCAAAAATATTTAACATCAACTTCTCGCAAACAACAATCATCTAGTAACAGAGGATAATGTTAATCGCCACCCATGACCAACCGATGCACCCAATCTCTGGTTCAGACAACTTCTCAGCGGATTAGACTTAATATTTTAAGGTACAAACAATCTCCCTTATCGCGAGATCTCGAGACGGTCTAATATCCGAAAGATATGACGAGAACATGTGAAACCCTTGTTCGTTACACAGAGTCTGATTCTGCCGGAAGAGAATGCGTAGTCTTTCGGAATACGACGCTTTGGTCTCCTTGGTGGGAAGCAAGGCTTGCAAGAAACAAAGGAGTAGCGCTACAGGAATTGACCCAGTGGTGCAGAGGAGTAGTTCAAGAAAACGAGTCTACTTAAGAAAACATATACAGGGTGGGCCGTAAAAAAAGACCCCCCTAGGTTTTTTGCCAATATCTTGACCAAAATTAATAATTTCCAAATGATATTTTACAGACTTATAGACAATTCATATTTACACATGATGGTAAAATTTCATCAAAATATTTCAAACAGATCAAAAGTTATGCCACTATTATGGAGGCTACCCACCGTTTTTTGACGATTCAAAAACGTAACGCAGCAAAAAGTGGGTTTTTGCCAATATTTTTGGCCAAAAGTAAGAATTTCGAAATGAAATTCCACAGGTTAATAGACAATTCATATTTACATATGATGGCCAGATTTCATAAAAATAATTCAAACAGAACAAAAGTTATACCACTTTTAGTGAGGCCACCCTACGTTTTTTGATGATTCAAAAAAGTCAAAAAACGTAGGGTGCCCTCACTAAAAGTGATATAACTTTTGTTCTGTTTGAAATATTTTTATGAAATCTGGCCAACATATGTAATTATGAATTGTCTATAACCCTGTAAACTTTCATTTCGAAATTCTTACTTTTGGCCAAGATATTAGCCAAAACCTACTTTTTGTTGCGTTACGTTTTTGAATCGTCAAAAAACGGTGGGTGGCCTCCATGATAGTGGCATAACTTTTGCTCTGTTTGAAATATTTTGATAAAATTTGACCATCATATGTAAATATGAATTGTCTATAAGACTGTAAAATTTCATTTCAAAATTCTTACTTTTGGTCAAGATATTGGCAAAAAACCTAGGGGTTTTTTTTATGGCCCACCCTGTAGAGCCAATACCATCCTGGTAAAATCGCTTCCGGGAAATGACAACCGAAGCGTTAGCGTCAGAAGTCTATGCCCACATGTTGCGAGGTTTCGTGATTCGAGATGTTGAGACGCTAACAGGTTGTGCGAAACACGATTTCTGACGACCACTAGAACTCACGGGAGCAGACAGTAGAAGATTAAGGCAGACAAATAAAGCCAGTAGTATCCCCTCCACTTCGAAGTGGAGACCGGGCTACCCAGTCCGAATAGTAGGTGTCGACATGGTCGTCGAACCGATTCCAAAAATATGCCAATCGTAGCACACAGAACTGCATGAGGTGCAAGGTCGTTCACAAGACCGGGACAATGGTGTGAAAAAATAGCGAAGGTCCTAGAGCGATGCAGACCTCTTGCGGTATCCTCGGAGACTAAGTTCATTAAATGCTTTGATCTAGAGCTGCCATGCCTGCAGAGTATAACATGAGTCGACTAATAATTATTCTGTAAGCTGTTGCGCCTGATAAAAACGTGTGGAACCTTGAAGTCCAGCACATAAATGCAGCGAGATAGGCTACTTGTCTTGCGACTATGAAAAAGTGGACAGTGACGTCTAATGGATTTAATACTTAATTTTGAGTAAAGAACTTGTGTCGAGTTGGTCGTCGCCGTAAAAGCATGTCGTCCAGACAGCAACCGATACAGTAGACGAAAATAAGACTGTTATGACAAGTAATTTTACTTGCTGCTTTTTGACGACGCTATCTTCATCTGTCGAGTGGAGTAGAATAAAGTTCATGACTGGACATCTAACGACTGGCTTAAAGTCAATGCCGAGTAGAATGGCAGGATTCATGGAATCGCCACAGCACATAGCTGATACTGTAATGTGATGCAAATCTTCGAGAATTTCTCAGCGCCCACAAAAGCCACGTCAGGGAGACCAGCTTATTCACCGGCGCTATATCAAATCAAGTCCGCAATAGCCAGATCTGCCGTTTTCGTTCCGATGCCAGGTCAAAATCCGAGGAGGTCAAGCCGAGGAGACAGCGTGGTGCTACGGTGGTTGTCGGTGATGGTGGTAGTTGGGTGATGGAACCTGGTTGGAATCTGGATAGGATAGCTTGAAGAGTTCGGTTTTCAGGTTTTCAGATACGTCAGCTTTTGAACACGTGCGCAAAAATCTTTGAATTGGCTTCTTGCTTAGCAAGGAATCTCTGCGTTACAGACCTGAGGGGTTGAAAATAGCATGGATAGGATAGGTCAGAGTGTGCTGTGGTGATTCCATGAATCCTGTAATTCTATTCGGCATTGACTTTAAGCCAGTCGCTAGATGTCCAGTCATGAACTTTATTCTACTCCACTCGACAGATGGAGATAGCGTCGTCAAAAAGCAGCAAGTAAAATTATATAGTGTATCGGTTGCTTTTACGCCGACGACCAACTCGACACAAGTTCTTTACTCAAATTATTGCGCCCCTTCAAGATTTCTACTCAGAAACGCTCTCGACTACATTAGACACTGAATCGGCGTTTCACGCTGAAACGCATGATTATGAGCATTTGCAAGTGATGGACTTGCTCATGGTCCCTATGCGGCGGCTTAAGGTGGATTCGAACGCGCAACCTTCCGGCTGCAAGGCACCAAACTTAGGCTGCACCTACACCACGGCGCCCCACGAAAGTTGAGGTAGGTCTGTAATGAAATCGGTTAAGGTAAGGTGTCTTTAGCAGAGGATTAACTAAGCATCATCAAAAACTTATCAGAAGGATCCCTCTTGTACTGACAGATCTATCGATTTAAGGCGCAATGATTGGACATAATATTATTACGACGTCAAAGTCCTCTGTCATAAGAGAAATAGGATGCTGGTCAGGGTAGCAACGTTTGTATGCATGTGCACTTGTTACAGCGCCCCTTCATGTATGTATGTATGTATGTATGTATGTATGTATGTATGTATGTATGTATGTATGTATGTATGTATGTATGTATGTATGTATGTGTGTGTGTATGTATGTATGTATGTATGTATGTATGCATGTATGTATGTATGAATGTATGTATGTATGTATGTATGTATGTATGTATGCATGTGCACATGCTACACAGCGCCCTTTCAAGATTCCTACTCAGAAGCGCTCCAGACGACAGCGCGGATATATGAATCGGAGTTTCACGCCGAAGCGCATGAGCAATTTCGAGTAAAGGACTTGCTCATGTCCCTACGAAGCCGCTAGAGGTGTATTCGAACCTGCAACTCTCCGGCTGCTAGGCAATGAACATATGCCCGCAGCCCACTACACCACCTGAGTAGGACAAACTTGAGGTGCACGTTTAGTCGGTATGTTCGTTGCCTTGCAGCGGAGAGTTGCCGGTTTGTTTTGTTTGCGAACCTTCACACGATTTGTTGTCTGAAATAATTTCATTAGCCCAAAACACCAGGTACATAATTAGGATTTGTCTAAAGCACAGAACTCCCAAATTTTAGACTTGTTTGAGAAACTTGTCTGCGGAAAGTTAAAGAATTTAATGTGTTTGCAAGGTTAACCAAAGACACGTACAGTCGTACACACAGTGTTTAAAGTGTATAAAATAAGTGCCTGGACGCTCATCACTTTCATATAGGCTTTGCTGCCGAATAAGTGGCAGGACGGCTTTGAGTTTTGAAAATAATTGCCTGGACGCCGTTCATGACCGTCCAACCACACTTTTAGTCATGCGTACACACAACAGGGAACAAAATTTTGCTGTAATTCTGTCCTGTGTGATATAATTTATTTAAAGTCAACCGCAGCATTTACTATACTTTAATAATTGCTTCTAGTTAGGAGGTGTCAGCAGTTGAGTAGGCTACCCATATCAGCCAAATTCTATTTATTGCCTGTATTATTTGCTAATAATGCTGAGTCATTTAATATTACGTTGTAATAGCACATTCATAATCATTCATAATATGTGTAGCGAACAAGGACACGTTGCTCGTGCACAATAGACTAAGTTTTGTTTCTATTACAGGTAGCAATGCTTGTTAGCGGCATGAAGTTGGAAGTAAGCAAGTTCAGCGATTCACATACTTCATGTCCAAGGCTCCAAGGTTTTACGATTCGTCCATGTTCAGTTGGAAAAGGCTGAGGAACGGAAATGACGATTCCGATAATTTCCACCGTAGGATTTGAGATCGTTACCCCGCTTCATCATAAGAGGAAATGACGACGATGATGATGTCGACGAAGTTCGAAATGTGTTGCTGCCACAATTTGTGATTTGAGGCTATAATACTGCGTATTATACTGCAGTATTATAGCCTCAAATCACAAATTGTGGCAGCAACACATTTCGAACTTCGTCGACATCATCATCGTCGTCGTCGTCATCATCAGCAGCAGAATAATAATAATAATAATAATAATCATCATCATCATCATCATCATCATCGTCGTCATCATCACCATCATCATCATCATCATCATCATCATCATCATCATCATCATCATCATCATCATCATCATCATCATCATCATCATCATCATCATCATCATCATCATCCGTTCAGTCTCTTTCAGTCTTGAGCAGCGAAATTTCCATCCAATCCGAACAGCGCGGCTCTCAACGACCCATCCTCCTCCACCTTAATCAGTCGACCATCTGCGGTGCAGACGGTGGTGCCGCTCTGCTCAACCATGCGAGACGACGACGACGCGTATCCGGACGAGTTGACGGCGTCCGTGTAGTCCACTTCCGGCGTCTCTGACGACGGAAGGACGTGGGTGTATCCGCCGCCTCCACCACCTCCACCGCATCCAATGTGACTGATGGGTGGCAGAGGGGCCGGAATCCGTGGAGGAGGCAGAGTCCATGCATCAACGGACGAAGGAGATGCATGGGTGGAACCATCGTCAGCGGCTGATCCGGTCTCTTCGAAGGTCTTCACGTTGTCGTAGTTGATCTTGAGCTTCGACATCGACGGTCTCGACCGACCCCTTAAAACACCAACCATATAATGATTAGGGAGTTTAATCACATTGATCATTACAGCGCATGCATCATAATTGAGGATAAAATCTGCGCTGTATGATATATACTGCTTGGAATTACATTACATTGTATTATACGAACAAGACTTGTACTGCTTCAAAGACGAGATTCGCATTGTTTAATAGACGAGATAATGCACTGCGTACTATACATTGTACATAGCCTATCAAAATGAGACTTGCAGGTCATTAAGCCAAGATTGCATGCTTTGCATTGAAATCAATTTATAAAATTTTGACAGATAAATTCCAAACAGAAATTCTTATGTTCTGTCTGCTTAACTTAACTTGCAATACCTAATTGTTTTTCTATGCCCCTTTTCCAGCCATGTTTGCTGGTAACCTGGACCTGGAGAGTTCGTGACGATCGAAAATGGTTTACACACATCGGAAAGCAGACAGCAAGAGCCAAGTCGTTGGTCATTATGAGGTTATTGCTATATACTTAACTGTAATTATATTAGGCAGACGTTTGACCAGACATAAACTCCTTGAACGATGAGAAAGGGAATTCGCCCAATGCGGCTACACCCGCTATACGTGAATTTTTCTGTCGTATATAGATCACAAAATTGTGCACTTATTGAACTTCGGGAGATACAGCTTCTACTATAGGACATGCCATGTATTGTCGATGCGCCTAATAGCTGCACTCATCAGTTGTATATTATTATGTTTCTGTCTGCTTAACTTAAAATACTTGTTTAGTTGCCTCGTATTAGCTTCGCACCCACTAGTCATGTCAGTCAGTTATTAACATCGCATAAGCGGCAGACTTACCTCTTGATGATTACAAGTCCCGAACAGACGATGAGAACACAGAGCGTAAGTGAGACTCCGGCCACGAGTATTATGAGTCCATCTGTACATACATACATACATAACGAATAGAAATTATATTATTACTATATATCAACTGTGTATTAAGTCCAGTTTTACATTGCCAGTGGCGGCGCCAGGATTTCTGCTGGGGGTGGGGGGCTGAGTCCTCGCGGAGGAAATTTTCCATTCTCATACGACAAAATTTCTGACGACCTTTTTTTAGTCATCCGGTCGAAAATCGCAGAATTTATAGGTAGTTTTGCATGTCCCCCCCCCTAGTGCCGCCACTGTACATTGCAGTAACAAAAATCGTCTAAGCGGCCAGGTATGAATGACAGGCGAGTAGGTTAACGTGCATGTCTGCAGAAGATGGCCAGAGGTATTGTAATTGTAGGCCTAATTGAACATTTATAAAGCGCCGCTCACAGATTCAGTAGCGCTCCCGACCCAAGTTAGTGCTCCCGCCAACAAAAAGTATAGTCTTCAAGCGTTTACGAAACAAGGGAACAGAAAGGCCAAGGAGCTCAAGACGCATCTTGTGGGGAAGGCGATTCCAACAAGAAGGGCCAACATAGCCTACATATGCAAAGCTTCTAGATTGGGCCGTAGCTCCACGCATACGAGGAACAACAGGAAGGCCATTAGCAGCCGAGCGGAGGTCTGAGCGACCATGCAGGTAGAGTGGAGACCAGGTTACACAATGCCCGAAGATATGAGGGGGCTACCCCAAGAAGAGAGTTGCGCATAAGTGTCAGAATCTTGAATTCAATGCGCTGAGGTACAGGAAGCCAATGAAGAGTGTCTCGAATGAAGTCAGATATGTGAGAGAATATGGGAAGACAAGCGATTAGGCGGGCAGCAGCATTAAGTATTGACTGAAGTTTAGAGAAGTTGAGAGAGGAGAGACCGGCATTTAGGCAGAGTTTCCGCAGTCAACTCTAGAGCAAATCAGTGCATGGACAAGTGCCTTGACCGCTTGAGGAGAGAGTGAGTGGCGGATAGTACGCAATTATCTCAGGTGATAGATACATGTTCGAGAGACTCGAATTGTAGCGTTAAGATATGGCAGAGAATGGAATATAGGAAGGTATAGGTCAGTAGGCATGTAGATGGGTGGGTAGCCTGTTACTTTGAGAAAAACGAATATAAATGTGCATATTGTATATTAATGCAGCTGAACAGCAATTTCAATTTTTAAAAATATATATATATATATAGCTGACCATGTGTCCACGTCGGCGAAGGTAGACCAATGCGAGCACCTTTCTGAGCAGCCAGGAAATCTACAAAGTAACACAAGAGACGACGTAACCTAGTGGCGCAGCTACCATGTGTGCAATGTGTGCAAAGCACACGGGCCCACGGCCTCCAGGGGCCCGCAGAGATTGCTGAATTATTAGCCTACTAGCTTGGGTACCCGGCGTTGCCCGGGAATTTTGGGATTCGGTCATTCCCGGCCGTTCCCAGCCAATGCCTCCCTTCCTCACCCCCGAAAATTTTTCTTCCCTCAATCCCCCATCCCCACCTCGACCACCACACGACACCCCACCACACTCCGACCTCCACCGGTTCGCCACCCTTGAAATTTTAGTTTTCGTGGAAAATTTTCCCCCCCATCGCCCAGCCCTCCCCCCACCACACCCCACGACACCCCAACACACTCCAACCTCCACCGGTAAGACACCCGTGAAATTTTTATTTTCAGGAAAAAATTCTTCCCCCACCCCCAACACCACACCCCCACCACACCACCACACTCCAATCACCACCGGTACGCCACCCGTTAAATTTGGGTTTTCGGGAAAAATGCTCTTCTCCCACCCCTACCACCTCCACCCCAACTCCCCCCACCCCCGACACCCCACGACACTCCACCACACTCCGACCTTCAGCGGTACGCCACCCGTGAAATTTTTATTTTCGAGAAAATTTTCCTCCCCCAGCCCACAGCCCACCCCCCGCTCCCACCACAACCCACGACACCCACCACTCGCTACTTTACTGACGTCTGTCAACTGCCGTGCAGGCAGGCAGGCAGGCAGGCAGGCAGGCAGGCAGGCAGGCAGACCTATACTGAATTCCCTTGAACTTGTTTTTCATCTCTAGTCATGACGGTCAAAATTTGATTGCGCAATTACGCTAATTGTGAACGACAATAAATAATTGGTTTAAAAATTCAGTTTTTAGCTGACAACAGTAAACGAATCATACACGCATCTGATTTTCGTTCACAAGCTTTCCTATGCAAAGGTCAAAAGCGGGTCTATGCTATCGTTTAGGATAGGCGTGATCACATCCGCCTATCTGTCACGTTCTTGTAGTGCAATTAAATGGTGCGCAGCAGAAACTTCATACTTGTAACAGGCATGCTCGTGTATTCCGGTCATATGCTGGATAATTATATATTGACGGTAGTAAACTGACATCTTCCTCAACCAGAGTGAGATTTTCCCGGGAGTTTGAGGTCGTTCAACCCTCGTTAGTCTTTCTTAGGGTACACATAGTTAGCCTAAGTCTTTTCACCTTTTCACAACCCAACTCCACAAACTTATTTTTAGGTAGGGCCTACTATGAAAAATTTATGATTGTATCGTTTTTGGTGTGCAAATTGCAAAACATGGAAAAGAAATAATAGATGGTTAAAAAATTTTCGGGGCAAAAAGCTAAAAAGAAAACTATGATGCCATGGCATTGTGTTAAGTAGAGGCAGCTAATAATAAGTGGAAAAGTCTGCAACTTGAAAGATTTTAAATTCTACTGGGAAATCACTGCAGTTAGGCCCACTACACATTTATCTGTCTCATTCGTGCAGCTGCAGCATTCATGTTTTTTCACTGAGTGAGTGTATCACATGTGTTGGACCTAAAAGCAAATGCCATTGATTAGTTTTGTGATATTGATTGCAAGAACGAAAAATATACCAGCCACAGGGTCAAACAGGGGTCCATGCGGGACCACGGCACACGGGCCCACAAAAAGCTAGCTACGCCACTGAAGCTAAGGCCTACATGTAATGTAATGCGCGTGAACAAAATATTCCACAGATAATTCAGCATTTTTCAAATTAGTCCGGACTAACGAATAGTGGCACACGTGTGTACTGGAATTTTCAAAGGCATTTATCACTGGTTGGGTTGTTGACTTGTTTGACGCCCTGTCATCAGCCATGCTGTGAATTTCGTGTGACGTTGGTGTGACGTTGGTGTGGCGTTGGTGTGACGTTGGTGTGGCGTTGGTGTGACGTTGGTGTGGCGTTGGTGTGACGTTGGTGTGGCGTTGGTGTGACGTTGGCCGGCGCGAAATTGTTGCGTTAAGTGGTCAAACCGATGGGGGAAAACGTGGGAACTACATGTATGTCTAGACAAGTCTTGTTATAGCGGTTGCAGGGTTTGTGCTATAATTATACGAAGATATAGTGCAAAATCTTTCAGAGCATTGACAATGCTGCCTGTAATAAAATTAGCTGTTAGTCACAAAGTTGTCGATTACCGCACTCGTAATCGTAATGGTAATCGTAATCATAATCCCGAATTTCTATAGCGCCATTCGAAGCCCAGCGCAGGGCACCAGCTTATTCACGAGCGCTTATTATAATTGCTGACGAGAGAGACAATTATAGTTGTTGAGGATAACCGGAAAAGTTAGGTCTAAGTATCACGACGACGTATTGTGGGGCGCGGTGGTGTAGTGGTGGCGTCGTTGCCTTGAAGCCGGAAGGTTTGAGGTTCGAATCCACCTCACGTCGCCGCGTAGGGACCTTGGGCAAGTCCTTCACTCGCAATTGCTTGGCGCTTCGGCGTGAAACTCTGTTGCAGCGTCCGCTCTGCAGTCGGGAGCGCCTCTGAGTAGATAGGGAGCTTGAAGGGGCGCTATAACAAGTGCACATACAAACAAACAAAACAGACAAACAATATCGTCCCCACTTCCCCTTGTAGACTTTGGGATCTTCCATTTGTTAGTGTATATTTTTAGAATGCTGTTGCTGTTCTGTAGCGACTACTAACGTTGAGTGCAGTTTCCGATGACACCTGTCCATTGATTTCCATTGCAGAGCAGATGCCAAGTCTGTCTCGTTGAGTGACAACCGACGACGACCTCGTTGGCATTTCGTTTAACCCACGCATCCTGCAGCAATCGAATGTCCGAACAACCAACCGCTGCAAAGGCAACGCAACATCCGATGACCAGTCAGACAACATTTGCAACGAATTATTTATATAGAAGAAGCAAGATCCGTAATCGTAATCGTAATAGTAATAGTAATCGTAATCGTAATAGTAATTGTAATCGTAATCGTAATCGTAATAGTAATCGTAATCATAATCGAAATAGTAATCGTAATAGTAATCGTAATCGTAATCGAAATAGTAATCGTAATAGTAATCGTAATCGTAATCATGATAGTAATCGTAATCATAATCGAAATAGTAATCGCAATAGTAATCGTAATCGTAATCGAAATAGTAATCGTAATAGTAATCGTAATCGTAATCATGATAGTAATCGTAACCTCCGAATTTCTAATAGTCCGGGATGTTAGCGAAAAATTGTGCATTTTGGTGCTACAAGCAAAAGAAAGATATTTTTGAGTTCAGGAAGAAATTCTAAGAAAAGTGTGACATAGTGCCAGTGGAAAAAATGGGAAAAATTTGTCCACTTTTTTCAGTTTTTTCCCATTGGATTTTTTCCAGGAACATTAAATCATAATGTTGGAAAAGCTCATAACAAGCTGAAATTTTCAGGATATGTGTAGGAATATTAGTAGAATGAGATACGAAAAGTGCCAGACAATCCATCAAAAGCTCTTTCCGAAATCCAAGATGGCGTACAAAATGGCCGCCATTTCCCAAGGTCATTAGTCATCACCTGGAAAAAGCTCGTAACAAGCCGAAATTTGCAGGATAGGCGTAGAAGTATGAGTAGAATAAACTTCCAAAAGTGCCAAGCAATCCTTCAGGAGCTCTTTCTGGAAACCAAGATGGCGTCCAAGATGGCCGTCATTTTACAAGGTCATTAATTATCACCTGAAAAATGCTCGTAACAAGCTGAAATTTTCAGGATACGTGAAGGAATAGGAGTAGAATAACAGATCAAAAGTGCAAAACAATCCATCAGAAGTTCTTTCTGTAAACCAAGATGGCGTCCAAAATGGCCGCCATTTTTCATTACTGTTATAGTTTTACAATCTGAGAAGCTGGAATCACTATGGAGGTGACACGTACTCTGGTTCGGAGGACGAACATTAATCCTCTGGACATAATCCCTGCACATTATCTCTCTGCGGCTTGTTTGTTAGCTTAATTATTACAGTAATCGTTCAAAGTTCGTCACAGCTGATGTTTACTGTAGATATAATTTTATATGCGAACGGCATTAAAAGGTCGCTAAGGTAAGACGAACACAACATTGACAGGTCTTAAATGTAAGCTAAACCTAAATGACTCTAACTATAATCTTATTGTTAGCCACGGAATAGCAGAATGGATCGAACTAACAAGTGTTGTCTTTACATCTGAATAGCAATATCAGGTTTTTACCATCATGATCTTACAAGGAATGACACGGTGGAAAAATATTAATAAAGCGTTATCACTTAAATGCAGAAATAGGCCAACTGCACAGATGGGGTTAACCCGAGTTATGTCCACCTGAAAATTTTATACGTAAAATGGGAGGATGGATTTTGGATAATGTCCAGGGGATTAATGTTCGTCCACCGAACCACGGTACGTGTCGCTTCCATTGTGATTCCAGCTTCTCAGGTTGCAAAACTACAACAATAATGAAAAATGGCGGCCATTTTGGACGCCATCTTGGTTTACAGAGAGAACTTCTGATGGATTGTTTTGCACTTTTGATATGTTATTCTACTCCTATTCCTTCACCTATCCTGAAAATTTCAGCTTGTTACGAGCATTTTTCAGGTGATAATTAATGACCTTGTAAAATGACGGCCATCTTGGACGCCATCTTGGATTTCGGAAAGAGCTTTTGAAGGATTGTCTGGCACTTTTCGTATCTCATTCTACTAATATTCCTACACATATCCTGAAAATTTCAGCTTGTTATGAGCTATTTCAACATTATGATTTAATGTTCCTGGAAAAAATCCAATGGAAAAAACTGGAAAAAACTGGAAAATTTTTTCCCATTTTTTCCACTGGCACTATATCACACTTTTCTTAGAATTTCTTCCTGAACTCAAAAATATCTTTCTTTTGCTTGTAGCACCAAAATGCACAATAACGATGTTTTCGACCGCTAAGAGACCGGACTATAAGGCGCCATTCAAAAGCCAAGCAAAGGGCACCATGCAGCCAGAAGCCCCGGGGAAAAAATTTCCCGGAGGAAAAGAAATTCCCCGGGGCTTCTGGACTGAAAGCGACTCTGAGTAGCCTATGCTGCGAGAGGCGCTCATTAAATTTTAGATACGAGTATACGATACTTCTGATTTGTCTGATACATCGAATTTCAGACTGCAGGACGTTCACTTGCAAGCTTTTGATACTGTGGACCACAAAATTCTTACTGCAAAATTAGAACACTATGGAATAAGGGATTTAGCTCTGGACTGGTTTAAAAGCTATTTGAACAGTCGTTATCAACAAGTCTTGTGTAATGGTAACCTCTCTGATCTTAAACTAATTTTCTTTGGGGTACCTCAAGGATCCATACTCGGGCCTCTGTTATTTTTAATCTACATCAATGACCTACCTAACTCATCGACTCTTCTACACTACATCCTTTTTGCAGACGATACTAATGCCTTCATATCTCATGCTTCGTATGACCATCTAATATCACTTGTAAATGAGGAATTGTCCCTAGCCAATGATTGGTTTAGGGCTAACAAGTTGTCACTAAATTTGTCAAAAACTAACTATAT
This sequence comes from Lumbricus terrestris, assembly GCA_949752735.1. Classification (NCBI taxonomy): domain Eukaryota; kingdom Metazoa; phylum Annelida; class Clitellata; order Crassiclitellata; family Lumbricidae; genus Lumbricus; species Lumbricus terrestris. The sequence goes on from OX457038.1 coordinate 58,117,902, forward strand.
TTTATTTAGAACCTCTAAAAAATTAATTCCAAATTCGAAGAGGGAAATTATAATTGATGACACAATAATTCCTTCTGTTTCATCAACTAAATTCCTTTGGGTTCACATAGATCAACATTTAAAATGGAACACACATATCCTAGAAATTACTAAGAAAATCTCAAAAAACATAGGAATACTCAGAAGAATATTTTATTTGCTTCCACCACATATTCTGCGACAATTATATTCTACGTTAATTCATCCTTACTTAACATACTGCAATTTCATCTGGACTTCCACCTATGACACCCACTTGTCCAGTCTTAGAACACTCCAGAAGATGGCCATAAGAATTATTACTAAGTCTTCGTACAATGCCCATACAAAGTCTTTATTTTTAGAACTAAATCTCTTAAATATAACCCAAATAAGAACAGCTCAAACCCTGGAATTTATGTATAAATTTAATAACAACCTACTACCTACTGCCTTTACAGACTACTTTCCTACAGTCAAACATACTCATTTTACTAGAACTGATCGGGAATACATAAGTGTTTATCCAAGAACTAACATACGGAAATTCTCCATTAAATATCAAGGTCCACGAATCTGGAATAATTTACCGGCTACTTTTAGAACTGTAAAACCCTTTTCCCACTTTAAACAATTAATCAGAGCACACATTGCAAAAAATGAAGTATGTCTGTAGGAATATAGAAGTTAACTGTCGTTTACTCTTTTCTTTTTCTTTTTGTATTACTTGTTCATTATAATTTTGAATATAATCTTCCAGCCCTAATTGCTGATCTCCCAGCATCTTATAAGGTTAATCTTGAAAGTAGGGCCCCTACCCAGCGGGATTTTTTTTCCCTTCAGGGGTTCCGTTTGTTTTCCATGAACTGTTAGTTGCATTGAATTGTTTATGTTCTGTTATCATATTTGTAGTATACTGATCTGCTTAAAAAATAGAACTGTGTACAATTGACTTGGGAGCAATAAAAAAAATAAATAAAAAAATAAAAAATAAAAAATATATATAATTATATATATATATACGACTTCGATCTTAATCAGTTGCTAGTTTTTAAAATTTGTATTTCGATATAGGTACAAAATCACAAACTCTATATAACTATACCCAGTGGATGGGCCTCTGGGCATTTGCCCCTCCCTCCTCTCGGTAATGCTCCTTGTTGAAAGTTGTCTCCGTATTATTATCCAGGAATCATTAGTGGCTGGGATTACAGTAATACTATCCACTGAGACAGTACAATCATACAAAGTCCAACCCATTCCTCCGCAAGTGTATAATACAACTGTTGCACGAAGCAATAATTTCCAACATGTTGTCTTTTTTCATCTCTTAAATAATTTCTGACTTCTATAAACGTCTTGCCTGGTGCTAAGTTGAAGCATCTTTCCAACACGCACTTTCATCTTTACAGCCATAAAATCTCATAAGCCTCAATTTAGGTTTTCTTGACTCCTTCGCTCAAATATTGTTTGCTGACACCTTTCGGCTGTAGGCTTCAAATCCTTGCAGCCATTAAATCATTTTTGTAGCCTTTTTTCACTAATGTCCGATGACTAAAATAACCTAATGTGATTCAATACATATTTCTGAAGATTTACGTGGCCAACACATGTATAAGGCCACTTTCAGAGAACTGTTTGCATGCAGATGTCCTGCTTTAGAAGAAATTGTTCACAATGGAGAAAAAAAAAGAAAAAAAAAAGGTCACCGAGACTATTATCGTCTGCGCTGGTATAATGGCGCTGCATAAGTCGTTGGATTTGAGAATAGATAAAATTATATCTTCTTACCTTTAAAGCCAACGAGAAAGTTGTTTCTGGTTGGTGCCTGTCTCAGTCCAGGACCCAGGACGACCTCAACGACATTCGTCTCCGACTGGAAGACGAAGGACCGCCTCTGATCCGGTCCAGTGCCGCAGATGGATGCGTTCCTTCTCGCACCCGGTTCAAAGATGTATCCTATTGGGATGCAGGGAGACGACTCTCCTCCTCCTCCTCCTCCGCTGCTGAATCCCTGTTCTTCCGTTCGCGGAGGAGACGATGAGAAATTGAGGAGCGTGATGTTGATGCGCTGACCTGGATCGGCCTGGAGGATCCATGGATGCGATCGACTTCCACATCCGCTCCTGCTGGCGATCAGCGGAGAGAGGTGCTGCTGTGACGTCAGAGATGGAACGGAACACGGGTGATCTTCGACGACCACTAATAACAGACACAACATTATATGATAATAACGACTCTTTATAATATAAATAATAATAATAATAATAATAATAATAATAATAATAATAATAATAATAATAATAATAATAATAATAATAATAATAATAATAATAACGACAATTTATATGGCGCCGTAACGCAGCCATACCGCTACAAGGGCGCCTCACAAACGGCCAACTGCGGGATACGCCTTAGCAAACAGATAAGTTTTAAGCTTTGTTTTGAAAGAGTCCACTGAGGCGGCCAATCTAATGTCCGGTGAAAGACTGTTCCAGCATCTGGGACCAGCAACCGAGAATGCGTGGTCGCCGAAACGTGTCCTCATCCTCCGTACACGGAGGTCGGTCTTCCCAAGCGACCTGAGTCGCAGCCCGGAAGCGGAGGAATGGGTCTCGGAACAGTAGTCGCGGATGTAGTAGTAGTCCATAGACTGGTTTCCCGAGCGTGCACCAAAAGGGACCTCATACCTAGGTTGGTTACCCGGGCCATAAGACGGTCGCAAATTCCTTTCATGATCTCAATATAAAAATTAAAAATGGAAGTTCAATACGTGTTAATAGAAATACATTTCAATATATTCAAGTTAGTCCAGCGCACTGGTTAGGCCCTATACAATTTCGTCGCCACAGTTCGAATTGCTCTCGCTGCATGGAGTGTAGATAAAACACAAACACATATACTATTGCATACTGTATTTCAGCATTTATAAAGAGCATCCCTCAGCAAAAGCCTTTCAGAAGCGCTCCCAGTGTGATCGACCCAGAGAGAAAAGGCGCAGGCTTTGAGGCGAGAGAAAGATGAAGAAAGACTACCAAAGAGGATGACAGAGCCAGAGCCCTGCGCCGACATGAGAGTGTCGGCGGCGGCGCGCCGGTCATTTTTGGTCGGCGGCGTCGGCGCGCCGACATAAAAAAATCGGCGGCGGCGCACTCAAAATGTCGGCGTTGGCGGCGCAGCGCGGCGTCGTGGAATTACTGCTCCAGCGTCGCATAATTATTTTGAATGTTGTTACACAAGAACCCTATATTATCAAGATAAGCGAGTTCAGCCATTATTTTTGGCAATTATTTTGTCTTTAGTCAGCATTGATTAGAAACTATTAGGCCTATTCCCTGAATTAACGTTCAATTACAAAACTCTGCAAAGGCTTGATTAAGAAAAACACATGACAACGTTTTCAAATTCAGGCCTTCAGCTTACGTAGCCTACTAATAACACTTAAAGGACTGTTTGCGCTACCTGCCTATTTTACTCTTGACCTGCCTTATGACCCGTCAGAAATTATAGAGGCCCATTTTTCTTGATGCGACCTGCTGAAATTGTATATCTGCATGCATGCAAACATGCATACATACATACACACAGACATGCATAAATACATGCATAGATTATATGCATACATGCATACATACATACATACATACACACATACATACATACATACATACATACATACATACATACATACATACATACATACATACATACATACATACATACATACATACATTCATACATACATACACGCATACATACATACGTACTGTGTTTGCGTAGAAATATTTATCTGCCACAAAGTGGGAGTTATCATGCAATCTTATCAACAGAAGAGGTTTCGTGCATTTTTTTTTAAATTTTCCCTTGTCAGCGCACACTGAGTAGTAAACTTGATCAGAATTCACCACCCTTTTGATTTTCGACCAAATAATCCGAACGACTTCCAAGCGAAACTCTTAGCATCTTCTCTAAATCCAAAAATTGCTATGTACAAGTCTTTCCATCTAAGCAGGCCAAGTCACCCTAAGTTACACTTGTTTTGTGCGGAAAATGTTTTTATTTTCCTAATCTGATCCCATTTATGAGACGTTGCTCAAGTTGTTGACAAAATAGGATCTATTGTCCAATTGCCTAACATTACTCCACTGTGCATATAGACAAGCCTATTAATGTTCGAAAGCTTAATTAATCACCAATTTCACATAGGTCACGTACAGCGTAGGAGTTTAGACACGACCAATCGCCTTCATAAAATTGCAGAGCAATCCACCTCTTTGCAACATAATAGTAACGTGCATCCTAATAATAGAGGGCAGACGGTTCTGTTCCATCCTAGCGGACTATCAGGAATTAACGCACACACGGCATAGCATTCACTTAGGCATACCTGGTGTTCTTTTTACCTTTGTTGATGCCATAATTCAAAACAAATCACAAAATCCTGAAAATTTTAAACGTTAAGCGCACCGTTCGAAAAGTCCAAACAAATAGGTAGCATCATAGGTTTCATAGCATTGATGCAAAAACGGTGTTGCCAGAAAAAATCAAAGTATATAAGAGAAAGATTCTATTTTCATTGACGCAGCAATTTTTTATGCAACAAATGAAAATGCAACGAAAAGAAATAACCGAATCCACGTGGCATCGGCGGCGCGCCGACAAATTTTCGGCGGCGGCGGCGTCGGCGCGCCGACTCAAAAAATCGGCGGCGGCGGCGCCCGCAAAGTGTCGGCGGCGGCGGCGCGGCGCGGCCGGCGCAGGGCTCTGGACAGAGCGAGCTGATGGGGAAGTCCATTCCATAGGGAGGGACCAATGCAGACAAATGATCTGTATTCAGCATTCATTCATTATTAGAATTTATATAGCGCCCCATGATGGTCCTGACGCGGAAAAACAAATGGGTCAAGCCGATCAGAGGATCTATAAGAAGACACAGCGATAAAAAGCTGCGATATGGCATAGAGAGAACACGAGGCGTGCATTACACAATGATAATAATTATTATTATTGTTATAGAAAGACTAGATAATATCTGTTTACTTAACGCGACGGTGACGTGCAATGCTATTATACGCTACACGGCAATACATACAACACGGCAATACATACAACACAGTACAATACACAGCAATATATATATATATAATATATATATACATATATATATATATATCAAAGCATAACACAGGAACACGGCACATAATGCATGCTTTTATACAATACAATACAATACATTGAATACAACAATACAAGACGATAATACAAGCTAATAATGCAAGAGTTCCTCTGCCTCCTCCTCCTCTTCAATGATCACCTGGCAGGCAGCTGTAGTTAGCCTCGAGGTAGACCTTCAGTTCTTTATAGCAAGGTCTCGTCGTGTCGAACTCTGCGTCTGGGATTCGAATCTCGCACTCCTGCTTGCCAGAGCATCGTCTATCGGTGATGTGAAGGACGTCCTTGGAACAACCGAGGTAGCCAAGGTCCGCCTCAACGCATCTGCCGAGACGCATTCGACCGTAGGAAGCGCTGTGCATCGCAATCACCTGGTCACTCCAACACTTGGCGTGGAAACTTTCAGACTCACAGTACGACTGAAAGATGACCTCTGCAGCACAGACAACAGACAACAGACACAACTGCAGGTAAAGTCAATCAGTACCAATGTACAAGGTAGGTTGAAATAGTCTGCTGCAGGTATGAGATGATAATGGTGTGGTATGGTATGGTGTGGTATGGTATGGTGTGGTGTGGTGTGGTATGGTATGGTGTGGTATGGTGTGGTGTGGTGTTGTATGGTGTGGTATGGTATGGTATGGTATGGTATGGTATGGAATGGTATGGTATGGTGTGGTATGGTGTGGTATGGTATGGTGTGGCGTGGTATGGTGTGGTATGGTATGGTATGGTGTGGTGTGGTATGGTATGGTATGGTGTGGTGTGGTATGGTATGGTGTGGTATGGTGTGGTATGGTGTGGTATGGTATGGCATGGCATGGTATGGTATGGTATGGTGTGGTATGGTATGGTAGGGTATGGTGTGGCATGGTATGGTATGGTATGGTAGGGTATGGTATGGTGTGGCATGGTATGGTATGGTATGAGATGATATGGTATGGTGTGCTATGGCATGGTATTGTATGGTAGGATTCGTGTCATGGTTAGGACGGATTCGATTCACTGTTTGATTTATTAGTTCGCAAATGATATAAATCATTCAGTCAATCAATTGATGAATCAGTCGATCAATCAATCAATCAAACAAACAATCAATCAATCAATCAATTAATGCATCGTTCAATTCAATCATTTCAAGGTAGGCCTAAATGATTTATATTGATTGGTTCGTTCATTCGTTAAATGAATCACTGATTCAGGCAAATTGATTCACAGATTCAATCCCCATTTTTTCATTTGCTCGTTCTTTTATAGGGCACCCCTAAAGATCAATAGATAGCGAAGTGTGTCGTAAACTGCGTGGGTTTTATATATGCCTAATTTGGTTAGCACGCATTTGACACCTTACAGCGACATTGTAAATGAAGGTGTGCTTCTGGTGAGTGGCGGTTCATATAGCGCCTGCTAAATGCTTGTATGGATTGAACATTATGGTAATGGTAATGGCAGAATACTTGGGGGAAGCGTGAAAAGAACAATGTTGACAACCGATTGATGCCTACCTAAGTTAAACTCGCCTGCTTTCTATAAGTCATTCAGATTCCACTTTTTCCGTTGCTTGGAGTACCTCTGAGTAGTCTCTCTTGAAGAGGCGCTATATAAATTCTCTGAATGAATGAATGCGCTGTAGAGTGGAGCAGCAGCAGGGCATGTTGTCCGGTTGTAATGGCCGTCATGTTTACCCTTCAATCAACTCATCCATCATCAGCTGAACAAGACTGTTGAGACTGTTGACATTTCCATCATAATTGGCAAGTTCACTGTTGACATTTCCATCATAATTGGCGAGTTCACTTGCCTCACCTTGCCACATGATGCGCAGCCAGATCAGCTTTATGACAGACGCGTTGCATTGAGCCATTGAAGCGAATAATCGTTTCGTTCCGGTCGAGTGATTCCAGCAACGAATCGATCTGAACAATCGACTCATCGTCGCGCGGTTTAGGCAATAAGCGGCGTTTATAATAATACCCAACCAACCACTTAATTGTTAATCCCATCATCACCCAGCCGTGCATTAGCTTTGTGATGCTCTAAAAAAGGCGTCATATAAATAGACGGCTGCATCCTGCATCATTGACTATTCAACGCACGAGCAGAGCAGCGTCCCTTGCTATAGCTGCTACTGCACCATTTTATTATATGAGTCAATGAACCACACTTTGCAATTAGTCATAGGCTATTACTCGTTCGATTTTCGATTCATTCATCATCGTTGGACTCATGTGCGTAACTCCACGTAGATTGATATAGCCTGTTTATATAGCGCACTATAGCATGTGTTTATATAGCGCTATTACAATTATAATGGGGTGTTCTGTGTTAAGGTGCATCATGCAAAAAGGACAATTCGTCGTGGAAAGAGAAGAGTCTCTTCCTATACTTGACTGCTGCTCTTTGACATGCAACGCCATCATTGGTTCAAGGATTCCCATGACAACTGTCATTGGAAGCGATGCACTGAATCAGTCGTTTTCGACCGGTACGAGAGTGTCCGTCTTGCAACGAGATAGAGACGGCTAGGCCTATACTGCGGTGAAGGGACGATGTTAAGGGACCATGCGCGAGTCCTTCATTCAGAATATACAGTTATTGTTCAACGTCATTATTTGGTGGGATCAGTCATTAGTTAGCGGAGCTTATAATAAATAAAGAATCAATGTCACAGACTGCCCTTGCAATTTAATAAATTAGCCTTTTCTTGTAATTTTCCATGCTTCGATTGTCTTCCATTGTCTTCCTCTGCCTTGCCTTTCCTGCCTTCCTTTTGCCTTGCCTTTTCTTTCCTTCCCGTTCCTTGCCTTCCATTGTCCTAACTTTCCTATCTTATGTATAATATATACGCACTTGCCGTAGGTTACCATGCGCTCTTAATCTTGCCTCGACTTTACGTATACCTAACTTGACTCATCTCACTTTCACGTTACACCTTTACCTTCACTCTATCCATACCATTCATTACCCTACCGTACCATGTCTTACTCTACTTAATCTCTAGACATCCATGTACAGAACTGCACTGTCTTGTTATTCATTAACAAAGTGCCTCTTCTTTTCACTTAATTCACGCAACCAATGTTGTTTGTTGTTTGCATAACTAGTTCGTCCATCATGCAGCCGTCTTTCATCTCCCAATGCAACCATTATAGTAAGCATCTCTATTTACAGTCGAACCTCTGCTTTGAAACCGCAAATGCATTGACCTCAATTCGCTCCAACATGCATGCACGCACACGCATGCTCTGCGCATGCGCGACTCCTCACTCAGTCGATGATGAACAAATGGCTTTTAAACAACCTACTTAACTAATTAATTGCTTAAGCTTCGGCTGCTTCCCACCCCTGCCTCTCCTCACATCTCTTCATCCTAATCTCACCACCTCTTTCTATCTCACCCCTGCCTCTCCTCACATCACTTCATCCTATGCTCACCACCTCTTATACCATCCCACCCCTGCCTCTCCTCACATCACTTCATCCTATGCTCACCACCTCTTATACCATCCCACCCCTGCCTCTCCTCACATCACTTCATCCTATGCTCACCACCTCTTATACCATCCCACCTCTGCCTCTCCTCACATCACTTCATCCTATGCTCACCACCTCTTATACCATCCCACCTCTGCCTCTCCTCACATCACTTCATCCTATTCTCACCACCTCTTATACCATCCCACCTCTGCCTCTCCTCACATCACTTCATCCTATGCTCACCACCTCTTATACCATCCCACCTCTGCCTCTCCTCACATCACTTCATCCTATGCTCACCACCTCTTATACCATCCCACCCCTGCCTCTCCTCACATCACTTCATCCTATTCTCACCACCTCTTATACCATCCCACCTCTGCCTCTCCTCACATCACTTCATCCTATGCTCACCACCTCTTATACCATCCCACCCCTGCCTCTCCTCACATCACTTCATCCTATTCTCACCACCTCTTATACCATCCCACCCCTGCCTCTCCTCACATCACTTCATCCTATTCTCACCACCTCTTATACCATCCCACCCCTGCCTCTCCTCACATCACTTCATCCTATGCTCACCACCTCTTATACCATCCCACCCCTGCCTCTCCTCACATCACTTCATCCTATTCTCACCACCTCTTATACCATCCCACCTCTGCCTCTCCTCACATCACTTCATCCTATGCTCACCACCTCTTATACCATCCCACCTCTGCCTCTCCTCACATCACTTCATCCTATTCTCACCACCTCTTATACCATCCCACCCCTGCCTCTCCTCACATCACTTCATCCTATGCTCACCACCTCTTATACCATCCCACCCCTGCCTCTCCTCACATCACTTCATCCTATGCTCACCACCTCTTATACCATCCCACCCCTGCCTCTCCTCACATCACTTCATCCTATTCTCACCACCTCTTATACCATCCCACCCCTGCCTCTCCTCACATCACTTCATCCTATTCTCACCACCTCTTATACCATCCCACCCCTGCCTCTCCTCACATCACTTCATCCTATGCTCACCACCTCTTATACCATCCCACCCCTGCCTCTCCTCACATCACTTCATCCTATTCTCACCACCTCTTATACCATCCCACCTCTGCCTCTCCTCACATCACTTCATCCTATTCTCACCACCTCTTATACCATCCCACCTCTGCCTCTCCTCACATCACTTCATCCTATTCTCACCACCTCTTATACCATCCCACCCCTGCCTCTCCTCACATCACTTCATCCTATGCTCACCACCTCTTATACCATCCCACCCCTGCCTCTCCTCACATCACTTCATCCTATGCTCACCACCTCTTATACCATCCCACCCCTGCCTCTCCTCACATCACTTCATCCTATTCTCACCACCTCTTATACCATCCCACCCCTGCCTCTCCTCACATCACTTCATCCTATTCTCACCACCTCTTATACCATCCCACCCCTGCCTCTCCTCACATCACTTCATCCTATGCTCACCACCTCTTATACCATCCCACCCCTGCCTCTCCTCACATCACTTCATCCTATTCTCACCACCTCTTATACCATCCCACCTCTGCCTCTCCTCACATCACTTCATCCTATTCTCACCACCTCTTATACCATCCCACCTCTGCCTCTCCTCACATCACTTCATCCTATGCTCACCACCTCTTATACCATCCCACCCCTGCCTCTCCTCACATCACTTCATCCTATGCTCACCACCTCTTATACCATCCCACCTCTGCCTCTCCTCACATCACTTCATCCTATGCTCACCACCTCTTATACCATCCCACCTCTGCCTCTCCTCACATCACTTCATCCTATTCTCACCACCTCTTATACCATCCCACCTCTGCCTCTCCTCACATCACTTCATCCTATGCTCACCACCTCTTATACCATCCCACCTCTGCCTCTCCTCACATCACTTCATCCTATTCTCACCACCTCTTATACCATCCCACCTCTGCCTCTCCTCACATCACTTCATCCTATGCTCACCACCTCTTATACCATCCCACCTCTGCCTCTCCTCACATCACTTCATCCTATTCTCACCACCTCTTATACCATCCCACCCCTGCCTCTCCTCACATCACTTCATCCTATGCTCACCACCTCTTATACCATCCCACCCCTGCCTCTCCTCACATCACTTCATCCTATGCTCACCACCTCTTATACCATCCCACCCCTGCCTCTCCTCACATCACTTCATCCTATTCTCACCACCTCTTATACCATCCCACCCCTGCCTCTCCTCACATCACTTCATCCTATGCTCACCACCTCTTATACCATCCCACCCCTGCATCCCAAACAGCTTCAACTTACACAACCTCATCGACCCCATCCATCCCTCTCCAGTTAGTCATCCAATTCATCATCAATTATCATCACTCCTCCTGCTCCTCATCCGCCTCCTCCTCTTCCACCAACATCCATCCATTCCCTACGGATCAATCAGAGGCTGCGTGTCCGTAATCGGATGCTCCGGCACTTCCATCTCTTCCGCTTCCTTCTTCCGTCTCTTCCGCTTCCTTCTTCCATCTCTGCATTCCAGTCGTTCCGCTGAAATTCGTGTGAACTGCCACATCGATCACAATTCAGCTGCCAAAACGCAGGCAACGGGTCATCGCCCACCCTCCCCCCACCCCACACTCTCCCTTGCCCACCCCTCCACCCTCACTTGAGGTATACGATCAATCCAGGGCTAAGTCGATGAGGAAAGTATACACGGGAACAGACAGGGATAAGACTCAGAGAGAGAGAGAGAGAGAGAGAGAGAGAGAGAGAGAGAGAGAGAGAGAGAGAGAGAGAGAGAGACTGGAAGAGAAATTCAGCGAGGGGCCTTGCGCATGCATGGTATAGTATGCAGGAACGTTCGTTGCATTATCATCATCATCGTCATCATCATCATCATCATCATCATCATCATCATCATCATCATCATCATCATCATCATCATCATCCTCATCATCATCATCATCATCATCATCATCATCATCATCATCATCATCATCATAATCATCATCATCGTCATCATCTTCATCGTCATCGTCGTCGTCGTCATCAGCATCATCAGCATCATCAGCATCATCATCATCATCGTCATCGTCATCGTCATCGTCGTCATCGTCGTCGTCGTCATCATCATCATCGTCATCATCATCATCATCATCATCGTCGTCGTCGTCGTCATCATCGTCATCATCGCAATCTGAAGCCGAGGCGCACCCTGCGCGGCGGCTTGAGGTGAATTCGAATCTGGAACCCTTCGACTAAAAGACAATGCACCTACCATGCACTACACCACCGCGTCCCACCTAATGATTGACTCAAGCCATTAGGCTCATATTATATATATATATATATATATTATATAATTATATATGTCTTATCTACCGCAGACAACTCGTTTCTATATATATATCGTAAGAATTCTTCTCTCAGCTTCATTCCGGTTTTCCATCTGCAACCCATGCACTTAATTTCGTCTAATTCTCCTATGTATAAATTATCTTTTCGTATATATACAATGTCATGTATGTTTGTTTGTTTGTATGTGCACTTGTTATAGCGCCCCTTCAAGCTCCCTACTCAGAGGCGCTCCCGATTGCAGAGCAGACACTGCATCGGAGTTTCACGCCGAAGCGCTGAGCAATTGCGAGTTAAGGACTTGCCCAAGGTCCCCACGCGGCGACTTGAGGTAGATTCGAACCTCGAACCTTCCGGCTTCAAGGCAACGACGCCACCACTAAGCCACCGCGCCCCACGCGTTCTCTTTCCATTTCACGTCAGCTACTCATTAATCCATCCAACCTTTCTTCCATCAATCTGTCATTATACAAAATCCACGTTGCTGGTCATTTATCTAACGCAATGCGTCACCTATGAAAGGCGCTTTGGTAATGTGATCACTTCGATCTGTCATCCATTGTTTGAGTATTATAGGCATATACGAGAATCGTTGAAACGTGGACCTCAGTTCTTGACACGTGTAACATTACACTTCGTTTTGTTCCATTGTTTACCTGACACTATAGACAGATAGTACATATGTATTGTATAGGCCTATATTGACAAGACATAACAATACGACTGTCATTTGACAATGCAGTCGTTACAGAATTTATAACTATATATATACAAGAGACGAACAAAAATTGATTGCGTCGAGTTATACGGCTGTGCGTATTGAGCTAGGCAGATGCGCTCCGCGTTTGTCCAAAACGACCATGTGCACCCTCTCCGGACAGCTGTACAATCCCGTAAACATCCTTTGTTCATATAGAGAGAAAACTATGACACAATAACCTCTATAGCCTCGAATTTTATATAGTTTAAATTCTATGGTTCAAATCTTACTGGCCACATGCACCATAGTTGTTTAAAAGGTTTTTTTAAAATCTCTTCCAAAAAAACGTCTTTTTCGTGTGTTTTTTAGAATATTTTCTATTAGTTCACTATTAAACAGAAATCGCAAATTAGTCTCTGTCTTTATGGTGTTAAAGATTTTCATAAATTTACATGGCGCCGAATTGTCTGGCACCGAAATGTCTGGGCGCCGAATTGTCTGTCGCCAAATTGTCAGTCGCCGAATTGTCTATCGCCGAATTGTCTGTCGCCGAATTGTCATGGAACCGATTTCAATACCTTTAGTTTTCTCAACTTCTTATTAAACCAGTTATAAGAACATAAATAACTATTGTAGATTAATGTCACTTACCATGAATTTCGGTCTATACTAATAAAATTGTGTTCTTTGCCGATTAAAAAAATTGCATAAATAAGTTTTGAGTCTAAAATGTAGTTTGAGATGTAACAAAAGTGAAATCACTTTCCGTTTCCATTTTTTGTCGTTTTTTCCGGGTTTTTTTTCGAATAAAACGACGCAGGGCTTTTTTAACGTGCAGTTGTACACAAAATGTGCAGTTCTAAATTAATTTGTGTTGTTGTAAAAGCACTTCTGTCACAAGTTCTGTGTAGTTAAAACTAGCAAAAAAGGTCATTGTCCTCTGATTGGAAGTATGGGAAAGGAAGGAAGGGGTTGTGCAGTTCTAAAAATTCCTTAAAAACAGCCCTGAAACGACTTTTTCCCCGTTTTTTAATCCATCGTTTTTTTTTGCATCTATGGCTGACACAGGTGAACGCTAGAGATACCCTGGTAGCTACAATTATCTTTAATTTGTTTGTGAGTATAGATAATGACTATACATAATGACCTCTCTCAACTTAATTGGGTGAGAAAATCTGCACAATAAACGACGTTCTCATCACCCACAGACTGCTTGCATCTCGACGCCAGGCGTGGATATACTGAACTGCCTGCATGCATTCAGATTACAGATTGGTTGCGTTGTTTTATAGGCAGCTGCGCTCATACTCGTGAAATTGGCAATTTTAGTCAAACGTTGCGACTCCTCTTCAAGGAAATGGCTGTTTAGATCGATTGCGCTTTCATAGAACGCCATCCTATAGCTTCAGGCAGGCATCGTTAAGTGATCGTCATGGTTAAGATCCGGTAATAACAGCTTCATAGTCTCAGTGTATGGGTCTTGCCGCTGGCTACACTCTTAAAGATACTCTCTGGAAACAGCCGACACTAAACTATAACCTAAATTATAACGAGAGAGAGAGAGAGGGGGGGAGAGGGAGGAAGAGACAGAGAGACAGAGACAGAGAGAAAGAGAGACAGAGAGACAGAGGGAAAGAGAGACAGAGAGAAAGAGAAACAGACATACGAAGACAGAGACAGAGGCAGATAGACAGAGAGAAAGAGAGACAGATAGGAAGAGAAACAGACATACGAAGACAAAGACAGAGACAGAGACAGATAGACAGAGAGAAAGAGAGACAGAGAGAAAGAAACAGACATACAAAGACAGAGACAGAGAGAGAGACAGATAGAGACATGCAGCTAGGAATGCAATCGTCGTTCGAAAGACCAAAAGAAACAATTACTGTTGTGGTGATCGCAGCAGGCCTATAATTCCCAGCAACGAAATAAAGTTCAGTGCAGTCTATAATTGGCGGCACGTATTCTTTGATGATGGTGCCTCAGATGATGATGATGATGATGATGATACTGATGATGATGACGATTACGATGAGAAAGGAGAGAAGAAGGAAGAGGGTTGGGAAGATTAAAGAGATGACGGTGTGAGCATTTATCACGATAATGACGGCGACAATGATGATGACGATAATGAAAACGATGACGATGAATACGTGGCAATGATGATGATGATGACGAAATTAGGATAAATGGGAGGAGGAATTAGAGGAGGACGAGGAGGATAAAGCTAGGTTGAAGGAGAGGGAGATAGAGGAAAGACGAGGAAGTGTGTATAGTTATATTATAGAAGAACAAAACAACACATGGGATAGCAGCAGAATGACGACGACTTAAGAGTTAAAGAAGAGGCGAATGAGGATGAGGAGAAGAAGGAGGATAAGGCGAAGGAGAAGAAAGATAAAGAGGAGAAGAAGGAGAAGGAGAAGGAGGAGAGGATAAGGAGGAGAAGGAAGAGAAGGATGGTGAGAAGGAAAATAGTTTGCTCCATAAAACGTGGCAGAGAACGAGGTGGAAGTATATATACATTATGATGGAGCGAAGGAATTAATCAGAGGGGGGTGAGTGTAGAAGAGTAGGAGAGCCTCGGACGGCTGCAGTGAGTGCTCGACGTTTAACCCGCACTGTTAATCCAGTTTATAAGCCAGCAGCAGCAGCAGCAGAAGAGGATGAGGACGCGAATATGTGTGTGGGACGGACGACTCCGTTGGGCGATAATTAGTGGAAATTGGTCGACGGAGCGGGTTACTAATGAAATGGAGGCGACGACGACGAGGATGGCGATGGCGATAAGTCATTATATTATCAGACGGTTGACGGTAGTTCTACGTATATATTATATATACAGTCGCTGCCGCTTTCAACAGATCGAGGTTTTCGCATTAGACATTAGCACAGCATGCGCCAACAGAGAACACGACGACTCCGGTCAGCTTTTCAATTAGAAGCCCTCTTCCATCCTACTGGTTGCCTCCGTCCGTCCGTCCATCTGTCTGTCTGTCTGTGTCTGTCTGTCTGTCTGTCTGCACGTTTCGGTATTGCTGGCTTTATCCGCATCAGGCTCCACCCGCATGTCTGTAATTTCTCTCTGTATACGTCAAATTATATGGCTGCTTTCGTTCGCCCCTGTGTGTGTATGTGGGATTGTGTGTGTGTGTGTATCTGTCTGTCACACTGCCTGTCTTCCTCCGTCCTCCCCTGTTCTCTTCTCTCATCCTTCTTTTCCGTGTGCTAGCTCCTGGTCGTGCGGTCATGACGCTGTATTCATGACTGTGGCGGTTTGTGATTGCATGGAAGAAGAGAATGAGGCGATGGTGACGGTGGCGGTGGCGGTGGCGGTGGTGACGGTGGTGGTGGCGGAGTGGTTCTATTAGTCTGCGCGTTGATGGAGTCTGGAGTCTGGCTCTCAACCGCCGCCGTCGTGGTCGTCGAATGCAATTAGTGACGACCGTTTGTCAACAGACTCCATCCATCCAGCTTTTGCCGTCAACGCCGGTCAACTCGGCTGATGAAGCAGGCGGAACACAGAGTCACCAGCAGCAGCAGCAGCAGCAGCAGCAGCACCAGCAGCAGGACCCATCTCCGTGCATAAACGCAAAGGGGTCAGTCGAACCGATTGCGATCCTCTGGATGCTGCAGCAGTCAACAGGCATTCCGCCGTCGCAGTGGAAATTGGTGACACGCAGACATCATCGGTGTAATTGAAAATTGCGTGAGACACCACCATAGTCTTTCACCGCGGAATCTTACATAAGTCAGAGGCCGCGCTATAATCTTTCAGCAGATTGAAAATTAAAATCCCACTTGAGTGCAGCACCTCATGATTGGAAATCAGAGATAGTGCCAATGCCACTTCGTTCTGATTAATGTTATGGAAGCTTCTATAGAAAGCCATTCTTTTTCTGATTGAAAATGTAAATGAACACGTCTATATATATATAAGGAACTAATATATATATATATATATATAATATATATAAGTCCCTTCAATCCAAGAATATTATGAAGAAACTGGGTTGCCTCCATATACACCGTTTACACGTGTACCAGAATTCGACTTCTCGTGATGAAATTAAGGGATTGCACATTGTATTTCACGCTTTTTAGACAGCAGCCAAACCTCAAGGACTCTTCAGCATGCATTGCACAATGCACACTGCACATTGCACATGTTATGTTCATGTGATTTATTCGTCGTCACATTAACGCGTGGGTCTGACGTAGGTCCTATATTATATGCAGTCTATAGCTGATCCAATTTTTAAACTTCAAGATGACTTCCGTGCAATTCATTCTACACATGCAAGTCCTCGATAAATCATTAATCAATTATTTTTAATTATATATCAATTATTAATTTTCAATTGCCAATTCTCAGTCGCTGCAATTGCGAGTCATGCAGAGCTTCCATTCATTTTCGCCCAATGCTGCACCTGCTTTTGTAGCTCATGAAGTTTATAAGTCCAAAACAGGGCCGTGTTTAACATAGTTATAGGCTACATAGGTCCATTCGGTGCGGTGCACCGAATGTCCCTGCATGAGCCGAGAGCTTTGTTGCCATTGCCCAAATGTCTTTTGCGAGTCTCAGTATTACCACAGTATATATAAATAATGCTATTTATACTGTGGTGTTACTTAAACCTTTTGTAAAATCAGTAAGTGTAAGAAAACATGAATTTCATTAAGTTCACCGACGTTGCGTGCTTGCTTACTGACCCGCCACAGCCGACAAACCACGTATAGGCTAGCCTATTGAACAGCGGATTTTTGTAAATGCATGATTAATTTTGTAAGACTGCCGAACGGCACTTTGCCCCTGCTGTAACACTTTGCACCGACACTCGAAGAACCTTAAACACGGCCCTGGTCCAAAATGTATAAAAATATTATATACAGTATAATAATATAGAGCAGTGGTCTAAAAAATGCGGCCCATGGACCCGATTAATACGGCCCTCGACAGCCATCTGGCTTTCGTTTGTTGAAAAAATCTGTTAAAAACAAAACTTTGCAGTTTTTTGCGATTCGAACCATTGCAAGGTCCAAACGGTTTCTGCTCTTTTTTGCTGTTGACATTGAATATGCAACAGCAGAAATTTAAAAATTGAGTTAGTCGACCTTGAAAGCGATACCATGCTGAAGCATGCAGGCCTACAATACAAACGAAGTTGCTACCCACTATTGTATATTATATATAAGCCTACACCTAATTCTCACCACAACACAAATCCCTAAAGCCAGTGCTGCAACACGCATGCATGCATAATGCGAAGAACATTTTTCATTAATGAAGATTAGAAAATCTTAAAGAACGACGCAACTTATAATAAAGTTACAGGTGAATACGTGCGAGCTGTATAGCCGATACTCCGATTGGTCGTATACTCGGAAGTTATAAAACCAAACATGGATGCTATCGCATAGCTGCAGAGAAACGATGTGATGCAGATGAGTAGGGCTGACCCCCACTTGAGCATTACCTCTGAGATTGCATTATAAAAATCTCCAAATGTGGCCACATGATGACTTGAGTTTGAGACCACTGGTATAAATAGAGTATATTATAGGCTTATTGTACAGTGAAAGTTATAAGTCGATCTTCCCTTGGGACGCAACTTGAGCGCGTGCTTCATGCAATGTAGGCTCACTACATGGTGTTTTTTTGAAAATTTTACCGTGAAAGTCTCGCATTATTTAAATTATGCGTGACGTTCTCCGCTGGTTTCCTGTTTCCAGTGGCGGAGACCTAGGGGGGGACAGGGGGGGACGGTCCCCCCCAATAAAAGTGTTGGGGGGGACGGCCCATGCATTTGTCCCCCCCAATGTTTGAGCGTCAAGACTTGTTTGGGCGGCGAAAATAGAAAATTTCTTCGGGATTTGGGCGAGATTTGGCCGGATGACTAAAAAAAAAAAAAAAAAAAGGTCATCAACTTTTTTGGCGGCGAAAATAGAAAATTTCTTCGGGATTTGGGCGAGATTTGGCCGGATGACTAAAAAAAAAAAAAAAAAAAAAAAAAGGTCATCAACTTTTTTGGCGGCGAAAATAGAAAATTTTTCCGAGATTTCGCCGGTCGTCAGAAATTTTCGGAAAATCTCGCGTCTTTCCGTCCCCCTCAATTCTCGGCGCAGGTCTCCGCCTATGCCTGTTTCCCAGCGCATTGAATTAAAAAAATTTGTCAGGGTTTGGCTATACATGCAGACGGGAGATTGTTGACCAACATCGGGTTTGGGTGACTCAGGAAATCTTTTAGATGAGTTTATTGCTCACTTTGCGAGAGCATAATTATTTAAAAGACACTGCAGCATCGTCGTGTGTCTGTCCGACAACGTGGAATTACCTTCCACGTGTGTTGCTGCTTAACAGCAGTCATATCAATGATGATTAGTGTCGCACTCCTCCTTTATCCAGGCCTGGGACTGGCACTGGTATAATAGGAATAACCTTCCTTCCTACACGCACCTTGTATTAAGCATCTGAAACTGTTCTCAATCGCCAGCGTTGATCGGAGGGAGTGACTCTGAGTGGGTATACCTGTAAAGGCGCTATATAAGTCCTCTGAACGAATGAACGAATGAATGAATGAATGAATAAAATGAATGAATGAATGGATGAATAAAATGAATGAATGAATAAAATGAATGAATGAATGAGTGAATGAATAAAATGAATGAATGAGTGAATGAATAAAATGAATGAATGAACGAATGAATGAACGAATGAATGAACGAACGAATGAATGAATAAAATGAATTAATGAATGAATGAATGAACAAATGTATAAATAAACAGCATAAACAAAGCGTGCGGAGAGGTTAAAGCAATAGACCAGAGATTCAAAAGGCGTCTCTTTTATGTTTCCGTTATAATGACCGAAGCACAATCATTTGTGTGTCCACTGCATCGGATTCATTGTTTATCTAGCGCATCAATGAGGGAGGCGGTTGAAAGCAACATGAGCTGCGCGTATAGATCGATAATAATTACAGAGTATAGCGATCCTCATCAGAGACAAGTCCGCACTACTTTATTCATGCGCTGAATAATTTAGTTCCGACTGAACATGAGACTGCTGCAGGAGTCGATTCAAAAGGCGTCGAATCCATGACAATACGGTCGGGTGGTTGGTCACTTGCTCACGCGGTCGGTGGAGCTCCGCCGGAGCTGCCTGTCGTGTTCCGTTAGCGTTAAATAATTAAACTCGAGGAGATAGATGATCTGCGTAATTTTGAATAACTCGGAGGGCAGACAGAGCAGAAATTGTGTCGGCCTTTACCTGCAGGCACATGCATTGTTAATATCGCAGAAAACATTCAAAGGTAGCTATACACACACATGCATGCATGCACGTATGTGTGTATGCTCGTATGTATGCATTCATGGCATCGTATGTATAATGTGCACATTGTGATCGGTGCCTATAACAGACATAATACAAAGATCGACTCTTTTTGTTATGCATTTCTACTCTTTCGTGCAACATTATATTAGACCTATACACGGTTAACGAAAACACCCGAACCGAACCTTTTGCTACGATAATTTATGTGGTAATTTGTAAATTATAATAAAACATGGAAAAACTTCTGCTTAAAGGACATGAACCAGATAACTATCAGCTGTTAGTTATACATGTAATGCGTGTTCAAATTTTCTTCCTTTGGCCTCAACACACGCACACAGACGCGCTCGACACTTACTCTATATAGATATATATATAATTGCTGACTCGATTACAGCTTGATCAAATTCGTTTCGTGCCGGTATTAATATATATATATATATATATATATATATATATATATATATATATATATATATATATATATATATATATATATATATTCCCTGACGCAGTTCTATGACATCGCGTGCCGTTGTCTTGTAAATGTTTTCTTGCATCACAGACCAGATTATTTTTATAGTCCATGTGATCAAGACCTGGCTAGCTGGAGAGCATGGCATGGCAAAGTGCATGCATGCTGCAGGGGTATATGAAATCAACAACTGTCTTGATCGCTCATCATGCACGCCGTTCCTGTTTGTTGACCTCCGTTATAGTTCAGTTCAGTCGCTCTGTGCTCCCTGAGACATTTCAAATGACTTCAATTTTTAACTGCACGGTATAGCGTATAATTATATTAAAAAAACTAGTTAAGTTTATAGTTGGGAGTAAAATAGTTTTATTCTCAATAATATGTTTACATTGTTGGCGTTGATTTCCTTTTTTATTGTTGAGGTTCGGTTTTTTCGTTCACCGTGCAATCGTGCATGTATGTAATTAAGAGGACGCAGCGAAGTGGGCAGAAATGGGGCGAAACACAAGGTCACACAGATACTTCGGAGCAAGACCCAATTGAGACATGAGGACCAAAATAAGAACTTTAAATTGTATACGGGACGAGAGTGGAAGCCTGTGAAGTTGTTCATTCATGAATGTAGAAATGTGGGAGAATCGAGAAAGACCGTAGACGGCACGGGCAATGAGCCTATACCAGCAGCATTGTGTATAGACTGCATGCTCACTGCGACGGAGCTATAGCCGATTATATATCGAGCAACCTATACCATGACCCGCAGTTGCAACTGAACCTATATTACAAAATTACGTTTAGGCATTTTTCAACATTTCGTTATTTGAAAAATTAGTCCATCTTTCTTAACTTACATATGCGAACACTTTTTCAACTGCATCACATATGCATTGTATAGGCCTTCTATGTGGAATGAACTCCCTTCCAATATCCACACTCCGCAGTAAGATCTTATTGCATGGGGTGTCATTTTCAGGGCTGCTTGAAGTCTTTCTTATTTTCCTCGTGCATGGTTGTCACTCCGAGCGCGCCTATCAATAGCCAGTACTGTAAGAGGAGCTTTATAAATTCTGATATACAATACAATATACATAAATGCATATGCATACATATACATGTGCATATATATATATACATTTATACTAATTATACATAAGCCATATATACATAATGCATATACATATACATACACATATATTTACACATCATGCATATACAATAATACATACACTTGTTCATAGACTTTTTCTATATAGTCCCCAAATGTCCAGCATAAACTGAAATAATCACAGAAAAATAATGCAGGGATCTCTTTCCAATCTACACCACAAAAACCTATAGATAACTGAAAATGTATACAAGGAGCATTTTCCTCTAATCTCTTTTTTGCTGACCTGTGTCCATCTTTTTCGTCCAGATGTCGTCACGAGCAGCTAAGCAGGCGCCACCTAGGGCCGCACACACGACCAACGACACCGTCCAGAAATTCATTCCGTCGTCGACGCATGCGCAGTGTAGCACTGTCGTCGACCGCAGCAGACGACCAACTGATGAGTTGCTGTCGACTGACCGCAGAGGGAGCCACGCTACAGCATGCATAGATGTCGCTATCGTCCGTTGTCTCTCTCTCTCTCTGTCTCTCTCTGTCTCTCTGTCTCTGTCTCTGTCTCTGTCTCTGTCTCTCCCCCTCTCTCTCTCTCGGTGTCTCTCTCTCTTTCGCTGTCTCTCTCTCTCTCAGTCTCTCTCCCTCTCTATCTCTCGGTGTTTCTCTCGGTGTCTGTCTGTCTGTTTGTCTGTCTGTCTCTCTCTCTCTGTCTCTGTCTCTCCCCCTCTCTCTCTCGGTGTCTCTCTCTATATCTCTCGGTGTGTGTGTGTCTCTCTCTCTCTCTCTCTCTCTCTCTCTCTCTGTGTCTCTACCTCTCTCTCTCTGTCTCTCTCCCCTCTCTCTCTCTCTCGGTGTCTGTCTGTCTCTCTCTCTCTCTCTTTCTCGGTGTCTCTGTCTTTCGCCGTGTTAGTTTATCCTACTATATATCTGTTTCTCTCTCTGTCTCTCTCTGTCTCTCTGTCTCTCTCCCCCCTCTATCTCTCGGTGTCTCTCTCTCCCTCTCGATGTATGTCTGTGTCTCTCTCTTTCTCGGTGTCTCTCTCTTTCGCCGTGTTAGTTTGTCCCTCTATATAGGCTATCTGTTTCTCTCTTCGTGTTGTCTCCGTCTTTGTCCGTCTTTCTTCATTAATCTGTCTCTCTGTGTGTCTGTCAATGTATGTATGCGTGTCTGTCTGTCTCTCGCTGTCTATGTTCTGCTCACAACTACACAACAACAGTCTTTCGATCAGAGAAACGAATGTGAGTTCCTGCGGTGTATGATTATCTGCAGCCGAGAGCTTTTGGGCGTGCTGAAGAACGCCTGTATGGATTGAGTGTATGACGGAAGAAGGGAAAGAGGGAGATGGAGGAAGGAAGAGAAGAGAGAAGGACGGATGGAAGAAGCTTCAAGAAGGGTATAGATGGATGGAAGGAGGGTATGGATGAATAAGAGGCAAGGCGCCGTAGGGATTGGTTCGACTAATTAACCAGATAACTAATAATAATATCTCACCAACGTTGACATAATTATACGGCATAGACAATAGGACAATAGGACAATATACAACGAATGGACGACTACGACTTAAATCTTAATGTGTTGCTACTTTAAATCTAAAATTCTAAATTCTAAATTATACCGTTATAGATGGTCGTTTTGACTTTTGCCAAAGGATGCGGAATTGCCATAAATGATGTGTCCCACGAGATTATAACGTTCAAGGAAGACGAAAGAATGGAGAGATGGAAAGTTAAGGAAAAGAGAGAGGCAGACAAACAAACAAAGGAAGTCGCGGTTGCTGCAGCAGATGATGAATGTGTAACCACGCAGATGGATCGTGGCCGCGCACTGATTCTTTGTGATGGCAGAAATGTTGCAGTGAGAAATGGAAGAGGAGGATATGGTGTGAAGAGCTGGACGATAGATGGCAGAGTTGGTTGATTGCGATGCGTGGACAATTGGGAGTGGTTTGAAGAAGAGGAGGAGAAGGAGGAGGAGGAAGTGGAAAAGGAAATGGAAGAGGATTTCTTTAAGCTATCATTGGAAAGAGGAAGATGAATAGACGATATTGAACGAAACATACAGATGCAAAGACAGATACAGATACACAGACATATACAGAGAGATGCAGAGAAATACAGAGACAGAGGCATATACAGAGAAATACACAGAAATACAGAGACAGAGACAGTTGTAGAGACAGATACAGGGACAGACACAGAGACAGATGCAAAGGCAGAGGCAGAGACAGTGAGGAAGGAAGACAAGTGGAGGAAGAAATATTGTAAGAAGGAAGATAAACGAATGAAGAAGGAGAAGCAAGAGTAGCAGTGTAAGCAGAAATGGATTTTGGAATCAAGATGGGAAGAGGGGAAGAGGGGAAGAGGGGAAGAGGGTACGAAAGAAAGAGGGGAAGAGGAGAAGAGGGAAGAAGGGAAGAGGAGAAGTGGGGAAGAGGAGAAGATGGGAAGAAAGAAGAAGAGAAGATGGAAAGAGGAGAAGAGGGGAAGAAGGGAAGAGAGAGGAAGGAGCACGAAAGCGAAAGAAGTTGACAAAAAGGTGATTATGCGAGAGGAAAAAGAAAGGGAACAAAAAGAATTTATATGGAAATAGGAGGAAGATGGGAAAAGAAGAAAAGGCGAGAGAAGAGATAACAAAAGGGAGAAGGGGAGAATATGAGACGGTATAAGAGGAAGACTATAAGTAGACCGCTGAGAGGAAGAATGACGGACAGACAGAGACAGAGAGACAGACAGAGGGACAAGACAGGCAGGGAGAGGAGTAGGAGGAAGACAATAAGGGGGAAGAGAGGAAGGGAAAGAGAGGGTCGAGGTCGATTGTTAAATTTAATGAGATTGTTTGGTTGCCATCGCGTGACAAGGACTCATCGGTCGGTGGTCGGTCCATGGATCTCTCGCCACCCCACCCCACCCCCACCCCACCCAACCCCACCCCACCCCCACCACACTCCCCATTCCACCCTTCCTTCCCTTGCCCCCTCCAGCCCCCAAGGGACAGCGAATGGCGATGGCTGAGACGGATTCCTCTGTCGAACGGCGCTAACACGAGTTAATCAGCGGTCACTTCCATCGACAGAGGGAGGAGCAGTATAGGAAGAGGAGGGAGAGGAGCAGGAAGAGGAACTGGAAAAGCAGAAGGAAAACGATGAGTAGGAGGAGGAGAATGAGGAGGATGAGAAGGAAGAGGAGCAGAGGGGGACAGAAAGAGGAACAGAATGAGGAGGAGCAGAATGAGGGGGAGGAGGAGGAGGAGAATGATATAGAATAGAAGAATGATGGAAGGAAGAGAAGAAGAAGAGGAAGAAGGAATGAAATGAAAGAAGCACGGGAGGAGGAGGAGAAGAAGATGAAGGAGGAGATGGTGGAAAAATATGGAGAAAGTCGAGACAGTTTTTTCCTTTGTGAGATCTTGTGAGATCTTGTGTTCAGTCATTACGAACGGATTCAGCAACGGCTTCTGTTGTTGTTCCTGCTGCTGTTGCCTCTGTTGCATACAATGTTGCTTCTGTTGCCTCTGTTGCTGCTGCGATCAGATAATATTATTCTTTGGTTACAAGGAGAGAAGGAAGCGCTCTCGGTCGCCAGCAGAACAGCAGCAGCGCTAACGACGACGACGACGACGACGACGACGACGACGACGACGACGACGACGACGACGACGACGACAACGACGACGACGACGACGACGACGACGACGACCCACTTCCGGTTAAGATCAAAGAAATACCGCTTCGACTCGATAGTCTTTGATTGGCCGACTGTCTGTCTGTCTGTCTTTGTCTCTTTGCTTCTGTCTCTGTCTGTCTGTGTTTGTGTCTGTCTCTGTCTTTGTCTCTCTGTTTCTGTTTCTGTCTCTGTCTTTCTGTCCGTTTCTGACTCTGACCCTGTCTCTGTCTGTCTGTCTGTCTCTGTCTGCCTGTCTGTTTGTCTGAACTACGTCGGGTAAAAAATAATAATGTTATTATTATAATCATTATCGCCGTCGTTGTTGTTGCTCTTGCTATTGCTGTTGATGTTACTGCTATAGTTGTTTCTGTTGCTGCTGTTGTTGTTGTCTCATCTTAAGACAGTTTTATTTGGCCGCGCTGAGGTTGGGAGCGCCTCTGAGTAGCCTCTTGAAGAGGCGCTATATAAAAGTATCTAATGAATGAATGAATGAATATTGTAACTTATTGTTGTTGGTGATAAAACGTCTAACGTGAGTAAAGCTTTGGCTGAATTTGGGTTAGGTCCCTCTAATTAATTAATTTTCTAATCCATCAGGAAGCAAAACATTGTCCGGAGACTGTTATAGTTGGTGGGTTCTGAACAATTTTTTGCTTCCGGATGGATTATTACAAAGTGGTACCTCATTTTCTAGCCAACAGATACGCAATGTCCCTCGCCCCCTCAATAGTTAACCCTCTTTAGACAGCCCACCGATGCAGACAAAGCGAATCCAATGCGGGAGGGGTGAAGGGTTAAGACGTGCTAATCAACCCTTGACCGAGCGACACCGCAATTCCATTTGTCATTATTGCTCCGCGAAATATGATTCTCGTTTTAATATTCCGTCACGTCGCGTTCTCGCCGCTGACGAGACTTCGCGCCTCGCGTCGGCCGCCGGGCGGCGCCACTGGAAACGCGAGAAATCAATTGGATTCGTCTGCTGATCGGCCCTCTAGCGTCGAGCGGCAAAACACGACAAAAGGCAAATTGCATCGAGTTGGATGGAAGTTGCGCTGTTGAGGTTTCGAAACAGTTATCTCTAAATTCGTCTGTTAGGCTCTGATTTTATCTTTGCCAGCGGCATCGCCATGTTAGGTGCAGAGCAGGTTCAGTCTGAATTTTTTCTAA
>OX457038.1:58149405-58359405 GCA_949752735.1 Lumbricus terrestris
GGCTTTTGCCGACGCTGTGGGTTTGCTCGATCGCTCCTTAGAATTTCCTTTGAAGTCATGCACAGTACTTCACTTTCTTTCGCAGAAATTCACTTAGAACCAGAGAAAGGATACAAAGCGTCAACCGATAGGAATGGAAGAAAATCAGTGGATGGATGGATGGATGGATGGATGATGGATAGATGGATGGATGGATGATGGATGGATGGATGATGGATGGATGATGGATGGATGGATGGATGATGGGTGGATGGATGGGTGGATGGATGGATGGGTGGGTGGGTGGGTGGATGGATGGATGGATGGATGGATGGATGGATGGATGGATGGATGGATGGATGGATGGATGGATGGATGGATGGATGGATGGAGTTTAAGGATGCCTTTTAATGATGTCAAATTAGTTGCTTCAGATTCGACAACTATTATCAAGCGCTTCAGAAATTCTGTCGGATTTAGACGGAAGGACAAAGGACCACTTTATTCCTCGAAGACAATGATGGGTGACAGAGGACATTGAATCTGGTAGAAATGGATCACAAAGATGGCTAACAATTGTGGCAAACTCTCATACGCTGGTCTTCTGGCACAGCTCCGCTGACTACCTATCAAGACGTACATGTCAATAATCAATAATGGGCCTACAAGCGCTCGTGAATAGGCTGGCGCCCTGCGCTTGGCTTTCAAGTGGCGCTTTAGAAATTTGGCTAAATGAAATTATACAAATACGAATCGATTTTTAATATAGTTATATTAATATATTCGTTTATTATAGCCTAAGCTATTTATCTATGTGGTTATTTCATATTGCACCCTTTCAACATAGCGAATCAGGATTGACAACATAGAGAGCTTAGTTTATAAGAAAATAGCCAGATACATGTATGTTCCGTGTGAGAGAACCCAGGTCAGAGTGGAGGTTATTTCAAAAAGTGGGACCGAATCACCGAATGATTGAGCAATCCCTATAACTAGTATGTGTATATCGCATATACGTTCGGCAGCCCTGCATCACTTTAGCCTAATAAGCTAAGACTAATATCCGTCAGTCTATTCCGTGCCAGACCCCCGGACAATCATTGATCAAGTGATCTTCTGAAACTTTGTCAACCTCTGGCTGGTAGGTGAGGTAATAGACGCACGTGTATCTATAGGCTAGCTCCTTAAAACAAAATTAATTCTTAATAACTAATCAGGCCAATTAATGCCAAAAATGTCGCCCTTTAAGCGGCAATTTGAGATTTTCTATTTCGCGCATCCATCAGTCACTTAACCTCCATCCATTTCCTCCCCCTCCCCCGCTCCCATAGCAACTGACCATGCCTCTGATTCCAGCGCTGAAGTCTGGCCCGTAAATCACCTCATGCATATTCATTCATTATTCAACGACGCTACGGCGTCAGTCCAGATGGAGCGGAGAGACGGACGTTGCACCCCATCAGTTATGCCCGAGGTCTACCCATGTTCACCTGCGGGATCCCTTCAGGCTCTGTTGTTGGTCTGCTACTTTTCTTTTTCTATACCACTCCACTAAGTGTTTTACTCCATCAAAGTGGTTCGAAACACCGGTGACCTGTCAGCCTATAAAAAATGTTGATGATGTAGTCAACTGTAGCCTACGCTTCTGTGACAATAGGGAAAAAGGTCTACTTCCTCGTCCGATTCCTCTGTCTCTGTCTCTGTCTCTGTCTGTCTGTCTGTCTGTCTGTCTGTCTGTCTGTCTGTCTGTCTCTCTCTCTCTCTCTCTCTCTCTCTCTCTCTCTCTCTCTCTCTCTCTCTCTCTCTCTCTCTCTCTCTCTATTATCTAGCGATGTTTGATCGCATTCGGTCTTGGATACATTAGCCGATGAGCGCAACTGACAGCTTGGCTACTCAGGACCCATGGCTGAGTCTGTCAGTACATGCTAAAAAAGTTTTTAAAAGGAAACAAAATTAAAACATGTCTGCGCCAGTTTCATGATGTCAAATGTCATTTAGGCCTAGTGATTGACTAGTGATGCAGCTTTTAATCGATTAACCGGGATTGATTTTCTTACGCATTTCATAATGTCGAGTGACTCGTTTTTGGAGTAGACAATAATGGTGAACGAAAGTCATTTTTATTGTTATTAACAGCAATGCAACAAACTTCCATTCGCTAGATGGCGAAGGCAGAGCAATCTATAAAAAAAACTCCGAAACTGATCTGAGCGACATTATGTACAGAAATTTAATGGTGCAAAGTGGGAGTGCAGTGCAGCAGTTGGTTCATGTCTAATGTTGATTGCACTGTTAAATGGTCTGAAATCGCTTGTATAACTAGTCGGGGGTTTTATGGGTATTTTTCAGAAGGAAATCTGGGTTTATTTAAGAAGCTTTGTTTTATTACCTATAGCCTTTTATATGCCTAGGCCTACTAACCTAAGCCTATCTTTCATCGCTGTTCTTTGATTTTGCTACTAAAACTAGGTAGGAAATGCACACGACAGAAATATTGGAATGGCAAAAGAAATATACGATAAATATAATAGATTAAGCAACGTTTATCTTACTCGCCATGGGAAATTGTGAGGCTGCATACGCCCTACTAGAAAAAAAATTCAGGTTATAGGCCCTACTATGCTGCGGCCACCAGTATGAGAATTGCAGAAAAATAACTTTGGGGGGTCACATGTTGATTTATGTGGATTTGGTGTGTGCAATGAAGACCTAATTATGGGGTCCTAAGAAAGACGTCCTGGGCACGACGTTAAACTGCATCCATCCTCCGCCACAGGGAACCAATAACGTCCTTGCGCCGGTCCTAAGCCCGGACAAAAGGAGGAAAGTTTGCCAGATGGGTGGCGATACGCTGGCAGTAAAAGACCAAGACGATTGAAATCCGCAAAAACCACGACACAAGTGACATAGTGGCCCAGATGCTCCAAGGTGTCATGATGTGGGGCAGACATGCACAGGTCGGTCAGGAGTCAGGACAGACCGGTGGAGAGAGTCGGAGGAGAGAGCATGGGACACATACGGGCATTGACCCAGGTTGTTCTTCATGCCTCTCTCCCAATTTTATCTTCAGTCAGACAAGGTGGTCCAGCTGCTTCAAGGTGTTAATGGTATGGAGCAGACCTGCTGACCGGACCGGTGAGAAGCTGGGTAACATGACGCGAGACAGACTCAGACAGAGAGTTGTGTTGGACTCCTACGGGCACTCTGCCTAGGGATATTGATGATGAAGAAAGACAAGGGTGTTGAACACCCACAACCCATGGCAATTCTCACCCTGGCGGGGAATTTCTTCTATGCATTTCAGTGGCGTAGCGAGGAATTTATTATGGGAGGGGTTTTAGGCAGTGTTGTGCACAAGACCAAAAATCCAAGACCAAGACCAAGACCAAGACCGAGTGTTCCAAGACCAAGACCAAGACCAAGACCGAGTGTTCCAAGACCAAGACCAAGACCAAGACCGAGTGTTCCAAGACCAAGACCAAGACCAAGACCGAGTGTTCCAAGACCAAGACCAAGACCGAGTGTTCCAAGACCAAGACCAAGACCAAGACCGGCTGGATCACTTAGATTACCGGGTAGATATTAGATTAGATGTTTGTTACATTTTATCAGAACCAAATCACACAAAGTTTTGTCGCCAAGTCTTGTCCGGTGTGGTCTCATGAACAAACCGCTGCAGCTGAAAACTCTCTCGACTGGAGCAGATGTGGCAGGAACACAAAAAACTTTTCCAACAAGGGATAAAGTCCGCCAAATCCTTGCTCCTCAATGTTTTCAAAAGTACAAATGTTACCTCGAGCAATTGCATCGATGTATTTACACTGTGTCCGGATAAAAAGTAGACCCCAAAAAGAAGTGTAATAACTCGGTCAAAACTCTTAGGATTTGTCTGAAATTTTAAGCAGAGCAACAGTGACCATATATACACGAGATCCTAAAGATGATTAGAAATATTCGTGAGTTTGTCTAATTTATGAGCGCTTAAAATGCAGCACCAAAAAATTGAACTTACCAACATGGAAAACTTGAAAAGAAGTGAAATTCAGCTATATATGGTGCTCAAAATGTCCTTCTTGTTCACGAACACACGACCGTAGACGTAGTAGTTGTCCAGGGATACACTCGGCTTCATACCTCGCAGCTGTGGCCGTCCAGCAGTCCGGACCTCGATCCGGAGTACCAGGTGCATTTACTGGAGGGGCGCGTTTTTCGTTCACGCGTATTCATGACATCAATAACCGTATGGCGTAGGGCGCGGCTGATTGAAGAGTGGCAGATGTTTGACCAAGTGATCATCGACCGGACCATCAAACAGTAGCGTCTACGTCTACGGTCGTGTGTAATGTTGCTCTGCTTAAAATTTCAGACAAATCTCAAAAGTTTTGACCGAGTTATTACACTTCTTTTTGGGGTCTACTTTTTATCCGGACACAGTGTAGTTACTAAGGCACTAGCATCCAGGGATAACTGTGCCTTTACGTTTTCTTGTCTCTTTTGATATGAAGCGAATAGAGAAGTCCTCTGTCGCTTTCTACTTAGTGGATCATCATCATCGCTGGATCTTGAAGTCATCTGGGAAATCCCGGGCTGACCACCATTTCCAAGACCGGATCTTTAAGACCAAGACCGGGCCTTCAAGACCAAGACCAAGACCAAGACCGGACCTTCAAGACCAAGACCAAGACCGGACCTTCGAGACCAAGACCAAGACCAAGACCGCCACATTCAAGACCAAGACCAAGACCAAGACCGCAATTTTCTGGTCTCGAGACAGTCTCGAGACCAAGACCGCGGTCTCGAGACCACATCACTGGTTTTAGGGGTTTTATGGCCTAGCCGAATGCCCTTTCTGACACCAACCCAACAGTATTATAGTAAATAAAATGGGAATAAAGTAACAATTAAAGGGAATAAAGTAAGAAAAACAATTGTTACTACAAACAATTGTTTTTTAAAATTTATTTAAGTGGATAAATAACCTAAAAAAAAACTTTTTCCCTAGGCCAATGGTTTTTTTAACCCCGAACCCCTTGTCTACGCGAAAATGAAATGTATGGGTTTAACGACTCTTTTCCATTACGAAGATGATATCAGCGTCGACTCCACGTTTATATTGCGACCGAGCAACCCGCAGTATGTAAAGATCCGACCGGGGAATCGAACCCGCGTCGCCGGCGCGGCGAGCGGGCTACAACCCACTCGGCCACCCAGGATCCTCCCCTTGTCTACGCCACTGATGCATTAATTTATACCATGTTAGCACGCGTAACATAGTGCATCTTCGGCCGATGCAGCAGCGTATTCATGTTGCTAATATTCGCCAGAGGCCGACACAATGTCATGCCAGTAGTAATTGCCAGAGACGAATCTCCCTCTAATCGTGATAGAAATCTCGAAATTTCTTAAGCGCCACTCCAAAGAAAAGTGCAAGGCACCAGCTTATTCACGAGCACTG
Organism: Lumbricus terrestris; assembly: GCA_949752735.1. Taxonomy (NCBI): domain Eukaryota; kingdom Metazoa; phylum Annelida; class Clitellata; order Crassiclitellata; family Lumbricidae; genus Lumbricus; species Lumbricus terrestris. The sequence continues at coordinate 58,154,840 of OX457038.1, forward strand.
AGTCTAGTCAGAAAGTTTGTCCAAAAGAGTAGTCCGAGGGAGGTTCGAGTCTGGTTACCGAAGGATCCGAGGTGTCAGATAATGATTATGCAATTGTTGACGACAATGATTACAATGCAATTGCTGATGCAATTAATTGCGCTGATAAAACATCTTTGTTGATAACCTGTGGTGACGATTCTAAAGATGATGAGAGCAATGTTGATGATAAATTGCACATTTGAAAGTAAACGTGTTCATTGTGAAACAATGTGGTTTTAAAGTCTCTTTTTCAACTTCAGTTCAAAAATCATTTGGGTTCAAATTTGCCTTTAATCAACCCTCTCGATTGAGTCGATACATTTGGGTGATTGGGGTCTCCAATCTTATTCACATAATTATTTCTACAGTTCAGGTGGCAGATCTCAAATCAGAGGAGTCGGATCTTATATCCGTCGGCGTCAGGCTCAATAATTATTTTAACCACTCTAAATCATTGTCATTCTGATCAGCAGCAGCTGACATTCAAGCATTGTAATCAATTCAGTTGAAGTGCCCAACAAATTGTGCCATAAATATTATTGTGTACATTCAAATGGTTTAATAAAGAATTACCTACTTACTTACTTACATTTGATCACTTCTGTGATCTAAGTTGATGCATCAATACCACGCCTATAATTATATCTATGACCTCTATTCAATAATTATCTAGGGCCTACCTAAAACATTGTCTATAGTAATACGCTGGTACAGTGTTTGAACGAAGTTAAGAAATTGCCAGAGCAGATCGAGTTGCATGTTTTTAATATATTCCCATTTTTCACATGTCATGTTAAAAATCTTTCTGTATTCATTATTCCAGCACACAGTCAACTGACGCATCTGGGCTATAGGTCACTTAATAACCTCTGAGTAATAAATTAGCACCGGTATGAAAAAATTCTAGCAATATCAATTTCACATGCTCAGAAACACACTTTGAATGGCAAAATATGGCATTAGCAAAAGCATGACTTTAAACGTTTGATTGCAAATTGCAACAGAGACACCTTGCAAGTTTTTAAAACTTTTTACCGGATATAAAGTACAATCCAAGACAAGGCCGTAGCCAGGATTTTATTTCGGGGGGTGTTTCACCAATTTCTCTTCCAAAAACTACATTTTTTCATTTCGGGGGGTGTTTTCATGGTTTTATTTCATGGTTTTTACGTCATATGATCGTAAATACATTATATTATTTTTCACATTTTCCATTTCGGGGGGTGTTCAAACACCCAAAACACCCCCCTAGCTACGGCCTTGATCCAAGATGATTCAATTCTTTCACTCATTCAATAGATTCTGGTCCAAGGACCAGATGTAAGTATTGGTCATTACAAAAAAGGACCAACAAAGATGAAAAGATTTGTTGGCAATGAGTATTAGGCCTACAACAATGTCTGCACTTATCTGAACACATTTTTGCATCAACCGTTACTTCTGGTCTACGCACTGAGGCGGATATCGGCAATCTGCAATATAATGTCGTCCGCATTACGTGCACCTTGAGTAATTCCAGTTTTAATTGGTACTAAAAAAGACCACTAGGCATATAGGAAGCTTTTTGTTACTTTTCAACATCACTCCTGTTGGGCCTGAAGCATTTTCCCCAGGCTCCAGCCTGTTTCGAGTCGTCCATATCTCTTAACAAGGCGCCCATTAGAGATTGCAGGGCCATCACGTCTGCTGCAGCGTTGTGAGCCTCGAATGTGAGCCCAAGAATATCGAACACCAGAGCTGACAGTTTGAAGCTCTTTCTACCTGGGTGGCACATTCTCGCCAGCGGTAGGCTGTCGAGAAATCCCTCGACGTTGGATGGCAGCTCAACTCCAACCGATTCCATGACCCGCAACAGGTGTGGCACATCAAACCGGTGTCCATTGTGGGCAGCCAGAACTACCTCATCCCCAGCATCTTTGAGGAAGCTGACGAAAGATGTCATCGCTGTCTTTGCATCAGTGGACTCCACTCGATGTCCTTTGTAGTATAATTCTCCATCATTCACTGCCAATCCATTTACTTTTGTTGCATGCGGAGAGATCTTCTTCGAAGGTAGAACGTACTGATCGAATGCTTGACATCCGTGTATCGCAGATATCTGAACGATGTTGCAATCCTTCTCTGCAAAGAAGCAGTTAAGTGCAGTGGCTGAAATAACATAATTGAACTTACCAAAATAATCCGTTAATTCGAATATTTATTCGATGGTTCGATGGTAGGCCTACACGTGCAATTACCCACCCCCACATAACTGAACAATTTGAATTTCCTCCCTATGCTCACTGATAAGGTCATTTGAGTCCAAAATGAGGTTCTGGTCAAAATATGGAAACGGAGAACTCAGGATATAGATGTCCATTTTATCCTCGTTTTTAGACAGCCATAAATTCCTGTAAAAGGAAGTGGACCCTACAGGACCGCCCTCTGATCTTGCTCACTCTTCTCCATATTTGGGTAGCCTCAGATGCAGTCTCTCACAGTCTCACTTACAATGCAGTCTCCATGCATAATGCTGCACATTCTGCTTTTTACAAGCATTCGAAGTCTCTGATTTATATGAAATGCACCATCATGGTGCCATTTCTCGCAATCTACTCTGATCTCTTGTTGGTCGGTCACTTGGGAAATTTGCCATTCAATTTTTTCATGAGTTTATCAATTCATACATATAATTCCATAATTATCTACTTAAGTCAAATACTGCAAATTTTCTAATGATAAAGACGAATTAATTACCCAATCCAGTTGTCTCGAGGTCAAAGAACAGTAATTTTTTGCCATTCCAGAAGATTTCTTCGGACTCTTTCTCCTTCTGCTCAGTCTTGTCTTTAAGCGACAGGTGCTGAGAACAGTGCAAGGTCAAGAAAGATCAAATGAAATCATGGGCGCTCGCAGGAATTTTGCAGGAGGGGCAAAAGTCGCAAAACACGAAGGTCGCGATGAAAAAATTTCTAGCTAAAGGTGGGAAAACGCAGAGCAGGAAATTAGGAGCATGTATGGGCATTTTCCATAGCGCTTTTCAGTGTGTATATATAGGCTAGTTCTCAGTTTCACTCTTTTTTATAATTTTCAATACGAATAGTTTCTTTAGTGCGAAAAATTTGTTTTAAAAAATCAAAAAGTAGTAGTCAAAAAGTAGGTTCATAAAGGGTGCAATAAGTATACTTGTCACTGAAAAACTGACACCTTTTTTCATCCAGTTATTCATTCATGTTCCCTCTAGTTAGGCCTATACTTCTATATTTTAATTGTAATTTCTAAACTTCTAGAAAGTCAATCACAGGCACCAGCTTATTCATGGAGTCAAATGGCTGTTCAAATAGTAGTCAGAAGGAGGTCTGAGTCCGGTTGTCAGAGGGACAAATCGGAGCAGATTGGCTGTTGAGGTACGTGGGTGCCATTTAGGATTGAAAGGTGGAAGATCCGAGGATCAGATGAGTATGGTTATGAATTCTTTTGAACAGACGAGACGTCAGTTTTTGAATGGAACGTAATGGTCATGGATATTGGATACAGTTTTTAGCAAGAGCTGCAAGGCAAGAAATGCAAGGCAGAAAATTTAAAAAAATGTTTATTTTATAGAGGTTTCTTAACGTAGATTTGTTTCCACTTTGTCCATCATTAGTAGGCTTATCATCAATTCTCTAACGCGACGAAATTTGTTTAAAACTCGAAAGTAGTATATAGGGTGGGCTAGGTAAAACGTAGGTGTCAATTTTCCAGGGGGAGGGCAAGTGCCCCTCTTGCCCCTGTGTGCGGGCGCCCGTGAATGAAATAAGACTGTAGGTCAGTAGAGTGATGTGGTCTACTTTTTTTGCAAACTATTATAATCCAGAAGTGAAACAAAAAGCGGCAAACAGCAATGCATCGGGATGTATCGGGATGCAGGGTGAGAATTCTCGGGTTCAACCCATGGTCTTTAACAGTAAAGTCTTTATAGCACAACTGCACACCCCCAACTTCAAACAAATCAACGTCTGACCCCTCAGTTCTTTCTCAACAATAATTCTCATATTGTAGGGACAGTAGGATTGTCGGAAAGTCAATAATGCCAATAATAATCATGTATAGACCCACTTGTATTACCTACAGCCAAATATGTTGATAATGACCCATGCAACAGATCAGCGGTGACTTTAATACGCACGGGTAACAGGAAACAGGATGAACTAAACTACTAACAGGCTGGAAGAGGATAGAGTCTGAGAAGACAGTGTCCCATGTAAAATTAAGAAAGGACCAATGCAGGAGACTTCAAATTTCAGTTCAGAAATACAGCTGTAATCTTTATTGTAATTACTAATTCAGTGGCGGCGCCAGGATTTCAGTTTCGGGGGGCTGGAGCCTCGCGACGAAAATTTCACATTTTCATCCGTCAAAATTTCTGACGGCTTTTTTTTTAGTCACGGACCCGAAATCTCATGAAAATTTTCCATTGTGACGACTTTTTTTTAGTCACGGACCGAAATCTCATGAAAATTTTCCATTTTCGCCGTCAAAATTTATGACGACTTTTTTATAAAGTCGTCAGCCGAAAATTGTGGATATTTCAATGTAAAAAAATTCGGATGGCCCTTTTTTAGGGGGACTGAGCCTCTTGTAGGGGAGCTTAGCCCCCCCAGACCCCCTAGCGCCGCCACTGTACTAATTATGCAAACTTCTGCTGCTATAAACTTGAAGTAGGCCTAGGTATAGCGCCTGTGAATAAGCTGGTTCCCGCGACTTGGCTTTTGTGGGCGCTGTAGAAGTTTCGAGATTACGATTACGATTACGATTAGCCCCCCCAGACCCCCTAGCGCCGCCACTGTACTAATTATGCAAACTTCTGCTGCTATAAACTTGAAGTAGGCCTAGGTATAGCGCCTGTGAATAAGCTGGTTCCCGCGACTTGGCTTTTGTGGGCGCTGTAGAAGTTTCGAGATTACGATTACGATTACGATTAGCCCCCCCAGACCCCCTAGCGCCGCCACTGTACTAATTATGCAAACTTCTGCTGCTATAAACTTGAAGTAGGCCTAGGTACTGCGTCTAGCACCCGATTTAGTTCTCACCTTGCTTCACTTCTACAGTGTATACGGCATATCATTTGTAAAATAATTTTTATAATAGTCTGTTTATTTATGTTGACCAAAAGTTGGCTATTTTTCTACAATAACAGATTCAAACTAAAGAAATGTAAGCAAAGTGTTCAATTATAAGAAAACTAAATCAGTAGGCTATTAGCCAATACAACCAAGAGTCAAGGAGAAAGTGGTCAATATGAAGCAACGGAAAGATGAACCTGTTGTAGTTTTTTTCAATGATCGACTTCAATACAAGAAAAAACCTGCCGCCCGTGGCAGGAGACAGGAGACCAGCGCATTCCAAGACAACGTGCCTACAAGCAACCACTGACCTCGAGAAGCAGACACTGATGAGCAGCCTGCGATTCCGCCATTTTTATAGACCTTAGCCAACCCTATAAACAGAAACGTAATATGAATATATATATATAAAAATTATCCATACATACATGATACATACATACATACATACATTCATATACATACATACATACATACATACATACATACATACATACATACATACATACATACATACATACATACATACATACATACATACATACATACATACATACATACATACATACATACATACATACATACATACATACATACATACATACATACATACATACATACATACATACATACATACATACATACATACATACATGCATACATACATGCATACATACATACATACACACATACACACACACATATATACATACATACATACATACATACATACATACATACATACATACATACATACATACATACATACATACATACATACATACATACATACATACATACATACATACATACATACATACATACATACATACATACATACATACATACATACATACATACATACATACATACATACATACATACATACATACATACATACATACATACATACATACATACATACATACATACATACATACATACATACATACATACATACATACATACATACATACATACATACATACATACATACATACATACATACATACATACATACATACATACATACATACATACATACATACATACATACATACATACATACATACATACATACATACGTACGTATTATCAATATGAAGACGGCACTTGTCTTCTAACACGTACGATCCGATTCTTTGTTACAGTAACATCATACACGCATCGCTGGGCAGTGGCTTGACCATGGCAGCGGTATAGGCTATGCCATGGCATTGAATTATTAAATCGTCTGAAGCTTAACAAGCACAAGACCCAGTTTAAGTTCTTTGCTATTATATGCCAACAGCTTCACAGCCTTCACTACACGTAGGCTATAGCGAGACGGATGTCGACAGTTCGACCAGAAAATTGTCTCGCAACAATGATCCGTTTCATGTTCGTATAACTGCTGCACTGCAAGACTGCGCATAAACTTATTTATTTCTCCATTTATATAGCGCCCCTTCAAGCTCTCTACTGAACCTACTCAGAAGTGTTCCATATCGCAGTGCGGACACTGCGTCGGAGTTTCACACCGAAGTGCCCGATCTATTGCGATTGAAGGACTCGATCAAGGTCCATACGCGGCGGCTTGAGGTGGATTCGAACCTGCAACCCTCCGGCTGCAAGGCAACGAACTTAACCCACTACACCACCGCGCCTCACATTAATAACAATAATAGCAGGCAAAGTAATAATAAGCTCCCTAATAACTGCTTCTAGGCCTACTGCTTCTGCTACGACCGGGAGTTTTTTTTAATATAGCCTGCGTAGGCCCTTAATTTGTACAAAATGTCTGGTTTGGGTAATACAACTTATACAAGGAGGAGACACTACCGCATATTTTATAAGCGGAAGTCACACGTGGAGAGATGAGCTATTACGCATTAGGGCCTACATACATGTTAACTAGCACCGGGCAGTGAACAGACTCCACGTCTTCTAACTTAAGCCTACTTGAAACCTTGCCATGCCACATTATGTTAAGTATTGCTATTGTTTCAAGCTTTCACTCACACTGTGTACCCTTGACAATGTAATAATAATGATAATTACGACAATTATTTATGTGACCGTTATGACGCCGTAGCACGGCCATGATGTTACAGGTTACAAGGACGCCTAGCGGTGTAAGTCCAAAAGACCTCAACATGCGAGTCCATTATTTATTTAGAGTGAGAATCTACACGTCCTACTGCAAGACCCCAGACTGACCAATGCATTGGTCAATAGACTGACCAATGCATTGGTCAATCTGTTGACCACGATACCGAGACAGGACTTTATGTAGGCCTATTTCCCTAGACCGTTTCGAGCCCCATGGGTCGAGACCGAGATTACATCTCTAAACCTATCTGAACCTTTAGCCTTCCACCCCTGTCGATAAAAGTGGACTCAACTAGTGGCGGTCGTTAATCTTATGCGGGCGAGAGAATTTGCGTTGCAGGCGGGAGACAGGTGTCCCTTAATGGCAGACAAAGAATCCAGGCCACTACAAATCATCCAGGATCACGGCTTTGGCTTCCGTCTATAACTGCGCCATCTATGCATTCGGGGCAATAAACAAATTAGATTGAATATTAATGCTTTACAGTCGCCTACACTGCATTGCAAACTGATTGGAAGGCGCGAGTTCAAAGCATCAGCAGTTTAGAAAGCGTAGATTTTGATTGAAAACGACGCTTATGCCTAGGCGTAAGTAATCCAAGCACCGATCGAGCGTCAGCAATCTGCCTATAGCCCGTAGGCCTATGGCCCTATAATTATAGCAAGAGTGCAAAACAAATATAAATAAATAAATAGCATAATAAAGTCTACTAATAACAAACAGATAAATAAATAATTGATTTGAAGAAACAAAGAAATTTAGCTTTTCAAATGACAACTGTTACGCAACAGTAGCCTACTGCTAAAAAAAACTAAACAGCCTATAGGCCTTGCCTACACAGAATCAAATTTGGGGCTTTTCTGTGGTTGGATGCATTGCCACGGCCTAGGCCTAGTCTGCCTTACCCTGCCTGCCATCGACGTCAGCGCCTGTTAGCTGCGGTGGTGGGTATAGGCCTAACAGAGGAAAAGAAGAGGCGCGGGTTGCGAACAAAGACTTTCCATCAGTTTTTTCCTGTAAATTTATCGTTCGAATGGAGCGCGCATTGGCAGCCCTGTGATAGGCCTAGGCCTACGACGGTCGCTGTTTTGTTCGCAAAGCAGAGACAGCTCTGACAATGCCAGCCCACGACATCCTTTGTTCGGATCTTTAAAAAAACCTGCGCACTGGGCGACACAAAGTCTTCTTAAGCCTTTATGTAGCTTCTTTGTCTTCCGAGCAGATCTATTGGGACAAAAAAACGTCGCAGGGTGAGAGCCAACGTTGCCGCGCGGACTTAAACTCATTGTTCGCGGTCTGTCTGGCCATGGAGAAAAAACATCAGCAGCACTTTGCAAGACATCTCCTCATGTGGCGCTATATAAATGATCTGAATGAATCATTGCATGGATGGGTGATTGATCTAACCTACATAAAGAAATTACATGAAATTCGTTCTAGAAAGATAAATTCCCTCCGAGGACATGAGGGCCTTTATGAACGAATGAAGTATATATATAGGCCTATGATATAATCAATAAATGAATGCATGATTCAGCATGAATAAACGAATGATAGAACGACAGACCTATACTGCTATCATTCAATCATTTTGAAAAGTTATATAGCGCCCCCTCAAGAAGACTACTCGGAGGCGCTCCCAGCACAGCCACGGCTAAGAAATACAACTGCAGAAAGCAGGCCTTTGCTTTAGTTCCACCTTTCTTGTGCTTAACATTTAATTTAGGCCGGTTTTCGTGTCAGGTGTAACTTCGCTTGTATTGGACTTTTCTTCCTATATACCGGTAGTCTACTATAGCTGGGGTATATACCGGCGTTTCCCGGGAAATTTAGGATTCGCCCCGCTCCCGGCCAATTCCTTACATCCCCACCCTCACTGCATGCCAGCTCCCCAACCGCCCGCTCCCCACCTACCCCACCCCATTTCTGAATTGTAGTGTTGAATTTGAAGAAACGGATATCAGTTTCCATTATCATAGCAAGCTTTTCGATCGGGCCTACAGCAGAAATTCTTTTTAGCGTGCAGTTCTACACAAAATGTACTGTTCTAAAAATTAATGGATTTATGGACTTTGTGCAGTTGTAGAAGCAATTCTGTGCAGTTAAAAATAGTAAAAAAGTCATCCGTTTGAAATTCCGGTAACTCCTCCCGCGCGTATTAATATACGGACATCCCCTAATTAGGCATATATATATATATATATATATATATATATATATATATCGTGTTGTAGCTTGTGTAAAAACTTAGGCCTATATTGACTTAATCATAGCCTCATAGGGAGGCTAGCTATAGGCCTATGCTTGAAATTATAACCTCATGAGGGTTTGTTAACGTTGGTTCACTTTTCATTTCAACTCCTCTGCTTATTATTACTGTTATTACTATTATTATGCCTATAATTGTTATCGTTATTATTATTAAACTTTCATTTATAAATTATAAAGCGACTAAGCAGAAAAGAATCCTGCACGAAAGCGCATATAGTCTAACTGGGAAGCCAGTGTATAGCTGACGAAGGGTGGGTGTAATGTGGCCACACACTCACAACTCTCACGACAGTAGGCCTATAGAGTCAAGTTCCAGACAAGCTTTGCAGCCTAATGAACAGTGGTAAGAGACTGAAGAGTTATAATAGGCCTATATACAAGAAATTTTGTATTGCAAACAAACAGTAGGCCTACGTCGTAGGCCTAGACCCTATAATAGGCTACATCTATAGATACAAAAACAAACATGCAAGTCTTCGACACATCATAGCCTATAGTTTCGACGTCAACAGACAACTATGTGGCAGCAATGGGTACGAATAGTGCAGTGGTTTGGGTGAGCAGTGGGAACGCCGAAGAAGGGCTTATTAGATCCCATGCGTTTTCATGATGAGCAGTGGGAACGCCGTTCCCATCCACTTTAAATTTAAACCCTGCAGGCAAGAACAAACTGATCAACTCTGTCTTCGGTCATTCGCCAAGCCAAGCTTATCTACCGTAGCGAAATCGTGTTTGTTTCCTCATTTTAGCCTATAATAGCCTATGGACCTATCGTGAATATAATATTCAGCGCATTGTTGGTGTGCCTTTGTTTCACTTCGAATAGGCTAGTGCATTGTGCGGAATTCGGTAAAGCTGGCCTAGGCCTACACAGCAAATAGGCCTATAAACTGGCTCGCTTAACTACATCGGTAAGAGCGCAAGCGCGCGTCTGTACGCGACTCTGTGAAAGAGAGCGTGCGGGCCGCGGTTCGCTTCCCGAAGGTCACTATTTCAGAGATTCAAAATCTCGGGTTAGCACGGTCCGTACACGGGGATCTAAATGGCCTGGCGAGTGGCGACACATCTTTGAAATGGTAGTGTCGTTAAGTAGGCTAAGCTTATCTAACAACACATGCGCATATAATTATAAACTCTGTCACTGCTGGCACTCTATCAGTGCCAATCGGCCCAGTCCCAGGCCTGGATAAAGGAGGAGGGCGACACTAATCATCTTTGTTATAAGTCTTATGACACAGAGTCGACAAACAGCAACTCAAACAAAGCGCACAAATACACCCAGAGGCCTACATAAAATGAGTAAAATGCATAATTGCATATAGGCCTATCTCCATACAAAGACAATCCTCCATACGTAGACTATACGATCCTAAGTAGGCCTAGTGCAGGCTTGCATTAATCATGCTAATGCACTCTATCTAGTGTGTGTCTAAAGGGTAGCCTACACCTTAACAGACGATTGTGGATCGTGGACGGCCACGGTCTCACTATGAACTGATGAAGCAGCCATGGACTGTATTTTAACATGATGTCTTGTTACATGTTTAACGACACCGCCATATCAAAGATGATTAGTGTCGCCCTCCTCCTTTTATCCAGACTTGGGACTGGCACTGGCAGAGAACAACCAGTGGCGGAGTTTGGAACGGCGCAGTATAGGACCTAATGAGACAGGCCCTATAATTTTATGCAGGCCCATATAACTGAAGTCTATAGGCCTGTCCAGATAGGCATGGCATGGCAGGGTGCTGGTTCCATCACATTCAATAATATTAATCAATTAGGAAACCAACATTGTAGTCCTAATATTTTTATTGCGCCTTCTTTCTGTGCAAACGCGCCTCTTCACGGAGTCTTCTTTCAATCTATAGTCAGTAGGCTACCTGCCATGGCATTAACAGCGGTCAATCATTCAGACTTTCTTGTCTATGTGGGTTTTGTCTACTACTGAAACTCCAGCTCAACAGCTTCACCTCAAAATCAAGGTAGCCTACTATAGCCAATTCTTACTGCAACCATTGCCTGTTCGTAGGCTACATATTATTATTAAACGGAGATAAGCCCAGTCTCCGGCCATACACTCGACAGCTATTCCTATGTTGAAACTGGAACCCAGTGCTCTTGGTCAGAGGTCATATTGTTATGACCTGTGTACGTCAATCCCGGCTGGCTATCCAGTTTCCTTCCTAAATGTCATATTTTGCTTCGACCTGGAGGTTGAGGCCACTTCTCCAATGCTGTACGATCAACAGCGCCAGGGTCGGGCGCAGTCGATAGAATCTTTGACGACTGCCGTCGGCACTTCGCCCAGACGGGAAGGAGGGGAGGGAGACCGATCGCCGCCCGTGCCTAGTCGGGCTCCTGCATATGGCACCAAAAACCGGCCACAGCTGCTACTGCTGCTGCTTACGACTAACCTGGCTCAGCAGTAGCGTGATGCTGCTTATGCCCAGCGAACAGCCAATCATACTGCGCCGTTCATACAAAGTCTTTGTTCAAACGCTACCTTCGGCTTTTTCAAGCGAGTGCTAAACCGATCTCTTATCAGTCGAGGACGAGACAACGCAGTAAGCATCCACCAGATAACATTCGTAGCTGGGTAAAAACACGCTTCGGTGTTTGGAATTTACGCTTCGAGAACGGAAGAGTTTTAAGTTTATTTGCTCAAACATTACGGTAATCGACAACTGTGATGGTAGGAAACGGCAAAGCGATCATGTCGTTAGGGTATTAAGAACTAGGCTAAGCATAATTTCGATGGCACTGTACAGAATGGTGGTCGTTGTCACTAGTAGGATTATTAAGATTTTGTCCCGGTATTCACTAAGGATTTAAAAGTCCGCATCGCCATTACATCACATAACGTTGTTCAGTTTACCGAAAGCTATTTTCTGTAAAAATTGTAGTGACCCATTTCCGCCTTTGTTGTCTCGCATCGATCGCAGCTTCTTTGTCCGAGTTCTTGAATCCAATAACAAAGACGCTATATTTGGCGAAGCCATATTCTGCAGACTATAAATAAACTACGAGGAGGCAACTAACCAGCTCGTTGAGGGTTTCAAGTGAGGTCAGTGCTGCTCGATTATTTCAGCAGCTGTACTGTCTTCGTTTGATATCAGCTGTCGAGCTTTTCTGCAGTATTTCATCAAGGACTTGGCACAGCGCCAACCTTACAGTATGTTGTAAAGTGCACTCGCTGGATGCCCGTCTCGGGAATGATACAGACGCTGGTGAGGTCTAGTCCAGAAGCTATCAGTTCCTGGCACGTGACAAACAATTAGGGTGTTGTAACGTAATTACAGATGCACTGAATATAACGGTGATGTGATACCTAAGGTCTAAGCCAGAGGCTTCCAAAGTTTTTGAATCAAGGACCCCTTTAATTTTCGAGGACTAAGTAGGCCCTTATTTAGAAAGAAAAATAATTACTTAAAAGCTAAAATTAAATAAATGAATTTTCAGACCACTCTTGCAGATTCTCCACTACAATCCTTCACAGGTTTCTCTTGATACGCGGACCACAGTTTGAAGTTCTCATTTATAAATGAACTTCAAGAATTTTCACTGCTCACATTTAGAAATTTTTTCATGCATACCGTAGGTTTCTAATTAGGTCCATGCCTAATCGAAAGATATTTCTTACTGATAATCGTCTATGTTAAAATAAGTGAGATGAGCTTGAAGACTTATTCCCACACAATCCTAATTAGGACTATGTGTAAAAATATAAGAATCCAGAAAGTTAGACTAATTCACTTCCAAATGAGTTCAGAATGGCATGATTTTCATTGCAATCTGCATCAAATAAAAGAATTCAGTTCGAGTCAATATTATTATCACTCGGGTTTGAAATGAATTAAAAGAATCTGTGTTAAACCCACCAAGTTTCGAAATAAATACACTGAAGATACAACCGAAATCAGAGATCTTGTTCAGATGTGAAAGCACTTGCACTGCATATTTTGGGTTCCATAAATGAATTGAAATTGAAAGTGGTGACTTAAGAACTAGTAGGAACAGAATATCCTTTGAAATTAAAAAAACATTGTTTTATAGTGATTTGTAGCAAATGAAACATCATTTTGTTCCTGAACCTGGGTATTAGCTTTCACCCTCTTTATAATGCATCTTTTGTGGTTGTAGGCTAATAAGTAGGCCTTTAGTGTAACAATAGGCTACTGTAGCGTTTTATTGAGGATCTAAGAGCTGAATTAACTTTGGAACCTTCATTTCTGACTGCATTAGCCTATATAAGAATTTCAAGTGATAATCGTCTGTGTTTAAGTCAGATGGGTTTTAAGGGTTATTCGAACACAGTCACAATCACACACAGTGAGCGCCATTATATACGCCTACACCACATAGTGAAAAAATTCCTCACGAGGATAAGCAGCCATAGGCCTATTAGCCTACCCTATATACTAAGAGAAACGATCGAATTCAGAAATAACTTACGATCTGGCAGGGGTCAGAGCCCCAATTTCTAAGTTGAATTGAAAGTCGGGATACTAACCACTCGACTATTGCACAACTCTGCAGTTCCTCAGATCCAAAATTAGGCAACTATAGACAACACGAACCAATTTTACTACGACGAACCACGATTGAAGCCCATGACTAAGCCCAGACACAACAGTCAAGGGTCACAGCGTAAGCCAACACTCCAACAGTTAGGCCTACTGTTTGCAGCAGAAAATTAAAAAAATGCAATTAGACAGACAGGGATGTTAGTTTCATTAAAACTGAAGACTTCTGCAGTCACGTGCATAATTGTTGAGAGCACTTAAGAGGCTTAGATCCGGCTAGGCGGCAACTTCAATTATTAGGCTACCAAAGGGTTTCTTGTTTCAAAGACCACATCGTTAACGGTGTCCGTATGTTTATTAGAAGGGATGTGTCATCCCTTCTAATAAACAAATTGGTTGGCGGGAAACTGGGTCATAGCCTGATTGGCATTCTCAAACCACGCCCACCCTACTAGCGTAAACAAACCCATTTTGTCCTCAACATAAACGACCCAGTTTCCTACTTGTCGATTGGGCAACCTATTTCAGTTGCTTCGTGCCGCATAGGTTCGCAAATGTCTGACTTCCCAACACAAAAGGGTTACTTCCCTAAGGGGTAAAACAGGAAGGTGACCAACGTCCTCCGTGGCCACCTTCACGTGGTACGAACTGTTAGTACCTTCCCCAGGGAGGTGAACGAACGGGCACGGGCCGCACGGCAGGCAAACCCTGCTCCTCCTCCCTCTATGCCATCAGAAAGCTAAAACCCATGGCCTCTCCCCTCATCCATCCATAATGTTACCAAAGCCACAACCGTTGCTAAACTACTCTATGCCTCCCCATCCTGGTGGGGCCTCACTCTGGCTTCCGACAAAGAACGCCTTGAAAAACTCCTAAAAAGAGCTAAACGCCTAGGTTACTTACAGCAAACCTTTCCAACAGTCTCCGAACTTGCCAACATAGCCGATGCAAAACTCCTCTTCTCCATTATACACAACCCCAAACACGTACTTCACCAACTCCTACCTCCTCTCCGATCCCCTTCCTCTCACCAATTAAGACCTAGAACACACAACTTCACTCTCCCACTTAAGGACAACTCCCAATTTATTCCACGATCGTTATATAAAAATATATACTAGCTTATTTAAGACTAACTAAACGTACTTTGAACTTCAATTAAGCGAGTTCACCATCTCAGTGACCTTTCGTGTGCGCAAGCGCAGTGGTCAAGGTCAATGCTACAATAGATGGTGTATATACAAAAAGTTCGGAAAATTAATGACTCGCGCATTGCGAATTTGTAATCTTTAGGCTACAATTATAATTCAACATCTATTGTAGCATTGACCTTGAATACTGCGCACGCGAAAGGTCACTGAGGTGGTGAACCCGCTTATTATTCTTTTTCACTCATGTTAACATTTTCTGCGTTATTGTCAGAATGTCTTTTTCTCAATAAAACGAATATAATAATAATAGGAAGGCAACGGCAACCACCTCTGTACTATATGCCAAGAAAACTATTATTATTATTATTATAACATTGTTACAAAGGCATTGTGGAAGAAAAACAGATGGCGTTCCCACGTTGGACTGCTACCGAGATTCTCTGAAATACGAGCTTGTCTCGAGTCTGTCCTGTGTCACCTTGGTTAACCTCCGTCCCAAGTCTAGCACAAAATTATTATTAATATTATTTTTAATATATTTTTTATTACCCTGAGGCACTTTGTTCCCCGCCAGGGACTTATTATTATTACTTTCTATAGGCTACACTAAGCTTTTTTATCCCTCAGGTGCTCAAAACAATATATACAGAGATGAAATTATTATTTTTATTATTATTATTATCATTCCATCACTAAGGAAACCAAGACTCTGAAGAGTCGTCTCAACACAGCTCAGGGAGCGTGGCAATGTTCCAACGAGGCAGATGGCGTCCCCCCGTTGAAGAGCCACCGAGATTCGCTAACAGGTATGATGTCGCCATTGGATCATGGGTTGCATAAATGCATAACTTATCCTTTCCAACTCAATTATTATGAACTGCTGTCCTTCTTTGGAAGGCAGCATATTTGCCTCACAATTAATTGGAACTCCCTGTAAATTGTCGATGGATAGAGGCTGCAGTCTTCACTGTTCATCTGGGAATTTTACAGTAACCTCCCCACCACCCCAGTTAAATCGATGATACATGGAAAAGATGACTGACAGTTTCTTAACAGAGGTTCTCAAGAAAACAAAACAGTGGTAGCATCAAGCAATCTATGCTACTGATATAGACTTCGATACTTATACGTTTCGATACATCACATAAATGATTTACATCATGAACAGTTAACAACACTCGAGTCTGTGATCCTGGTCCAGCAGGCCTCAAACTATATTAAACTATTCAAAGATAAGATCTAAACTTCAAATTCTGTCCCGACAAATTTCAAAACGACTACATTAATCTTCATTTACATCGGAAGGTCTAATGCAATCAGGACATAATTTGCAAGCAAATCGGTACGAAAATTCCAACATGGCTGAAAGAAATCAAACGTTGTTGGATAATTAATTATAGCTCTAAGTACGTTCACACCGATGGTTAAAATCTCTATAAGGTTGTCAAAGCCTAGTGTGTATGCCTGACAAAGAAATCATTCAGCACAGCTATGTACAAGCCTATATCAAAATTAGTTATCCAGAAGTGTGGTCCTGTTCAGGTACAAACCCAAAAATTGTAACCACTGTACAGACAACCTTTTTGTACAGGAGACACGGCCTGAAAACAAACTCACAGGACGTGAACACAGCAAGATAAGGGCAAAGCTAATACTTCCTTCATGGAGGGGACCTTTATTAATCATCAGCCACAAGTTGCTGTCCGTTAACAATTACCAAGTTCAAAATTGAAAGTGTTTGGTATGATTGCTGTAATCAACTATAGAATTTGGGTAAAAGAACACTGTTGCTCCAATTGGGGCAAACAATTTGCACACAACAAGCTAGTTATTTATTGAACCTTTGCCCCTTGGGATAAGTCAACAAAAGAAACACAGTGGCATTTATGCATGTACCCATTGACCCTAGATGACCTGTTAGGTCACTAAAGCAGTACATCACTGGTACAGTTAATTAAATGTCTCATGAGTTACATCACAAAGGGGCTCGTTATTCACATGATACTGGCAACATTAACTATTCAATTTTGCTCATGTATTTCAGTCAAAAATATCAACATAAAATCATGTGAAATATAAAATAGTTTCCAGCAGTACAACTGCAATGCAAAACTCTAGCATTTGCTCCTGCAAAAAAACTCATGTAAAGTAATATTTAATTTACATAGAACAATTTATATATTATCGACCTCCACAACATCTACTTGATGGTATGCACGTGCATGATTATATCCATGACATTCATTATTATTCCTACTATTACTGTTCTTAAACTAATAATAATTAATTTTATTATTGCTAACCTATTATCATTTTTATTAATACATAGTTGATTTAACCATTTTATTATTATTATACTTCTGTCATAATGATTACAATTATGATTTTTAAATAACATCTGTCACAATGGGTCAACAGGTTCCCGGTAGTAGGCGTCTTCATGACAGACTAGAAAGATGAATCATGGCAGCCAACGACAGAGGATATAAAAAACCAGGGCTATGAAGATATGACAAAGGCTTAAGGATAGGTGGCAGCACTGACAGACAATATCAGCAACGTTCGACTTCACATTTAAACTGCCGACTGTATGATTCATTGATCGGATTGTGCGTTCATTCATCCACGGCTGCCTGCGAGTGACTGAGATTAGTCAGAGACTGACTGGACTGATTGTATGAGAACAGCATTCAGTTTATAATAATAACATGATTCACCGCCAGTTTCACTTTTGCAGCCATTGGAGGAACAGAGTTGTTGACGAGTAATTGGAGGATTTGTTATTCTCTGCTCCGCATGCCAAGTACAAAAATGAATTTAATAAAATTTACATGCTTTACACTTATAAGGCTACCCTTAATACCAAGTTGCCAGTCATATAATTATTATATAAGATATCCACTATAACAATACAATAAAAATGGTCACATTGGAGTTTCCATTTAGTGCTAACTTCGGGTGGTATACTAACTGCTATGCAATACTGAACCCAAAACAATGGATGAATCACAATTGGGGTTGACATAAAACTTTGGCAGCATATTCAAAATTTTTCAACAAGGTTTTGAGCCCCAGACTTCACTGAAATAGAGGACAGATAATTAATCAGTCCTTTCTTAGCGTCACGAGGCCATTCAGAAGACAATGTCTGTGTATCAATGATGAAAATGATTACTGTAACTTGAACAAAGGCTGGTACCTGCAGCCAGTAATAACAAAGCAAAAAACTACACAATGAAAACATCTCTGCATGACAACAAAACTCCTACAATTGAATCGAGACCAAAAGCAACTTTTTCCACATGATTTGTCTGTTTCTGCAAGAACGTGATAAAATTATTCAACAATATCACTAACAAAAAAATTACTAAAACTTGTCAAATAAATTTTTGAAAAGATAATATTATTTAAATGAATACCATTATAATCATAACAATGAGTCAGAAACCAGTGAAGAGAACCATACCAAAAGTACCCTTCTTTCTACCTACAGACAGCAAATAATAATAATAATAATACAATAATAATAATATTAATATTAATAATAATAATACTAGCCATTTCAGAACATTGGCCCCCCCAATTTCTAGAATCCCAAGGGAACATATGTACCTTGGAGAAAAAATTTGATGTGATAACTTGTCAGAAGTTCTCTCGTACTAAAACCGGATTGTTAAAGCAGAAACATTTAAATCAAATCCTTTTGTTCGAATGCATTCTATAAATTGATATGATCAAGACATTTGTGATCGAACTGCAGCTGAATCGAATCGAACCAAAGTCAACAGCATTACTAGAATGACATCAGAATGCTTTACACGTCCCGCTCATACATCATGTTCGGCGAAAAACGGCAAACAAAAGCTGAACAATTACAGTCCAACAGACTATTTACAAATTAATGATGCTGATGATTCACGTCTTATTCACTGAAATGTCTCACTTCATATATCGTTTCTTTCCTAACAAAACAATGCAAAATTGGGAATGCAGATAACAATGGTGATGACAATGACGACGATGATGATGGTAACGATGATGATAATGATGACATCTATTCAACGACCAAAGACCTTCCAAAGACACTCGTCTAGAACAAAAGACCCAGCACGTACAGAATGTTGGTCAATCAGCTGGTTAGTCAGTCAGTCGAATCCAGAAACAAGGATGGTGAGCAACTGATGCACTCCAGTGAGCAACTGATGCACTCCAGCGAGCAACTGATGCACTCCAGCGAGCAACTGATGCACTCCAGTGAGCAACTCACTAATTCAGTCACTAGTTCATTCGTTCATTCAGAGCATTTATGTAGCACCCCCTTAGACCAGCAGACAGCGAAGGATGATGTATCAATGGAGATGATGATGGTCAACCGGTTTAGGCGAGTTTGTCGGAGTAACTGTAGAGCGTTGAAGTGGTTTAGATTCCAACAGCTTTGGAAACACGGAGTCTCTGAAACTACGATGACGATGACACAGAATCGAAGGTCAATGAGTCGCGTCCTATTATGAATCCTCCATTGGTTCCTGTTCCTCGGCGATGTCCGTCGTACTGTCCGGTCGATTTCTGAAAAGCAAACCAGGAATAAACCGAAGTTTTAACCGAATCTAAAGCAAAGCCAATAGCACAGATTCACTTGTCTGTTGATAAGCATTTGAATCCTTAATCAACTTTATCACAAAGTCTGGCTGGCGAGAAGCACGCATCCTTAAGAGTCAAATCAGAAAGTGCTTCCGGCATAGAAACATCTGCACGCATGCACGCACGCACACACATACACACACACACTAAATACTCAAGAGTTCTGAGTTCTGACGGAACCAAATCCATTCCCACAAGCAATCAAATATTGTCTAGGTCTGATATACCCAAATAATTATCAATTTAAAAATAAATCTGTTTTTTTATCGTCGCTATTTTGAAGCCATTATTTGAGCATTTGTGACCGCGCACGAGATTTCCCGGCCAAAGTCGATAATATTGAAACCGAGTAAATCGAGCGGAAAGGTCATGAAGGGGTAAATCGGTCAAAAAAAGGTTTTTTGGATAATATTAATCCTTTATATTTCAACTTCTAAATTCAAAAGTTGCATGACGAACAGAACAGTATAAATATTTTAATTTGAATTTTTTGTGCATCTGGTGCCTTAATTATATCCCTGTTTTGGCCGAGTCAAGCGGGCGTTTATTTAAAATTTGCCAACGATATTCTTATGAGAGCTGATTAATTAATTATTCATGTCCTGAACTACTTTTTCCCGCTGGATCGATCTGTGCAGTTAGAAAGTGCGTATGAATACAGCCTAATTTACTATGATTTAAAATGTGAACAGGTCATCATGCGCCGCGACTTTGGCCGGGTGTCCCTTTATGGCTAATTCTGGTCAGTAAGCTTTGCTTTAATGGCAGCGGATTTTGTTTTGCAATGTGCAGAATTCTTTTCTCAACCCAACTGTGCACAAAATAAACAGTTTAAATGCTTTAATAATTAGCAATAAACAAATTTTAGAGATTCCTAGCGTTGACTGAGCCCATGACCCTTAGCGCCATCTGATGAATACGAAATTACTATGATATAGTACGGCCGAAGTCTTGTAAACAAACCTAATCGCGCGATGTTTAAAATGATTTTACAGCTTATTTGAATATAAATTTCCGAGAACATCAATTTGTATAAGTTACAAATGTCTACTTGAACAAACGTGATGTGAAAAGTGACGATTCGAGTGATTTTAATGAATAACCTGATGCCGATAATAGCTGTCTCGCGTAGGCTACGCCAAGTTAACGAAATGCACGCTACTGTGCGGAGACTCGTATTTAAATCTTTACCATTCCTTCAATTTAATTCTCCAAGAAAAGCCGTTGACACCATTGGAAAGAGCAGAAAATTTTATGTTTAGAACATATTACTAAATTCTGATGAAAAATCTATTGACTTTTGTGTGATTCTTGTAATGGATGTAATTTTCAACTGGCGATTTCTCCTTAAAACGATTTCTCATAATGCTAAGACTCTAAATCTTTAAAAAATTATAAAAATTTCTTTTCAAAAGATGCAAATATGCGGTTTTCACCAATTTGATCAACTATATCTGTACTATTTAAAACAAACTTAAGCTCATTTTATGAAATTTTCACCTTTGGCCGGGAAATCTCATGCGCGGTCACATTTATTGAAAACCAGCTCAGACAAAATTCGCTTCTTACACCACAGTCCTCTGGTGTCAAGCAGTGCAACTGAAAGGGTACAAGGTAACTCCAATTATATGGTTAACTGATTTTATGGACGCAGTGTTGACATCCAACAAATCCAACAATGATGAAAACAGATGCAGTTCAACACACAACAATACACGGAGCATTTCTGAGAGATGCTTACTGAATACAGGTGGCCTGGCTGGAGATGACAGAGAGGCAGGCGAATGCTGAAACCGTTTCAGCTTCCTCATGCAGATGCTGCTGGGCCTCCATGAAGGACCAGCCAAGCGTCTGAACATAGAGACTGAGACACGGCCAAAACGCACCTGAAACACATCGTCTCGTCTCGATAAATTTTTGCAACACATGAATTCGAACGTGTGTGAAAAACACGTAAGAAAGTGTGTATGTTACACAGGCTATTGAATGGTGGTGTTCATGTATGTTTTCCCTACATCCATAATATCGTGGGGCGTGGTGGTGTAGTGGCGGGTTTGAAGCCTTGGAAACGGAGGGTTCCAGGTCTGAATCCACCTCAAGCTGCCATGTAGGGACCTTGAGCAAGTCCTTCACTAGCAATTGCTCATGCGCTTTGGCGTGAAACTTCAATGCAGTGTCCGTGCTGTAGTCGGGAGCGACTCCGAGTACAGAGCTTGAATGGGCGCTATAGCAAATGCGAGAAGTAAATAAATAAATAAATATTATACAAGCTATGCTGGCCATCTGTAGTACATTTTTAAAATGTGACTATTATACCATGTGTCATCTAGGCCAAGATATTTCTAGCTTATGTATATAGCATAAAAATGCTCTGGAAAAAATTTTGATTTATGAAAAACTGAAATGCATTGACTTCGTCAAGTTGAAATGGACTGCAAGCATTCAGAATGACATACACTGTTGTTGGATTGTGGTTTTGAGAGTGTCAATCGCTGGCTGGCAGGGACTTCTAAAGCGTTCGCTTTCTGATGGTGGTTCAACCTGAACAAAACAATGTTTATGTATAATCAGTAGTTACACCTCCACACTAAAAGTTATTCACTTACATTTTGAATCATTGAACAATTTATAACCTCAAGGAAAATGCAAGATTATTCCACCACAAAATTATCACTTACATGGCCTATGACAAATCCAACACTCAAATAGGAGACAAACAAGACAAACAAATATGCAGAACTAAGAACCACTCTAACGACATCTGTCATGCATAGTCAATACTTTGCATTGTGATGGCGGATTCCAGTCACAGCTACTCTGTGGCTCTGTCATGAAATATTTGTAATTACTTATAATGAAATATTTTTAATGTCACGACAATGCCATTTTTGTTCAAGGCAACTTTATCTGTGAGTGACCAGTGGTGGACAGTGCAAAAAAAAAATTAATTAAATGTTGCAAAAGAGGGATGGAGGGATGAGGAAGAGAGAAGGTAAATACGAAAGGGAAGGAATTGTGTGAACACAATTATGTGGGGCAATCACACCCTTGTTGTCATGCACAAGACATAAATAGGTGCCTGCTTCAAGAAAACCTATAACAAAATATCATAACCTTAAGAAATTGAATGGATGCTAGACAAATGTTGCGTTCATCTATCAACGAACCTGTTGATCGAGAAGAGCTCGCAGGCAGATTTCCGCTCCATCGCAGAGTGGCTTTAGTTCGTAGCCACCTTCAAGAACGAGAACAATCTTCCCAGCAGCGAGTGACATGAGTTGCTGCGTCAT
The DNA here is from genome assembly GCA_949752735.1 of Lumbricus terrestris. Classification (NCBI taxonomy): domain Eukaryota; kingdom Metazoa; phylum Annelida; class Clitellata; order Crassiclitellata; family Lumbricidae; genus Lumbricus; species Lumbricus terrestris. The sequence continues at coordinate 58,177,916 of OX457038.1, forward strand.
GAAACCAAAACCTACAGGAAAATTAGATCGTCATCACGACAAGAAAACCAACTGCAAACAAGTCTTTCAATCCTTCGTTATCTAACATAACATAACATAACTGGGCTGGGTTGGGAGTGATCCCAAGTAGTAACCTAAAGGGTGCTATAGAAAGCTCCGTAATAAATAAATGAATGAATGAATGCATAATAGCTGTACAACAAAACATTTAAATTCACTATGTACCGTGAGTAAGAGTTCTTGTGAATAGATTAGCAGAAGTCAGCATGTGTAAATTTTGCATAAAAGATCTGGCAATTGTTATGAAAAAATAGTAGTAACTTTATGCATATCATAACAAATAGAAAAATTATGATGACAATGATGATGACAGTGGTAAGTATAACAATCACTGGGAAAACGTAATCATTCTAGAAAATTCCGCAGATTGTTAACTCAGTACATATGCGACATTCTTAAAGTATGCAATGAAATTGCTCAGACACACAAACATACATATATAGGGACAATATCATATATATATATATGATACAAATGATCATCTCTGGTGACTCTAGGACTCAGTGGGTCCCTGTTGTGTTGGGTGTCCCTCAGGGGTCTGTCCTAGGCCCGCTCTTATTCATCCTATACACGGCTGGCATTCCCTCCCTTTTCCCCAACCATTCTGCTACTGGCCATCTTTTCGCTGATGATGTCCAAGCCTATGTGCATGGACCCCCTTCAGCTCAACTTTTTCTTGCGAGCCAAATTGACGCTCTATCTCAAGATCTTCATCTGTGGATGTCGTCCAATCGTCTTTCTTTGAACTCTTCCAAAACCCAGTTGATTTGGTTTGGCACTTCCAAGCAGCTCCAAAAACTTGACTACTCGGTACTCTCTCAAACTTTTCCTCACTTCAACTTTTCGTCTAGTGTTCGAGACCTAGGTGTCACCCTAGATAGTTCTCTAACTTTTACCGAACACATATCCAAGCTTACTCGCTCTTCCTACTTCCAATTAAGGCGGCTGAGGGCTATTCGCAAATCTGTTTCATCTTCGATCTTTACCTCCATTGTCCACGCCTTCGTCTGTTCTCGGATTGACTATTGTAATTCTGTCCTTGCTGGCCTCCCTAAGGTTCGGCTAGCTCCCCTACAGTCCGTACTCAATGCTGCTGCGAGGCTCATTGCCCGTCTTCCTCGATTCTCACACATATCTACATTCATGGCTGAACAACTTCACTGGCTTCCACTCTCAGCTCGCATACAATTCAAAGTTCTAAGTTTAGTTCTCAAGTCTCAACGAGGCCTTGCTCCGACGTATCTTTGTGATCTCATACTTCGCCCCATTTCGGCCACTTCGCTGCGTCCTCTTAGGTCCTCAGATCGGCTTGACCTCTTTGTTCCTCGCGTCAGGACCGCCATGGCTCAATCCAGATCATTTGCCTGCATAGGTCCCTCCCTATGGAATGGTCTTCTCCCATCCGTTCGCTCTGCCATCCTCTCTGGTAGTCTTTCGTCATCTTTCTCTTGTCTAAAGACCTGCCTTTTCTCTCGGAGTTGAACGCACTGGGAGCGCTTCTGAAAGGCTCTTGCTGCAAGAAGCGCTTTACAAATGGTCAGATACAATACAATACAATAATTATATAGGGGCTATATACATATACTATATATATATTATATATATATATTCATAAGATATTCAGATTACATCCTAGTTATGCATAATATGGAAAGCCAGCTTGTCTATAGCACAGACGATTGCTGTCCTGCCAACAGTATGAGATGCTCTTTCTACCTCTTGCCCATTGCCATCCAGACACGTCACCAGAGGGCTTTTGAAATATGTTGAAGATTCATTTATTTGTGTCATTTATAAGAAGCTGTTTAAGTGCATTTGCAGTATATCTTATTATATAATCTAGTGCTCAACAAAATAATAATAATAATAATAATAATGATAAAAATCATAAAATTAATAGCAACAACAACAGCAAATCATATCTGAACACAGGCTAAAAAGAGTTCAAGTATAGTTGTAGTGTAAAGATCTGTGACACAGAGAATAATGTGAGGTGGAGTATCGCTAGTAAATTTTAATGGATCATTATACTATGTATGAGTTCAATAGACAGACAGCAGAAGAAGAAAATCATGATTGAAAAATGAGCTTCAAGTACTGAAGTCTGAAGTACCCATGAACAACAACAAGAGGTAATAGGATCAGAGGAAGATAAGCTTAGCTTCACTGCAACATTTGAAGAAAGATCGAGATAAGAAGATGTCAGGAGAAGAGCAGATCGTGAAACTACAAAAGGTGCATAGATTCACAACAATGCAAAGACCCATGTTATCCACACTATCAAAGGCATTGTGTAAATCAAGAGATACGTGAAGCAGGTATTCAAGAATTCTAAAGATATTAATCAGACAACAAAGAGGTCTATCATTAGCCAGACAGTCCTTATCGAGATCAGGTTTTTTAAACAGAGGAATGACAAGAGCAGTTTAAAAAGCACAGGAAAACCGTCTTCACAAAAGAAGAGATTAACATGATGAACAATGACAATGTACGACACACAAGAATATCCAATGTAGCTACACAAGAATATCCAATGTACGACACACAAGAATATCCAATGTAGCTCAGATTAAGTTAGAAGTTCAGCAGGCAGAATTTTGGAGAACCTTGACATCGCTTTGCCCTCAAGGTCATCACAAGAACAAATCAATGAGTTCATTTACAATGCTCCACTGTTCCCACGAGTTCTGCTAATGTTATTCAAAACTAACATTTTTCTGCTGTTTCTGGGCTGGGCTGGGCTGGGCTGGGCTGGGAGGTCTCTGAGTAGATACCTTGATACCATACTCTGTAAATTCTTGGAATCAATGAATAAATGATGGAACTGACATCGAGAAGTTACAATTAAGAATAGTTTCACAGCTGACAAACTCTTCAGTACGCAATTCTGTCACTTTTATATTCATCTTTTTCTAAGGAAATGCCATAATTATGACGTTAATACAATAAGTAGCAATTAATTCCGTCATGTTATCATCAATGGTCTTAATGAAATATAATAATGAGAGAAATACTATGGATTGAAAAAGACATAAATCCCCCAAATTTCTACCCTTTTATGCTACCGTTTCCTTGCAGAGAGATCGTCTCTCAACTGTGGATACGAGGGTTATCATAACTATGAGAAGTTTATGATTAGCAGAAACCAAGATGAAACTCCAAATCCTGTAAATTTTCAGGTCTGGAGGAACTCAATATTTCTTGGTAAAATAAAAAAGATTTCTACTAATAACAAAACTAAGATTAGACTACTGGTAAACAGCATCAACGTAAACAGCATCAACGTACACTGTGGACTAAGGTTGTAGCCGCCAAGTGGCTTTGCATGGCCTGCCGCTGCATCGAATCCAGCTGAAACCATGACTAGCTCTGGACGATACTCCCGTGCAATCGGCATCACGATGGTTCTATGCCATAATATAAAACATCACATATTATTGTGCATACAACGTTTAATAAATATCTAGCTATATATGGATAATTTTGGATATATGCAATTATACATATTACATACAATGTAATACATGCGCACACACAAATGCATATATATATATTAGGGTGTCCCAACAAATATTTTTCCCGAAATTTGCTATGCAGTCCCCCTAAAAAGTTTCCTTATGGTCCCATAATAACACCTGTAAAATTTTATGAGACCACACAAATATTTAGGGGTCCCTCAAGCTACCCAAATTTTACCCATATTGACATAATTTGCGCCTGATGTGTCCAACTTCTAAATGCCTTTAGATTCCAACCCTTGATCCTATTATAACAAATTTAATACCATTGGAAAGCTTTTGAATTGTAGAATTTACAGGTATCTAACTTTATTGGATACAATGGATATTTTGGGCATAGTCTTACGCTCAACAAATGCAAAAATCGAGAACAATTTGAGATTTTTTGACTTTGGACACAGTATCAGTGTACACACAACTAATCTTTGGGAGTAGTCATTACAAACTCTTGATAATGTAACAAGTCGTGGTTTTAGCTCCTCCATACCTTCATCTGTTTCATGATAAGAAATTTTGAGGGGCTGAGGGTTCAACCCCTATTTTTTCTTAGGACCACACAGTGAAGTCTTAATTGCACATTCTTAGGACCACACAGTGAAGTCTTAATTGCACACACCATGCAGCTACACACAAATCAACGTCTTGCCCGTTATTTTTCACTATTCTCATATTGATCTACTTATTCTACATCACTGCACTCAAATTTTTCTTCAGTTCTACGTTCTACATTTACACATGTCAGCACGATTGTCACAATTGTGGTTAGAAAACTTGTGTCTGTGTTTTTCAACAACTTGTACGAGAAATTGTCTCCGATCTCCGTTCTTCGTTATCGTTGAGCTGACATTCTGTATAAAAGCTGCGTCATGTTTGTTCAGCACAGTCATTTACACAGACCAATGTTATGAAAAATCACACGTGGTCTTATACGATTGGCAATCTCGCCACTCTTTCACTGAAAGATCGAGAAAACTACCCTTGAACGCAGCATGGTTTAGGAAAAACGTTCAGGAAGAGATAACCCCGTTATTCCACATTAATGAGACAATCACTGAAAGAACAGAGAGAATTGCTATCTCTTATATCTTAAGTAATGGTATACCAAGAATGATGTTGCATCATTTGCAGACTTGTCGTCTAGAGCAGCATTGCGAGGATTATAAATCTTTGGATTAATTCAAAGAGAGCAGTGACTCTACTGTCTACATAAGAACACCGCCTGACTGTAGATGTCAACCACAAATCTGAGAATTGTTTGGGTTGGATGCCCTATAATTCACGGTCGTCAACTGTATATGTGATTCGTTTCCATCATAAAGCAATTAGATCTGTATTGCCTTACCCATCCAACTCGCTCTGTGATGGACACCAGGCTTGCGAACTGCTACCGAATTGCTCAACCCAACCATGGATACCAAGAGTTGAGGAAATTCTTGATAGTCATATTTCGAGGATGGTCACGCTGAAGCTGTTCAGTAATGAATTCCTATGATTTGTTAGATGCAAACTGCAGTAGCATTGGTCGAGGGTTTGGTTGACGGTGAACCATATTGGAGCGCATTCATCTTTAAATGGCTTGAAGAGCTTTATTACAGACCATGGTCAAACTTTACCAAGGACGCAAAGAATGCACCAGGCAACAGGACTTAAAAGATTTCTGTGATGTCAACAAAAGATTTCTGTGATGTCAACAAGATTTTACGACTGATGGCTGATGTAGAAGGGTGCAAGGCACTGCAAGCTTTATTTAATATGCAGTTATTGAAGGCTGTTGTCTCAAAGCATTTGCCAATAATTAATGCATCACACTCCCACGACTTCAAAAGGTCCAAACTGCAACCGTTGATTCCTGTCCTGGTCCAGAGGTCAACTTTGGCACACCAACATGTTTGTACTTCCACCAACTAGAGAAAAAATCAGACTGACAATCTGCTAACTTTATGCATATCCACTCGCAGTGACGATTGCCATGTAGAGGTAGCGGCCTGAAATCCCAGTGCACGACAGATTTACATCCTTGGTTTGCTCGAGAGCTTAACTGTCTTCCTTATGCTTGAAAAACCTCATTCATAAATACCATAAGGTTGCATATAACTTTTGTAGATTTTAGTATTTCAGAGCAATATAATGTTATTAAGCAATACATAAGCACGCTAGTGGGATCAAAGTGTGGACCTCCGAAAATTTCAAACCCAGATATGTCGTACGTATAATTTGTGACAACTTACACATATTATATGAGCTTTGAGGGACCTCTAAATATTTTCAAAATGTCATGAAATTTGGCAGGTATTATCATAGGACCATAAGGAAACTTTTTGGAGGGACTGCATTTCAAGTTTCAAGAAAAATATTTTTCCTGTGCAATCGTGGGACACCCTAATATATATATATATTTATTTATTTCAAGAATTCATTTCAAGAATTTATATAGTAATTCTTCAAGAAACCCAATCAGAGGTGCACCCAGTCCAAACACAGTAATGCAAAAAGGTTTTTTCATATGTATAATGCATGAAAAATGATGGCAACGCACCAGTCTAAATAACTAGACAATATGCGTACCGTCAGCCTATATTAATAAACAAATACGATAATTAGTTTACACAGATAAATACCCAGGTATGAATCTACGAATAAACAAATAATGCAAGAAACAGACATTCACCTGAAAGCGGCCATGTACTCAGCATCTCCCATCGGGCAACCGTACCACGCGATGTTGACGGTGAAGCCGAGGCCGCGGTCGATGCCGCACTCGGTTGGCGCTCCGGTTCCAGGAAAGAAGTTGCCGTTGTCATGCCGGTGGAGCGACAGGTAGAGGACGCGTGGGTCAGTGTAGAAGACCTGCTGGGTCGAGTTGCCATGGTGAACGTCCCAGTCGACGACAAGTATCCGCTTCAGGTGCAGCTTGTCAAGCAGCAGCTTGGTTGCTATGGCGATCGAGTTGAAATAACAGAAACCCCTGAAAGGAAAGAAACAAGAGTTGGGTGCAAGAATCCAATGCGGATGGTAAAGTACTTGGGATAAAAGAATTAATTAACTGATTCACATTCATTTATTCAGAGCGTGTAGAGAAAGCGTCAAAGTCATGGAAAGTTATGAAGCTGCAGTTTTTAAAATGTCTTAAAATGTCCGGGCCCATTCCAAATTCCGAGTCATGGGCCCCAAAACGATCTTAAAGCATTAAGAGGAAAAAATTTCAAACAAACAGAGGCAATAGAAGTTCGTGTACAACCTACGATTTTATGTTTACATATATAATATGATTTTATTTGGCCGTTAGTTTGAAGTTTCAACTGTTTGCAGTTAATTCGCTGTAATATTATATTTAAAAAGGCATAAATAATAAACTTTGTATATAAACTACCTAGCCTGGGCCAAAAAAATGGCTGGTACCCAGGTATTTGCCCCGCCCCTCTTGGTGGCCCTGGGTACAATATACTTTTTCTGAAAATACCTGAGCACTGCAAAAAAATCATTTTGCTGAATGCTGTTTATTTTATTCCACACATACCATGGGTCTATCTAGAGGAGTTAACAGGTTCAACCCCTGCCAGAAATAAATACGGTAAATTCCTGGATAAAAACACTTAACTTGTCAAAACAGACCTCACCCTGTGACCATGTCTAAGGAAAACATCGAAATGGACACCCACCGAACTTGTTTACTGGCTAAGCCAATGCCCTTTATATTATGTATATGCATATAAATGCATAATACTATGCTATATATATACATATATATATACATATACATATATATATATATATATATAATTATATATCTATGTTACTTTGTACTAGATTGCAAGCAAACACGATATTAATGCATCTTTGCGATGCTGTTGTTCTCTTCTCGATTCTGACACATCATTAGCTCAACCCACAACAATTTCAAAGCATTCTGTTTTGCATCTGACAAAATTTCAGCAGTAGGTTAATATCATATGTCAGGTATCCATGATTATAATGGTCTATTGTGCCTATTGTAACGCTTGACTTCACATTTTACATCACATTACCACAGAGCATCATACGGCACTTGCAGGATTTTTCTATTAGGATAAATTCTGCAATCTGAGATGCGAATTATATATGCGTGCACTTTACACTCAAGACAATACAGTGTATGAAGGTTCTTCCTGGTTTGAAACTAACATGGCTTGAGTGTCTTCAGCATGGTGACCTGGCGGACGAACAACAGCAAATCCGTTGTCAATCTCTCCCGTCGCAACTCTGTATGACATCTCGATGACACATCCAGCCGCCTGCTCACGAAGAAAAGACGACATAAGCAAAATATATATAATATATATATATATATTATATAACATGCATCAATTGCATATTTCATTGCTTAAATCTCATTCATTTATAATGACCATTTAATGCATGTCGCACAGAAAATAGGGCTGAAGCAGAAGAGACCATGCAATGAGCATGGTCAAGCTGCTCATGCCTGTGCATGTGTGTGCGTGAGTGCACGTGTGTGTGTGTGTGAGTGTGTCATCAATGAAATAACAAATCAAGTATACCACAAACAATGTCTCAAAGCTATAAGACAGGACTAGTAAAAGATGCAACAACAGATTCTGTGGGTTCTGTAATAACCAGAATGCAATTCTGCATGCATCTGAAGATCGCCTGCACTGTAAGATAGTGAATTATCCTGAAGTACGTCAACTCACAACTCTGGCAGCCAGCGTCGTGTGTACATCATTCCAAACGGTATCTGAATCGACGCCAATACCACCACAAGGCAACCGGCAGAAACGCGGTGCAAAGGTTTCTGACAACATACAACAACAACAACAACAAAGGATCTGTAGCCATATGAATGTATGGTATGCACACGAAGAAGATGGAGGAAGACGAGGAAGTTGAGGAATAGTAGACGGAAGAAGGTGTAGGAGTAAGAGGATGAGTATGAGAAGGTGGAGTAAGAGTAGTAGGACAATGGGATGACGAGTAAGTGCAAGAGTAGCTAACTGACAGAGTTCTGACAAATAATTACAATGCTACACAACATCACATCTGCTAGGAAGAACTGCTGTACTAAAAAGAGATGGAGAGCGATGAAGAAGCGAGAGGAGAAAGATGGTGGAAAAGCGGAAAGCAACTGGAGGAGTAGGAGTAGGAAGAGGAGGAGGCAAATAAGCAGCCACCATGAAATGCTAATTGAAAGTCCATGCCGTTTGATTCCTTGAGACACAGACACTACCAGTGTTTATTTTATTTATTTATTTATTTATTTTATTATTTCAAGTATTTATATAGCGCCTCTTCAAGAAACCTACTCAGAGGCGCTCTTTGCGCTAACTAGCCGTAATGATGTTAGGTGTCAAAACAACAAGAAAATTTCATCAATTAGCAAAATAAGTCAAAGTGAGCAGGAAACAGTCATCAGTGGCGATCCCTCACAGGCACGTAGAATCATCCAACGGAATCCCGTCAACAGCTTTCTGATGGTGTGAATGTTCAGAGTTACGCTAGGATCGACTGATTGCTCTTACCAAAAATACTGGGATCGCGGTGCTTCTGACTGCTGCCATACATGTGGACGTACGCTTCGCTGTGACACGTCTGCAGTTCCTCTCGCATTGCACGACGTGACTTCACCAACTGAGAAACAAACATAGACACAAAAGCAACGACAGCATCAGCATCAGTTGACTCAGTTCAAATCAAATCAAATCAAGCACTTAAAAACTGTTCGGTTCAAATCAAAGCTAAATACAAGAGCAGAAGATAGGTATAACAAATTCACAGATATATATTCCTTAACATATCCAGCCATAACTGACCTTGTCCTATCTTACCCATCTTATCTTAACAACATTTTTAAGATCCTAGAACGTCTCTTTCTCACTCGCATTAAGAAACACATCACTTCCTGTCCCAATTTCTGTCCTTATCGGTCAGCTTAACGTGAAGGCTATTCCACTGAGACTGCCCTTGTCTCTACACTTGATAACATCTTCTTGTCTATTGACAATGGGAAAGCCTGCCTCTCAGTATGTCTTGACCTCAGCCCAGTCTTTGATACTGTTGACCATCAGTTACTTTTTTCAAGACTTGCCAATAGCTTTGGTGTCTTTGGGACAGCCTTAAACTGGTTAGCTTCTTACCTGCGTGACCGGAATCAGCAGATCGGCATTGGGACCACTCGGTCTGAGACCACTGTTTGCACTGCAGGAGTTCCACAGGGATCTGTCCTTGGCCCCTTACTATTCACTGTCTTTACTTCCCCAATCAGTCTCATTGCTAATCACTTTGGAATCCAATTACAGCAGTATGCGGATGATACCCAGCTCCATATTTCAGTCTGGCAAACTTAAACTTGAAGAGTGCCTTTCATCTATGTATTCCTGGTTCTGTTTCAATGGTTTGACCATGAAACCTGACAAGTCTGAGACAATTTTGTTTGGGTCACGCGGCCGACTCACGCCAGCGCTTGCGCTCTTTTCCTCCACTTTCTAGTATTGACCTTGCCGGCACTGCTGCGCATCTGTCAGATACTGTCAAAAACACTTGGAGTAACCCTAGACAATAAGCTCACATTTCGACCACACATATCAAGCATTTGCAAATCTTGTTCCCATCATATTCGGGCAATACATCACAACAGGTTGGCCCTGACACATGGATCTCTAACTGCATCTTCCTCTGGTGGCTGATTATCTGCGCCTAAGATTCACACGCGTCACAAATTTATTTAATAATAATAAATAATAATAATAATACCCTACCTTACTCTAGTTAACCTTACCTAACCTCTGTGCAGCTTCAGATGCTGATAACTGTAGCTGAGAATGAGACCAATAAGCATCAACCTACTTGGCATCTGTCGACGAGACCGGTCTCTTCGAAGCGAGACCAGATGCTTAGGATTCTGTCCGGATTTTCAGGATGGATGGTGTTGTTCTGACAAATGCAGACATGCTTCACCATAGACGGATCATAGATCAGACCTACACCACACAAACATCACAGTCGAATAACCATAACCGTACATTTATATAGCACTCTTATTCAGCACATCTCAATCTTGCAGATGCAAGTGCAACAGAACAGAGCAACCTGTTATCAACCACTCTATCCTTCAGTGGTAACTTCACTCATTGACTATTCTAGATTTCACAGCACATCCAGATACAGGTTAAATGAAAATAAGAGTATTTGTTGCAATCACTGTTTTCATCAGAAATTCTTAATCTACTGTTTTCTAAATTTTTCATCACCTGCTGGATTTTGACTGAATTTCTCCAAGAGATTATGATCATGATTTTGATTTCGACTACAATTATTTAAAACCAAGCGACCATAAACTCAATTCAAAAATTCAAATTCAATTCGAACACCATTTTCTGATTCACCAACAATGCCACCACACAGGTTCAGCAATGCCAAAAGTTGAACAATTTGATGCTGGTGCCCACCATGCACTTAAACAAGCACACCATCACCATAACAACCATCACCATAACAACCGTAACGACGCAATTACCTGTCAGAGGTCGTCTCCTAGTTGTACCATCCAGTGACACCTGGCGAGAGGTCAGGTTGATCGGACACGAGTGGCCACGCTCCAGGTTCGGCTTTCCCGCCACGACGGATGTCGTTGGTGGAGGGGCGAATGACGACGTTAGCTTGTCACCGGATATCGTGCGCGCCCTTTTCTTGTCGAGGAATGCTTTACGAATCTTGACGAGGCGACTGCCATCCATGATATGAGACGATGGACCTCCTCCTCCTCCTCCTCCGTCCTGGATGCCACCGACGACTGCATCATCGATGACTATCACATCCACCTCCTCTTCGTCCTCTTCCGCATCCAGCTCGGTTGGATGGAGGACATCCTTCAGAACATGCACATCACAACATCGTTTTAAAACTGTATTTACTTATTTATAATGAGAGTCTATTTACTATTTGTTATTATTTTTTTTACTCGAGGTAGTTCTAATCTCTAATTCATTCATTTATTTTAGGGCTGTTGTTCGACTAAAAATTTTAATCGAAATTAATCGCGCGATTAATTTTTTTAATCGCAATTAACTGCAAATTAATCGCAAATTAATCGCAATACATTTCCTTCAAATATATTAATCTTACTATTTTATAAGGACCTCTGAAGCATAAAATTTTAATGACTGAATGCATTCTTTCTATTGCAAACATATTTAATAACCTTTGACTTAGGCCTATTGAATTTCTACATTTAGTTTATTGAACAGTTTTGTATGACAGACAGAATTAAAACACTGTTCAAATCAGTCAACTGCTCAAAATCCTTTTTCCATTTGAGCCACCTTTAATTAAAATTATATAGGCCTGAATGTGAAATTAGACAACCGTTTTCTGACCATCAAGATTAATTATTTATTCAGCCAATTGTTCAAGGGATGCTCTTATTATTGAACTTCGAACATTATTTAGTCACAATTTTTCACAAGAGGTTGCGGTTCTTGCCAAATTTCGTCTCAATTGTCCTTCTGTAAACATTTTACATTTATCATTTGAAACCTAAAATCCATTGGACATCTCCTGGAGTTCAGCCAACGTAGTCTGACGGGTTGAGAAAACAACCTTAGTGGACGATGCTATGAGGCCGATGTCGACGTTTCATCGCTAGCGTCAAATGCATGTTTTGGTTCGCATGCAGGCGATAATTGAGCAAAGAATTGCTACGATAATAGACCTAGGCCTATACTCAAATTATTTTTGGAATATTTGCCAGAGAATGTATCACTAGCTTTAAGTATGAGCCTTCCGTTTAAAACGAGTTTTTCTGCCTCTGATTCCATTTTAATCAGATCTAATTAACGCAAACGATTAATGCGTTAAAAATTTTACTCGCAGAATTTTTTAACGCGTTAATCGCACGCGTTAACGCGATTAAATCAACAGCCCTAATTTATTTATTTATTTACATCGGTCATTTATTTATTTATCTGCTGCTCTTATGACTCTGTAGCACCACAGAACTTTGTGAACCTGTTCTTTTAAGTCATCGCACAAGTTATAAAAACATACATTACACAAAGTCAGTAAACGTGAATCTGAAACACATGTGAGAAGAGCATATAACCTGAACATCTACGTATGTATCTAAGCATTTCTAGAGTTTATACAACCCTGTGAGAAATGTTCCAAGGAATGGTTAATAGGCATTGACTTTATTTATCCGTGCTTGCCTATGTATGGTACAGAGTTATGAACACAACTAACACGATGTTATGTATTGAAGCCAGGCATTTATATAGCACCATGTCATGTTAAAACTTGTTCTTTGTTCTTTTCCTTCCGGCTAGTATTGATCCCTCTCTGCGGAGGGGTCAGCCACTCGGATCCACTAAAGCAAACATCTTCAAAGAGATGATTTACCTGTCCTTGTCCGCCTTCAACAGACTCGTCGACATTCTCCATCACTTTCTTGCTGCCTGACATATGTAACACCTTCTGAAACAGACGAGCGAACAGGCAAACAGATAAATCAAGTACCACACATTAATTTTACAGCCAGCCATGCTAGTAGACCTCTAATGGAAATCCTTTCTTACTTGCATTCAAAGGTTAAAATACTGATGCATGTCAAATTGACAGATGATGTTGACCCTTGCGAAACTTCATGAACAGAATGTATACAGGCATGCGCGTATCTCGTATGTATGTATGCATGTATGTATGTGTGCATCTGAATGCTTACGGTATATAGCATATTTTAGGAACTTCACAAAGGTGCTGGAACATCACTAACTAACAGATGATGCCAGGCAAATTATGAATATACATCCACATCTAGTGGTAAGCACCAAACACGTACAATGTGGCAGATTTTGTCTGCACTTGTTCATATAATATCAGACGGGGAGGCTATTCATTGGTTTCCTTGGTCTCAGACCTGTTTCCTGGGTGGCAGTTCCACGTGGCATCCAACAGGGGTCAATCATTCCTTGTATACTCTACACAAATGATCTGAACTACATGTAGATCATCATTGTCATTGGATAGCGGCATCACCAGTTATGACGACAACGCTGCACTATATTTTTCAGCTCACCTGCTTCTGATGAAGTCGGTTTTCTTCACGCAGTTGTTCCTGCTGCTTCTGCATCAGCATCTGATGCTGCTGTAGCAGCAGCTGAACCGGAAGAGGAATTGGCTCCGACCGAGTTCGAGGTAGCGAAGATCTGCAGCAAAGAATCAGCAGAAGAAGAGGATACTCATGGAATGGAAGACAATAAGAGTCAACACATCATTAAACAAGCAGTGTCTCTAAACCCTTGGTGGGACTTAAGAGAGGTCATTAAAGTTAAGTTTTTTTTACTATGCAGCACGTCTATAGTGCACCAGTGTACAATGCACCAGACAGTATTGTAACAAAAGATATTGATAAGCTGAGATCAGAAAAGGAAAGGATGCAGTAACATTAAAGTCAAAACCCAAGTTATGAGCAGAATTGGCTGACTCAAACAGCTAAGTCACTCAGTTTGAAAGATTAGAATTACTGAAACTCAACTGTGCAGTGGAATGCTCGGCAATAAAAATCGGTTTTTGACAGGTTATGAAAACTTGTTGCTAAATAAAGACAGCATCTACTAAAAGCCATAAAGCAACAGGTTCACTGATGAATTACATCAATAATATTAATACCTACGGTAAATAATATTAAGGCTTCCGGCAGCCCGAATTCTTTACAATTCAACACCACTACATATTTAACATAACTTCACCAACCTACCTCGCCAGCAACAGTGCCTGAACGTAAGATGCCGTCAAGTTGGCCGTGTCCAGGTGAGATGGAAACATGCTTCCTCCGGCGGAACCCCCCATGGTCCCTGCACCATGACCATCGCCTGGGTCTCCATCAAAAGCCTTGCTGGACATCTCCTGGCCTTCTGGGACACTGTCACCATCTGTCGCCTCTGATGAAGCCCGGTGGTAGACGCCACCAACGAGTGGTAGACTACCGTAATGACTTGACAAGGCAGCAGCCATTTCCAGCTCCGCTTCGGAGCCACGAAGGGCAGTCATGCTCTGAAAAACCAGTTCATGCATTGCTTAAGTGAAATGGAACAATGAGTGAATATGGAATGGAGGAAGACAAAATAAAAAGATGCGAGAATATGAATGATTGAAGCAACAAAGGAAGGAAGCAAGGGCGGAAAGAAGAAAAGTGGAAGAAACCCGTTCATACCTCATTCAAGTCAAACAAGGAATGTTCATATAAATTATAAACGAACAAATGAAGAAACAAAGAGAGGCAGAAAGGAAGAAAAGATGGATAGAAAAGAAGAAGAAAATGAAGAAAAAAATGAAAGCAGTAAAAAGAAGTTATGCAAAAAAAATACAAAGGAAGGAAACGAATGGATGAACAGATGCAGAGAAAGAAGGAAAGAAGGAAGGAAGGAAGGATGGCTGATCAATAGAGAAAGAGGAAGAACGGGCAGATATGAATAAGGATTAAGGAACAAATAAAGATAAGCATGATGAAGAGTGGAAGGAGAGAGAAGGAATGAAGATGAGGAAGCAAAGCAGGAGGAATGAACAAAGGATAGACAATAGGAAAGGAAAGAAGCAATTAAGAAAAGAAGTCAAGGAGAGCAGAAAGGAAGAAATAGCGAAATGTCTGCTAGATCCAGACATTACTTCATAGAGTTCATTTTAGCAGAAGACGTAAACAAAGTCTTACGATGGCTGATGGTTTATAGGCAAAAGGACTTCTCTGTGGCTGGCCGACAGTTATGTCTGGTCGGCTCTGGCTGCCTGCAGACAGTTGCAAATCGAGTCCACCAAATCCCCTAGGTTCCTACCAAACAACATCACAAGCACATCAATGACCTATACATCAGTCATCTTAACACAAAACAAACACTTCAAAATGCACACAAGTCAACACTCTCACAACTACTGCATGCTAATACCAGATACTAAGTTTGCCAAACCCTTACAGACAAATTGTCTACCGGTATCTGCTGTTAAAGCAGATTCAGTGTTGCCAGCTTCCAGACAGACTTCTTAATTTCTTCAAAATTCTACAAAATTGTTTTGCAATTAAGTGCAAAGCAATACTGATGTCAAAGAGCAACGTAGTTACACAGTATCTGCTCTTTTCAGACTTTCCCCTGTTAAAGACCAGCATATTCAAACCTAATGACGTCCAGATTTTCATAAGGCCAATACCTAAACCACTCCACTTCAAAGACAACTGTGGCATGACAGACAGACAGCTAGACAGACAGACAGACAGACAGACAGACAGGCAGGCAGGCAGACAGACAGACAGACAGACAGAATGGACGGACGAACAGAAAGACAGACAGACAGAGAATGCAGACAAGCAAGCAGACACTAAATTATGAAGATTAGACAACCAAAATAGACAATCGGAAATGGCATGGTGTTGTTTTGTTAGGATTTGAAAGTCAAGACTCTTGCCAAATGACACAAATGACGCTGGACAACAATAATCGTTGTTTTCCATCACCTAGTCATCTTCGTTTCTTCCATTCTTCATCCTTGCCATCCTCATCTTCTTCTTTTCCATCCAATTCACCTTATCCTTTTCCACCACTTACTGCCCTTCTCCCCTTCCGTTCCATCTCTTCCTCTTTGTCTTAAATATCTTCTTCCTCATCCTCATCTGTCACCCATTTTTATATCTTCCCCTTACACCACCTCCATTCCCTTCCAAATCTTAACGTCTTCCTACTTCACCATTCCACGTCTTCAGTGCTTTCTCGTCCTTCTCCTTCCTCCGCCTCCTTCCTTCCTCCGCCTCCTTCCTTCCTCCGCCTCCTTCCTTCCCTGCCTTCCAGCAACCATCTCTGGGATGCGTGACTTTGTCATTAACAGCGGCCATTACTCTGAGCTCAGGCGAACATCGCCGTCCAACGACGACGTCCGAAAATGACGACAAACAACGGCGACTATTTTTATCCGCACATGCCCTAATAGTAGACGCAGCATCCCACGCACACACGCCACGAGCACTTCTGGCCGAGTACTCAGGCTGAGCATCATTCGCTCAGCTTTGAGCATTTCCAGAAGCTGAACAATTATGGCCGAGCACAGTGATTGAGCACAGTGCTCAGCCAAATATAAATTTGAGAGCAATAGCTGAACAGAGGAGGAGGATGGGTGAACAAAGAAAGGAGAACGAGATGCATTATTCTGTCAACGGAGATTAATCCATCAGACTGAGGCAAGTCGTTGAGCGCCTTCTGCACGCGCTTCATCGTAACGAGACCGATGCCATTCAATAGAACAACTAAAAATAGTGGCACCAGAAATAGCCGCAGCAGCAGCAGCAGCAGCAGCAGCAGCAGCAAGCCAAATGGAGAAATCAATAGAGGAAAAAGATTCGTAAGGAAAAATAGGACAGCTGCATTCGGTTGACAGTATACACCTTCTGCCGATCCTTTATACACTGATATTCGTCCCACTTTATGCACGCCGCCTTGCTCTCCTCGTGTACTATGTTTGGATAGCATGGATCTATTCTCGGTTGTGTGGGGGTGTACTCTGGCTTGTATATTGGTCCCTTCAGGGTAGTGTGGGACTTCTGGTTTGTCTTCTAGGTTGGCACGTGGGTCCGGGCTTTTTCCGGCTAGTAAAGGAATTCTATGATGATGACATTTACTTTTGCCGATTCCAACAGCAGTATGCTCTATGTCTATTCTATCCACATAATTATCTCCCCTTCTCTATGGTAGTTTTTCCTTATCTTTCTCTCGCCTCAAATCCTCCCTTTTCTCTCAGTGTCAATCGCACTGGGAGGGCTTCTGAAAGGCCCGAGCTGAGAAAAGCATTTATGCGTGGTCATATACAATACAATGCATGTCTTTCCAACATCCGGTATTTCTTTTATTCAAATTTCCGACAACTCGTTGCATTTTATTTCAATTAAGGGAAGTGTTAAATGGTTGGAAAACAAAATTCAGGTGGAAGGCCAATGACAAGTGGTGTGCTAGAGAATATATTTCATGCACGAATGCACTGCTGAGTTACCAGGTAGTAGTCTACTTGTCCATAGAATGAAGAAAACATTCTTGTTCTGTTTAAGGAAACTATCTCTTTCTGCATTGCATTGCACAGATGAGGCTGTAAGTCTATGTCTGGACTTTTTGACTAAGAAACATTCAGTGGAAATGATTGGACAAGTTCTAGAACTATAACTAAAAGGTTTTCATCATCGTTAACTAAAACTAAAATTCACAAGATAACGATAACTAATTATAACTACATGTAAGCCGCTTGATATAGAAAATATATAATAACTAATACTAACTATAACTAAAACTAAATAGGCAACTAAAACTTTACTAATGGTAGCAAACTGTGGTTGGCCCATTATGCATGCAATTATGAAACATGCAGTCAACCAATTTGCAACGTTAGTTAACAACTCGGAAGAACTCCCGACCCAACCTTGGCGGAAAAGAGCAATTCAATTGTATTAGAAAGTGGCATGGGGTTCTTTAGAACAATAACAAGAACAATATGCCCAGAGCTGTAGTCGAGAGTATACGCAGGTTAGGGTGGCCCTTAAAAATGAAAGTTAAAAATAATCTGCTGGCACCCCTCCAATCTATTTCAATTATGAAGAAAATAATTTGTGCAAAAAATCTTTTCAATAGGGCAATATTTAGGGGTGCCCCCCGAGCTCTCAAGTTTCAATAATGTACGAGTAAACTTCCAAATTATAATTGGGATGGCAAAGTAAAATTTTCAGTGCGTTAATGCATTCTGTCGGCCTACTAATGTTTGCAATGCATCAACATTTAATATTTAGTACTTACTTACTTATTGCTTATTAAAATGACGTGGGCTCTAAAATTTTAGTCACTGTACAATTTCAAATATATGTTTGATTAACTTTTGTTGTCTGGTTGAAAAAAGGTGGCAATATTATTTTTATGAAGAGTTGTTTAATACAAGGAAAGACATTATTTTGATTTTAGTCTACTATTAGAAACATAGGCCTACATTGTCAGGCATAGTAAATACGAAATATTTCAAATAATTATTCATGATTAATTATGCAAAAACGAGGGAAAAGAAGTGCCTATCTACATGTAGGCCTACTTGGCTCTTATAAGCCTGAAATTCGTGGAGCAAAGTTACCATCGTGTCGTCAAACTTTTGGATACTTCATGCATCTACTCAAAGTTGGCAAGCAGAAACGAGCCAGAATCAATATTCTGTCTCCTGGTCTGACATCGGCTTTGGACAGAACAAAGATTTCGTCAAGACATGCTACATTCGTTCTTTGCGAAATGGCTTCCAGCCTTTGAATATCAACCGAAATTCCATTCAACGAGCCCTGCAGGGCGAGCAACAGAACCAGCAAATCAAACAGCCTTCAATCCGATTTTCCGCCTTAGTTCCTGTAACCGTTCATTGGGACGGCAAGTTTATGAAAGATTTGACATCACGCGAACATGTTGACCGTCTTCCATTTCTGATCTCAGGTGTAGGAATTGAACAGTTACTGGATATTCCGAAACTATCCTCAGGAACAGGCTCAGCTCAAGCATCTGCAATCGTCCAGCGTTTGAGAGAGTGGAATGTTCAAGATCAGCTTGTTGCTTTGTGCTTTGACACCACAGCCAGCAACACAGGTCATCGCTCGGGTGCATGTTTCCTAATAGAGCAAGAACTGAATAAAGATCTCCTTTTCCTGGCATGTCGACACCATGTTATGGAAATATATAATTGTTGGGCTGCATCCGAAAAAAATTCCATTGGAACTTCTTCTGGACCTGATGTTCTTCTTTTCAAGAGGTTTCGGGACCACTGGAAATTCATTGAATGCGACAAATCTCAGGTAGTCTCGTCAGATCCTTTGGTGGAATCATTGATGGCCCCACACCGTTCTGATATCTTGGAGTTTGCTCATTGACATTTAGCAACTGCACAACCACGAGACGATTACAGGGAATTTCTCGAGCTCTCAGTTGTCCTTCTTGGAGGTGTTCCTTCTTGTGAAATTCGGTTTCGAATACCTGGCGCTATGCACCTGGCACGATGGATGGCAAAAGTCATCTATACCATAAAGATGTGGCTCTTTCGAACTCAGTTCAAGAAGACTGCTGCAGAAGAATGCAGCATTCGTGATATTGCCATATTTTCAGTTGTTGTCTACCTGAAAACCTGAATAACTGCGCCAATTGCTGTGGATGCTCTTCTGAATGACTTCACTCTCATGGCAAACCTTCTCACATATCCACATACTACAATTTCTTCTGCTACAAGCAATAAGCTAGGGCTTCATCTCTGGCATTTGTCTGAAGAGCTTATTGGGCTTGCTCTTTTTGATTCAAGGGTATCCAACGACTGCAAGAACCTAATGATTGCTGCCATGGAAGAACTAGCCACGGATCATCCGCCTAAACGACCCAGTGGGAAGTCAGATGCATTTTTTGGCACCAGCGGTCTGGAACAATTCTGTACAACCAACTCCAAGAAACTGTTCCAGGTGCTTGGTCTGCGTGGACTATCTGAGATGATGCTTTCCAAAGATCCTGCTCTTTGGGAAGAGCATGAAGCATTTCGAGAAGCACAAGCAGTACTCAAAGGGTTGGTTGTCGTTGTCGTCAATGATAGGGCTGCACGAGGTGTGGCACTTATCCAGGACTTAAATAAAAAAGATAACAAAAGATGAGGCTCAGCTTCAATTTCTCCTGCAGGTTGTCAGTGAACATCAACGACAGTTCCCTGACTGTACGAAAAGAAATCTCGTGTTAAATTTATAGTAGAAAGCAGTGATTCCTGCATTTTATTGTTCTGTACTGATCATTTATTCTGTGACCAGCTGAACAGTGAGCAATAACTGAATTATAATTAATTGAACAGCAAACACTTGTTTCATTGGCATTGTTGCATCACTAGAGTGTATTTTAGTCATCTCTGTAAAATTCTGAGTGACAGTGTGTTGAATAAAGTTTGGTTGAAATTGTATGATTCAATTGATCAAATTTGTATTAAAGAATAAATTTCGGCGCTCGAGGGGCACCCCTAAATGTTTTGCAATTCCAAAATCCTTTTCAACATAATGTTATTTCTAGAATTGGCATGGATTGAAAGGGTGCCAGACAAAATGTTACGATTTTTATTTGTAGGCTGTATGCTAAGGGCCACCCTAACGCAGGTACACGGCATGTACTTACTTCACAAATATTTGTGTGTAAAATACGGGAAAATTACCTGCAGACATGCTTAGGTACCTCTAATTTTACCAGTACATCCGTGAATATGCGTAAAGTGGAGGAACAAACCTCTTCGAGAATTCCCATATCAACCGATGAATCCTGTGAGCTGATGACAGTCGGCGGAGAATTTGGAGACGAGTCTTGATCAACTAAAAGCAATTCATTGGATGACACAGTCATCAGTAGCAAGACTTGTACACGTTGTAACCAAACTATCGTTATAAGCAGCAATGTACAAACTGCTCATGTTTCATTGTACAAGACATATAAAAATACTTGTGAATAAAATAACGATCAAGATTTCCATCTTTATGACAGCAACCAATAAAACGCACCACAATCCATGATTTATAAAAAAAAGACTCAATAGTCTTTTACCTGCAGCACTTGTCGAACATTAACAGAAGCAAATTTCAGTTCAACATCTCACTCCAAGACCACCTTGTGCTTTAACCCTTTGAACCCTGAGCCTCCGTAACTCTATGGATAACATCCCACTAATAGCGGGAATTTGGGTTCAAAGAGTTAACAATCAGATCCACAACTGCTCACAGGTAGATTTTTACAAATTCATTCATTCATTCATCCAATCAATCATGCATTCACTCATTCATTCATTCAGAGCATTTATATAGCACCTCACCAAGAGAGCTACTCAGAGGAGCTCTCAGTCCACGTTCGGTGGAAACGAAAAGACTGTAAACTGTGTCTTAAGTGTGGGAGGTGGAAGAGACATCAATATTATTGACAAGTTGTACCTGTTGAACTAATTCGTTTGCGGTACATCTCTCGGCGCCGCATCAGTTGGCTATTTCTCTGCATCACCTTCTGCCTAAGCGACACTTTGGAAGGACGCATCTTCAGACTTGGCTCCGACACTGAAACAATGAACAATCGGCAGACAACACTCAGCCAAAGCAAAATATAAAATGCAATATACATATATATATATATATATAATATATGCATGAATGCAAACATGAGGTCACTAACTTAAATCCCATAAAGAAATTAGTAGACAACACTTTAATATAACACATAAAGTGCAGTACAACATGTATATATATATATATATATATATATAAAATTATATATATATTCAAACATATACATGAATTCATATAATATTAATTACAACAACGACAATTTATATGGTGCCGCAACACAGCCATACCACTACAAGGGCATCTCATACACAGCTAACTGTCATCAGATAAGCCTTGGCTAAAAATAAGATTTAAGCATTGATCTGAAAGAGTACACAGAGGCGGCTGATCCCGTGTCCAGTGGAAGACCATTCCAACATCTCAAACCAACATACTCTCAGACCAACATACTTACACATATATGTGTGTGTGAGTGTGTGTGTGTGTGTGCATGTGTGCTTGCATTGTGTTTGTGTGATCTCCATGTAAACACGATGAAGACACGATTTAGCAACCATGCTTTCTCAGCCGCCAGTCGCAGATATTGGAACAGGCTCCCACAGTCGATCCGCTCAGTTGAGTTCCTTAAATCCAAACTTAAGACTTTAAGACCTACGGTACTCCATTCAACAGTTAAATTACCCTTAAAAACGGTAAGGCCATGTTATGGCACAATAGAGATGGTTGTTATTATTATTATTACCTGTTAATATCACATCCTATCAAGCCAATCATTCAACTTGAGAGTGGCAAACGTTACCTGTTTTACGAAGCGGATATTCCTCGTCGTACTTGCAGAGCGTGTGAAGTGGCGGCGACCATTTCGTCGTCGTTGGAGGTGACTGCTGCTCGAGAGAGCTGTGCTGGGTTGACCTGCAACATGGTTGGCCAACTCAGTAGATATATAACCACTAACCACGATATCTAGCAACAACTCGGTCATAAATGGCTACATCCACATTGAAAACGAATAACGCAGCAACAGCTTCTATTGCATGAGTGACATTGAGTGTCTGACAAATATTGACAGAGAACACCAGAGCCACGATGCCTGCTAGAACAGTGGTTCCCAAAGTGGTGGTCCGCGGACCGGTGCCGGTCCGCGGAGGTATGATTGCCGGTCCGCGGAGAAGAGTTAAAAATAAATAAATAAACTGTAATTATTAGTTTATTTATTTTAAATTGCGAAATTATACGAATTATTGTCCAAAATTTATTCAAATTTCTGTCTTAATATTTAAACATTTGAAATAAATCAGCGCGCCTTATTTTAACTTGCAAGATGACGATTTCAAACAATTTAAATTTATTCTAAATGTACTACATCGATGACTGCAGTCAGTTTCAGTAGTGGCGCTAGGGGGCTAAGCCCCCCCTAAAAAAGCCGATCCATTTTTTGGTTGGAAATTGATCCTTATTCATATCCGACAAACTGTCTGCCAAACCTTGTGCGTACCTTTACGGGTGGTTTTTTTGGGGGTGGGGGCTAAAGGGGGTAACGTAAGCAAACAAAAATTAATCTTTAAAAAACGTGTACATGCAGGCTAATTGTACATTGCCTTATATTTTAGTCTTTTTTATAATTATTTAGGTCGTTTTTTATGCCATCGTCATTTAGGCCCAAGTTAGCGGTCCGCAAGCTTCACTAAAAATTATTGCCGGTCCGCGGTCTACTGAAGTTTGGGAACCACTGTGCTAGAATAAAGTTGTATATATATATATATATATATATATATATATATATATATACACACACATCTATATAAAGAAAGAGAAAATTCTGTGTGTGTGTGTATGTGTGTCTGTCACACTCTTTTGACCGGGATGCATTTCAACAGTCTTTGAGCTTTTCCCTCCAAACCTTCACTAATATGTCGGTCTCGGCATGGGACACCCCGTGGAGGGGTTGGCGAATCTCTAACACCATGGGGGCCATAGTGGGGAGCCGAAAACCCTATTTTCGCTATAAATTTATCTTTGACCGGGATGCATTCCCAGAGTTTTTGACCTTTTCACTCCAAACCTTCACTACTCTGTCGGTGTGGGCATGGGGTACCCGATGGAGGGCTCGGCGAATCTCTACGACCATGGGGGCCAAGGTGGGGAGCGAAAACCCTCATTTTCGCTGTTTCACCGCGATGCATTTCCACATTTTTTTCAGCCTCTCACTGCAAACCTTCACTACTCTGTCGGTTTGGGCATGCATGGCACACCTGGCAGACGCATTGGCGAATCTCTACCACTATGGGGGCCAGGGTGGGGGCCAAATCCCTAATTTCCGCAGTTTGACCAGCATGCATTTCCAGTTTTTGAGCTTTTCACACCAAACCTTCACTACTGTGTCGGTGTGGGTATGGGACATCCGGTGTAGGGGTTAGCGAATCTGTACCACCATGGGGGCCAGGGAGATGGTGGAAACACTAATTTTTGCTATAAACTTCCATTCTGTTGCCATAGTTTCACAGTTCTTCACCTCAGTAGGGTGGGCGGGGGCGTGTTGGGGTGGAGTGAGGTGGGCTGGGGGTTGGAGTGGGGAGGGGAGTGGGCAATTGGGGAGCCGGCAGTGAGGATGGGGAAGTAAGGAATTGGCCGGGACTGGTCGAAACCTAAATTTCCCGGGCAATGCCGGGTACCCCAGCTAGTAACACATAAAGTAGCTAGCTATATGCTTTGGAAAACAATAAATTATAATAAATAATACAAAAGTTTTTTTCAATAATTAAATTTCTACTGCACACATTCTGCCATACAAGCTCAGCTATAAGCTGAATACACATAGTAAACACTACCAGAGGGAAGATCTGACAGCAAGGGAGAGGACTTGGCAACATTCATCACAAAAGCGAGGCCTTTAAAAGTGTATGTTTTATGGGGTTATCTCAAGGAGCTGTTCTTCTCAAATACAGCAAAACTGACTCCAGTACGACACCTGGAGAAGACGATGACAACACGCTGGATAATGATTTGACTTCGACTCACCAATGCTGGAATTCTGGCGGTGAGTCGGAGGGACCGTGTAACTGGCTCTGGCTCTTGTTGAGCAGACATTCGCGAAGTTTCTGCTTAACTGCAGCCGATGCCACAGCGCCTGCACCAACAGACAATTAAGCAGGTCTGTTAATTACCGTAGGTAATAAATTGTACAACTACCAAGACATTTGTAAGTATGAGTAAAATTGTAAGCGACGCTGTCAACTTCTGTAAATACTTGAAGGCTGTGCAATATTATAGCAAATGTACATGTACAGTTGATGAGACCCTAAAACACCTGAAAGTCCATACATAATAATAATAACCATAATAAATAATAATAATAACAATAATAATAATAACCATCCAGCACTTCAACACGGTATCTTTCCCTCTTTATGCCAAACTTGGAGGATATGTAACTGTTCTAGAAGCGTTTTTTACTGTCCCCGGACAATTGTTTTGTCACCTGAGGGATCATATCTACTTCGGTTTAAAAAAATTTAATGCGAATAATAATAAAAATAATATTAAACAATAATGACGACAATTTCTATGGGCCACAGCACAGCACATTCCGTTACAAGGGCGCCTCGACAAACATAAGTGCACAGTCGTCAGAGACAGGCCACGCACTCTGACACAGGCAGTCATGCATTTTCTGCAACAGATACCTCAAGATACATTTACAACCCACCTTAAGTGGCATATTTTAACACCTGCTAGATAACCATGTTTAGCACCTTTGTGACCTACTTAACAGTGTGCCCTGTAAATCGATTACATACAATACACAACAGATGGCACAGCGAGTGCAAGCAAAACTTGGCCACGTAGAGCCAAAAAAATTGATTTATACCACATGACTTGCTACAAATTCTACTCAGTTTCTTGAAAATTCTTGTCAAATGAGTTGGGCAATTTCTACCACCATACCAGGCACACCTTGGTGACCAATATCAGTAAAATAACCAATCTTTTTGAGAGTGCAGAAGGAAGTCAAATTCCTGTAGCCACACTACAATATCTGCTGTTGGTAGACACCAACTACTTTAACAAATACACCAAAGAACAGAACTGTGATGACCTTTAACATCATCTAGGCCAGCACACTTTGTAGGAAAAAATGTGGAGCACTTGACCTACAAGTGTCATTGACTTGATTTCCTACATCAATACTTGGTAAGAAAGTGTTGATACTATTGTGCTGGTGACATTAATTGTAGCAGAACCGAAAGTACATTATGAATGCAACACTCGGAGATTTATATTATCTGCAAAAATTACATAAATGCCTGCCTGAGAATAGATCACATTTCCGTCTGAGCCATTCATGCAGTCATGCTCAAACGAGTGAAATATCCTAGAAAATGCTTACATTATTTTGACTATATATCATCAGACAGTTTTGCTTTTGGAGGCAAAAATAGCACAGCTCAAAACGTTAACAAACTCATTGTCTGCTAGGCAGAGCATTATGTAATAACACAGCAATTATGGATCTTCAATAGATCAGTTGTTTTCAACCACAGATGTAAAAAACGATAAAAACGGAATAAAAATTCGTTTTTTCCAAATATAAAAAACGAAAAATGGAAAACGAAAATAATTTGACTTTGGCCTACATCTTCTACTGCATTTTAAAATTGAAAAACTTGTCTACGCAATTTTATTTTAAGATGACGCTGAAACGGTTACCCGGTAAATTGTGACATAAATTATCTGAAAGACTGAATCCTTGAAAGTACAAAGACAATGTACGGGATTTCAGATAACAAAAAATCAAACAAAATAATTACGGACAGTAAATAAATAAAATAAAAAACGAATTCTTTTTATAACCATGTTTTAACCTAGATCTCTTGCCTGCAGTTGGTTGCAAATCAAATACTTGATTACTAGCATTGAATTTTTTAGCACACACACTCACACAGTCATACAGAAGTATGGCTGATACAGCTGATACAATCCCAAGGTGAAGAGCAGCGAAAACACCAGATGTTTGAAAGTCAATTAGAAGCAGTGAGTCGTGAGTCGTATCTTCATGAAAGAAGAAAGCGTTTGAGCAGCGTAAGAACACTGGAAGTTGGTTCTAATCTCGGGGAAGCAAGATAACAGGCACAAGAACCCATGACAGAGCAATGTTGTGGTTCAATCAGAATCAAAAGACCCATTGTAAAAAAACTTTCAAAGTAACTTTCGCAACCACATGTGTTCTGTAATTTTTCTGATCGCTTTTGCATTTTTTCCAGAAATATATAAAATACAATTTTGAGCATGTTTTTTTATCAGTACGATGGACAGTTTCACTTGGAAATGAGCATTGAGCCAAAGCCGACTTCAAACACAAGGGATAAAGAGAGTCAAACAAAAACGTAGACTGCAATTGGCAAGCAGAGGTCACAGAGAGAGGTTTACACATAAAGTCAGAGAAATATTTTGGTAAAGACCTAGTTGAGATTTTTAGATTTGAATACCAGTAGGAGGATCTTATATTGGATATGCGAGTTGATGGGGAGCCAGTGTAAGACTTTCATCACATAATTGTTTAAACTGAGTTAGATGCGAAGCTTGATATGACAACAGCCACAATAATAAGTGCATCATCATTTACAATGCAGTCATCAATGATTTGTTTATAATAAAAAATTATTTTGCTATATATAATTGCCTATTTGGTAATATTTACTTACAGAGTCACATCAGCAATGATAAAACACTAGGTGTAAACATTATGTCTACACGTAAGTGCCGTATCACGTAGATGGAGATATTTTTACAATGTCATAGATTCGGGAATGGAGCATTACATAAATGTAGACATGACGCTAAAGTTATTTAGATACTAAACTGCTACACAAATCTAGCTATTAATACACTGCCTCTCAAGAACCACAGTAGCTACAAAAACGTAGCCAAAATGCTGCACTGATGAAGAGATTTTCCTCTGCAAACTCATTGAAAATGTTACACAAATGTAAACAGCTGACTTGTCTACAAGAATTGCTGCAAAAAGCACATTTTTTGCAGATGAGCAAGAGCTCACTAGGGTGTTGACTGTTAAACACATGCCTAACAACTACATGCTATTTTCAGGGTGCAGGCAGGGTTTTAATGTGGTACTTAAAATGTAATACATTAAAAGATAGATAACTAATCAAACATATAACCTGCCCATCACCTTTTCAGAAGTGAATTAGAAAACAACTTTCTGTAGCCACACAATAGTTTAGTTATGTGTCTACAGAAAAAAGAACTGTTTTCTTTAGACACTACTCATAATAATAAAACATGACAAAGGCATATTTTGTCTCATGTTTACTTTCTTCATCTTTTCGTTTGTGTTTCAGTTGTTCCCAGCATTCCTTTCTCTTCTCCTCTTGCAGTTTCTGCTTCTGCAGTTCGTACAATTCTTCCTCGTGTTGCTGCCTTTGTAACATCACCATCTACAGAGCAACACACAAACAACAGCTGCACTGGTAAGTCAAGCAGGAGCATTCATGAATGTTAAGTAACTTGGTAACTACCAAAGGTATCCATGAATATTAAGTTGCCAAAATCACTCATGAATATTTAGTTAACAAAGGTACTCATAAATATTAAGTCACCAAGAACTTCATGAATATTAAGTCATCAAAGGTGCTCATGAATATTGAGTACCAAAATATTAACTTGCCAAAGTCACTCATGAATATTAAGTCACTAAAATACTAATGAGCAAAGTAAACAAACGAATTCATGAATTAAGCAGAGACAATCATTCATTCAACCAAACTAATTAACAGTTAAGCAGACAAAGATAATTATCATCGAGTACCCAAAAAGCAAGCAAAGAATGAAAGAAGTAAAACAAGTTAAAATAACATATTGTTGAAGCCATCATCAATTAAGTAATTTAGGAAATTGTGTGATTAGAGAACGGGTCCAGAATTCTAGGCAATACAGTTACAACGGTTTCCGATGCGAGTGAGTGTGTTTGTGTACATGTGTGTGTGTGTATGTGCGCGTCAGTGTGTGTGCTTTGTGTGTTTGTGTACATGTGTGTGTTTGTGTGTGCGTGTGTCTGTTTGCATTCGCATGCATGAGTGTGTCTTTTATGTACAAGCAGCTGGTGCAGACGCATTGCCTTGCCAGCAAGACTAAAATTATTTACTAAAGTAATAAATAAATGTTCACATTTCAGACAATGCAAAGAGGTTAACTTACACCAACATTGGTGTGCTATAAATAGCTGAATCTATGGTGTGCTATAAATAGCTGAATCTATGACTCCACAACCATACGAAAAAACATATCTATACATATATACAACCACAAAAGTGTTAGTACACTACATATACACAAATTTCGAGTCCGTCGCTTATCTCTGAATATGTATACTTGTCTTTGTCGAGGCACCCTTGTAGCAGCGTGACCGTGTTGTGGCGCCATAGAAATTGCCATCATCACATTACATTACGTTTATGTAAGCGGTTATGTATACAGCCTGTAGTACAATGATACATATATATATATATATATATATATATATATATATATATAGAATTGCATATGACATTATGCCTACTGCTATTATTAATATATTGATTATTGTTGTTATTATTATTATTAATTATTACTATTATTATCACTGTTAATACTATTACTATTAGTACCATTATTTATCATTATTCTATACATACACAATTACACATGCATGGACAAGAGAGAGAGATATGTTATGTTATGCACATATATATATAATAGGGTGTCCCACGATTGCACAGGAAAAATATTTTTCTTGAAACTTGAAATGCAGTCCCTCCAAAAAGTTTCCTTATGGTCCTATGATAGTACCTGTCAAATTTCTGGACATTTTGAAAATATTTAGAGGCCGCTCAAAGCTCACATATAATATGTGTAAGTTGTCACAAATTATACGTGCGACATATAGGCCTATGAGTTTGAAATTTTCGGAGGTCCACACTTTGATCCCACTAGCGTGCTTATGTATTGCTTAATAACCTTATATTGCTCTGAAATACTAAAATCTACAAATATGCAACCTTATTGTATTTGCGAATGAGGTTTTTCAAGCATAAGGACGACAGTTAAGCTCTCGAGCAAACGAATGATGTAAATGTCGTGCACTAGGATTGCAGGTCGCTACCTCCACATGGCAATCATCAGTGGAGTAGAAATGAATAAGGTTAACAGATTGTCAGTCTGATTTTTCTCTAGTTGGTGGAAGTAGCCTACAAACATGTTGGTGTGCTAAAGTTGACCTCTGGACCAGGACAGGAATCAACGGTTGCAGTTTGAACCTTTTGAAGTCGTGAAAGTGTGATGCATTAGGCCTAATTATTGGCAAATGCTTTGAGACAACGGCTTTCAATAACTGCATATTAAATAGAGTTTGCAATGCCTTGCACCCTTCTACATCAGCCATCAGTCGTAACATCTTGTTAACATCACAGAAATCTTTTAAGTCCAGTTGCCTGGTGCATTCTTTGTGTCCTTGGTAAAAATTTGTCCATCAATGGTCTGTAATTAAGCTCTGCAAGCCATTTAAAGATGAATGCTCCAATCTGGTTCACCATCAACCAAACCCTCGACCAATGCTACTGCAGTCTGCATCTAACAAATCATAAGAATTCATTACTGAACAGCTTTAGCGTGGCCATACTCGAAATATGACTATCAAGAATTTTCAAAACTCTTGGTATTCATGGTTGGATTGAACAATTCGGTAGCATTTCGCAAGCCTGTTGCCATCACAGAGCAAGTTGGATGGGTAAGGCAATATAGATCTAATTGCTTTATGATGGAAACGAATCACATATACAGTTGACGACCGTGAATTACAGGGCATCCAACCCAAACAAGTCTCAGATTTGTGATTGACATCTACAGTCAGGCGGTGTTCTCATGTAGAGTCACTGCTCTCTTTGAATTAATCCATAGCTTTATAATTCTGGCAATGCTGCTCTAGATGACAAGTCTGAAAATGATGCAACATCATTCTTGGTATACCAGCACCTAAGATATAAGAGATAGCAATTCTCTCTGTTCTTTCAGTGAGTTCTCATTAATGTGGAATAACGGGGTTATCTCTTCCTAAAAGTTTTTCCCAAACCATGCTGCGTTCAAATATAGTTTTCTCGATCTTTCGGTGAAAGAGTGGCGAGATAGCCAATCGTATAAGACCACGTGTGATTTTTCAT
Organism: Lumbricus terrestris; assembly: GCA_949752735.1. Lineage (NCBI taxonomy): Eukaryota > Metazoa > Annelida > Clitellata > Crassiclitellata > Lumbricidae > Lumbricus > Lumbricus terrestris. The sequence continues at coordinate 58,208,812 of OX457038.1, forward strand.
AACGTTGGTCTGTGTAAATGACTGTGCTGAACAAACATGACGCAGCTTTGATACAGAATTTCAGCTCAACGATAACGAAGAACGTAGATCGGAGACAATTTCTCGTACAGGTTGTCGAAAAACACAGGCACATGTTTTCTAACCACAATTGTGACAATCTTGTTGACATGTGTAAATGTAGAACGTAGAACTGAAGAACAATTTGAGTGCAGTGATGTAGAATCAGCAGATCAGTATGAGAATAGTAAAAAAATAACGGTCCAGACGTTGATTTGTTGTGTAGCTGCATGGGGTGTGCAATTAAAACTTTACTGTGTGGTCCTAGGACAAATAGGGGTTGAACCTCACAGCCCCCTCAGAATTTCTTACTATGAAGCAGATGAAGGTATGGAGGAGCTAAAACCACGACTTGTTACATTATCAAGAGTTTGTAATGACTACTCCCAATGATTAGTTGTGTGTGCACTGATATTGTGTCCAAAGTTCAAAAATCTCAAATTTTTCTCGATTTTGCATTTTTTGAGCATAAGACTATGCCCAAAATATCCATTGTATCCAATAAAGTTAAATACCTGTTAATTCTACCATTCACGAGCTTTCCAAGGGTAGTAAATTTGTTATAATAGGATCAACGATTGGGATATAAAGGCATTTAGAAGTTGGACACATCAGGCGCAAATTATGCCAATATGGGTTAAATTTGGGCGGCTTGAGCCACCCCTAAATATTTTTTTAGTGTCATAAAACTTTACAGGTGTTATTATGGGACCATATGGAAACTTTTTAGGGGGACTGCATTTCAAGTTTCTAGAAAAATATTTGTTGGGACACCCTAATATATAATATTATATAATGCATCCCAAAGCATATGTACATGTGTGACTTGTGTGTGCGTGTGTGTGTGCATGTTTATTTCTGCTTCTGAATATGTTTGCATATGCACATCCATATGTTAAGGCAGGCCTCACAATGGCAAATAAATCTGGAGTATATTTAGAGCAAGAGGTTCTGAATGGCACCATTAGCCAGTAAGTAGTGAGGCCTGTGATTTAATTCTGTGGGACGGTCTTTACTATTTTTGCCACCAGAACAGCAATGTACACTATGGAATGCCGAAATGTCATAACACTGATAATATACGATAATCGTTTGGCAAAAATTCAGAAATTAGTTTGCTCCCTAATATAGAATTCTGGAACAGAACAAAGTGCACTTAATTTCCAGAGCTTCCTCTCTACCTATAGTATGGCAGTCCTTCCTTTTATTTAATATGTATACCTGTTCTGTGAATATTTGGATGTATCTATGTGTCAATGTACATATTTATTTATGTACACATCTATGCATGCAGGCATGGATGAATGCATACAGTTTTACACTCATGCATTCATCTGCAATTCAGCATCTACATGTATACATAAAATATATACAATTATACCTACATGGTTCATTGCAAAAAGAGGAATATTAATAAAATCTCACAATAATAAAAGTGAAAAATAATATGTTCAGACATTTAAAAAGAGCATATGTAATAATCAAAAGCGCATTTCAATAATGTCAAACAATGAGATTCTATATATAGCTCCTATAAAAACAATATATTTTGTGCAGACATTTAAAAATAGCATACATGTATGTAATAATCAAAAGCGCATTTCAATAATGTCAAACAATGAGGTTCTATATATAGGCTCTATATAAACAATAATATATATTTGAAATTCCTTCTTTCCATATAAAACAACACTGAATATAATATTAAAAATTTCATATTGCTCACTTTAGAATATATATTTCAATCTTGTAAAAAATTTAAGAATGTGTGCTATTGATCGTGAACAATCAAGATTTGAATGCTTTCCATTATCAGCAAAGACCTTCTCAATCCGCAAGCAGGCTTAACACTTCTAGTATGCAGGAGGTTGTTGTATAGTTATGTCCACACTTTGTTCAATTTTAATTCAATATAAAATTGGCTTTTCCTCCATGCAGGAAATAAATTTTTAATGCAGCACAATATCCTGTAGATTTTCAACAGATCCTGTTGATCAACATTCCCTTCATTTAAAATGTAGAAATCAACAAATAACATCATGATTTTTTTTCAATTGTTAACAATTCTATTTGTTTTTCTTATTCCCTTTGTAGACTGCTTTATATGGTAATAATGGTGTGTTTCCGGTACCATAGCTCTAACAAACTGGGTAGGTAGAAAAATATTTTTATTTTGGTAAAATATTTTTATACAGTGACTGCCCGAAAAATTATACGACTGCCCTTTCCTGCGCAAGGGTACACGCTGCAGCAAAGTATGTGTTCTAAGTGAGTATAAAATGTCTATAATCTGCAGAATATCTGTACCTACAAACTGCTCTAGAAAACAATCTTATTAATTTCCATTTTGTTGAGTCTTTCCTGGCAAGGTGGAGTGGGATGGGGAAGATGAGTGCGAACTGGACATCACCGCTAACCTAAGGGTCGTTCCGAGACTGGCAGAGTAACCGCTAGAGGTTGCTAGATTTCTTTTATTTATATATATATAATATATAATATATAATATATATATATATATATAAACCATACAGTATACATATAAGACATGTTGTAAATTTAGAACTAGGGATCGCCATGCATGCTGCCTGTAGCTAATCCCGGTAAATCCCGTTTAAAGTCCATTGGTAGAAACATTCGACAGCTCATATTTCTTGTGATTAGCAAAGAGAAGTCTAGGTTGGAGAACAGTAGCCCCAAAGAGAGAAGCCACTGAGTCTCTCAGCAGTCCGTATTAACTGGTAACAGACCCAAATAACTTTTCCCATCTCGAAAACGTGCACAAAAGAGGGCCACAGTTCTTCACGTGAGAAAACTCCACGATTTCTGCACCTGATCTATACTGACAGGAGCCCTCGTCCCCCCCCCCACCCACCCGGGTGATATTTCATCACGGAGCTAAAACAGAAATGTTCCGAAATGAGAAAATGCATGAATGAACTTCTAGAGCGTTGTTGTAGTAAAGCACAAAAGATCACTTGATGGTCACACATCAAAAGAGAGTCTGTATCATCGACTGGGGTATGCATGAATGACAATCAATTTCATATCTTTCTGTAAATATATAAAGTGCTGTATACACAGCAACCCCATCCTTGTAATATATAAATATATAAATTATATATATGCATATATATATACAGTGTCCCAATGAAAAGTAGACCCCAAGAAAAGTATCATAATTCGGTCAAAACTTTTAGGATTTGTGAAATTTTAAACGCAACACCAGTGGCCATATTACTACCAACTCCTAACGCCGCTTAGAAATATTCACGAGTTTGTCAAATTTATGAGCATTTGAGATGCAGCACTGAAAAATGGAAGTTTCCAACGTGCAAAAGCTGAAAAGAAGTGAAATTTAGCTGCATAATGCATATTGTGTTCAAAATGTCCCCCTTGTTCACGGACACACGACCGTAGACGCTACTGTTTGATGGTCCAGTTGATGATCACTTGGTCAAACAGCCGCCACTCTTTGATCAGACACGCCCTACGGTTATCGATATCATGAATATGGGGAAAGAAAATCGCGCTCCTCCAGTACATGTACTCTGGCTCGAGGTGTGGACTGCTGGGCGACCACAACTGCGGGATACGAAGTCAATTGTCTCCGGGATACGAAGTCAATTGTCTCCGGGACAGTCACTACACTACTACGTCTACGATCATGTGTCCGTCAACAAGGAGGACATTTTGAACACCATACATAGCTGAATTTCACTTCCTTTCAGCTTTTGCACGTTGGAAAGATCCATTTTTCGGTGCTGCATTTTAAACACTCATAAACTTGACAAACTCAATAACATTTGTAATCGGGGTTAGGAATTGGTGGTAATATGGCTATTGTTGTTGTTTCAAAAATTTCAAACAGATACTAAAAGTTTTGACTGAGTTATAACACTTTTTGTTGGGGTCTACTTTTCATCCGGACACAGTGTATATACAAACTCAGATGTATCATGTGAGGCCACAACTCCACCACTGCATGTCAGTGCCCTACTAAGTGCCAGACACAGTGTCCCTAAAATGAGACGACTTCTACTACTATGAGTATATTACTATATATCTTTTTCTGAGCTGTAGTTATGTTACATCGATCTATAAATAAATCCCCACACCTCTATTTAAGGCTTTTGCTCATCTATTTAAGGCTCTTGCTCATAAGTTCGTCTTTAGAACGTCAGCTTGTGACGTTTTTGGCCTATGAATTGTAGTTGACTGCATTCTCTAGTGGACCATTGACTTGCTGCTGTGGGAAGGGAAGGGGACGATAGGGATCTGGTTCAAACCAGTTTTATCTTTCACCAGCACAGACAAGGTCTTTGACTGCTGGATGACAAAACACAGGCCATCATCAACGAAGAAGTTGTGAATCCCCTCACCATACACTACATAAAAAGTTCATCTATAAATTCCTTCTCTAAATGATTTACAGATAGGCTGCATCTTACACCATGCGATGTTCTTAGATACTTCATTGAAATTATGAACTTTGCATAGGGCATTTTGATAACGTACACCAGTGCTTAAAGTGTAGAAAAAGAAGTGCATGCACGCCCTTCTACCTTTCCCGGCTGTTCTGGTTTAATAAGTGGCAGGACGGTTTCAGACTTGCAAATAAGTGACCTCCAAGGCAGTAACACTTTGAGCCCTGACCCATACCTAGTACGAGGATGAAACAGCCTTTACTGTTCTATTTGTTCCTATTTACTAAATCAACCAGTTCATTATAGTGTGCAAGTGGAGCAACAACAAAAAAACACAATAATAACAAACATCATCATCATCGTCGCCATCATCGGCCGGGTGACTGACAGAGCTCATCAACATCCTGCATGGAAGTCAGTGCAGAAAACGACGAACCTTGATGTACTCCTCCATCTTCATCTGCTGTTCATGTTCCAGCAGTCTCCTCTGTTCCTCGAACTGCCGACTCAGCAGTTCCTTCTGGATGTGGTAGTGCTTCTCGAGAGTGTACAGCTGAGCCTGAAGCGATGGGTCTCTCGTTACCAGTGGCAACCGTGGAGAGGCCAGCACTGAACCAGCAATGCCAGCCAATCCTGTGCAAACAAACGATGACAATAGTCATATGCACCTATGCAAATTTCTCAATTTACATAATTGTTGGGTGACTGTGCTACTATTGCGCTGGGAAGAACAATCAAAAACAATCAGAACAATCAGAACAATAGAGCAAGAGTAACTTCCTTAAGCTGTCATCAAGGTCAGGGACATATCACCTTCCTCATCTGCTAGGCAGAACTAGGGCTGACTTAGAAGTATAATTACCCCCAAAGAAGTATAATTACCCCAATGCAATTATATTCAATTATTAAACAATTATCGTTATCACATAATTATTATTAAATATTTAATTGTGTACTCCAAAGCAATTAAATTCAACTATTGCAGAATTATCATTATTATTATATTATTATTATTATTGTTATTTTTTTTACCCGAGGTATCTAGGATCCCTCGGGATTTCAAAAAATTATGCTTGGAGCTGTTTTTTGTTATTGTTATTATTATTATTTTTTATTTTTATTTTTAAATTATTATTATTATTATTATTTTAATTATGTGCATGCACATACAAATGCATTCATTCACACACTTGCATACATATACATACTACGCACAGACATGCACATACATCTGAACACTAACTGCACAGTGTGTACACATACATAAAAAAACACTTGTATCTAGTATACTGTCAATGTCAATCAGTCTATGGCATAGGCTTTTGACACTCCCTCTATACCACCACACAATGACAGTTCCGGTGCAGAAAACCAATTTCAGCCTTTTCAACACCAGCAGCTGATCTGCTGTCGCCTTAAGACGAACAGTACATGCGAACAGTACAGGTAAGAGGAGCACGTGCAGGCAGCATCAGCAAGACCAAGGTACAGCTGCGACGAAGAGAGCAGCAGCTGACCAGGAAGCCATGGCAACGTGTCTCAAGTATCTCAAGTATGCGGGTTTATTAGTAGGGCAAGTGATATTCTCTTGTGGTCAATCAATCGCCTACATGGCCGCCAGTTGACTACCCACCGAGTTCCATCCTCATACACAACATAACACGAACATTTGAAAATATTTTTGATGGCAAGTCAGCAAGACTTTCCTTCAGAATTTCATTTTCAAAGATCACTTGCTAACAACCACAGTTTAAAAAATTTATTAAATATTAGTAGTAATACTGTAGTAGTAACAAATAGTAGCAGTACTAGTACATAGTAAATAGTACATGAATTAGGATTAGTATTTCTAGCACTACCAGAATTACATTTTTTATTATTACCAGCATTATATTTTTTTATTTGATCTGGAAATGATTTGTCAGGTAAGTCGATGGGGTAGAAAGAGTCAAGCCCCGGCCACACTACACCCTAATAACCCAACAAGTAACTTGGAATCAAAATTGAAACTTTACTCAGTACTGTAGAAATAGTACAAACGCATTATAATATTTATTGTCCAAATACAAGATCATCATCATCACCATCCTCACCCTCAGAGCTTTTAATCGATCATGGTACTAGTAATTTTCATCATTTAATGCCATTTTATGGCTGTCGATGCCATTAAAGTCGACCTCACATTAATGAAACAATAAATAGACAGGTCGCTATGGAAGACAATGGCTGAACGAAGTTCATTGATAGATGGAATGGAAGCACTCTAAGGTGACTAAAATAGAGTCAATGAATGCACCACCACCACCACTACCACCACCACCATCACAACCACCACCAACAACAACAACAACACCACCACCACCAACAACACCACCACCACCAACAACAACAACACCATCACCACCACCAACAACAACGACCCCACCACCACCACCACCATGTGGGGACAGGCTGACTAAACCCACTTTAAGATCCCTTTCCGATTTTGCTCAGGCACCTTCAACATCCTGGCCCACCACTTGCTTGAAAATATAGCCACAGATCCATCATTAAGAAAAGGTTTGACATCTCTGATCCAGGCCAAAGTGATCTGACCTCACTCTCACTCTGACCTTGTGCGTTAAAAAGTCAGCATCTGATTCGTTTTAAAAAGATGGCTAATCCCGACAGGGGATTGGCTTCCAAGAACTGACTGGACATAAAACTGATGCGGAAGAAGGAAGGGAAGGACGACATACCCGGATGTGGAGCAGATGATGATGATGATGATGACTCGAGCTGCAAATCGATGTCAGAGATGATCTCGTTGCTAGGAGACGCGAGTGGATCTGAAAAAGCAAACAATCCAATTAGAACTAATAAGGTCGTTTGAACACGGCCGGAAACCACACACCATGTCCACTGTCATCCACTTCTCAATCTTCACTTGAACAGGCGTTTGTGACCATATATGTCTGCGTATGTATGTATGTGTGCAATGTGCATGCACATGTAATCAAGTACATGCACAACTGCACATTCATGAATATATGTGTAGCTTGTATGCATTTATGCATTCACATATGTATGTCTGTCTGCCTGAAACTCTGCCTGCCTGACTGTAATTCATGTAGGCGTCTGCATCTGAGCATATATATATATATATATATATATATATATATATATATATATATATATATATATATATATATACCACACCTTTTGAGAAAAACGTTTTTAATTATACTGCATCTCATCTAATGGCTTTTTTCAAAGTTGTTTATTTCAGTTTATATTTCTCAAGACAAAAGAGAAATTGATTTAAATGGAAGGGGAAGAAAATAATGGACAGGCAGTGACCAAAAACAGAAAGTGCAATGGAGGAGAGAGGAGGAGGCGGAGGAGGGGAAAGAGTGGGAGGACAAGGAGCAGGAGGATGAGTGGGAAGAGGAGGAGCAGGAGGAGCAGGAGGAAGAAGCTAAGGAGGAAGAAGATGAAGCAGGAGTAAGAGAAAGAAGACCAGTGTATGGAACAAAAACGTGAAAAGTATGGAGTGGGATCAGTGACCCACAAGAAGATGGACACAAACAATCATCAAGAATAGCATCGAAAAAAAACTTAGAAATTGACGGATGAGGGATATAAAAGGAAAGGAGGAGGGTATAAGGAGGAGATGTGGGAGGGAAGAGGTAAAAGAGGGAGAAGTGGGTGGATAAGCAGGATGAGTGCGACTAGTTTCTTGAGGCGGATTCGGAAGGACTAGTATGTGGGTGAGGAAAAAATGGAAGGGAATAGGTATAAAAACACAAAAGGCAGTGTGCACTGTGCCTGGAAGAAAACAAGAGATAATTCGAGATCAGGTGTAATCAGCGATCCTAAAGATTCCAAATGGATTCTGTCGAAGAGAATGAGGAAGAACACAAGATGGAAAGCAAAGGAAAAGCATGGAGAATAGGAGGAGGAGGAGGAGGAGGAGGAGCAGGAGGAGGATGTAGAAAATGAAGACAAGTAAAAGAAGGAGGAGGAGTAGCAGGAAGAGGAGTAGGAGGAGGATGTAGAAAATGAAGACAAGTAAAAGAAGGTGGAGGAGTAGCAAGATGGAAGAGGAGGAGTAGGAGGAGGATGTAGAAAAAGGAAGACAAGTAAAAGAAGGAGGAGGAGAAGTAGCAGGAGGAAGGTGAGGAGTGGAAGAGGAGGAGTAGAGGAATGAAAAGAGGAATAACGAGGAGACAGAAAGACCAATGTGTGGGTGGGTGTGCGTATGTGTGCATGAGTGTGTGCATGCGTGTGTGTGTGGGGGTGTGTGCGTGCATGCACGTGTGTGTGTGTGTGTGTAGACAGGAAGCTAGCATAATAGACGCAGCAGAGGATTTGTGTCCTCTGGGACTTCCAACCTATACTGGGATAATAAAAAAAAACTTTAGACAGGGTCTCCACTATTCATTCTATCGGAGTTACTGGATAACGGCAGCAGTTGCACTCTGGTTATGCAACGCACCTCGGCATCATATTATTGTACGTCGAGGCCTAGACAGCTGCCTTGCTGCTACTGCTGCAGCAATCCATGCAGTTGCTTAAGCAATTATCAGTAGTAGCAGTTATCAGCCCACGCGGCCCATCGCACTAGCAGCAGCTTTGGCACCGGCCTCCTCCCTCCCCCCGCCCTTTCAAGGCTACTACGCCTGTTTCTCTTTCTCTTAATACACCGATAATAGTGTTTTCATGAGGAGCATGCAAACTAACGGACTGCCTCAAGGAGTCAACTCAGGGTGTGTTTCACGTCTGCTCTGACTTAGCACAAAACATTCATGCGCTTCCTGTTCCTCTGTCCCTAGTTAACTACTTGCGGCATGCTCTGCAGGTACGCACAGCAAACATATACGTTAAGACATTAATCCACATTATAATAGATGTAACATATGACAACAAAATCTTTCCTGTGAATGGAAATCAAGACAAGAAACAGGTGCATTTAAATTGCTGCCATAAAGAAATGTATCTAAATATTGTATTGCATTTGAAAGTTTCCAATCAGAGCCTTCACCCAGTGGTACAGAGGTAAAAGAAAAGACTGATATGTATTCAACTTGCATAATTATACAGTTTCTTATAAACATAATTATGACTTGATTGCTCTCTGTTCAACACATTTACTTCATCTGTTCATATCTGTCAGACAGTCATGTATTCCACTTTTAAAATATCAAAGCAGCTATTAAAGCTGCTCAGATATCTATATAAATAAAAAGAAGATTCTGTGTGTCTGTCATACTTTCTTTGACCGGGGTGCATTTCAAGAGTTTTTAACTCCAAACCTTCACTACTCTGTCGGTCTCGACATGGGACACCCTGTTGGTGAATCTCTGCGACCATGGGGCCAGGGCGGGTGTGAAAACCCTCATTTTCACTGTTTTGCAGCGATGCATTTCCACATTTTCTCAGCTTCTCACTGCAAACCTTCAATGGGTGGGGTGGGGTAGGTGGTGTGGGTGGGGTGGGGAACGGGTGGTTGGGGAGCCAGCAGTAGGGGTTGACAAGTAAGGAATTTGCCGGGACCGTTGAGAATCCTAATTTCCCGAGCAATGCCGGGTACCCCAGCTACTATGTATATATATATATATATATATATATATATATATATATATATATATATATATATATATATATAGAAATATGCACAAAAATACATCCATGCATACATACAAAAACATACAAAGAATACTTGTAGGAACCTTGAGCAAGTCCTTCACTCGCAATTGCTCATGTGCTTCGGGGTGAAACTCCGATTCAGTGTCCGTGCTGTAGTCGGGAGCGCTTCTGAGTAGAAATCTTAAAGGTGCACTATAACAAGGGCACATACATACAAAATACATGCACACATGTATGCATACACATACATACATACATATCTATACCTAAGCACTTTAGCACACTGCATTCTGAAACACCTCAAGCCATTCCAGATATCATAAGAATTCTGCAAAACAAAATATTTGATCCAGATGATTTACACTTTCATTGGGTATTTATTAATACTAATGACAATAGAAACGACAATGACAACACCAATATATAAAGTAATGGCATAGCACCCACGCAAGCAGGCATAGATATAATATTATCTGTGGTGATCAAGGATCTCATCAGCAAATCCCTTGAAAAATAAGTAGGGCAAAGACCACGGTATGGCCAAAATAGGAAACATGCAATTCATAATATTTAGACTTAGTAATAATAATAAATGTATGCACACATGAGGCTCTAAACTAAATCCATCATCATCCAGTTGTATGTGCACATTTTAGTTTATGTGAGCTAAAAAATGTGCTACATAAAGAGCCCTGATACATACAGTGTCTCTGTGCGTGTGTGAGTCTGTGTAGAGTGCATCTACGTGTGTGTGTGTGCGTGCGTGTGTGTGTGTTCGTGTGCGCGTGCGTGTGGGTGGGTGTGTGAAAGAGGTGTAACGGCGGCAACAGATGAGCTGTGTGTTTGAGGCCCATTTTGTGTGAATTATCCAAAACATTTCCGAGTTCTATGAATGTGCACTGTGCAGAATACATCTAATATAAACAGCCCAGATAGAGAGGCAGACCAGTGGGCTAACTGGCTCGCTGGCTCACTGGTAGCCGCACTCTAAGCCCACGGAGGTTCGGCCAACAGCCTTCACTAGGTCGGCTAGGCCGTTGGCAAAGCTTACCAATCAACGACTAATGTGCTCATGGCTGTTCTGGTTTCAGTAACGGGTTCTGTAGCGTACACCGTCTTCAGAAGAAACGTATTCGAATACTTTTAAACACTATCTTCCGACGACTGTCTTCGGATTTCTATAGTAGCATCTTTTGATTTCATAGAGGTGTTTACAAAAGCAGAAATCTTCTCTGCTTAGTCTTCATGCCAAAAGCTGAAACTGTAGGCCAAAGCATCAATTTGGCAGTGCACACAAATCTACACAAAATTGACATCAAACCTTGTCTTCAAAATCTTCTCCTGACTTTTCAAACGAATAATAATTCCCTTTATCCTACTAGCTCTTCCAGAAATAGGCATGATTAGCTAAATTGCAAATCACTTAAAAGTACGTAAGTATATGCTCATTATAACCGACGACTTATACCGCAGTTTAGCTTACACGACATCTTAATAAGATGAAGCATCCTTGTAAGGGGTCATTGCATAATTACGTAACGCCGAAAATGGCCGTTTTTGACCCACCCACCCACCCTGTAACGCTTCGTAACGTTTCCCTTGACCCACCCACCCACCCTCCCCAGCGTTACGTAACGATTGCTACGAAAAATCAGTTGAGATTTAGGTCTATTATTGATTTGTGAGCGCGTAATTAGACCTATAATTCATATTTTCATAGCGAATTTAATATAGTATATTAACGTACATGTGAATTAGGCCTATTATTTGACAGTAGACTAGGCTTAAAATATACACAATGTTTTATATGCGACAGTCATGCGTGAACTGCAATTTTCTTAAATTTTACCGCAAGAATAAAATTTTACACTGCTGAAAAGTTTCATGGACTAAATGGCTCATTAATTAATTAGCAATTAATCAAAATTAAGAAGAGCTATCTATTTCCTTAGTCTGGGCACTTTGATAATTATTACGCCTAATAGAAATATTGCCGAGTTTTGTTGAGCATTAATTTTAAATGTTTGAGATCGTGTCCACTAAGTAAAACATTAGGCCTACGCCGCCTACCACCTTGTTTCGTTGGTAAAACTATCAAAACAATTCGACAAGCGGTTTCCGGTTTTCACAAACGGGAGAACAGAACTGACCTGGCATGTACCGTATACCGGGAGTCTACTGCCGGATCTTATTCAGATAGGCCCCTCTATAGACCTACTTCGGTTATGTTTTAAATCAATGTCACGAAGTTTCAAACTTCAATTACATAATGTCTGAAGTGTCATTCGATGGAAGTTTAATATTGATTGATAATTTTTTTTCAAGGCATTACGTAACGCTCAGCTACCCCCACCCACCCACCCAGGTAACGTTTCGTAACGTTTTCAATTACCCCACCCACCCACCCTCGAGCGTTACGTAATTATGCAATGACCCCTAACATACACCAGACTCCCACATGAATGACATAACACTTGGCCATGATTAAAAAGTACAACTAAGTTTAAAGCCCTCCTTTCTAATATTACACGTGCACACATGTCCACGAGAATTGATGGGACAGAGCAATAATCAGCATTGTAATCAACATAATAATCTCATCGTCATCATCGTCGTCGTCGTCATCGTCATCATCATCAATCATCATCATCATCATCATCATCATCATCATGCTATGTTTGTGAAAGTTGAAGTGTCAAAGTGCTGATGTTCTCACACAGGACAGACACCATTAGGTAAAATTGTCACTTTCTTCTATTTTAAGTTAGAAATGATGCTTCAGGATTTAAATTGTGTAATGCAATGTAATGCAACCCAGTCCAGTATCTGTTGAAAGCATTCACTGCCAACCCAAAACTGACCAGTTCCCGCTGACTTGATAACATTTGACTAACCAACAGCTTCCGATACACCAACCAGCCTGACTTTATCTACATACTCTTAATTTAATAACAATAACAGTATCATCCGTCTGTTAGTTTATACGACGTATACGTAATAAGTCAACAACTTGAACTGGTGTACATACACAGTAATTGCGTAAGATTCCGACCTTAGCCTGCGAGCAAAATCGGTGCCGTCTCAAAAACACGTATAATTACAGTACGAGAAGAGAAATTATTATAATTATTATTATTTAGGCTTTAGAGCAGTACTGTTGAAAAGCAATGATCTCGAAAGATCGGAAGAGTAATCATCAAATCTGAGACCAATTGTCTCCATCATTAAACGCACACCCTCAGCAGCACCGGAAACACAGCGTCTCATCTGCTGCCTCCGTCGCCGCAAGACTGCCCACGCTACAGCCAACTAGCGAAATAATTGCCAGGAAAACTGCCCATGCGATAGCCACCTAGCGACTGACTTATAGCCGCCTACACGTTAGCCACCTATAGACCAATTCATCCGTAACCGCCCACGCTATAGCGAATCAACTGATTAATTGGCTAATTTAGACATGCTCCACCCCACCGTTCTTTGACTAAATTGTGGCCAATCCTTCAGGCTCATGGGTTTTCAGCAAAACCCTACTCCTTGCTGTTCAGTATATATTCCAGTCTCATACGACGTCGTTTGTGTGCTGTGCCTATTCAAGTGTTAATGACAACGACCGCCTAAACTCGTCGTTCACTCTGAACACATTGACTCTAGGAAAACTACACCATTTCTGTTGGAATATAGTTTTCATTGGCACTTCTTGTCACATAGTGCTAATGTCAGCTTTTTCTCAAGTTTTATTTTTCGCATAATTTGCAATATAGCGTTCCTTCCATTGATGTAAGGCTGTCTGATCACTTGGTCAACTATTTGCCGACAGTAATGTTTTGCAAGGTAATTCAAATACGTCCGAGTAAGGAAATGCAAGATAAGATATGGCAAAGAAAATAAGCCAAGCACCATAAGGTAAGGAAATGCTAGTTAAGAAACGTTATAAGAATACGTAAGTAATGTAAGATGTTACAAGACCACATAAACTTTAAGTAAGATAAGGAGCAAATGAAGGGAAGGAACGAAAGAAAGGCTGTTTTTTAATAGTTAGTTATGCCTAGAATTAACAATTAATTGAACGTTAACTTTTGACCAATTGTATTCCACCTACGAGTAATGACAAAAACCTAATATTTTTCACTTTTTAATATTAGTTAGTAGTTATGAAGTACTGATTTGCAGTCCAATGTTCATATTAGTAGTCTTGTTTAAGTTTTTCAATTCAAATTTCAACCAGCTAGATATACAAAATATAGCATGTCAACACTGATAGATTCCAGTGAGCAACATGCTCTGCTGACAATACAACCAGCTGAGCTAAAAAGGTCTTTCACAGAGAACTGTAGTGGCAGATATACACAGAACAGCATGACCGGTCTTCAATTAATCATTAAAAATAACCGTAGTAATTAAAATTAATTAATGATTAATCAATCAATTCATTGTCAACTTCCACAGACCTATAGAAAGGAAAAGCAAGACTACAAAGTAATGAAATCTAAGGAAACTGATAATTTATTATAGATGTCCGTTACTTCTCTCTACAACAGTTCTGAACAGACCACATTCTGGTCGTAGCTCTCATTCAAATGACTCAATCATTCAGAGCAATTATATAGCGCCTCCTCAAGATACACATTCAGAGGCACTCCCAGCCCAACTCCAGTGACTAAGAAGAGTGCTTGTAAAAGATGAATGCAAAGTACCTAGTTAAAAGTCAATAAAAGCACATGCATGAATGAATAAAGGAAGGCTATTCCAGGTGTTCGACCAGCCACTGAAAGAGTACATCTTTGCATATTTGAAGTGCTTGCAAATGAAGCAACAAGTAAGATGTAAGTAAGTTCACCTCAAGATGCACAACGAACATTTCCAGATTTCCGCGGCCAGCCAACCAGGCCAACCTGAAGTTGGGCAAAAGGGGCTCGGGTATTATGGCAATGCCAGACCGAAATCCTAAATCCAATCCCTTGGTAAACAGGCGGTCATGGACCATGTCACTCATTGAATGCAAGACATGGTCAAATTCTTAAATACCAGTAACCAGTGGAGCAGCTGTATCTCTGAATGCACTGGAAGTGCCCCTAGGGATAGTGTAGTCCAACATATATATATATATATATATATATATATATATATTATATATATATATATATATATGACTCTGCAGTAGTCAATCCCACAACAAACTAACCCTTGAACCCAAAGGCATACACAAGTGCCAAAATGGGCGAAAGTGAACTGGATGTGACCTACAATTTCCACACCTGAAAACAATTTATAAGCACACATATTATGAGCTACCGTAGGTGTTAAGAGTAGGTCAGCTTCTGACTCAAAATAGCACCAAGATCACGGCGGACGGACGTCCAGAAGACAAAGTGATGGATGGCAGCAGTGTTAAACATTATAATTCAGCTGAAACACAAAAGCAAACGCACAACAAACTACCCAACCTGTCAATCTTTCCTCACGACTTGTATGATAGACAGCACAACTCAATTTCATTTTAAAATAATCTGGAAGGACAGAGGCAAACACCACAACCTCCATAAGAACACTCACTGAAACCGCCTAGACACTAGCATTTAACATAACTGAAAAAAGAACACTACTGCACACCTATTTCAAACCTATAACCTACCCTGGTACTAATGAACCTATCGGTAATTGCAAGTCGGCTATGAGTGACATTGCAGTCACCCATGTGCGTATTAACTTAGCTCAGCAGTGATCAAGTTCACAGTGCCTGCCAGCATCATCAAGGCGGCATCAAGGCAACTGACATAGATGACAAAGTAGTCAAAAGAGTCCTATCACATGCTTTGTCCGTCATTCAGTAAATCGACGACGCTTTGTCGCTCCGTCATCAAGTCGACAGCCCAGAAGATCATCACAATCAGACAATTTAATGTCTCATACCACTCTGGCAACAAGACTTTTCAGAAAGCTGTCTGTCAACAGCAGACTTCGCAGTGTGTTCACTGCAGAGGTTACAAAAGACCAAGAAAATATTCGAATAAAATACTAATGCAAACGGACCTTGCATTTATACAGATGACCAACTAACCTACTGGTCAACTGATGAACAAACTGACTGGATTGCTAATTGATCGGCCAGTGTACAGATGCTTTGCTTTGTCCGTTTCAATTACTGACTTACTGACCAACCGACCGACTGACCAACCGAATGCCTGATGCTTCAATTATGCCATGTTTTCCCCATTCGACCCACATAGTCATAATATAGCAGTTACTTTAAGCGTTTAAGAAGAAATGCAATCTTTCAGAAGCAACGCAAGTCAACCCAGAATGCTTAATAGCCCATCATTTCTATGGCCTCTGCCTAGAAGCCATTATTGTTTTCACTGCCACAGCAATGTCGTCAAGAATCTTCCACAGGCTACAAATCTTGCACTAAAGAATTTGTGGCTTAATATGCCTTCATCAGTGTCTCAAAATAATTTATGTCTGTGACTGTGCTAATTCAAAACACCTCTCCCACACCACACTGCCTCCCCTCCTTACAGTCTCCTTTCCACCTCCATATTCCAGTGACAATCTGACAATCTGCAATCAGCTTTCTTTCCAATTTTGTGAGCCTACACCTTTCATGCTTTCTTCATAACTCAGATCCTTCAATTTCGTAACTCTACTTTGCACAATCTCTAGCTATAGTGCAATAAGTTAGATCTGTCAGACAGATGATAGACAGACAGACAGACAGACAGACAGACAGACAGACAGACAGACAGACAGACAGACATACTACTTGCTGACTGATTTACTTAAAGTTTACTTTAAATATTTTTACAGATGGACCTCACGATTGACTTACTGCCAATGGCTAACTACTTTAGCCATTGACTGACTGGCCGGACCTCAATCAACCACCGTATACTGACTGACCGAGAAGAATCTGACAACTTGGTGATGAGTTTGTTCTGCATGCTAGACGAATTATAGGACATTGCCAAACGAATTTATTGCCCAAAGATATGAAAGGATTAGAAACCATATATACACACACAACCAACCATATATACACACAACCACCCATATACACACACACACAACAACCACCCATATACACACACACAACCGCCAGATATTAACACATCACAGGCACACTTCACCATGTAGCAGTTGGAGAAATTAATTGTAAAAATCTTTCTTTTGGTTAGTATAAGATCTTGGCAAATGGCTCAGTTTTTCTGTAGCACCCCTTCAAGCTCTCTACTCAGAGGCGCTCCCGACTACAGTGCGAACACTGCATCAGAATTTCACATCGAAGCGTCCGAGCAATTGCGAGTGAAGGACTTGCTCAAGGTCCCTACATGGCGGCTTGAGGTGGATTCGAACCTGCAACCCTCCGGATCCTGGGCACCGACGTCACTACTACACCACCGTGCCCTCATGCAACAGTTTTAATCTTAATTCAACCATTTTGATATTGTTGTTCTTTGTTCCAAAGTAAATTTGTTCTCTGTTTCATACTATTATTTGATCTACATGTTGCCAATTTAAAGGGTTTTTTACTTTGAATATTGGTTGCTTTAACTTTGTTAATCATTGCTTCTCGATAGATCTGAAAATCACCTCAATTAAAATTTTCCTTGCTTTTTAATTGTGCAGTTACACAGCCCATTCATATATATAATGACCATAATTAGCTGTTGGTTGGCATGAGATGCTTCTTGTTTAAAGAGCAACTGCATTCTAGACAAATATTCCATTTCAGTATTTACATACCGGTGTCTAATAAAAACAATCAAACACCAAGTGCTCAGAGCTCTCAAGAAATACATCAACAAATATAGTTTTGCACACAGGAATAATAAATAAACCAGATAGCATCAGAAATGTACACGCCCACAAACAAACACACGAGCAAACTAAAAATAAATTGTGCTTCATGCACAGTCTAACTTGCTATACTGTCATCCAAGATATTGGAAATTCCAATTCCTGTCCAGGCAAAACACTCTATTAAGGCATCTTTCCCATGTATGTGTCCCTAGCAAACAACACCATAGAACGAGTACAGTGTACACCTACCGTACATTGTAGATGAGAGGATCATACAGCACAAGAGACAAATCACAACACTCCCTCCTATGCCAAGATTTAAAAAACTTGAAGCCACCAACACCTCATATCCATTGCTGGTCCTCACAGATACTTTATGGGCTTACTGCTCTTCTTCAATATATTTATAATACAAGACGGCTTCTTATAATACACATGCACAGGCAGACAGAAACCGTCCTGTCATAGCGTTATTTATATATACATGTACATTTAGCATAGATCATCCGAAAGCGGTTTTCTATAAGCAGACCTCGAAGACTGAACCAGCGCAATTGCTGATAACAATATCTTAGTATAGACGACTTTTGTACAGAGCTCCGACCCGTGAGAACAACCAAGACTAAATAAAGAGGCATTACTAAATATACACTCCCGAAAATATACGCTCTTCAAAGTAATGTCTGCTAAAAGCAGGCACTGTGGTGTGGCTACAGATGTTCTCACACATGCATGTTGTGGCATATAATTATACACAAATACAGGTAGATAAGTAGCTATGCACAAACCATGCAAAATTTAATAGTCCGTCTTCAAGACATCTGTTCAGAAATACTTCATAGTTTTCACGTGCAGAAATTAACGCCAACCATCATTATCTCTGGAAAAACTGCCCCCCACGTCCCCCCACCCCCAATCCAACTTCCGATCTCCACCACTGACATCCGTGTTCATTTCCAGGTATCAAATATCTCTCTGTCCAGGCCAGGATTGAAACCTGGACAGACAACTAACCAAAGCAGGGTGTTACTCAACCCACACTCCAACAGTGTGCTGCTAATACAATGGCCAACCAGGGTAATGCCTCTGATTCAATGTACGTATGTATGTATGAGCACTTGTTATAGCGTCCCTTCAAGATTCCTACTCAGAGGCGCTCCCGACTGCAACGCAGACACTGAATCGCAGTTTCACGCAAAAGAATATGAGCAACTGTCAGTGAAGGAAGTCCGTGCTCATGGTGTGTACGTGGCGGTTTGAGGTGGATTCGAACCCGCAACCTACCCGCTTCAAGGCACCGAACATACCCTACACCACCGAACCTAACAATGATTAATGATGTTGGCTACATCAATCCTACATCATTCATTCATTCATTCATTCATTCGTTCATTTGTTTGTCACAGGTCAGGCTTAAGCATTCCTAAGTTGAAAGTTCAATTGAAAAACAGGCAGAACAAGAAGTTTTCCAGTTGTCAAATATTTCGACAACCTTCTTCAGCACTAGAACGTTTATTCAGAGTTTTAATTTTTCATATAGTTTCCGGATTGCCTCTAAGATTTCCATGACAGTTTCCCTTCTTCCTGAACATTGTGGTGGCCTAAGTTAATTAATTAGCCAGCTGATTATTTCAGTTTACATAAAACAATAAGGCATTTAAATGGTTTTAATTATTTATATGTGTTTCCCTGTTTAACATGCACGGCCTGTTTACTTCTTATCAGTTTCTTATGAAACTCTTCCCTTATAGACAAGGCTTGGAATTTCAAAAGGGCTCTAGAAATCACTGCTAGAAGCAAATCATGTAACAATTTGCTAACAGGCGTTTCTAGACTAATTCGACCCTGCTGAAAACGAAAATCGCTGTTAGCAAGCTGGATTTTTGGCGGTTGCATGGGAAAACAAGATGGCGGACAAAATGGTGGCCTATTACCTCTAATGACCATAAGTGAAGTATTATATGTGATAGAAACATAATTTTAGAGTCTAAAGTAGCATTTTATGGTTCAAGGAATGCGATGGAACTAAAGACATATATGTAACACTTCCAGAAACCAAGATGGCGGACAAAATGGCGGTCAGAATCTTAAAATTGCTGTAAGTGAAGTCATGTATGTGATGGAAACATGATTTCAGAGTCTTAACTAACATTTTCTGGGTCAGGAAATGCGATGGAACTAAAGACACATATTTTTTCACTTCCAGATAACCAAAATGGCGGCCAAAATGGCGCCCAGAATTATAAAATAGTTACAGGTAAAGTCATGTATGTGATGGAAACACGAGTTAAGATTTTAAATTAACATTTTCGAGGGCAAGGCATAAGATGCAGCTAAAGACAAATATGTTGCACTGTCATGAAACAAAAATGAGGTCCAAGATGGCGGCCAAAATGGCGGCCGAAATGTTTTCTAAATTGCTGTAGGTGATGCCATGCATGTGATGGAAACACGATTTAATATTTTAATCGAACTTTCATGGTCAGGTAATGTGAAGGAACTAAATACACATATGTAACACTTCCAGAAAACAAAAATGGCGGCCAAAATGGCGGCCATAATCTTAAAATAGCTATAGGTAAAGTCATGTATGTGATAGAAACACGATTTCTGATTTTAAATCAACATTTTCGAGGTCAAGGCATAAGATGCAGCTGAAGACAAATATGTTGCACTGTCATGAAACAAAATGAGGTCCAAGATGGCGGCCGAAATGTTTTCTAAATTGCTGTAGGTGTTGCCATGCATGTGATGGAAACACAATTTAATATTTTAATCGAACCATGAACATGTTAGACGTGCCGGATAGTGATGAAACATACAAAGAAATGACTGTATTGCGGCAGAAAAGGATCAAGATGATGAAGAATCATTCCTTTATCTGTTCAACAAAGCCATAACATTGCATCGAGGAACACCACTTCAGAATGCAGTAACGAAAGACATGGCAACAACAGCAATACTCGATTCACTTCTTAATGCAAGAAAACATGGATATGACAAAGTTGGAATGTTTGTTAATGATAGGCTACGTGGCGATGAAACTGGAACTGTGCGTGTGAAAGTCAGCGATACCTTGAAGAAGAGCAATGCTCCTACATTTCACGACTTGTACAAGACATGTTCCTCAATCAGAAAAAAGGACACAGACAAAATTGCAAAGGAAGATCGTGATATCATGCAGCGACTTATCACAGCATATGAAGCTGACCGTCCCGTGGATCTGGCGACAATACTGTGCTATGAACTTCTGTAAAAGCCAGTAGCATTGGTGGATGCCAAAGGCAAAATGAGAACAGGTGATAACTCAACATTGTTGCAGACACTCACTGAAAATGTAACATGTCCAGTCAGCATTTCTCTAACAGAGGCATCGCATTTAATTATTGATGGACAAGCTATGGTACAGGCAATAGGAAAACCTCCGAAAGCGAAGACATTTGGTGACCTGGCAGAAACTGTGGTTACTCATGTGAGGAAACTGTCGATTGGCTTCAAGAAGGTCGATGTTGTCTTCGATCACTACTGGGCCTTGTCTGTAAAAAGTGGAACCAGACAAAAAAGGTGTGGGACATTACGACCAATCCGTCGCTGCATAGAGAGTGAAAGTGTTCCGTTGCCGAGCAATTGGCAGAATTTTCTTGCTCTGCCTGAAAACAAGGCTGATCTAGCTGCCTTCCTGTCCATTCAACTCTCAACAGCCACGTATGGTGATATAGATGTAGTTGTTGCTGGAGGTTTCGTTGAAGAGGATAAAGTGCTGTCCACTGCCGGGTCTGATGTGTGTTCCTTGCAACGCACGAAGAAGTTGACACCAAGATTATTGTGCATGCATCACAGACAAACCTGAAGACAGTGGTCGTTTGTGCAAGAGATACCGACGTGATTCTGCTGTTGCTGCATCATGATCAACGCATCAAATGTGACGAGGTTTGGGTGATGGCAGGAACATCAACAAAGCGGAAGTTTATTCCAATCCACACAATTGCCTTATGTAGGCTCATATCAGGAAAAAATATAGATCTATTGGCTTTCCATGCCATAACTGGATGTGATGTGACATCATATCTAGCTGGCATCAGCAAAAGGAATGCATGGAAAATCTATTTGGAACGTTCCCACTTACTTTCTACATTAGGGAACATTCCCCTATCAGCGATTGCTATAGCAAATGTAGAGGAGTTTGTGGTAAAGTTGTATAAAACAAATGACAATGCCAAGACATGTGATGCGGCACGTTATGCCTTGTTCGGTAAAAAGAAAAAGACTGACTCTCTTCCACCATGCAGTGACACCATCAGGCAGCACATTAAACGTGCTCATTACCAAACAGTCATTTGGGAAAAGCCATATCTTTCACACCATTGATGTTCCGACTCCAGCGTCATCAGGATGGAGTATAGACGAAGACGGTGTTTTCTCGTACCGGTGTGGTCCACCATTGGCCCTGTGCCACAGTCGTGTCTAGAGTTTGTCAACTGCAAATCATGCAGAGTGGACAAGTGTAACTCTAAGCGGTGCTGCTGTCGAAGCGCGAATTTGCCATGTACTCTAGTGTGCAATTGCATTGACTGCAGCAATGCTTGAAAAAGCTGCATCTTTGTGTTTTCTTTTACATAGAAAACATTGGCATAGACTCTGAAATCGTTACCCAATTACATAAATGACTTTACCTATAGCAATTGTAAGATTCGGCCTGCCATTTTGGCAGCCAGTTTGCCTTCTTGGCAGTGTTACATATTCGCCCTTATTTGCATCGCAAGCTTTGACCACGAAAATGTTGATTTAAAATCAGAAATCGTGTTTCTATCACATACATGACTTTACCTATAGCTATTTTAAGATTATGGCCGCCATTTTGGCCGCCATTTTTGTTTTCTGGAAGTGTTACATATGTGTATTTAGTTCCTTCACATTACCTGACCATGAAAGTTTGATTAAAATATTAAATCGTGTTTCCATCACATGCATGGCATCACCTACAGCAATTTAGAAAACATTTCGGCCGCCATTTTGGCCGCCATCTTGGACCTCATTTTTGTTTCATGACAGTGCAACATATTTGTCTTTAGCTGCATCTTATGCCTTGACCTCGAAAATGTTAATTTAAAATCTTAACTCGTGTTTCCATCACATACATGACTTTACCTGTAACTATTTTATAATTCTGGGCGCCATTTTGGCCGCCATTTTGGTTATCTGGAAGTGAAAAAAATATGTGTCTTTAGTTCCATCGCATTTCCTGACCCAGAAAATGTTAGTTAAGACTCTGAAATCATGTTTCCATCACATACATGACTTCACTTACAGCAATTTTAAGATTCTGACCGCCATTTTGTCCGCCATCTTGGTTTCTGGAAGTGTTACATATATGTCTTTAGTTCCATCGCATTCCTTGAACCATAAAATGCTACTTTAGACTCTAAAATTATGTTTCTATCACATATAATACTTCACTTATGGTCATTAGAGGTAATAGGCCACCATTTTGTCCGCCATCTTGTTTTCCCATGCAACCGCCAAAAATCCAGCTTGCTAACAGCGATTTTCGTTTTCAGCAGGGTCGAATTAGTCTAGAAACGCATGTTAGCAAATTGTTACATGATTTGCTTCTAGCAGTGTCATTTTGAGATTCCAAGCCTGGTCTATTAATAGGTTGTGGATGGGGCAACTCAATGTCACACCCTAAATCAGCGGAGGAGGAGGCCACGTCTAGAGTGCCTCGGGGATCATCCGCCCTTGATCAAAACCACACCCAGATCACTATTTTAACCTCCACCAGAGTTATTTATACCTGCACGTTAGCCCCGAGATTGGGCCTGCGTAAATGATTATCTTCTGCACCTCCCCTTCATATAAAAGTCTGCATAAAGTGGGTGCTCAAAATAGCGCTATGCACTACAGGCAGGTAACCTGCGCATGTAACAGCCAACGCAGACGGCTACAGTAGAACGACATCATCGACATCTACTGTTGTAGTCTGTAGAACAAACGCACGCAACGAAATTTTTCACTTCAAGTATTAATCAACACGTCTGAGTAGAGACGAAAGGTCAACAACTACGAACAAGAATTCCGTCACAGATTCTTGTTGCCAAGTAAACGCACATGGGTTCCTGAACAAGACGTTGTGGTAAAGTAAGGTGAAGTGAGGTACAAGTAAAAAAAGGTGAAGGTAAAGTGACGTGAAGGCAAAGTAAGGTCAACGTAAGGTAACTTAGGTAAGGTGAAGGTAAAGTGAGGAGAAGGTAAAGTGAGGTGAAGGTAAAGTGAGATGAAGGCAGAGTAAGGTGAAGGTAAAGTAAGGTGAAGGTAAAATAAGGTGAAAGTAAAGTAAGGTGAAGGCAAAGTGAGGTGAAGGCAAAGTAGGTGAAAGGAAAGTAAAGTGAAGGTAAAGTAAGGTGAAAGTAATGTACAGCGTAAAAGTAAAGTGAAGTACGTCGTTAACGTAAGGAAGAGTAAGATAAATCAAGGCTAGATAAGATAAAGTAATATATAATATAATACGGAAAGGAAAGATGAGGTAAATTTAAAACAACATGTGCAACATCAGTTTAGGTAAATTAATCCTTTAATAAAGTATATACTAAAGGCGAATGTGAACCTGGACAGCTTGTTAATTGTTAAAGAAACAATTTTTTTGGATATGTCAAACTCTCATTCAGTCTGCAATCAAACCCTGCTAAAGTTTCAAACAACAATGTTAGTTCAGCAAGATATATAGAGAATGATGTTTCAGATGTAAAAATAACAGAAGCATCACTTTCTTTCATCACTATTTTTATAGCTGCTGACATATTCACAACAAATTTCCAGTCTTCTCTTTTAGGTGGTGACTTGATTTCTCACAAACTTAGGAAAACGAACACCTGTAGGCAATAACACAGAAGTCAAGAAAAAGAGGAATGGCAATGAACAAGGGCACCAAATTCTAGTGTATAGCATACAGGGAAAAGGGAAGTAAAGGCAACTACCGTTCTAACTGTACAATGTGAATCCCATGGCTTAGCAGGTCACAGCAAGACTTACTGGTACAGTCTTAACAGTCATGTTTCCATGGGTCAATTGAGGGGCAGTGCAAGCCGATCATCCTTCCATAATCCATATAATTAAAGGCACACACCATTGAGCTGGCCTATTTGAGGGTTGTGGAATAAGCTTACCAAGTTTCCTGTACAAGGATCAACTGGGGAATTAAGTAATCAGGTGCACCATAAGAGACTCAAGAAAGGCCATGAGAGGTAGATCAGTGAGACAGGAATTAAGTCTATTCAAAACTCTGGACACTCAAACAGTCTTAAATTAATCAGAGACTATAAACAAGGTCATCCTACTGATAATTGCCAAGGGCAGGCACTGCTCACAGGTAAAAAAATTGGCCTAACCCCTCTGCTAATTAACTGGGATGTTGAGGGTCAGGCAACTGAAATATCTCAGGAGTCATCAGTTTTTTCATTAGATTTTCACCTGCACTCCTGTACCTTTGTGTTCCCTGCAAAATTTTCGACCCCTACTCTTTTTTACAGCCAAAACACAATGTCAATGCATTGGTTTGCTTATTTCCACCACATACCAGACAGTTTTGTCCACTTCCAAAGGTCACAGCCTATCCCAACTCACACCGACCGTGCTTCATTACCAGACAACTAATGTCTAAAAGCAATGTGCTTAAGTTAGTGTCTGTTGTTTCCAGACTTCACTTTTAGTAGTGTACCATAAAGCACCAACGTTGCACGCCCTGGCACCCACTGACCCTGCCAAGATGGGCTCCTCGGATGACTCGGTGGATGATAGGCAAAGGATATCATCCGCTGCATCTCATAGATGATCAGTTACTGTTTACACTTCAGTATTCTGATTGATACACTCGTTCATATCGGCTCATAAAATTGCAATAAATACAACGTAAACACAAAAGTCTTTCAGCGCCTGCACATGCCAAGGTCAGAAAACGGATAAAAAGGTTCCAATTCGGACAAGGTCACAAAACAGCAAAATCACTTGCCAAGTTCAGCCAAAGCAAATTGGTGAAGAAGGGTGGAAAATGGAATGTCAAAGTAGAAAGAGAGACAGAGACAGAGCTTGGAGCTCTGCCTTACTGTTTTACTAATTTGAAACATATTACTGGACACAGTGAAACTAAATAACTATTTTTGGCAATTCTTGTTGTAGCTGTCATATCGTCATATCAGTTAGTAAATCACGCTCTGCATGGGCATCATTTATTGCAAATGTTAAAGTAAAAACTGGCTTTGATACTAAACATACGAAAGAATTCCTCGATTCTCCAGAGCCAAACTGACCCAAAAAAGTGTTGGTGTTATGCAACTGATGTAGCCTATGCCATTTCAATTGACAATACTACTACAATACTACTACCAATGCCAATTCTATCATCATCAATCATCATCATAATCATCATCCTCATCATCATCCTCATCATCATCGTCAGCATCATCGTCGGCATCATCACCACCACCACCACCACCACCACCACCACCACCGTTCTACAATTGATGGAACCAATTGCTTCTTTATCATTCCACTGTGCAATAAACCAAATATAGCAACATTGGACAAGTAATTATCATAATCAGTATTTAGTTAAAACTTTCGTAAACTGCATGCTACGCAACATAATAAATTTAGTTAGGCTGTCCAGCAAGTATTTTACTGCAGCTAATTACTTAAAATTTAGAATCAACTACTCAGTAGCAGGAGAGATCTTCCACCGCCCCCCCCCACACACACGTCTGTGGATATATATATATAATTATATAATTATATATATATATATACCATAACATCCTTTAAAACGGTTCCTTAGTACAACTGCTAATCCCCATTCTAACTCCAGCACCGGCTCCTATTCCACACAATCAATCCTATCAAGCTTGCACCAGTTGAGTTCTGACATCATGCAATGTCAACCACTTAATATTTCAGCGCATAGATGTCAGGCCTGTAACCTAAACACAGACTCCGTTGTTGGTAGGAATTATCATATCTCTAATCAGCAAGAGACCTGCTGTACAGGATGTCGATTACCTCACTGGTCCAAGGTGCGCTTTCTACTACAATGGCTGGGTTCCTGCACATCTACCTAGATACTGTTTTAATAGAGCTGCTGTTTGTTTGCTGCTATATCGGTATACAGGTATACCAGATCAGGGAAGCCATAGGACAAGAACGAGGTGATGCCTCCTACTAGTATACGATAAATTTGCACAAGTTTGCGCCAGTAAAAAATTATAAAAAATATGTTACTTTTTGCATGGACCAGTATACCAAAGTATCTGACAGAGTTTTTATTATTTAGTGTTCAGCTTCGACATTATAGAAATTAGACAATCAAGCGCAAAATGCAGTCATAAGGTTCGTATAAACATGAGACTAATACATTCAAACAATTGCCAAAAATTTAATCTTGTAAAAATCTATGCCCACCGAAATCTACGCTCATTACAAATACAACTTCAAGATAGGGTGTGAATATAACCAATCACCCAGTTACACAATGTGCTGAATAGTAGCCCAGTTTCTTCGTATGTACGGCCTATAGACTACATTGATTCGCTCCATCGCAAGTCGACACTACGCAATGCTCCTTTGTAAGCGATTTGTGAAACTATGCCTAACGTATTTTATTGTGTGGACGCGAAGTTCTAGAATTTTTTTATACTTTTATTTTGTGCACTGCTAAAAAAAAACAGCGTCCTTAACTACAAATTAATCTATAATTCCAATACAGTCATCCCATTCGGTGGCAGCCATTTTTATTATTATCGCCCAACGTGTCATTGCTATGCTGAACTGCCATGCGCCGCAGTGATATTTAAGCCAATCAAAGCCCAATTTCGAAAAATTAGGAGGATTTTGGCAAAATTTGCGCTAAAATTACGCACTTTGCCACTTTTTGTGCTATTGCGCGACACTTGAATTTTTGCGGAAAAATTTTGGAGCGAAAGATCGCAAATTTCTGGGGGCTCCAATATAGCAACAAAAAAGGACAAGTATTAGGTAATACAGAATAGAAAAGGAATAGACATGCTATTTAATAACAGGACAGTCATGGTACTGGAAAATGACAGACAGTGTACTAAACAGAACAGAATAGTCATGGAAATGAAGAACAGAACAATAATGGTGGTATAGAGAACACACATTCATGAAGCTACAGAAGCAGACAATCGTGTTACATTTATACCAACAAACAAACCAGTCATGGTACTGTAATGAGACAATCATCAATTCCTTGATACTGTATTAACGGTACAACTATAGTGTTTAACATGACATCATTATCCATCAGCTTCCAATTCTTGCCTCCATGTTTCTAACGGTTACTTCTGCCATATAGAGGCAGGAAAACAAACAGCTAAACAGAGTAAATAAAGCTAAAAAATAAATTAACAGTAACTGGGTACCCTACCTTACTAACAGAACAAACATCCCTTTAATATACAAGCACAAGGTTTGTTATTGGTTTGCCAAGAACTGCATGACACAACCCCTTGCCCATGGACAAAGAGTGCAGTGCCGTTCTTCAATAAGTTTCAATATATGTCATAGTTCAGCACCTTATCTGCCATCTGCCGACATTTATGACCTTAATCCACCAAGTGTCATTCAGTGAGGCTTCAAAGCACAGCACAAGGAAGGTTTGGGGTAGTTACAGTAAAAAAAAGGAATGGAGTGCAAACCAGTAGAGCAGACCAGTAGAGCGGCACTCTCTTTTGAAGATGATGATTTGGTGGCCATTCTGAGGGGGAAATATATATATATATATATATATATATATATATATATATATATATATATATATATATATATATATATATATATATATATATATAAATCAAACGAAGAAGTATTGAAAAAGGTGGAAGAGGAAAGATCCTTGATGAATACAATTAGAACAAGGCAGAAGAACTGGATGGGACATATACTGAGAGGCAACTCCTTGCAAAGAGACATAGTGGAGGGCAAAATGGAGGGGAAGAGGGGAAGAGGAAGACCGAGGGAAAAGTTCTTGGACTGGATGATGAAGGATGGATATGGGAAACTTAAAGAAAAGGCACAACACCGAGAAGAGTGGCGTCGTTGGGCATCTGGACCTGCCGAGAGGCAGCAGACCTAAAGAAAGAGATATATATGTGTGTGTGTGTGTGTGCAATATTTAATATTATATATTGTATTTTATATACATATATATAAAATAATATATTATTATAATATTATATAGTATGAATGGGTACTACACAATGAATGGGCAGTGCAGCAATGAAAGTCCAGAGCAATGTCCCCCAACTGGACAGAGGGAAATGGCTTTGGCCTGGTAAATTGTGATCAGCTGACTCATGATATTTAACAAATTGTCAGAATTTAACGTACAAACATGTGTATATATCATAATGTGCCATATTAAATGTAGGCTATATATACATATGTATGTAAAGATGAATATAGCAGAATATATGCATGCACCGGTGTGCACATGCGTGTGTGTGCATGCATGCCTGATTGTGAGTGTGTGGCGGCAAATGGGTAAGCGCAAATGGGTGATTGCAGAGCAAGCAAGGAGTATATTCCAAATATATTCTGGCTATATTAAGAAATTCCTTTGTGATTGCAAACACCCAATAAATCCTAAGAATATCACGGGTTTATTTAAGAATTCCCTTGAAACACCCAATAATTCCTTGAACACAATAATGTCCAATATACATATCATCCATATATAAGAAGAAATTCTTAATATACATGAAGGCACAAGTCCTCTAAACAGCAGCAGCTCAATTACAACACTGTGCAGTAGCTTTAAGGCAGGCGCCAACACCGCCCGTGTAAATGAAGACGGAGGCACTATCTATAAAATAATTATCCCGCCGAGGACTTTCATTAATCTTTATTGCAACTCAGGGCCATGAAATCCAGTTTGCTCTTCTTGTTATTCCGCTTTCTATTTCAGTTCTGTCCTGTCGTGGCACAGAAACAAAGGAGAGTATGGTAGGCTGAATGTGACGTAAATGCTTGTTTAAAACATGTCTATGACAATGCAAAATCAAGTCAGCAAGCAGGATTCTTGTAATTCTGCAAGTTATTTCTGTGGAAACCGATTGTACGACGGTTCTGCATTTTCAGAATAGACCCTTTAAGCTGAAACTTTAAGCATGTTTGGCTGATTCTCAAACAGATCAGTCTAACAAATGGACAATATTTCTTAAGACTTGACAAATATAGCAAACTATCTGCCTGGTTTCTGCCACATGTCTCTTAAAATGTCCTTATAGTTGTCTTTCAAATCCCTGGGCCCAAACCTTCATTTAGGGCCTTCAACAACAACCAGGCCCCGTTACGGAAGACCCATGGCATGAAAAACTACTTTCTTATATTCCAACGTATCTTGCTGATGATACAACACTTTACAGTGGCCTTCAGGGGCACTCTCACCTGCTGGAGACAGACAAATAGGCCTTACCGACATTTTACTTTCTAAACTAGATAATCTTAAAGACCCTGACGGATCTCATATACATCGGGCACAAAATAAATTTATAATAATAATAATCATAGTGCCAAAATATGATACATTACAACACAATAAAATAAAAAAAATTATATTTGATTTGAAATGCTCATTTCAGTATCTCAGAGATGCATTAATTAGTGTTCAGACATTAGTCACAAATTATGCAAATGATGAACAAAGCATCTAGTGAAAAAGGAAATTATATATACACTCATTATATGAGCATATGCATTACCGGCATACGTGCATATGTTCCCAGCTAAAGAAGAGCCCAATAACTGACTAACCCTGTTGTCTCAGAGCCAGCCATGGACTCAGTCAGTCAGTGAGTGACCCGGCCAGGTCATGGACCATCTCAAGCGTCAGCAACTTAGCCTTGGCAACTAAGCGTCCTCAGTGGTCAATCCTCTCCTTAGCAGTCTGATCTTCCCAAAGCCAGACCTGTAAGCACTACAAAAACGCTAATTTTATCGTAATAAATTGTCAGTTCAAGTGGAAGAGAAATCTTCGAATCTCCTGTTATAATACTCTGGCAGGGATTTAAATACGCAACCTCTGGATTAGCAGTCCCCATATTCAGGGCTTAAAGTGTGGCAGGACGGTCATGGACGGCGTCCTGGCACTTATTTTCAAATCTCTATGCCGCCCTGCCACTTATTTGGCCAGCACACCTGAAAATGTAAGGGGCGTCCTGGCACTTCTTTTGAAAATGTAAGGTGCGTCCAGGCACTTCTTTTTTACACTTTTGGCACTGCCCATACTATAACCAGTAGTAGACTGTACTGAGCATGTATTCTATCTGCAGATGCAACCATAACTAACTGCTAGCCAGACTTCACTTCAAATCAGCTTCTTCGAGACTCCTATTGAGAAACGCTTGCTTCCATTCCACAAATTCCTCCCATCAGCAGCTGCACATCTTCTAATCATTCCTCCTCCGCTTGATGAAGCAGCACTGCCAGTCTCTACGTAGTCATCCCTATCTCTCTTCTCTCTTTATCCTGAAGCTCTATTTTCAATTACCGAACTATATCACTCACCAGTTCAATACACTACAACTCTTTCACGCTGTAATCATCTCTCCAACTGACCACTCTCTAAGTTACCGACATTTGGTTGCACGTATTTCGGTATATTAAACAGTCATATTTTAACAGCTTTGCAAAGTTTACTTTAAAGCTGCACTACAGAAATAGCTAGATATAAAATTAGATGGTTTACAAACCCTGACAATTGAAGCACAATAACTGATGACCTATACCAGCATTTCATTTAACTTACCAGGCTATAAGTCTAACATATGGACATAGTGGTCAGCAAGCTACTCTGTTACTTCTGACTGTTCTGAGTTCAAGTTTCAACCAGGTCAGGAAGATGCTTAAAGATCTCTGTAAGACTCTCTACCAAATACAGCAATAAAATGAGTCCATTAACTGCACACTGGGATAATGCAGCGAAGGGAAGGACTGATACTTCAAACCCACTGCTCTCTCAGTATCGCTCTCATCATCATCAACAACGTCAACAACAATGTCAAAAACAACATCATCATCATCATCATCAACAACAACATCACAACCATCATCATCATCATGACGTCATCACCACTGCCACCTTTACAACACCTCCACCAGCCCAACTTTCTGTTTATTTATGACTGTAGGCTAGCAGCTCAATATTAAAGGTTCACAACTTCACATAGTCAGCAATCTGATTGTGAGGCATGATCGCCGGTAGATATTTTTGCAGGATGGGGCAAATTATAATGCTCATGAATGGTTAAATTTTGGAGCAAGAGCTTGAAAATGCTGAACAGGAATTAAGACCGGGGTTATTTTCACTTTCATATAGCGTTTCTAAACGTAAATTTCTCAGTTTCACTTGATGTATCATTTGTATCATTAGTTCTTTGGTGCAAAGAAATTTGTTAAAACAACTTTAGAATAGTTGTCAATTTACAAAGGATTGGGGGCAAGTGTGTGTGGACGCCCATGTTCTGAGGTGCATAAGCAAAGAGCATGAACACATGTAGGTTCCATCAGCAGGCGTGAATTCGCAGTCACTAAATTAGAGACCAGCGTGCAACCAGACATGCAGACAGACAGACAGACAAACAGACAGACCACCATCCACTGCATGGCAGCAAGATCATCTGTTACATCTGCTACCATAAGAAAATCTGTTACATCTGTGAACTGGAGACTGGGTAAGTCAATTGCTAAATGGTCAAATATTGCATTTCTTATTCCAAAAGTAACTTATTTGTGTTTTCTGAAAGGCATTCTTAATCCCATAATTAGCCAATCCTCAGGGCAACGCACACGGAGTCCAGTGGCAGAAACTTAAAATTGGCACCTTCACAGCTAATCACACTATATTGACTAAAACATCTTTCAATTCATACTCTGTTCCAATCCATATGCATGCCAATCTATCCTGTGTTTTTTTTATAGTGCTTGATATATCTTTAAAAGCAGAAAATAGTTCAGCAAGACAAACTTGGAACCTGCCTCCTATACTTCAAAACGAATTTCGGATCATTTTAGACACGCAACTAACCACAGGTAAGGTTTTCTACAGAAAAGTAAAGTAGATGTTAGCTTGAGCAACTTGATTAACGAACATGCAAAGTCCAGGGACCAACAAGTGGCAAGGTGCCATTAAAAAACTGCGAACAACTATCTAGAAACAACAACTATTATAGGACACATTTAAAAAGATTAGATAATGGATATGATTTATAAAACAGAGCAACACCCACAAAAGAGAAAAAATCAATCAATGCTAACCAAGACGGATTCTAATCAAGACATTTGTCCGGGCACTTGTTTATTCACTGGAAAGGTTGAACTGGGAGCTTGTGTGAACCATGTGGTGTGATATTAATGTACTTTTAAACAACGTTACTAAATATGGATGCATACATAGGCCACGTGTGCATATCTTTCAGCAAGTATATGGACCTCTCGCAGATAGTAAAACATGGCTGACTAATAACTATGTTTACTGGAATAAGAAAAGGAAGTGCAGTCCCATAAGCTAGTCCTAAGGAATCGTGGGCATATAAAGTGTTTACAAGCGACTTATATAGCACCAGCCTATGATGGCAGGTGGCCAGTCCTCTCCCTCGCCATGTCATCTTCACACCCACAGCGTATATTATGGTCAGTGTATTCCTTACAGCTGAGTGGGCTATGGTCAGATGCAAGTGGAGCCGAAGTCTCAAACCAAATTTCTGTACTAATGGCAATTGGAAACCAGATCTCCCAAACGACATAATTGAGACAGCCTCGCCTGCTACTAAATACTCTGACTGAATGAAAAAATGACTTTGACTTTTACAGATGCATCAGTGCAACTGCTCCACTTCCCCATCTTTAGAGAACAATCCCGTCATCAAACTTCCCTCAATTACACTGAAGACAAATTGCAGAATATCCTCATATCCTCAAAGCTGGAAGGACATGTCTTTACCATCTGACTAAGGGTCATATTATGAAGTGCATCAAATCCGTTTGTAAATAAAGTTAAATAGATGTTGAAAAATTATTACAATTAGGAGAATAAAAATTTCGACAATAACACTAGTTTATTCACTGTTGCTTTGGATTAACAGCATTTTGCAAGAGCTGTAAACCAACTATACAGATCGATACAGATTCTGTTCACCCGAAGAACCGATTATCATCGCAGTGTCAAGAATGTTGCAAAATACTACCAGTAGTAATGAAATTCCAGGCCAGAAGCATACAGAGTGCTGAAGAATACACAGGAAAGAATAGCTCAGAAGGTAAAACCCAGTGCATTTCGGTCATCGAGTCCGTGGATAGATATCGAATGGCTCCGGCTTGCCTTTTTTATAACTGCATCTTATAGACACAAGCAAACTGTACAGTAGGTCTCAGATTCAGATTTACCGACACTCTCCTTAATAGCCTGTGCTGTAAATAAGTTGTGGTGCTCGATAGTGTAGTGGTTAGCGCAATGGAATGTCAATCGGGAGTTCAAATCCCATTAGGGTAGAAATTTGGGGTGAGATTTCTGCTCTGCCTGCTCCCCAAAACAGCTCAGCTGTGATGACCATACACTGTTGGTGTTAGATGCAGTATAGAAGTCTCGTCACATGACCTCATACAATGAGACTAAGAAAATAAAACAGCAAACACTTCACGGAAAGAGTGCCTCAATGGTTATACTATCAGTAATGACCTCCGTGCAACCTCCCATGTCGATAGCTGCCTACTCATGTTCACTCCATGCGCCTAGAGTTCTAAGAGTGCACGGATTACCACTCCCAAGAGGTGGCAAGGGCAACCACAATGGCCTTCCTCTTATGCAGCACCAGCTTGGTGGGGCTTTGCTAGAGCAGAGAATCGTCACAGGATTAAGCTGTTTCAGAGGAAAGTATCGAGAATTGGATATCTACCGTCAACGACCAAGGGAATCGAGGAGTTGATTTGTGAGGCAACTCTAGAGGAAACTTTCGCAGGATGGAGATCAGGAACAAGAACCATGTGCTCCGGAGTTTATTTGTGACACAGGGGCTCAAAACCCGTCACATGTCGGTTTTTGACCTTTTGATTTAGTCATATGCTACAATGACCATGCTCTAAAATGCGTTTAACACAATGAAATTATCTTTTTTCTAACAAAAGTTGTGCTCGTTTGATTCTTTCATTACTTTATAGTGAAAAAATAAAATAAAAGGTTACTGAATATTCGTGTCATCCAAGTCTACTGAATCCACTAAGCTATTATTCTGAAATTTTTCTGGGCATTAGAGGCATATATTCTAAATCAGATAACCCAAACGGCATCAAAATTGGTTCACTACTTCGCAAATTAGGGCGAATTCACAGTCATATACTGAATTGAAGAATAAACTGCATTCCTTACCCCTCTCGCCTATTTAGGCATCTAGCGCAATATCTAGTAAGCGACAAACGACGGGTTTCAAGCCCCTGCGTCACATTTCCGGCAGAAGTGCAAAATCATTAAAAACGTTTCAAACTCCAAGCATAGTAGATTTATCTCAGATGTTTCATATAGTGCACTGGCATTCATTAAATTCAGCAAATAAAAGAAGTTCACAATCACATTCACTAGGATATGTGTAATGAAACAGCATTCATTTAGCATGGTGCACATTTGTTAGCCAACTCCCCTGTCAATGACTCCTTTGTCAATGGCCACCTGTCAATCCTGATCACCTTTCTATTTAACAATATCGTACAGACCTGTGTATTTTTACACCACCTCCAAGATAAAATAAACAATAATAATCAAGATGCTCTTGACAGAACTGTACCCCGCCACTGGACAAAATCATAGGCAGTGACAATGAGAAATTATTCAAAATTCCACAACTGGTTGGTGCTACTTTGTAACAAGCTATAATATTTGCAATAGTAACGTGGTCAATGAGGGGTGCAACTAGATCTGTCATATATTCAAGTATTCAACCTAACAAAGTTTGGAACTGCATGCTCCATGCCGTCAGCACATCCAAGAAGACCACCTTGGTTATGTCATAGCAGTCTGGGGACGAACACTTTAACTTGCAAACTAAGCCTATAACAAGGTCATAAAAATATTTGTTTTATCCTATGATCACCATCATCATCATTCTTGTCATCATCACCTAAGTCATCAACATCTTTGTCATCATCATCTCTGTCACCATCATCATCATCATCTTTATGATCATCTTTACGATCATGCTTACCATCATCATAGTCATCGTCGTCGCCGCCGCAATAATCGTTGTCATCATCATCATCATCGATTAATATAGCTTTTTGTTGTTTTCGTTATCGTTTTGTTACTAATGATGCTTTATAATTTATAAATATTTAGCTGAAAAACTACTATTCTGACATTCTTTACTTACCAGATCCAGAGCTAGAAGCTGCCGTTAGGATTCTCCTCGGAGACATTTTGGTCATGGCGCCTGACTGGCCCTGATGTTCCGACTCCCCTGGTCGACCGGGAGCAGATGCCATGGGCGTGGCCGTCATCCCCTGCAGGTCCATTCTACTACGGCTGTTACCCCCGGCGGCTTCCATCTTATCCGCTGTCGGTCATTTATCTGACAAATAAATCCAGTTTCTGAATACGAAGCTAGTCACTCGAGCAGCTGATCATAAACTCTAAGGGATCTGTAGCCTCACTGTAGATAGAAGCAAAATCACAGGCTGCGATCAGCCGAAATCAGAATTATCCCAAACGCCAACTTTCACACAATTCACAATCAGTACAATTTCTGCCAGCTGACCTCAGGTGAAATGCTGGACCTCGAAATGCTGTCGGTAAACGGTGGTCACACGTAGCGCACCTACACACGGACGGAGCCCCTTCGAGCTCCAGAGGAAGGCAGACATACAGCGCTATCGTCGTTGTCACGACGCCCAGCCGCTTCCAACGGCCGCCATTACTCGGTCAAACTCCGCCCAGTTATTCGACCAAATATTCGAACCAGCTGACACGATTCCTCTCTGAAAGATGATTTACTAACTGAATCTCAGAATAACCTACAAAATGAAGAAGAGCTCAGCTTTGCTTTGCTATGGATCTAAATTTACATCCGGGGCTAATGAGGAGAAACGCAACTAGCTAATCGCACTACAGGTGGTACGAAAACTATTTTCAAGGCGTTTGAGACAGCTGCTGCTAAAATTCTCTGGCTCTGACGAGTTGAAGTAAAATTATTGTTATTGTGGTGGCGGTGCTCTTATTGATGGTGGTGGTGCTGTTGTTGTTTTCGCTGCTATTGTTGCTGTTGTTATTGTTGTTGTTTTATTATTGTTGTCAATATTGTTGGCAATATTTGGACCAGATGGTGAACCAACGGCTAGTTTATCCTAGGAAATAAATTTTTGGCCTGAAGAGAAACAAATCTCGATCCATTTTGGTGTTGTGTGTGCGTAAAATGATGCACACGGTTATAACTGCTGAAAATCATTCCAACCCGTCGCACAGCGCCTTATCCGATCTGATGCAGTTGTCTACTTTGACGGCCGGATGGTAAAAATAGGTACAGCTAAAAATAGATGCCGTTACCTCATCGGCCCCGCAACGAGGATAGCTAATCACTGGCCAAAGGGAAGGGACAGCAGAAAAGCGGGAGGGTGCCGTTTGGTCGACCCGATGCAAAGGTCGATCCAAAGCACCCGTCCACCGAAAACATCAGACCCGATCAACGACTACCGCTTTAATAGAAGACAAACCAGTGGATATGCTAAACTTTCTCCCGGTAGCCGACCCCGTAGATAATGAGATGCGCGATTTAAAGGCTATTCCAGACAAATCTGAGCGTGATGTACGCCCTTTGAAGGATTCGTGAAATGTGAGAGACGCGATATCGATAATATATTAAGGAGTTGACATTGATTTATGTGCATCAGCCTGCTGTTCATTACACCATGTAGAAAGCCAGCTTTAAGGTAGCTTTATGTGTAGGAGTAGGACGCAAAGTGCAGCAGCCTTTAATCGAACTTACTGTAGATCATAAATAGTCTGGCAATGACCGACTGTAGGCCAGCCTACACGTGTGTGTAGGCTAAATGCATGCGTTTATATAGGCTTCGCCTACGCATGCCTATAATAGGCCTAGAGGCAACAATAACAGATTTCGGCCAATCATCTGCTATCATTCATCAGTAACTCGGACAGAAGCTGAGCAATAACTAACAGAAGAATTATTTAATGAGACGAGAGACAAAAGGACGCCAATAAACGACGAGGGGATGTATCATATTTTGACCATAAGCTTTAAGCAGCCACACTGTTAACAGGGCTTTTTTAACGTGCAGTTGTACACAAAATGTGCAGTTCTAAATGGATTTGTGCAGTTGTAGAAGCACTTCTGTACAGTTAAAACTAGCAAAAAAGGTCATTGTCCTCCGATTGGAAGTAATTTACCACGGAGGATGGGAAAGGAAAGAAGGGGTTGTGCAGTTCTAAAAATTCCTTAAAAACAGCCCTGACTGTTAATTTTGCTAATGTAAGCCTAAACCTACAGCGTTCTGTCTGTTGTTTATTGAATTAAACGAATATATATATATATATATATATATATATATATATATATATATATATGTTATTCATGTAGGGCATTGTAGGCTATGTGATGGAACTACCGAGTGAATGACAGAAAGAAGGTTCGGACGTACGGACGGGCGGACGGACGAATTAAGGGAGGTTAAGAGGCAAGGAAGGATGGTATACATCATGGTAGGCCTACGGGTCTGGATTGGAGAATGGATCAATGGATCGAAATCGGAGACAAAAATAAGTCCGTAGAGAAAAAACTAAAAATTGCGAAAGAAATGAAAAAATGTGAGAAAAGTTAAAAGAAAGAAGGAAGAAACGAAGCAGACAGAACGAAAGTAGGTATAAATAGGTAGGACCCTATATAAGCGTATAAGCCTAGTATACGTAGGCATAGGCAGACACTAGGCAAAGTGATATAAAAGAGCGATAGGAAGTCGACTACAGAAGATATAGCCTACTGAAAAGAAAGAGCGAGCATAGAGACAATAAGGCGAGGAAAAAACGAGAAGATGAGAAACGACACACACATACATGCACACACCCACATTCACACACACACACACACAGACGCACGCACACACGCGTATACACACGTATACGCACATACGTGCGCGCACACGTGCAAAAACACACGCGCACACACCTGCACGCGCACACACACGTGCACATACGCACAGACCAGTGTTTAATCTAGTCCCCCTCCTCTGGGGGGGGAATTGAGGTTTCTGGGGGGGGGAGACATTTGAACGTCCGAAGGACGCTTGTGATGCGCGTAGCACCGAGACTGGGAGGGGGAGGGGTACGGGGAGGGGACGCGCCCCTCCCCATCAGAAACTTTTTGAATTTCCACATTGCAATGGCAGCATTTTAAGGTGTCGTCTTAACAAAATAGCTGTGCTGTTTCAGTGACCCATTAGAAAATTTTTGAATTTCCACATTGCAATGGCAGCATTTTAAGGTGTCGCCTTAACAAAATAGCTGTACTTTTTCAGTGACCCATTGAAAATTTTTTGGATTTCCACATTGCAATGGCAGCATTTTAAGGTGTCGCCTTAACAAAATAGCTGTACTTTTTCAGTGACCCATTGAAAAATTTTTGGATTTCCACATTGCAATGGCAGCATTTTAAGGGGTCATCTTTACAAAATGGCTGTACTGCTTCAGTGACTCATTAGAAAATTTTTGCATTTCTACATTGCAATGGCAGCATTTTAAGGTGTTGGCTTAACAAAATAGCTGTAGTCCTACTTTTTCAGTGACCCATTAGAAAATTTTTGGATTTCCACATTGCAATGGCAGCATTTTAAGGTGTCGGCTTAACAAAATAGCTGTAGTCCTACTTTTTCAGTGACCCATCAGAAACTTTTTGAATTTCCACATTGCAATGGCAGCATTTTAAGGTGTCGGCTTAACAAAATAGCTGTAGTCCTACTTTTTCAGTGACCCATCAGAAACTTTTTGAATTTCCACATTGCAATGGCAGCATTTTAAGGTGTCGCCTTAACAAAATAGCTGTACTTTTTCAGTGACCCATTGAAAAATTTTTGGATTTCCACATTGCAATGGCAGCATTTTAAGGGGTCATCTTTACAAAATGGCTGTACTGCTTCAGTGACTCATTAGAAAATTTTTGCATTTCTACATTGCAATGGCAGCATTTTAAGGTGTCGGCTTAACAAAATAGCTGTAGTCCTACTTTTTCAGTGACCCATTAGAAAATTTTTGGATTTCCACATTGCAATGGCAGCATTTTAAGGGGTCATCTTAACAAAATAGCTGTACTTTTTCAGTGACCCATTAGAAATTTTTTGAATTTCCACATTGCAATGGCAGCATTTTAAGGTGTCGTCTTAACAAAATAGCTGTACTGTTTCAGTGACCCATTAGAAAATTTTTGGATTTCCACATTACAATGGCAGCATTTTAAGGGGTCATCTTAACAAAATAGATGTACTGTTTCAGTGACCCATTAGAAAATTTTTGAATTTCCACATTGCAATGGCAGCATTTTAAGGTGTCGTCTTAACAAAATAGCTTTACTTTTTCAGTGACCCATTAGAAAATTTTTGGATTTCCACATTGCAATGGCAGCATTTTAAGGGGTCATCTTAACAAAATAGCTGTGCTGTTTCAGTGACCCATTAGAAACTTTTTGAATTTCCACGTTGCAATAGCAGCATTTTAAGGTGTCGCCTTAACAAAATAGCTGTACTTTTTCAGTGACCCATTGAAAAATTTTTGGATTTCCACATTGCAATGGCAGCATGTTAAGGGGTCATCTTTACAAAATAGCTGTACCGTTTCAGTGACCCATTAGAAACTTTTTGAATCTTCACATTGCAATGGCAGCATTTTAAGTTGACGTCTTGACAAAATAGCTGTACTTTTTCAGTGACTTATTAGAAATTTTTTGAATTTCCACATTGCAATGACTGCATTTTAAGGTGTCATCTTAACATGATAGTATCATATATTATAGTAGTAAAATAATGTCATTATTATCATAAAATAATAAATAATATCACGATATATTATAACACTTCATGTAAAACAATGATGAAAGCAGTAACTAAAAACCAATATCATTTCGTCAAATTTTTCTGGGGGGGGGAAATGTCAATCCTGGGGGGGGAACTTTCCCCCCCCAGAGACGTCTAGATTAAACACTGCGCACAGACGCACGCACACACGCGCAAACACACACACACCTGCGCGCGCACACGCGCACACACACATACACACACACACACACAAACACACAATCAGAGCGTATTCGCCTGGGCCCGTATGCACATGAGGGCATAACTCTTGTATATGGCTTAAATCTGGCCTAATCAGGAATACTGGGTTATTTCCGTATGCACGGCTTGAGATTAGCGAACTAAACTAGGTATAACGTTATTTCAACTCCGAGGTAGGTGTAAACCGGCTATTCCCATTGTGAACAATAGACGGCCGACGTTAGCTGGACAGCGCGAACAATAGTCAGCCGGCGACATTTCCCTAAGGCCCGTCTTTAGGTCTGAATCTGTTTACCCAACGCTGGCAAGGACCGCATATAAATATCTTTCACGCATGCGTGCTCAGCTATAACCTATTGAATTGGGGGGAAGAGCAAGCGTCATGCATCGTCGGGTGCAAGGAATGTGTAGATTAGTACTGTTATTCTCGTTGCTATTTTTTCTCGTGCATACGGATACATTCCAATGGCTATATCGGGAATTACTAAGTCGCGTTTAGGCACTATATGTGATTACCTTATGCCGTGTCCTGTGCATACCAGCCCAGAACACGATGCATTGCACCCGAATTGTTTTCCTTCATCCATCATCCATGTTTAGTGGATTCGTCTTTCCTGGAACAAGGCCAGGGCCATTCACCACGTACAGGGATTTATTTATAGCACCTCCTCGAGGTTACTATAGCCTAGACCTACTCAGAAGTGCTCCCGACTTCATCATGGTCATCTAAAAAACAAGCACGTGACTCACATGACCTTTCGACTAGAAATTTTCGACTAGACATTGTGTCTAAATATAGACCTCGATTCGGCGAAAGCATATCAATCATACATCAATTATTTTTTATTCATCCCAGAAGCTGCAGCCTAACATATCGGATTTCGTGGATTGTGTACGACAATCGTTAGCCTATGACTGATGGCTGTCGCTGATCAAAGAGGTGTCGAACGCAGTGGCGGCGCTAGGGGACTGGGGGCTAAGCCCCCCCTACAAGAGTCTCAGCCCCCCCCCCAAAAGGGCCATCCGAATTTTTTACATTGAAATATCCACGATTTTCGGCTAAAAAAAAGGTCGTCAGAAAGTTTGGCGGCGAAAATAGAAAATTTTTCATTAGATTTCGGTTCGTGACTAAAAAAAAGGTCGTCAGAAATTTTGACGGATGAAAATGTGAAATTTTCGTCGCGAGGCTTCAGCCCCCCCCCAAACTGAAATCCTGGCGCCGCCACTGGTCGAACGTCATTTTTAGGCTACTCTAGCCTTAGAATGCCTCGCGGCTCGAAATAAGGGGATAGTTATAGGCCTATATATATATATACATATCTATATCTAATTTTTTATATATGTACGTAGGCCTGATCTACCTGCATGCTTGGTGCACGGGGTACACGTACCACTGCAAACAGTCGCCTCAGACTCCAACTCTTAATTCCTTAAAATGGTAAAACGATTTTGATACCTCGAGCTCCTTTGTCACTATATACCCTGATGTTGACCGTTTGATGGACGACTGGACGTTAGACTATTGAAGGGGGTCATCTGGAACTTAAGTCATATTATACTCCGAAGGTTGCAATCTGTCAAATAAGGGGATAGTTATAGGCCTATATATATATATATATATATATATATATATATATACATATCTATATATAATTTTTTATATATGTACGTAGGCCTGATCTACCTGCATGCTTGGTGCACGGGGTATAGGCTACGTACCACTGCAAACAGTCGCCTCAGACTCCAACTCTTAATTCCTTAAAATGGTAAAACGATTTTGATGCCTCGAGCTCCTTTGTCACTACCCTGATGTTGACCGTTTGATGGACGACTGGACGTTAGACTATTGAAGGGGGTCATCTGGAACTTAAGTCATATTATATTCCGAAGGTTGCAATCTGTCAACTTTATTTTCTTGAATAAACGACATATAAACGAGATGTATACTATGGCTATATAATTATAATAAATAGGCCTAATGAGTATGGTAGGGCCTATTTACTTAGGCTTAGGGGACATTTTGGCAGTGGGGGAGGGGAAAGATTTTCCTTTTGCCCGAAAAATCTGATGACCTTTTTTTTAGTCATTGGCCCTAAATCTTCCGATTTTCTGGTCCGAAAAATCTGATGACCTTTTTTATAATTTTTTTTGTCGTTTCCTATAAATCTTCAAAAAATATAGCTGTTTTACCCCTGTGTGCCCGAAAAAATCCTCCCGTGTCTGTTTTCCCGAAAAAAAGCTAAAAATTTTTTTTCCGCCCGTGTCTGTCTTGCCCGAAAAACACATTTTCCCGAAATTTGGGGGCATTTGCCCACCCGGACCCCCGCCTCCGACGCCTATGCCTATATATTTATTTTATATGTAGGCCCTATATCGATCCAAAATTCTAAGGCGCCACTCGAAATCCAAGAGCACGTCTCAAGCTTATTCATGAGCGCTGCATTGAGTCAGACAAGTTGTCTAAACTGTAAAAGCTGGTCCGAAGAGTTCCGAGTCCGCATGCCGATCGCAGATATGTAGGCCTAGGCCAATAGGCTATGCCTATATCATGGCTATATGTTTTTGGGAGGCAAGGCCGTAGCCAGGAATGCCCAGGATTTTATTTCGGGGTGTTTTCCCGACTTTTCTTTTGGGCAAAATTTTCTGACGACCTTTTCTAAAGTCATCGCCTGTTTTCTTAGCCTACCTTTTTGGCTCGTAATACGTTTACGGCGGTCAAAAAAGCACTATCTTTCGAGATTTTACATTATACAACGTAGACTGTAGTTCTTACATCATGTGCTATAGTAGACTAAATGCATTATTTCATTTTTGCATTATTTCATTGGGGGGGGGGGGGGGCGTTCAAACACCCAAAACACCCCTAGCTATATATATGGCCTTGGTTGGAAGCAGGGCAGACGGAAAAGGACAGGCTGTCACTGTGTGAGACGCGGCCAATCTTCAAACGGAGATCGGTTCGATTTGTGTGTGGTCTTCTCAGACGTCAGGTGGCGCTTCTTGAGATAGAGACAGAGTAAGGAAGATACAGAAAGAGATACGGGGGAGGAAGATACGAGGGCGCACGTGGGGCTGGTTTTGGCGGCCACTTTCGCGGGTATGACGTAGATGGTCAGCACCTATGCCGTGACGTCAGCCGCGTCGGTGGCAAGAATACGCTATATGAGAAGCGCGCACTGTCAAACGAGGGAGATCACGCTGGAATATCACGAAGTTAAGACGTATTCGAGGAAATAAGACGAAGTGTTTGATGCCTGAGTCATTGCGCCGTTACGTTTTTATATCGGTAGAATATGGATTCTGCTTGGTGATTCATTATCGACAAGGAGTCGAATATAAATATTTCGAGGCGGAAATTGTATCGGCGGCGTTGAATATCGGTTCTGCATCGGCTCTTTTCTGGGAGAAT
Source organism: Lumbricus terrestris (assembly GCA_949752735.1). Classification (NCBI taxonomy): domain Eukaryota; kingdom Metazoa; phylum Annelida; class Clitellata; order Crassiclitellata; family Lumbricidae; genus Lumbricus; species Lumbricus terrestris. The sequence goes on from OX457038.1 coordinate 58,253,452, forward strand.
ACGGCCAGGCTTTCTTCGTACGATCACAGGAAGTGATAGCCTATTCCATATCTGCGTGCATCGAATCGTCACCGCTGTGCTTCGTCGCTCAGTCAAATTCTGATGATAGGCTTATCGTCCCAGGCCTTCATCCTACGTTTCGCAGGAGCGAATTATTTCTCGCCTTCAAATTCTGTTGCGTTTCGTGCGATATTTGAAAGTTTGTGGCCTACGTGGCGTCAATTAATCCTCGAATATATTTCGACGGGTTATTTTTGCTCGGTGTCTATCGTCATCGGTCTACGTGCGACGGACCCCAACGGTTCACTTCTGGCGCAATATCATCGACGCATTTCCCGGAACTCCATACGACTCCTGATTCTTCGCATCCTATCTCAGCCTTACCCCTCGCGACGGAAATTGAGGTACGTTTAGATTAAACGCGATCGGTGATAGATAATTTGGGCTATTTACTAAATTGGCCTGTGGTCTTAGAGATAAAGCGGGGAATACTAATAAATGATACTCCGGTCTATTTGCTGATTGTATAAGTTGTATTCTATTGATTGCATTGAACGTAACTGATGTTGATTGAAGATTTAATTGATTGATAATAATAAGAAATATTACTGAATCTACTGACTTCGTTCACTGCTAGTGATAGAGATACAGGTAGGCCTAACTGATATTGCGCTACGGAGGATTCCAGGGCTGTTACTCCTGCTCAACCTTCGAGGCCGCCTTCCTCGATGGAGATTGTTTTAGAGGCAATACAGACTAATGCTAAGAATACGCAAGAGGCGATTGCCTCGGTACAATCCAATGTCTTGGCGGTGCAAGCTGATGTCTTGGCGGTGCAATCAAATGTCAGAGAGGAAATCTCGGCTGTACAGTATAATGTTAGAGAAGCGCTGACAGAAGTGGTGTCACGCATGGAAAGACTAGAAACATCGCCAGTACCAAAGGCTGCTGTGGATTTGAACCCTGGACCTAGGTCCACCGCTTCTACCATTGCGGACGTGTCTTACCATTTGACCATCGGCCTGGGAGAAAGTTTGGGATAGACCCAAGGACCTATCTCTTTTCGGCAACCCTGGCATACCCCGACGGAGTGAAAGGTTATCTAACAAAGCACCCATATCATATAGGGAGTTAGGCAGCCGAGATATCTGGCCGACTTCCCGTCGCTGGGATTCGAACCCGGAAGTCACCTCCTCCTGTCCTCCCTCTATCTCTAAGAACTATCATCCACAGCAACACGCGGTCCCTTCATTTGATTATCCGGAAGTGACGACTCCGGGAATGGCGAAAGGGGCGAGCGTTACAATAGGCTAACCGATTACCTTTTTTAGTCTTTCCTACTATTTTACCTAAATTTACCAACATGTACACAAGCCCGCTCGCTTTTTCCAAAGGGCGGGGTGTGTTTCGTATGCGCAGTCTTTTCTGGGGAACGGTACGTACTCACATGCATATAACACATCGCGATTTTTCCTGTGAGAATCCATTCCTAATTTCCTGGGGAACTCCCCCCCACCCCCAGAGACGTCTAGATTAAACAACCTAGCGGCTTTGAAGGCACGCAAGTTGGAATGAATGTTGCCGAGTTAATTAAGGGACGAGAGCTATTCTTAGAACGATAGGCTATGAAATAGTATATGCTACATTTTTTAATTGTAAAAATTCCTACTGTTTTACCGGGTTATTGTCGTCATCAGATAATGTTCAAAGATTCTGCATATGCCGGTCCCCGATATATAGGCCCACTGCAATCATGCCCCTAATCCTAACACTAACCGACCCTCATAGTGCCCAACCTGACCCTAACCGACCCTCACCTCACGGCCCCTAATCTGACCATAACCGACGTTCACGACGCCTAACATGATCATCCAGTAGATCTACAGGGTGCGCCCAAAAAAGACCCCCTCTAGGTTTTTTGCCAATATTTTGACCAAAAGTAAGAATTTCCAAATGAAATTTCACAGGCTTATAGACAATTCATATTTACACATTATGGCCAGATTTCATCAAAGTATTTCAAACACAACAAAAGTTACATCACTTTTAGTGAAGTCACCCACCGTTTTTGACGATTCTGATATCTTGGCCAAAAGTAAGAATATCGAAATGAAATTTCACAGGCTTAAAGACAATTCATGTCTGCATATGGTGGTCAGATTTCATCAAAATATTTCAAGCAGGACAAAAGTTATACCACTTTTAGTGATGCTACCCACCGTTTTTTGACGATTCAAAAACGAAACGCAACAAAAAGTAACAAAAACACGATTTTATTAAGTCTCATGACTCTCATCTCAATAACTGTTGTCTAATGAACTTGGTAGTGCTTCACAACTTGTGTTTAATGTGCCTACCACCAGTGCCAAAACTTCTTTTGAGTCTCTTTGCAAAGTTCTTGATGAACCTGTTGATTAATCTGATAGATTCCTTATTTACCAATTTGATTGTCATCTTGCTAAGCCACTTCTCAGTGACGCACAGCTACGCTGGTACCCTGTTTCTTTTTTAAATAGTAATAATAATGATCATTTGGCTATACGAAGGCCATTTGATAACAATTATTTGAGATGAGACGTAATTAAATCGTGTTTTTGCTGCGGTACGCCTTTGAATCGTCAAAAAATGGTGGGTGGTCTCATTAAAAGTGGCATAACTTTTTTATCTTTGAAATATTTTGATGAAATCTGGCCACCATATGCAGATATGAATTATCTTTAAGCCCCTAAAATTTCATTTCGATATTCCTACTTCTGGCTAAAATATTGGCCAGAATAGTTAGATCGGTTTTATGTTACTTTTTGTTGCGTCGCGTTTTTGAATCGTTAAAAAATGGTGGGTGGCCTCACTAAAAGTGATATAACTTTTGTTCTGTTTAAAATATTTTGATGAAATCTGGCTATGATGTGTAAATATGAATTATCTATAAGCCTGTAAAATTTCATTTGGAAATTCTCACTTTTGGCCAAAATATCTGCAAAAAAACTAGAGTTTTTTGCGCACCCTGTATACGTGTGCCAGTATTTTTTATTCATCGCATTTACTATTAGGCCTATAGCAATATATACAATAAAATATATTGTTGGAGATCGGGTCATGGAGTTCGTTTTATTTTTGTTGAATGTCTGTCCTCGTGTCCACCTAAGTATGCCGTCTACCTCAATTGGCTTTAACGGGGGCCGGGTGGTTCAGTACCCTTGACCTGCGCAGCGGGTATCATCAGGTCGCGATGGGCCCGGGTGATGCCGATAAGACAGCCTTCATCACTCGGCGAGGAATCTTTCGTTGGAGGGTCATGCCGTTCGGGCTATGCAATGCTCCGGCCACCTTTCAGCGTCTAATGGACATAGTTTTGTCCGGGTTGAATTTTCAACTGTGCTTGGTGTACTTGGATGATGTAATAATCTTCAGTAGTACTGCGGACCAGCATTTGGGTCGATTTTCAGAGACTTAAAGAAGCAAATCTGAAATTGAAGCCAAGCAAATGTCATCTATTCAGACGCACGGTGTCTTTTCTTGGACACATAGTGACTGCAGACGGGATATCTGTTGACCCATCTAAGGTGCAGGCGGTGACCGAGTGGCCGACACCCAGATGCTTAAAGGAAGTGCGAGCATTCCTCGGTCTTTGCTCGTATTACCGTAAGTTCGTTCGAGGATTCTCGGTGGTCGCAGCTCCTCTGTTTGCGTTGACCAAAAAGGACCAGCCGTTTTTATGGGTCGACGAATGCCAGGATGCTTTCGACCGCTTGAAGGTGGCGTTGACGGTGGCTCCTGTATTGAGTCTACCGGTGGATGATGCCGCTTACACTCTGGACTGTGACGCATCGGATTTGGGAATCGGTGGAGTGCTGTCTCAAAGCATCGGCGGAGAAGAACGAGTGATTGCTTATGGCAGCCGGTTGTTTTCTGCAGCCGAGCGCAACTACTGTGTAACCAGAAAAGAATTGCTGGCAGTAGTGCACTTCACTCAAGTTTATCGTCAGTATTTGTTGGGGAGTCATTTCAGTATCCGGACAGATCATGCAGCGTTGAGATGGTTACAGCGTACGCCTGAGCCTATTGGTCAACAAGGACGCTGGTTGGAGAAGCTGTCGGAATTCGACTTCGAAATCTTGCATCGACCGGGACGCAGACATGGAAACGCTGATGCGTTGTCGCGAAAGCCGTGTCGCCAGTGCCACTGGGAGGAGTTCGATGCGATGGACCACTTTGTCCGAGAAGTGACGGAAGTCTCGAATGAAAGTGACAGCACCAGCGACATCGTGAAGGCACAAAAGGAGGATTCGGTACTGAGTCTAATCCGAGTCTGGCTAAACGAAGGGATGCCGAGTCTACAAGAAAGCTTACTGGAGGAAGAAGCCGTTAAAGTCTACTGGCACCAGCGAGACTCGCTGTACTTGAAAGAAGATGTGGTCTACCGCCGAACGCCGGACGAGTTGGAGCAGGTACTGGTGCCAAAGGACCTGAAAGAAGACTACATGAGGTTAGCGCATACTGGCGTGACCGGGGGACATCTGGGCGTCCGACGGACAAGATGGCAGGTTCGCCGACGGGCCTACTGGGTCGGATGGTCCGGAGACGTGAAGAGATTCTGCCGGCACTGCGAGAGATGTTGCCAGTACCATCGAAGCGCTCTACAAAGACAGGGTCCTCTTCAAGCCTTGCACTGTGGAGAGCCATGGGAGAGAGTGAGTGTGGACGTCACCGGTCCTCACCCCAGGAGCAAGAGAGGCAACGTATACATCCTGACTATGATGGACAACTTCACGAAGTTTGTTGAAGCCGCTCCTATGGCAAACCAGGAGGCGACTACAGTGGCGAAGGCGCTGGTGGAAACGATTGTCGTCCGTTATGGGGCGCCACTCCAGATTCTGACAGACCGTGGGACGAACTTCGAAGGACGGGTGTTCCAAGAAATGTGTCGCCTTTTGGAAGTGGACAAAGTGAGGACGTCCAGCTATCGTCCACAGTGCAATGGAATGATCGAACGATTTCACCGCACGCTCAATTCGATGCTAGGAAAAGTGGTGAGCGAGAACCAGCGGGACTGGGACGATTACCTCCCGTATGTGATGGCTGCCTACCGCGCGTCCATTCATGATGTGACTGGTTTTTCGCCGAATTACCTTGTCTTCGGAAGGGAGAATAGAGCGCCGCTGGACATCGTTTACGGTCCACCCGAGGAACCAGACGGGAACGGGCAGACGTATTCGACCTACGCTGCGGAATTGCTGGAAAAGTTTGAAAAAGCGTATCGCGCTGCACGCCAAGGTCTCAGAAAGGGCGCTGAGCGACGCAAGCACAGCTACGACCTGCGTGTACGACCAGCGAAATTCGAAGCCGGAGACTGGGTTTACTACTTCAGTCCACGGAAATTTGTGGGACGTAGTCCGAAGTTCCAGCGTAATTTCACTGGTCCGTGGATGATTGTGCGGGCGTGTGGTCCGGTCAACTATCTTCTCCAAAAGTCGCCGAAGGCTAAGCCCTTCGTGGCGCACGTAGATAAGCTTCGCCACTGTTATGGAAGGACGAAGGGAGAATGGACTGAGGCGACCAAAAAAGTGACCGGAGGGTCGACCCAAAAAGTGACCGGGAGCGCCACGGCTTCTGCCAGTCGACGGCCACACCGCCGTGGGGACAGAACGCTCGAAACGGATGCGCACGACGAGGATCTGGACGGAGTGGCGACATCTACAGGTCGACCACGACGCAACGTTGGCCGTCCTGTCCGATTCCAGTGACGCGGATGAAAGGAAGCTTGTAATTAACTGTTGGGTCGTGCCTGGCCCATGTTTTTATTTTTTTGAATTCAATTGTAAAGCCGGGTGGGGCTTTTGTTTTTCTGTAATTGCTTGTAATTAATTGTATATGTCGTTTGAAAAAAAGAGAAAAAAAGAGAAAGAAGGGGGGTGTGACCAACAGTTCACACCGTACCCAAAATGAAAAAAAATAGAGAAATAAGCCTGAAAAAAAAGAGAAAAAGAAAAACAGGCGAAGAAAAACGAGAAAAACAAAGAGACGGGGGTTGTGACCGAGAAGGCACATCGCACCCAAGAGAAAAGAGAAAAAAACGAAACGGGGGTCGTGCGTAAAAAGCACTTCGCACCCGGGAAGTGAAAGAAAAAGAGAGAGAGTGGGTTGTGCGCGACTGCACTCCGCACCCGATTGAGATTTGACGAGATTTTGTCATGTTTTTAATTAAATTACCGATTTGCTGTTTTCGCGAAGGATTCGCCTGAGAAAAAAATGTATCGGATAAATCAGGCGATGAAGAGCTGTATTATTTTAATTTCATGTTAGACATGATCTAGGCCGATTGTATAGACGTAGGTAGCACCGTTCATGTACATTTGTGGGGACATTAAGCGCTTACTCCAAGTGGGGCCTTGGATTGCTTGTGGGGGAGGTGTGTTGGAGATCGGGTCATGGAGTTCGTTTTATTTTTGTTGAATGTCTGTCCTCGTGTCCGCCTAAGTATGCCGTCTACCTCAATTGGCGTCTACCTCGATTGCCGTCTACCCGAATTGCCGTCTACCTTAACTGGTGGGCGTGGCCTCGTGACACACAAATACGAGTGCGTGCGCAGGCGCAGACAGTCATCGAACAAGAGTCATCGAACAGTCAGCGATACAGCAGTCATCGAAGTACAGTCGTTGAAGAAATCGCCGAGGAACAGTGGGAAGACGCGTCGGTCGGCTGTTGCGGGATCGAATCGCAGCACGGTCAGCAGGTGATCGTCTGAAGAAAAACGCTTTGGAAGAGCGCGACGACGATTTGACGACGCTGCCGAAATTCAGCGCCTGTCGACGAAAGGTTTGGCGACCTTTGCTGTGCCACGACGACGCTTGGATTCGAAGCCTGACCCGTGACGGAAGGTCTGGTGATCTCCGCTGTGCAACGCCGACGATTTGGAGTTCGACGCCGCTGCTACCGACGTATTCGATTGGGATCCGACGCTGTCGACGACGAAAGGTTTGGAGGCCTTTGTTGTGCGACGCTGTCGACTGGGGTTCGATTCTTGACCCGCGGTCGTGCTCTTCGGAAATCCGACGCCTACAGACGACGGAAGGACTGGTGATCGTCGCTGTGCCGCGACGAACAGGATTCAACGCCGGATCTGCCAACGCTGCCGACCGGGTGAGCGCAGTGGTTCAGTTCCTGTCTTCGACGACGCCGACTCGGGTTCGAAACCCGACCCGCTACACAGATTCTCTGCGTGCGCTGGCGAGGCAGCGGTGATCTACACGACGACGATTCGGCGTTCTGCATTGACAATTGCTGTGAACAGTGGTGCAGTGGTTTAGGGACAGTGGCGCTACATGAATAGCTCCGAACATTGCTCCGAACTTGCTCCGAACACTGGCGCTATAAGAGTTGGCTGAGGACTGCTTTGCGAGGTTTTTCTTTGAAGTCGAATAAAAGTGTTTCAAGCCTGACTGGCTAGTCGTCAATCTTCAGTTGACGCCGGACTACACGGACGGACGATCGCCTTGAGGACTAGGGTTCGGGGTTCGGTTCCTGGTGTCATTTGCCCACTGCCCAGCCCTGGTCCGAATGTTACAATATACAATATTATATTACAATATATACACCTTCAAGCTCTTTACTCAGAGGTGCCTACTCAGAGGCGCTCGCGACTACAGCACGGACACTGCATCGGAGTTTCACGCAGAAGCGTTCGAGCAATTACGTGTGAATGATTTTCTCAAGGTCTCCACGCGGCGGCTTGAGGTGGATTCGAACCTGAAACCGCGTCCGGCTCCAAGGCACCGAACCCACCACTGCACCACCGCGCCCCACAAGTATGGCTAATTAGTACTTATGGCTGAGTTTGTTAGTATAGTCCTACATTTTTTAAATAACATTCTGGGATAAATTTCATGGAGACTTTATTTGGGTGGGTGAATTTGTGAGCCCTTCGCCGAACGTTATAAGTTTATAACTGTTGTGTGATATGAAGAACTGCCATGAGTTTCGAATGTTTCATAACAAAGGGATGGATGGCTATTTGTAGACCGGTAAGAAAAAGCAGAGGCTGCCAGTGTCAAGTGAAGCCCAGGCCTTTTATGTGGCGTTGTGTAAGGACCAATATTTTGGGCTAAAGCCGCTAGATCATAGGACCGCACCAAATCGATTTGAACCGCCATGCATACATAAGACGCTTTTCCCCCAATTTCGATGCACATGGGTCTATAGCCTATAATAATAGGACGATGAAGACGGGGGGCATTGGATCAGCGTTCTCAGTACCCAGTGGTGATTATATCGCTCACTGAGGGAAGCCAATGATCCTTCAAGCAGGACCGAATCCAAATTTCAGTATGGATCCCGGTCACGCGCCGGAAACAGACCTCGGCAGGCAGGAGCCCGATGACTTCCAAGCCATAGGGCCAGCATTTCGAGTCTTGCAGCTCAATGTCAGGGCCGTGTTTAACATAGGTCCATTTGGTGCGGTGCACCGAATGCCCCTGAGCCGAGACTATGGTTGCCATTGGCCACATGTCTTTTACGAGTCTCAGTGTTACTTATACCTTTTGTAAAATCAGTAAGTGTAAGTCTAAAAAGACATTAATTTCACTAATTTCACTTCTCCGACGTTGCATGCTTGCTCACTGACCCGCCACAACCGACAAACCATGTAGGCTAGCCTATAGTATTGAACAGCGGATTTTTGTAAATGACTAATCTTGTAAGACTGCCGAACGGCATTCTGCCCCTGCTGTAACACTTTGCACCGACACTCGAAGAACCTTAAACACGGCCCTGCTCAATGTCGAGGGCCTGTCAGCAGCTAAGAGAGGGCTCATCAGCAGCATAGCGCACCAACCATACGCTGTGCCCCAAGGAAACGATGGAATTTTCGGAAAGCGGATTGGAAGAAGTACAGTGATACACTTGAAAGGAGTGTCAACGCTATTCCAACTCGCTCTATCTCAATCCAGGAGGCTTACGATCGATTTCAGAGAGCAATTTTCTGTGCAGCTAGATCGTCTATCCCCCGTGGATACAGACCAGTATACACTCCATGTTTAGACTCTAAGTGTCAGGCTCTCCTCAGACAGCTATGACAGCCATGACAGCTATTGCGGCCTGGTGTGCTGAATGGTTGGCAGCTGATGTTGTGAACCATTCTCTCGTGGTCGTGCCATCTGTCTGGCCCCCTGGCCATGATCTGCCACGTGGGTATTGGTCAACGCTGAATCGTTTTAGAACTGGGCAGGGACGCTGTGCTGCTAACATGGTTCGATGGAGGCAGGCTTCCGACCCACTGTGTGGCTGTGGTGAAATGCAGACAATGTCACACATCGTAAATGATTGCAAAACAACTCGCTTTCCGGGTGGCTTAACCGCCTTGCATGTGGCTGATGAGGCTGCTGTTCAGTGGCTGGACGCGCTCTGCAAAAGCTAAATAATAATAATAATAATAGGACGATGTTTACAGTGAGATAGAGAGAAGCACAGGACAGAGTAACACAGTAGCCATAGGCCTATATCTTGTCATTTTTTGCCAACGCCACTCATTTCATATAATATGGAAAGACATTGAGACAAACTAACAACCCCAAAGACAGAAAGAAATAACATTTTTTGCAAAGTAGATGACTTAAATGTGTAGGCCCTATAATAGGGAATCTGTGCAATACCAAATATATATATATATATATATATATATATATAAATAAAAATGTAAAAAGTTACAGTTTGTTACATCGGTTCTCGGAGAGTTCTGAACCGATTCCTTTTAAAATTTTCGCAAACCGTTCCATTCGAACATCTCCGGGTTTTTTTTTATGCCTTTTGGGGAAAAGCGCAATCTTTACGACCCAAAAACACAACTTTTAATTCCATGCGATTGACGTCGATGGAGTCCAGCCATTTCGAGTTTGAACCTTCACGCATTCTTCGGGCGCGTTTCAAACGCAAGCATTCTTCAAAACGTGTAGCCGACGGTCTGCCATAGCGCAATTTTATATGTAACTGTCGGTTTTGGCAAAATCGTCCATTTGCGGCCCTTTTCCGCGCGTCTTTCTACAGTGGCTACAGGGGACGGAAGGGGAGGGACGGGAGGGGAGGAGAGGGAGGAATTACGACCCAAAAACACAACTTTTAATTCCATGCGATTGACGTCGATGGAGTCCAGCCATTTCGAGTTTGAACCTTCATATATATTCTTCGGGCGCGTTTCAAACGCAAGCATTCTTCAAAACGTGTAGCCGACGGTCTGCTATAGCGCAATTTTATATGTAACTGTCGGTTTTGGCAAAATCGTCCATTTGCGGCCGTTTTCCGCGCGTCTTTCTACAGTGGCTACAGGGGACGGAAGGGGAGGGACGGGAAGGGAGGAGAGGACGGGGGAGGAAGGCGAGGAGAGGAAGGGGAGGGGGAAAGAGAGGGGAAGGGGAAGGAGAAAGGGGAGGGGACGTAGGAAGGGAGGGTTGGACAGTCTTTTCAGCCACAGCAACGCGTGGCCGGGTACAGCTAGTATATATATATACTAGCTGCACCCGGCCACGCGTTGCTGTGGCCGAAAAGATCCTCCACCCTCCCTCCCTACCTTCCTTCCCCTGCCTCGCTCCCTCCCTACCTAAATTGCCCCTCTCTACCTACCCTCCCTCCCTCCCTCTCTTCCTCCCCTCCCTCTACCTCCCTTTCCCTGCCTCCCTCTCTCCCTCCCTACCTCCATTTCCCTCCCTCCCATCCCTCTACCTCCCTACCCTCCCTCTCTCCCTTCCCTACATCACCCTATCCCTCCCTTCTCCTTTACTTCACTTCCCCACCCTCCCTCCCTCTCTCCCTCCTTACCTCCATTCCCTCTTCCTCGACTCACCTCCCCTCCCTTCCCCTCCCTCCCTACTCTCTACCTCCCTTCCCTTGCCTCTCTCCCTCTCTACCTCCATTTCCTCTACCTCCCTTCCCCTGCCTCTCTCCCTCCCTACATCTATTCTCCCTCCCTCAATCCCTCCCTCCTCCACCATCCCTTCCCCCTCCATCCCTCTCCTCATTCTCCCCCGAGATCCTTGATTTTGTACAAACCGATGGATGCGCTATAAAAACGTGCGCATTCGATGCGCTATAAAAACACGCGCGCATCGAATGCAGCGTTATGTGGAAATTGAAATCGTAATCGCTGGATTCGAATGGAAAGTTGTGGTAAAATTCGTCAAATTTTGCGCTTTTTCCAAAAAAGCAGATGCAAACCCGCTCGTATTGTTGTGTGAAAATTTGAAAGCAATAGATGAAGAAGTTTCCGAGATCGTTGATTTTGTAGAAAGAGATAAATGCGCTATAAAAGCACGCGTGTATATGCACTATAAAAAACGAAAGCAACGTCGGGTGAAAATTGAAATGGAAATCGCTCGAATCGATCGCATAGTTGTGTTTTTTTGGTCGTAAAGATTGCGCTTTTTCCCAAAATGCATTATACAAACCCGCTCATGTTCGAATGGAACGTTTTGCGAAAATTTTGAAAACAATCGGTCAAGAACTTTCCGAGATCCTTGATTACGCAGTGTATACGCACGGTAACGTTTTACATTTTTATTTATATAATTATATAAATGCCCAATTGTGATCGATTAGCTGCTGCAATTTCGTGAATGAAGTTGGCATTAAAAGTGATACGCAGCCTATTGTAAATAAAATAGTAAGAAATAAGAAAAGTCATCTTGATACTTAATATGTCACCGAGAAGAGTGGCGTCGTTGGGCATCTGGACCTGCCGGGAGGCAGCAGACCTAAAGAAGAAGACTTAATAAGTGCAAATAAATAGACCTACAACTTCAAATATTTGTTTTTGTCATTTTTATAGTATATGCCTAATTCAGCAAGTCGAAGAATTTATAGGCCTATATGTAAAGAAGATGTTAAAAATTCCAAAGAATTTTTCACGGGTCATACATAGGCTAAGGCAAGTCAAGAGTAAAATGGGCATTTGATCAAATGGCCTGTCGCGAACAACTCCGCCACTGGTTGCACTATGCCAGTGCCAGTCCCAAGCCTAGATAAAGAAGGAGGGCGACACTAATAATCATTGAAATGGCGGTTAAGCAGAAAGCCTGCCGCGACCTATGGCTATATGCCCGCCACTGCTCCTCCCGTCCCCTTCCACTCTGTCTGTCTGTCTGTCTGTCTGTCTGTCTGTCTGTCTGTCTCCTTAAATATATAGGCCTATAGAGATGGTTTGCACATGTCTGTCGATCTATACACAATAATTATATAGACCGACATAATTATATAGGCCTATATACCCGGCAATCGGACGGACGGATAGATGGATGGATATAGCGCAATAAACCTGTGTGCTTATAAAGATAGCCTATATATAATTTTATATAAGCCGTTCTAATAATATGATATTTATAGCAACATTCATGCGGCGAATTGCTAAAAAAACACCAAGTCGTCGAATATAGTTCTTTATAAATCTAAAAATAGTCACCTACATAAAAATGCAAAAATTATTTTTAGCATTGTCAAGAACGGAGTAAGCCTACCCACACACAACCATGTAAGTAGGCCTATAATAGACTGCCTATATGCCATATGGAACACTAGCCTAGGTATAGGCCTATACTATAATCAATGTAAATGTACACGTTTCTATATGGACCAAGTGGCCTTGATTTTGGCCACTTCTCAATGAATTGAAAGAGCCTGCATCCTAGCTGCCTGTTTGAATGGATGACACGCCATTTTAAATATAGCCACCATTGTATGCAAACCGACATCCTTACGCACAGACGCACCTTCACGAACGCTTAGGCCAGTGGTTCTCAAACTTTATTTTTTATTGTACCCCAAGTAAAAAATCGAATGATGGCGTACCCCAGCAGAGTCAGATTATATAGGCCTAGAAACAAAATGCCATTGTGAAGTCCCCTTGCGGCTTTCAGTGACAACTAAAGTTCTTTTAATCATTGGTTACATCGTGTAGGCCTACACACACTTGTTGAACGAATGCTTGACTTGTTGACCAATGCTCCGATCGGAACAGAAGGAACTAAGTCTAAGTCTAAGTACATCGTGTAGGCCTATTAAGGTCGTAAAGGCCTATAGGGAGCAAAATTTAAAATATAGGATATATATGCATAGTTTTAATTAGGCAATCTTATCAATACACACACGCACACACACGCACACACATATTATATATATATATATATATATATAAAATATATATGCGTGCCCTGAAAATTGTCCATAATTATGTCTTGTGCATGTCTTTGACACTATTAAAATTAGACACTGCAGTTCGGTACTCGCCGGTGGTACTCACTTGCACTTATTTATTGGGATACATGATTGAGTTCTTCGTTCAGCTCCTCGTCTTATTGGCCGCGTTCCTAAGTATGCTTCCATGTCTGTCTATATGCGTGACGTTCTTCACTGGCTTCCTATTTCATTCGAAACTTAAGACACTCCTTTTCCATAACTCTTACCCTGTCTCATCTGATCCTCCACCTTCCAATTCTCGGCTCAGACGACACACCCCCTTAATAGCTGTTCCGCCCCCTGATTCCTATGGCAACTCGGCCCGGACCACCATGGACTACTTCTACGGGCAACCTTTTGACTCAACGCAGCGCTCGCGAATAAACTGGTGCCCCGCGCTTGGCTTTCGAGTAGCGCTTGAGAAATTTGGAGATTACGATTACGATTCTTAGCGCATCTCTTACCGAGTTGCTGCGCATGTTTGGCGGTGCCTTTTTGATGGCGCTCCATCATTCTTGTCGGATCTTTATCTACCTGTCTCTTACCTCGCAGCCTGTCAAGTCTTCGGCAACGGGAGGAGCTTAATATAAGGTTCCTCAGCTTGTTTACATGTATATTCGTTTTATTCAATAAACAACAGACAGAACGCTGTAGGTTTACATTAACAGTATGGCTGCTTAAAGCTTATGGTCAAAATAGTTAGTACATGTTTTTGAATAACATTTAAGCCTTGTTCTACTATCAGACAGCGGCGAACCTTTTCGATATGGGTCCTATCATCTGGAATGGCCTCTCTATTAATCCTGCGACAAATGCCTTGTGTCCTATGCTAATTACACTCCCCTGCTTTTTATAAGTCATTCAAATCCTACGGTTTAGTTGTGGCCGGCTGTAGAAAAGGCGCTATGTAGGCTTAAATACTCGGAATGAATGAATGGCCTATAATTACTTAATTAATTGAGCGCCTCTGAGGAGTTCTCTTGTAGTGGCGCTATATAAATGTACGATTACAATTACAATTACAAAATTACTATTAATATTCACTTATTCATTATCACCCTATTAAATGGTTGTACATTATTATATACTATGGCTGGGGTACCCGGCGTTGCCCGGGAATTTTAGGATTCGCCCCGTTCCCGGTCAATCCCATACTTCCCCGCCCTCGCTTCGCCCCATTCGCTCCCTTCCTCCATCCTTCCGTCCCTCCCTCCGTCCCTCCCTCCTTCCACCCTATCACCCTCCCTCCTCTCTCCCTCCCTGCCTCACTCCCTCCCTCCCTTCCGCCATCCCGGCTCCGTTCCCGTTCAATCCCCTACTTCCCCACCCTCACTTCGCCCCATTCGCTATCTTCCTCCCTCCCTCCTCCCTCCCTTTCACCCCCCTCCTTCCCTCCCTCGAGATCCCTGCCTCCCTCCCTTCCGCCATCCCGGCCCGTTCCCGGCCAATCCCATACTTGCCCACCCCCACTTCCCTCCCCTCTCCCTCCCGCCCTCCCTCTCGTCCTTCCTCCCAGCATCCCTCCCTCCCACCCTCCCCTCCCTCCACCCTTCCTCCCGGCGTCCCTCCCGCCCTCTCTCCCTCCCCTCTCCTCTTCCTCTCTCCCCCTCTATCCCTACTCTCCCTCAGTCCCTCCCTACCATAGATGGTTGCATCATGTCGGAATCAAGCTAAATTGTAAACACTGAAATACATGGAAGAAACTTCGACGTGGAAAGCCGAAAGTTGACTTTCAAGAAATGGTTTTAGGCCCAATAATATGCAATAGGGACCTAGGCGTACCAGAATGCCTTGCCATTCAAAGGCGAAGAAATGTAAACAGGAAGAGCACAACCACGGTGAAGAGAACGCGTGCAGAGAAATGAGAGACGCGTAGGCTACACTGTCACAGGGCTGTAGCCTATTGGTGAGTACACGCCGACCGGGAGAAAACCGACTTCTTTGGGGCCCGAAAATTCTGATGACCTTTTTCTTGTTTCAGTCATTCGCTCAGAATTTCAAGAAAAATACGCCTAAATACCGATACCGCGTGTACTCTAGTTCCCTAGTTTACCAGCATATAGGTCTACCCTGGTTTTCAAAAGGCGAGTAGGCTATACGATGCCTTTTTTCCGGAAGTGAGTATAATTATGCTGTATACCCGTGTAGGCCTATACCCTTGATTACAGCCCCGGTTACACAGACGTAGGCCTACATGATTGTAGCACAAGAGATAGGCTATATATAGCCTAGGGGTCAAAAACAAAGAAAGCAACGGGAGCGCCATTACATTTCACAGAAAGGGATGAAGCTGCGTAACCAGATAAGACTGGAAATAAAAACACACATCAAAGGCAATAGAAAGAAAACAAGAACAGGATAGCACGAGAAATAATATTAGAACTGAGGCGAGGCGGCGTCAAGAACCATTGGGTGGAGGAAAGGTGGAGGAAAGGTGCCAGGAGGCGGAAAGCAGTGCAAGGATGTATACCCGAGTACTTTTCCAGACAAAAAATGAAATCTGTTCCACTTTTAGCCCACGACCAGCCTATATATACCGACGGTAGACGACAGTAATTGGAAAACTGTACTAGACAACACGGCAGGAGAATTATTGAGAATCAGATGGAAACTGGAAATAATATGAGACATATATATCAGGGGTTATTTTAACGTGCAGCTGGACACAAAGTGTGTAGTTGGGAAAGAGATTTGTGCAGTTGAAAATCAGATCTTGTGCAGTTACTTTTTGCCTAATTGAGTGAACCGACGAGAACCTAGTGGTAAAAAGTTGGACACAAACATGATAGTAACGGCCCAAAGTGAACATCTTTGAGGCGGTTTATTTGGATGATATTTATGTTCAGGAAAAGAGCAGGCCTGTTGAAATTTGGCGTGAACTATAATAGACCTGGTGATTACATGCAATTTTCAAGTCAAGCATTAGACCGATACGGCGAAGGTCACCCGTGTGCATGAAGTAAGAGCGGGGAACATGGGTGATGTAATCGAAGACAAGGTTCTGCTAAAAATCACACATAGGCTGCAGACAGAAGAATTTGCAGTAGGCCCTAGGCTAAATGTATGGGCGGATGCAGATTCAAGGCCTGCTGTAGGTTGATGTCCTGATAAAGTTGTAAAGGCCGGGGTTATCCTTCATACCATAATGACAACTTCTTGGCCATCGTAGTCTACTTTCTCCTGCTTTTGCCGCTTACTCTGACAAGCTGAAGCAGGAAAGGACGTAGACAGTCAGACGCATAAAGAAAAAAATAGTCTACTATAATATAACAACTCTCTGACACATTCTATAAGCACTTAAAAACTGTTCTGTTTGTCCGTACTGGAGTCGGGAGCGCCTCTGAGTAGTTTTCTTGAAGAGGCGCTATATAAATACTCGAATGAATGAATGAATGAATGAATGAATGAACAACCCAAGTATCTAACTGGAGACAGGCGATGAAAAGAAAAGAATTGATCAGGCGGACACCCAGACTGAGCTAGCCTTTCAGCCACAGGCTATCCAATACATACATACATGTACATGATGTAGGATTGTAGGTCAATGCATACTCAAATTTTCTTCCAAATTCTCCATATATCCCCATATTACATGCACTCTTTTTGAGTTTATGTGATCCCATCCAAAAAATCACCATACTCAGAATCTGAAAGATACACGTAGGCTAGGCCTATGTTATTGAACTAGCATCTCGCACAGAGGTGTAGACTTAGATGGGATAGGATCGAGGAACGGAACCCGGAACTTGTGGTGGTGACGGAGATGCTTAGTCCTATATCTTATATCCCCCAAATATTTCAGAAATATTATCACAAATGCGTTTTGTCGCCGCTGTTATTCAACATATTTCTGGAACTAATCATGGCTATGGCATTGGATGGAACAGAGGAAGGAGCAGTGATCGGAGGACAGACTATAAGGGACCTGAGGTTTGCGGATGATATCGCCCTTCTGGCGAAGCAAGCAAATGGACTACAAGAGTCACTAACTAAAGTGGTTCAAGTGAGTCGGGAAATGGGAATGAGTATAAATGTACTAAAAACGGAAAGCCAGTTCCTTGGAAGGGGCAACATCAAATTTCAGTTAGAAGCAGATGGATACCAACTGGAACAGGCGGAGAGCTTCGTGTATCTGGGGGGAACCATTAGCACAAATGGAGAATCTGAAAAAGATGTGGACAGAAGAATTGGGATAGCCAGAGGAATACTACAGGTGCTGGGTAAGGTTTGGAGCTCGAAGGAAATAGGAAAAGCCACAAAAGTTCAGATGTATGAGACATTGGTGCTGAGTGCATTGCTGTACAATTCGGAGACTTGGACACTAAGGGAAGCACAGAAGCAGCGGCTGAGGGTGTTTGAAATGATCGACGTGCCTAAGAAAGATAGAAGGTGTCACGAGAAGGGATAGAATAAGGAATAGGCTACAGAGATTTTTTTTTTTAACTGGCTGCAGTGTGTCAGCGACAATCTCAATCAAACGAATTTATATTGGATTATTTAGTGTTAAGCTACCATGCTGTTTAGCCAATCTGCGTGTCGTGCGAAGTGGGCCGTATTTCGTATTAACCTCTGTATCTGTAATCATTCTGCGGTTTGTCAGATTGAATTTTATTAAACGAATATAGATATATAGCAGACTGAATATTCGGCATGATATAATACACAAAATCCAGAGCAAACGGCTACGCTACTTCGGCCATGTAACCAGAATGCGGGACGAGAGATACCCAAAGATAGCGGTCAACGGATATGTGCATGGTAAAAGAAAAAAGGGAAGACCAAAGAAGAGATGGTTCGACATGATACAAGAGGACTGTCGGAACATAGGACCATTTAACTTTATTGCACTTAACATTCTTTCTTAGCTATTTCCAATTCCAGCAACAGCAGAGGATCTGTAAAAGATTTTTAAGGGATCTCTAGTCGATTAAGGATATTGAAAGGTCTAAACGTCTAAGAACGTCTAGCTGATTTCATTCGTTAGGCCTAATTCATTTGGAGATTTTGCCATGATGAACTTTGAGTCAAACATTGTCATAACAATTGATTTTGATCTTTAATATGAATTTTTATAATGTCGGAAAATCTTAGGCCTAATATTCAAACATCTAAGGCTCCAGTCGAAGGCCAAGCGCAAAGCACCGGCTTATTAACGAGCGCTCACCAAAAGCTGCTTAATCCCTGGTCAAGGACTTTCTTATGTCCAGTCACAAAATACGTCATTTATGTGCAGTTGAGAAAATTCCTTAAAATAACCTCTGAGTCATATATGATATATATGAGGCTTTATAAATATAGCCTCCAAAGAACCCGTGGCCGGTTGAGAATACGGTGCTGGCGAAATGGCGATATTATTAGAATGTACATGTCACGAACATATATGCCCTATCGAGGACCTATACTTAATTAGAGAGAAGGCGGAAGTGGCTACAGAAATGGTGAATATAGGGCAGGCACCATGGCAGAAGATATGTCATGGCTGATAATAAAATTGATGCACACTGTTTAAACTAGGCATGGGCGGAGACTTAATTTTTAGGGAGGACAGAGGAACGATTCCCTGAATAAATGTGATGGGGGACGACCCATGCATTTGTCCCCGCCCCCAACAATCTGTAATCGGTAAGACTACACTACAGAAATTTACCGTGTCGCTAGGGGATACGAAATTTAAAAAAAACAGAGTCAGTTGGCCAAGTGCGTTCCCGGAAGTGAAACCTGTGAAAGGTCGTGAAGAGAAAGTTATTAGGCCTAGCCTAGTTCAAACAGGATCACAGCGGCTGTTTCAAGAGATAGGCTAGACGATGATGTTCAAAGAAGCATCAAACTCAGATCGCTCGTTCCCCCAGCTCCCCGGGTGGATCCTGATTCCCAACAGAGATTCACAGAGTATAGCCTATTGTCCTGGCTTTGTTGCATCATACAAAATACTAAATCCGCGATAGAAAATATAGAGCCTAGTTATTAAAGGGACAGTGAATGGATAATGAATGAAGCTGAGAGCGCTTCTGAATAGTGAATCTGCAAGAGGCGCTAGGCCTATATAAATTCATAGATGCGATACAATACACAACAATATCAACGTGTGTTACACATTGGATGAATACTATTTATGCATGTTAGATCATTATAATTATGTATTTTAAAAACTCGGGGGAATTCATACTATCTTATCAGGCCAAACTCGTAGGCACATGCTAATTTCTATGGAACGGCCGTCCTGTTTATCCATTTTCGACAGCGACTTGTGTCCGATCGTGGGTGTGCAAGTGCAGCTGTACGTGGCAGCATGGACAGCGGCGGGAGGCTAACGCATCGGCTAGACAACGTCGGTGGGAGGCAAAGCTATCGCCGGACGACGAACACGACAGCGACATAATTATTTATTATTGGCGCGATTCCCAAAATAGAATGTATTTTTAGAACTGTGTTAATCGAGAACGCGTCGTGAAGGCGTATATTTAGAAACAGACCTATGCGCCGCGCCGTGCTTAGAACAAGAGCGCCGTCCGTCGTCAGTAGTACTGTTATCGTCGTCTCTTTGTGATCGGCATATGTATTATATGCGGATATTTTTAGAATCGATTCGCCGGACGCGTGTGTCGGACATAACTAGACGCAGAGCGCTGAAAACGAAGCCATTTTGAGCACGTCGTCGTCGTCGACTTTCAATGCCATTACAGACGGTGCACCAAAAATCCGATTAGCACGCGTGCCGAACACAGTTGTCATTGGCGATTATTAATATAAAGATGACTGTCTTAGCGCTGACGTAGTTTCTAAATATGGACTGCGGTGTCCAAACTGCGCATTAGGCCTACGCGAGGATACCGGCGTCCTTGGACAAGGTCAAGGTTAGGGTCTACGACCCGTAACGACCGCTAGACCGACTACTGGAATTTGGCGATTTGATATTAGGCCTAAGACTGCATGACAGCATAATTCACTATCCCTTTAGACAAGCTGCTATAACTTGTAAGTGATTGGCAATGATCACGGAATATTTAATTGTTTGTTTGTTTGTTTGTATGTGCACTTGTTATAGCGCCCCTTCAAGCTCTCTCTACTCAGAGGCGCTCCCGAATGCAGAGCGGACACTGCATCGGAGTTTCACGCCGAAGCGCTGAGCAATTATTGTGAGTGAAGAACTTGCCCAAGGTCCTTACGCGGCGAGGTGGATTCGAACCTCGAACCTTCCGGCTTCAAGGCAACGACGCCACCACTACACCACCGCGCCCCACGATTAATTGTGGGCATTGTGCGCGCACAAACACACTTGCACAAACGCACGCGCACATGCGCACATGTAGGCTATAGGCTGACTGGCATTATAATGGTATGCAGACATTTAGATAGAATTAAACCAGCGTGAGTTTATTACAAGCAAGAAACCGGTCCCGGTCGCACCGAACACATGAAATTTTTCCACAAGGACATTGTAATCAATCAGGAGTCAGGATTGCAAAAGAAAACTTGGGAGCGTTGTTCTGGAGTGGCTAGTCTTTGCCTTATAATTAGCCCATTGTATACTACCAGTACTGCTGCTGCTTCGATATCTGCATGCTGCTGCTGCTAGTATTATTGATAACTGCCATTGACGATTAAACCGAATTGTCTGGGCCGCTAGCTTTGTGTATGTGGAACGGTTTTTTTTGCAAGCTCCGTTTCGTAGTTCCTACCTTGGAACTATTCACCTGCTTTTAAATTAGAGCCATCTGAAAGCTGCTCTTTTCGGATGCGGTTGCAATGGCTGTGATAACTGCCATGTCTTATACTCTGAGTAGCCTATATATATATGTCGCTGAGGGGCGCTATGACTGTTTTGTTATTATTTGAAGATCTTTAAAAGAACACGTGAACATGTTGTTAAATACATGGCAGATGCACAAGCAGTTACTTGGCCTAATGAGGTGACTCTGACCCAGGGCTTAAAGTGTGCCTGGACGGTCATGGACGGCGTCCATGCACTTGTTTTAAAATCTGAACGCCGTCCTGCCACTTATTGGCTAGCACAGACTGGAAAGGTAAGGGGCGTCCAGGCACTTCTTTTGGAGAGGTAAGGGGCGTCCAGGCACTTATTTTTCCGCACTTTAGGCACTGGGCAGACCAATTACAAGGCTTCTATAACCAGGGGCGGATACAGAGGGAAAATCCGGCCATGGTCCCCATTTAGAAATTGGCGTATTTCTCACCAGCTATTCTGGCGGGGAAAATGGACGTGCCCTATCAGTTTCGTAGGCCCCTCCCGCATGAGTTTCGTACAGGTGGCTTTCAACAATACAGTGGGAAAAGGTAACATCTATAGAAGACAGAAAAGGGGGAAAAAATAGCATACGATTTTTAAAAATGTCATCAGCTATTTTTGGTAAGAAAAATGGTATTTTGGGGGAAATGGTATATCTTTTGCCCAACTACAAAAAGGTCAGCACCTATAGGTGTAGGCTATACGGTTTTCATACATTTAGTCGATCAAAATGACTAAAAAAAAAACACAACGAAAAAATTCAGACCCCAAAACCGACAATTTTGGTCCCCCTCCTCTTCGAAAATTTCTGTATCCGTCCCTGTCTATAGCCTATAGGCCTAGTTCTTCCCGAAGCTTTCGATAGAGATTCCGGAACACGAAGATTGACGGTTGGCTAGCATTTCCAGCCGTTGTACCCGGTGCACCGAATGTTCCGCTGCTCGATCGTCACATTAGTATTCGGACCACACAAAGCCATTGCTGTTCCCCGAATAGAACGCTATAATTATTAAGACCGACCATTGCAACAGCTGAGCTGATGATCGATGCTGGTGGCACAGCATTTGACCAGTTAATTATTGTGGCGCCGCTTCGTGAAGACGCTTATATGCCTGATCGTATAAATAATCGACTCAAATCGAGTTGTCACCACCCTGAAATCGATCATCTTAAAATAAACGAGTAGACCTATCGAGTAGGCTTTGGCCTATCTTCCTGCGAATGGGCAACCACGCAAAGGTCATGGTCATCTTCAGGGGCTTCTATCCCTCCTAAGCAACCGGGCGCAATCCATTTTCTTCCCCCCTTTTCTGGACCGGCCTTCCTCTATGTATGCAATATAATGCAATTTAGCGCATGCCCTCCTCTAGTGTGGGAATGAAGGTTTGTTTGGAGAGGGACAAACGAGCATCCAGCAGACGATCGCCGAAGCATGTGTAGCGCCGAGAAGGGACCTGGTATGGGGAGGGAATGTGCCCCTCCCCTTAAGAAATTTTTGCGATTTCCGCATTGCAATTTCAGCATTTTAAGCTGTCCTCTTAGCAAAATTACTCTACTGTTTCAGTGGAGGATTTGCTGCCAAAATTGGGCAGCCATATGTTTTGCGCCTCTGATCAGTGTGCACTCGAGAGGCGCTACATAAATTTTTAGAGCACAATGCAATACAATAAAATACAATGTAGGTCCTACATTGTAAGCCCACGTAATAATGATGTTGCTTTACTAAGTGTTCAAGGACCAAATTTGACTGTCTGAAATTTGAAAGATAACATTGGAGAGAAGCCATTTAGTTGTGCAAAATAGTATTTGTATTACAATTATTTTTCAGTTATAATATGATTGTATTATTTATTAAAATAGTAAAAACATAATTGCAATCATGTAATAGGAAATTTTTTAAAGTACCGGTATATTATAGCTGTTATAGCAGTTCATGTAATTCAAAAATGCAGATAGTAGCCTAACTAAAAACTCAAAGTGTATAAAGTGTATACGTTTTGCTAAAAACTATTAGGCCTACCATTTTGTCCAAATTTATATGGAGGGGAAGTATTTTCTGGAGGATCTTCCTCCTAGTGATGCCTAGATTGAACGCTGCCCGACCTTCCCCCCCAACCGACGTGAATTTTGGCTGTCTTCTGATTCCCCCCCTATTTTTCACTGGGCGCAAGCTGCGCCCGCCATGTATAGGGATAGAAGCCCCTGCAGGTCATCTTGAAGTCCTATAGGCTACTTGCACAGCGGTACCACAGTATAAATAATCAATAATTATTTATGCTGTGGCGGTACTCTGCATCTCTGCAACGAACCTTGGTGGAGTCTTGAAAATAATAGCAATGCAAAATACCCGGTAGTGGCGGTAGGCTACATATGTATGAGGTAGGCCTCAATATGTAATAAACTCCCCTAATTAAAATAAGCCTAGAGCTATTTGTTACCGCTTCTAAATGCATCGCATTGGCTGCGGTAGAATCGTAATCGTAATCTCGAGACTTTTACAGCGCCCACAAAAACCAAGTCGCGGGAACCAGCTTATTCACAGGCGCTCAATCAAAACAAAATCGATAGGCAGCGGGTCAAGTCCGGAGAATATTTAACGAGCGAGCGACTGACCTGCAGCAATTAAGGCTACACCAATTGCATGAGCAGGGTCAAGGAGCTGCTGCATGGAGGACTTCATATTTCAGTCTACTTTACTATCTTCAGTCTTGCTGACTCCATGGACCAATCTGCACTCAACCAGTTAGTAGGACTTGTCAATCTGACTAATTATTATTTCGTGTACCGGTACTAAAACAGCAATCGGCGGGACGCTCCAGTTTGCTGCATGGCTGTAGCCTACTCAGTGTAAGAATTGTGGAAAAATAACTGGTGCATTATATATCCACTTGAAATTTGGGTGTGAAAAACAGATATTACTATGGGGCTCTAAGAAAGACTGGGGGGTTGAAACCCCAACCCCCGGCAATTCTCACCCTGGCCTACTGTAACACTCCTCTGTAGCAGTTTTCTTACAAGCGTTCGTCAGGTAGGCCTAGGCGGCAGCCGAGTCAATAAAGGTCCTTTGTTGGTCTTCATGTATATAATTAATAATTATACATAGGTGCCCACATGTATAATGTAGGCTATGTGTGTATTTATATGCAGTATGCACTCATGTATGTATGTAGCCTACGTAGGCCTATGTATGTATATTTATACATGTATAGGGCCTACATACACTTCGTTTATTAAAACATGAGTGACAAAGTAGGCTACATTACATAATTGTGAGGTGCATTGTGTAGCCTACGCTCTTGTCTGTGACTGTTAACGACGTGTTGAATAAATAGCTATTCTCTCGAACAGGCTTTGGTCAGATTACGACGCATTGTTAGGCCTAATTAGTTTATTAGTATATCATTTATACCATAGTTTTTTGAGTGCCTAAAGCGTGGAAAAATAGGTGCCTGGACGCCCGTCATTTATCCAGGCTTTGCTGTCCACATAAGTGGCAGGACAACGTTGAAAATTTTCAATTAAGTGCCTGGACGCCGTCCATGACCATCCAGTCATACGTTAAGCCCCGTTTTTGTGGATAAACGCATACTGTATCCTCTAATCAGCAGTTCCTATTGTAATGTGTATTCTGTTGTTCTTTTTCTTCTTCTTCTGTTTCATTTGTTTTCCCCTTACGAATAACTCTTCTATTCATGGACTTGCAACCTAAAGATCTATCATCGTTATGACCTAGTAGCCTATCGGATGAAAAGAATTGAAATGATTTTCTAACGACTATTTGTAATAATTGGCCTAGTTAGCTAAACCGGTAAGCGAGAGCGGCATACGTCTGTTGGTTGCAACGGACTGCGGTTCAAGCCCCGGGCTAGGAGTTGACATTCGGAGATTTAGATACCTCGGGCTGGCACGTGTGGGACGCAGGGGCTAAAGCTCCTGCGGAGCGACCTTGGGCAAGTTGCTTACCCATCATTGTCTGTGGGGAAGGCAACGGGAAACCACCTCACTCATCTCATTCCCAGGGGCGTAAGCCAAATATATAACCTGCCTTCGGGCAGAGAACCATCATCATCATTTGTAATAAATGACCCTGTGAGTCGGAACCCAATTGGTTCTTTTTGGTTTCCATTTGTCACTGAATGTACATTGACTGCAGTTCTTTTATATTTGATGAACAATGAAAATGTGTTCATTCAATCATTTTGCATTACTCCCCGTCGACCAGAAATTTGCGGACGTCTGCATTATAGGCCTAGGTGAGGCTATAGGTCTGACTACAACGACCGACTAAAAGACTCCTGCAGAGTGGTCTCATGGAATCACACGGTCATGCGCAGACATTCTGTTCTTATGATGAACAACTACTGTCTGCCATCAGACTGAAGTTGGCGCTTACTGCATACGGCACATGCAAGTTCTACTTAAAAAAAGCAATGTATCAAATTTAGATGCGAGCGTCCGCACTGGTCATAACCCCTCTCCATGTCCGCATCTGGATGACTCTCCATCCAAAATGCAGACATCCGGCCCAAATCTTTAGAAAATGTCCACAATTTCCCGTCCGAAATTTCTGATGACTTTTTTTAGTCATTCGCTCCGAATTTCATGGAAAATGTGCTTAATTACCCGCGTAGTTCCATAATTTACCAGCGCATACCCTGGTTTTCAGGTGAGTATACGATGCCGTTTTTTCCCGGAGGTGAGTATATGCTGTATACCCACGTATACCCTTGATCACAGCCCTGATTAACAGTTCAATGTCAACAAAAGTATTTTCTGAAAAAATTTCTCTGCACAACCAAATCAATCAATAACAATTATTGTTGCTCAGCTGCTAGCAACAATTTTTCACACACAATGTATGTGCAACTACAATACATGTAATCCTGGGATTTTTTCTGCCATGTCAGCAGACAAGAACTTGCATGTAGGTCTGCATGACACATCGCCAATGTTTGCTACAGGAGAAAAGCCAATATGCAACTGTGGTTACTCCCAAAACCCTGCAATTACGCAAACTTAGGTTTTGCAAAAACCTGTCGATCCATTGCTTCCATATAACATATTAAGCCGAAACTGCGTTCGATGATGGGCAATCAATCTCAACTGCTCTTCAAAGCACTGAATACTAAAAACTGAATACTGAATTAAAAACACTTTTTGATTAACAAAAATGCCGAATGTCAAGCAACAACACGTCAGCAAAAACTCATTTTCACAATTAAACCAATCATGTGGTAGCTTTTATTTCCGAAAAGACATCGTTATGACCTATTAAGCAGCCTAACACACCAGACAAGACGGGCAAGCAAATTTACATTGGCACTTAGCTATCGATACATTACACACATCTATATAATCTGTGACAATGAACTAACATCACTTAAAAACTGCGGGAACTTGTAAAAGATCACCCGCCTTTTCAGACGCACACATCTCAAATGCTGTTCAGATTATGCTGGAGCCTCCATACATACCACCTCCTTTATCAGCAGCATCAGGTATTAAGTACTGCTTTGCAACATTATATGAATCACATCCTAAGGATGAATTAAACTGTGGCATTTCTATTCTCGTACCATGTTAAAACAGAATTTGCACTTAATTAACAACGCATTTTATGAGGATAAACCAGCAGCTGGCGACGACAAAATCAAAACAATGTTCAAATCCAGCGTGTTAATATCAGTAGCAGTTGAAAGCATCAAGTGTGATAATGGACAATCACTGGTAAGCCTATAGAACACCAAATTAGTTGAACTGTTCCTGAAGAATCACTTCTCGTCATGTTGAATCTTGGCCCATCTTGAAGAAGTAATCAATCGACTGAACGCAACAAATATAAATATGTCTCTTCCTTTCTTCTTTTTGACCGATTCCTTCAGACGTCTGCAGCAACTTCAAGGCTTTCCATCCTCCTGCTTGATGTCATTATCAAGTGCTGAAAATTCCTAAAAATGATTAAATAGAACATGCATTGCGTTACAGCAGTCCTTCCTTACCACTGTAGTAGTAGATGGGATCCAGATGGGTCATGGTCTTTCCAGTTTCAGTTAAATAGGGAAGAGGGGATGTCGACAGATTGGCACCCCCTTTTTATCCATTCATCAACATCTGCTCCATGTTCCTTGCAGCGGATTTCTAGTCACTTAAGGGTGGTTGGAGGAAGGTAAGTTTGGTCTCCAAATTTGACAGATCTGCCATGCAGGCAGACAAGACTGAATTTCAAAGCTTAAACCCAGCAACAGCAAAAAGTCAGGACACCTTTGTGACTGTTCTGGCTCAGAATACAACAACCGTCAAAGTGCATGATTATCAATAATAACATTCATTTTAATTATTAATTGATAACGTAAATTACTAGTTCCACGGGCTGGCCAGGCAACGCCGAGTTTTCTCGGTTGTAGGGCGGTCCAGTCCATCTGGAATGACCTCCGTTTAAAGCTGCGTTTATCACATCTGACCAATCAAACCACGTCCATAAGTCTCTCAACTTTTTCTCTAGCTATGGCTGGGCTGGGAGCACCCCTGAGCAGATTTCTTGAATAGGCGCTACATAAGTCTATAGAGTGAATGAATGAATAAGCTAACTAGGCATTAAGCGAAGCGTGATAAATAACTGAAGACTAACCGGATGTGTGTTAGTCGAAGGGATGTCTTGGTAGAAGGACGCATCATCATCGATCGGACTGTTTGGTTCATTCTTCACCGGTGTAACCCCTGTGTAGCTTCCAGATGACGACCCGATCGCCTGGATCCTGCTTGGCGCCATCTCCGTTGACTTCTGTCGCTCCACGGACTTTTGCTGCAGAAAGAAACAGAACGTCACTAACATGGACTTGCACTGATAGAGATAAACGTTACCAACTCCCCATACACCATGCTATTGCACCTTGTAAATTTTATGAAACCCCTCCCCCAACGCATCCTTACAGCTAAGCTTCTCTAACCCCTTACAAAAGTTACGTAGGTAAAGTCATCTACAAAGCATTTATTTTAGTGTAGGCTACTGTTTATTTTTTTAATTATTAAACATCGTATTTGCTAGCTACAATATCATTTAACTGTCATGGTTTACTGCTTAGATCCGAGCAGAATTTAATTATAATGCAATCAAATGGGTCATCCATAAGGACAGTACAGAGCAATAAAATAGGATAAAATGGACATCATAACTAGAAATTTATTTTGCGTACGTACATTTTGTCAAGACTCATCCGCACCCGCCCCCCAGTTGCTTACATCCGATCACACCATCCTTTCTCTGCGTACACAATATATAGACAGTCTTGTGGTTTGCTTGTCAATGTATTCCTTAGAAATGAAATTTGTTTTAACATTAATTAATTACTGGTTAACAAAGAGAGCCAAGAATAATTTGATTCTGCTAAGAAAGAATAAATTACAAGTTCGAGCTTCTGCTTCAAGAGGTCCTGCTGTTTACGACGTTCCTCCTCAACCTTTTGCTGAAAAATAAAAATAAAAGAAATGTCACACTTTCAAGTCGTGTCAAAACTAGCAATTGCACATTTCATGGCAAAATTAGACAATGTAGATGCTCAAGAAGGTTTAAGAATAAAGCTCTGTATACATGTACAGAGGCTAAATGGTGCTTTTTCAGACAGACAAATTATGTCTTGATCCAACTCCCGACATGAGACAGACAGCAGACAGAGAAACAGACAAATGAATCCAGTTCCTTCTACCATGCGAAAGAAAGACATGCACACAGACAGATGAATGAAGACCCTTATCAAACAAGACAGGCAGACAGGCAGGCAGGCAAGACAGACAGATGGCAGTCTGAGAATTTACAGAGCACTGCAACAGACTAGTAATCGATACCATGCACTGATCAGAGTAGACTGGATGCAACCGACACTCACCTGGTAGATCTTCTCTTGTTGAGCCAGCCTTTCATCTTCTGCTTTCTTTGCCTTTTCCACGACCTTCGTGTCGTCATGCGGATCCTTTTCCAGGATTGACATGATCGCCTTTGGAATATGAGCTCGCTGAAATCAAAAGTATTTTCCGAATTAACAATACAAATGAGTTCATCATTTCATTACAGAGAGTGATGCATTACTTTAAAGTTATGCACTCAGAGATGTAAATCTGAGCAAGAACTATAACATTACCTCGTCAATTTTTAATTCATTACATAACTAGTCCCCTACTAAAGAAATCGAGCACACAAAAAAATTGGAGAAAGTTTCATGTTTTCCTTCAAACAAATAGTGCAGCATAGAATTCACTTAGAACGATCTTGTCCTACTCTCCAACCTTATTACTGTCTGCCATAGACCATATTGTTCAGGTGGCTGTTGGTTCGTAACTCAACCTCTTCAGTGGATTACAATTACAGATCGATTACATTATAGAATCACATTACATATTACAGAATTACAACATCCACCACCACAAGTTCGTAACTTTACCTCTTCACTGCAAAACAGTTGCCAAACACCCAATGATTGATGATTCGTATAATAGCGGGTATTCGTAAATGGGAACACAATGGTTGCAATAAAGCGAATTGATTGATTGATTGATATACAAGTCTTCACCAAGACTAGACTATGATACTGTAGTTTAGTACTTGCCTGGTGAGGCGTAAAAGCCTGGACGTGGGTGAGCAGTGGCTCACGCAGTTCTGGACACAGAACAAAGACATCCTTCAGCTGAACAGCTGGCAGCTGCAACAGAACTTGGAATGACTGCGGCTTTGTTCGCTGGCAGCACTTGACAAAGCCCTCCCAAATCTTGCGATTCTTCCACACCTAGACCCACACACAAAAAGTATAACCATTATGTAAAGCAGGTTTCTTACAAAAAACCCAAACAGTACACTATCCCATTTGAACAAAAGTGAGTAATTTTTACTTTAAGCGAAGGAAAAAAGAAACGAATATTTGCAAGATAGAAAGAATGGATGTGGAGTAAGAAGGGCTGGAGAGGAAACTGAACTGGCAACCTGAACAAAACTAGCAGCACCCAAAGATTAAAATATAGTTAAGGAAGGAAAAAAGGTGCCCCACCTCTTCTGTCCAGTAGCAATATGATCTGCTCTCCAATTGGCTGATCAAGCTGAACTCTTATTTCTTCACTTGCGGACTACTATAATGCAGCGGCACTCTTTCTCGGTGACTGGATTTAGAACTGGAATGGGTTCCCCGCTGCATTCCTCTGATGCCTAGAGGTCACACCACTATGTTCTATTTGCACTTAAAAACTGCCTTATATAGCTGTAGTTGGACTGGGAGCGCTTCTGAGCAACTTACCTTGAAGGTGTGCTAGGCAAAACTCAACTATTTAATAATCTTAATTAAAGTAATGAAGTGTAATGAAAGTAAGTAGGAAGCAAAGGAGCCCTAGGAAGAAAAGAATTGCTGGAATAATGGAAAGTACTTGTTTAGTGATGAGTCTCTGCATGATGTTCATGACAAATCCGATGAGCTTTGGATACATGGAAAGCGACTGGATGACGGTGCGCATCAACAGCGTCGGAATGGGATTCATTTCCATCAGTTGCTGCATCACAACCGCCAACACTTCCTGCGTATAAATCGTCTTCTCGGCAAAGCACAGGCCACACGCTAACAACACAACACCAACTCACACTTAAAAGGCCATTTTAACACCAAGGCATCAACACAAAAACGTGACGGACATGATCTAATTGTCCCTTGATAAAAGAACTGCTTCAAATGGCTAAAAATTGAGCTTTTGCCTTCATTGGTCCTACACTTCTAAATCAGCTCCATCCATTGACACATTCTTCGTTATTAAATCGTACCCGAATCACTAGTTAGCTACACCAGTAAGCGAGAGCGGCATACGTCTGTTGGTTGCAACGGACTACGGTTCAAACCCCGGGCTGGGAGTTGACAGTTCAGAGATTTAGATATCTCGGGCTAGCACATGTGGGACGCAGGGGCGCAAGCTCCTGCGGAGCGACCTTGGGCAAGTTGCTTACCTATCATTGTCTGTGGGGAAGGCAACGGGAAACCACCACACTCATCTCATCCCCAGGGGCGTGAAGCCAATGAACCTGCCTTCGCGCAGAGAACCATCATCATCACCCGAATCACATCTTTTCGCTGTCTCAAAACTGCTTTCTTTTCTCTAGGTCTTTTGCATTGGGAGCGCCTCGGATTGGTGTTCACTGTCAAAGGTGCTATATAATTTATAGATGCAATACAATACAAACACTTTGAAAAACTTCTACACAGACATGTAAACAAAATGTACTACCTTCACATAAATAGAATCACTTAAACAATACACCTAGCAAAAAAGTCCTAGAGACTATAATGATGCTAACAGTAGTCTTAGTAGCGGTTTGACACTGTCAATTAGTGTGCGTAATCTCATCTGTTATAGCACTATTATTAACTGTGGTCACATTCAGTGAAACAAATCCTAATCAGCTGGAGAAAACAGGTCAAAGTCTGAATGACCCGTAAAAAAAGATCATTCTATGTTCAGTAGCAAGTTGAAGCAGATAGTATTAGTAGAACAAGTAGACAGCACACATAACAGCAGCGCACTGTTTGGTTTTAACAATTTAATCTTTGCTAAAGATGAGAAATTGTAGTTGAAAAGAATCTGCCAAAGGAATGTGCGTCCAACGTTTCTACCTTTGATGATTGTCTTCATGTCGACCTTTGTCAGGTCAAGTCCATGCAATGCGATCAGAAGTTCGGCCGGTGTCAAAGGACTCACAAAGTTCTCCTGACCTGAAAACGTAACAACAATCGAAATCAGAAGAGAAGAGTGCATAACGGTAGCGAATAATGTTGTGGCGATCAGTGCTCAAACATTCTTAAAAAACAGAGCTTCCAAGATGGCTTTAGATGAAATGTGGTGGAAGACACTCTACCATGTACTCCAAGAAGTCGGTTGAACACCTCTTTCACAACGATTGGGTTGAGTTTGATCAATTTCGGCAAAGCAGCAACAACTTCTTTCTGCAACAATGGCAAAAATGAAGCAATTAAAGTGTGACCACCTGGCTAGAAGAAAACATTTTCCATAAAAACTTTTCTTCTGATCAATAAACAAAAATGATATTTAAGGTCAAAATGATACATACATGAGTGCATACATATAAACTCTTTCACAAATACACACAGGCATACAGCAATACAAAAAACAATGGCTGGTACATACATACACACACACTGCCGTACATGAAATATAATGATCTGACAAAGATCAAAACTGAATAGAATTTTAATTAAGTATAGTTGAAAAATTAATGAATAAACTCATTGCTAGCGGATGATGTCTCAGTTTTATAAAGGCCATTGGCGAATATTTATTCACATATTTATAGAGCATTTAACATGGATGCATCATATACTTCTGGAATGAATGAATGATATATTATATATATTATATATATATATATATATATATATCTGTTTTTAGAGTTCTGCTCCATCTGTGCTCACTGGTAAACTCAGCTATCTATGCTAGGTTGTGAGGAGCAGTTCTATGATACCTTTGTGAGGCCATTGAGGACAGGGATAAGGAAGCGAACGTCGGAGACACGTTTCTGGTAGAGATCACGAACACGATCAACGAGTTCAGGAGACGGAACGGCTGCAAGCAGAATAAACACCTAAGCACCCATTGTCATTTTGCATTAACATCTCCTGGTCTCACCAATTCAATTGCTAGTGAAAATGTGAAATGTAAGTCATAAAACAATGGATAGATTAAAAAGACCGCTGACTGGGTTTGAATTTGACTGCTATAAATGATCTGCTGAGTTTCTGACCTAAACTGACGAACAAGAAAGTGAATTATGCTAAAGTCATCACATAGAACCGCTGGACGTGAAAGTCCCCATTAACTGCAGATTTAACTTAATGAAGAAAGAACCCAGCTGGCTTGAAACAGGAGCACACAGCTCCTTGAAATCTACTACAAAGGCCAAAAGGACTTTAATCAAAGGCCTTCGGCATTTAAAAACTTTTCTCATTAAACAACAGAAGTATTCATATTTTTATAACACTAAACGTCGCTCCTTTTTTAAGTCAACGACCTCTTGTATATAACTAGACAGAGCTTCTTATGTTGAGCTGTCCAGAGACGCTGAGGCAGTGGAAAGAGCAGGAAACAAGCTTATAGAAGAAGCTTTTGAGAGAAGGTGTGGAATGCAAAGTAATGTAAACAAACGGACGTCATAGCCGCAAAGTCGTCGATTAGTTCTATAAACTGCATTGTATGTCTATCAATATCAGAGCCTAAATTAAAACTTTCCGCTATATAAATTTGGTTTTAAACGTTGAAATTGCATCAGCACTTTGTTTCTGCCATGTCAGTCATTTACAGGCAT
Organism: Lumbricus terrestris; assembly: GCA_949752735.1. Taxonomy (NCBI): domain Eukaryota; kingdom Metazoa; phylum Annelida; class Clitellata; order Crassiclitellata; family Lumbricidae; genus Lumbricus; species Lumbricus terrestris. The sequence continues at coordinate 58,286,754 of OX457038.1, forward strand.
CGTCAGTTTAGGAAATAGTTCCGCATGCCGAATAATCTTGAGCTAACCTTCTCTCAAACCTTCTCTCAAAGTTCTGAGGCTTTAGCAGAAACCACGCGACCCCACCGGCCTGGTTTAGGTCGATGTGACGTCATAACAGCAAATTTAGAAAAATCAATATATAGGTCACACTTGCAAATAAGTCGCATCCAATGCAGAACAGATTTCCAGACTTGCGTGCATACAAACAATGGTCATACACCATGATGCAGAGTATGACAACCAAAGATATAATATTAACTAACAGAGCAGCACAGTTAGATATTAAACATATTAAGCAGCACACTTAAAAAATTTTATATCTGGAAGTAATAACGGATGTAAGAGAATGTTTATTCGTCCTCACTGTCTGCAAAACCGCCAAAATCTTCATTTGAAGTGTAACTTTCTAAAAGTCTGGCAAGCGCTGGAGGCAAAGTTGGGAATGACTCTTCATCCTCTGTATCATCAGCCTCTTCTTCTTCATCTGGAACAAGCTGCACCTGTTTTGAAACCAGCAGTTATAATCTGCGGTGTGATTAATTCCCAGGCTTTACCCACCCAGTTGGCGACCTCAGCGAATGTGGCGCAATGCATACGACTCGTGGTTGTAAAACTGTGCTCGCCATCCTCATCCATTCTTCCCAACGACGTCGAAGCACAACTTTGAAACTTCTGTTCACCGAGACGTGAAGCGGCTGCAACAACTTGGTCATGCCGCCAGGAATAATAACTGGAACGGTATTTATTTGTTCGAGTTGATTTTTTAGTTTAAGTTATGTGCGGCCGCATGCTGTCCGTCTCTAACATGGCCTTGTCTGCCTTAAAGAATCCATCTAGCCTCTTGTTGAAACATTTGGGCAGCCACACGCTAATAACCTCTTCGTTCATACAACCCTTTGCGTTCACGCGGACGACGACGACATTTGAAGGAAAAGACTCGCAGGGCATCGTCTTTCGCCTAAAAATTATGAAGGGCGGCAGTTTCTTTCCATCCGCACAGCATGCCAAAACAACAGTAAAATGGGATTTTTCATGCTCTGTTATCCTAATGTTCACTGACCTCTCTCCTCGCTCATTTTCAGTTCTTCACAAGGGTATATCAAATGAAAGATAAACTTCGTCCATGTTAATGATGTGATGAGGTGATACAACAAATGTTGCATTTGTGGAATGAAGAAATTCCCGGAAGTTCTATTTAAAGCTTCTGTTCAATGTCTGCAGGGAGCTGCTGGCACATAGTTGCTCTATTTGGCATCAAAAGCTTGTGGCGCCTCATAAATTTGTAGCACCATGATGGTCATCCGTGAAATTCTTCAATATCCGTTTCTTGCACCATCGCTTTTCCTTGAAATGCACTTGCACCGTACTCACTGCAAGCTCATGTGCCCTCTGCCCTACCATCCATTGATGAAAAGCATGCTCCAAGTCTGGCCAGCTAGCTTTGTGGCCACAGTTGGCGCCTCACAAGTCCACGAGCCTTTCATTTTTCTCCAGTCCCTCACAACTTTCTCACTCACTCCGAACCGTCTCTCTGCTGCCCGATTGCTGCCACCTTAGAACTCGGCGGCACAGCTCTTTCGTTGATGCGCCAATGTTCAGAGACCTAGACAAAATCAAACGAACATCTGAAGTCAATGATTTTGCGCTAAGCAATAATTATAAGTAGGTAGGTAAGTAGCCTTTGTGTGCTCTTATTAAATGCATGTGAATGCTCAGTGTCTTAAGTAAGTATAGCTTTCATTACTCCATTAGCAAACACACAAAAGAACATCGAAACTCTTTATATCTTAACGGCATTAACATTTAAGCGACAAAACATGACAACACTAAGATCTATTAATTCAATGCAGAAATAGGTCAATTGCACAGAGGAGAAAAATGTTGGGAAATTTTGTTCTGGGGATTACCGATATGTCCGGATAATGTCCTTCATCCGATGATCCGACCCATACAATAGACATCGGAGCAGGCGGCTAGGCCGTGGAGGGTGCTGTCAGGATTACTAATGTTTCTAAATAGGCTTGGACAGTTGTTTACAAAGTTTCACCACATTGGGAAAGGAAATATTTAGGTAGTTCGCCAAGACGTACCAACTTGCGGACCAGCGGCCAGTCAGTCAATTTTCACTGGACAGATGAAGAGCAGTTGGAGTGAAGAGCAGTTAGAAAGTTAGGTGTTTGAAAGCCAATGAGTACCAGTATACGTTTGAATCTCTAAGCATTTTCAAATAAGAATTCTAAGTCTAAATTAACCAATAACCCTTGTATGAGGATGTACGTGTGACCATGCCTGAGAAACCATCAAACTAATAAATTTAATATGCAAGACATTGATTTAGAATGACACAATCAATTCTGCATAAAACATATTTGCATAAGCTTATTGGACAACAGTTGTAATTGCAAAGGCTTTACTTACCAGCAATGCTGATATTTTTCTTGTGACTTGAAGATCTTCGTCGTTGTCGTCGCAGATTGAAAGTTTGCCGATTTAATACTCAGGAAGGCGAGGTTTTGAAACTGGCATTCGGAGAAGCTGCTGTACTTGTATTTATTTGAAAGGCTATCAGAAGTTGTGTAAATAAAGCGATGTGGGACAGCATCGTACACTATACACTAGCTATTCACACTACTCATAGACCTATAAGGTGCGACTTTCATACTTCAAATAAATAATTGACCATGTGCGTGCAGACAAGCGGGAATAATGACTAATAAAACGATAGATAAAAGTAATGAAAGAAGTCCAATCTCATCTGATAATATATCTGAGTATTACTTACATAGCCTATTTGAAACAAATAATTATAATAAACAGGCGCTACAAGAGAAGCATGAATAATAATGCAAACAAATCAAGCAATGAAGCATAAATAATTGCGTCTGGTAGACTAAATAAGATTTCATACGCTGCGTCAAGGGTCTGTGTCCTACAAGTGTCCTCCTTATCAAAGCAAATAATTAATCAGGCGCTGTAAGAGAAGCATGATTAACAATACGAATAAATGAAGCAACTAAACATAAACAACGTTCGATAAGATGCAGGCCATGCCTACACTGCATTGTAGGTCTCCGTATGAGTGTTCTATGTCAAACAAACAAAACTAGGGCTGTAAGGAAAGCATGATTAAAAATGTGAATAAATGAAATAGCTGTGAAGCTACGGCTGGTGGACAAGCCGGACAGCTGTAGCTTCACGGATGGAAACGACTTTCGCAGTGAATGCTTTCAAGAAGGCATCTGGTGAGAAGAGAGGAGTAGTTGAGCGTCGACTGGATCGGGCACGTCCAAGAAGGTCAATGAAGGTTGACCACAGCCTCTTTGGTTCCTTCGAGTGGCAGGTGATCTCCTGTTCCCAATAAGTCTGCTCCTTTAGTCTGTATTGCCGATGCATTTCGCGGACATATTTCACCCGTGAGATAGATTTGTCAGTAGGTGATTTGGTGCGTCTTTAGCGTCTTTCCAGGCATCGAGCTCTGCGTCGGAAAGAGCGGCATTCAGCATCAAACCAAGGTGTTGGACGGATCGGCGGGTCCTGGTTGAGTGCAGTGGAAGGAAGGTGTTTACCAGGTCCGTCATGGTTGACTCGTAAATGGTGAAAATGTCTGTGTTTGATGCACAGGTCTGCTAGGGTAGACGGGTCGGCGATGGCAGGAACGTCAAAAGGGCTGCACGAAAAGCAGTACGATCCAGTTTCTGCCAGTGTCTAACTTGACTCTCCACTGCATTGGAGTTTGATGGAGGAACGGCGCGGTGGCGATGACTAAGACGTGGTCCGATATGGTTGGGGATGGATGCTGATGTTCGTCAGTCTACAGTCATCCCGAGTTATGAGCACATCAAGCCAGCCACAAAGTTGATGGGTTGGTTCTGCCTCGGGTTGCTTCAGACTAAACTCAGCTGCCGTATACAAATCTTGATCTTCTAGGTGGAGATCTAGGTCACCACCTATTATGTCCAACGTTGCGGATTTGGGAAATATTATTTATAAGTGTCTAAAATCAACTAATATGTTTGCCATAATTCAAAGCACGTGAGGCAGCTAACTCGTGTTGACTCATAGTTCAAAACATTTCGTAGTGTTGATGCACTATGGGGTGTTGCTGGTAGGAAAAAGTGCTCTATTCGAAATCTAGGGTGGCCATATTGCCTACATGAAAGAGGCGGCAAAGTCTTCACTTATTTTGCATATGTTTTGATATTTGTTGATTTTTTTACAATTTCAATACATACGTCGCATCTTTTATATAAGCCGCAGTCATGGACGCTAATGTAAAAAACCGCGACTTATAGTCAGAAAAACAGGGCAGGTATCTAATATATGTTTTTCTGACTTATAGTCAGAAAAACAGGGCAGGTATCTAATTTAACCCACTGACCCTTGTCTGTAAGAATGTGTATAACTCGTGTCACTAGGGTCTCTGCTCCTCTCGGACAGTTCTCCACAAGCAGCAGCAGTTCCGGTGACTCCATTCCCATTCCCTTTACCTGAAACACAAGTTATTATTATAGTTACAATAAATGGAGATGGTTCCAATAATAATTTTTAAGCGGAGATGTTAAGCAGAATGGGGCTGGATGGCGGTAGAGGGGGACTTGATGGGATGGTCCGAGCTGGGGTGCAGTGGGGCAAACAAAGAGAAACAATATCTCTTGCATGAATTTCATAGGTTGAAATGTTGAGCGGGTGAGATGGTGCTGGCGGAGGCCAGGCAGGAGGGCGCGGTAGGACAAAAGCCGAAATTTACCTCAGAGGTTTAGGGGCTGGGTGGGCAGGGTGAGGCTGGGCTTGGTAGGGTGCGTGGAAGCTGGGTGGGGCGAAGTGGAAAGGAAGGGTATGGTGAAAAACCAAACTTTACTGTGTTGTGGCTAGATAGGGTGGGATGGGTCCCAGATGGGGGTGCAGTGAGCCAGGGTGAAAACAAAGTGAAACGTTACTCTTCTATGAATTTCATATGCTCAAAATTTTCTGTCTATGGCTTGGCGATAATAATAGCTATGGCGGTCAATGGCATAAAACATCAAACATTTAGTTAAATAGCATACAATGACTTTTATTCATAGGCCCAAAGTAATTAAAAAGCACTGCAAGCAACAAAAGTAGAAAAATAAACAGCTAATTGACAAAGGATATATAGACTGGCATACAAACAAGTTAATGTGTGGAGGATGTAGACTGGCATACATATTTACATCAAACTCAGTTTTAAATGGTTTGATTCAAATAAGGAGAAAAATATGAAACTCACTTGACAAACACTAAAGTGACTAAACTGATAATAACTAAAGGTCTATCAATTTATAAATTCAAGACACTTTATGAACATGTTTTGTAGTAAGCTTAATAAACAGAAATGAAAATCAAATGCATGCACTATGTACATGCATACATTCATAGATGGTCAAGCGTCTCTTAGTAATCTCACCGGTGTTTCAAGGACACGTAGAATGGTTCTTTTGATATCACCCGAGGTGGCCGTGTAGACATTTGCCAATTCATGAATCAGTTTATGATTGACAGGCAGAAGACCAAGATACAGATAGAGACAGAGTTTGATTGCCTCCTCGGACCAGACACCTGGCTCTTTCAAAACACAACACGACAAACAGTTATACAATTCAGATAGTGGATTGATTCACAAGTGCCAAGAATATTGGCAGATATATATAATCAGACATGCACAAATGTTCATATGCCACCTTTTATTCGGGCTGAGCACTACTTCGCAGTCGTTTTTGGAACACACTCGTCGTCAAAGTGTTGAAGAGAGTGTTTTCTATGAGTAAGTTTCTTCAATAGACATCATATAACTTCTCAGAAGAATACCACAGTAAATGTTTAGATAGACACACATTATAGACAATCACAGGGAAAAAACTTTATCAAGACATAAAATCCTAAAGTCACCAATCCTGTCATTTTTTCAAATTGTTAACATCAACAATCTCAACAGAAACTATTGACACAGAGAAAAATACCATTTCTTTGGAAGCCACATTACGAATTGAATTACAATGAGGTAATGCTAAAATGAGGTTTCTTTTCAAACGTTCTACTAAATTTCTTAATATTTACTTATCCATGTGCCTGAATGCAATATACTGGAATCATGTCATAACAAAGCATGTCAAAATAAGACTGAAATATATTCCTTACACACTGATGACTTACCAACTTTGAGTTTCGAGCTCATGACATCAGCCGGTGGTGTAGGTTGCAGTAAAAACTTTAGGTAATACATGGCATATTTCTGAAAAAATAAAAGAACTGCTCAAAGCAAGAAAATCTGACAGAAGATACAAATTGACCATCCAAAAACTATGCAGTATACTTCAAGTAGACTAATGCCAGACCCATATACCTAATCACAGAATAGATTAGCAGGATTGAAGTTCTTCATAAATTAAGTCTTTGGAAACACAGTATATGATATTCGCATAATATTTACATAAGTGTGGGAACTTCCTTGTACCTTGTAATTGCCACTTTTGGTAGCAACATAAAGAAAGGGTAACATTTTCTCATAACAAGGCAGGGTGGATAAAAATCGTGATTTTTTTAATAAAAATCAAAAAATCGGATTTTTTTGATTTAAATCGAATTTTTTTGATTTAAATCGGATTTTTTTGATTTATATCGGATTTCTTTCTTATAGATCGTATTTTGTATGTAGTGCCCTTTTTGGGTATCAAGTCACATGCTTCATTAGGTAACAGTTATTACCTTTAATTCTACAGCTATACAATACAGGGTGGATAAAAATCATGATTTTTTAACTAAAAATGAAAAATCCGATTTTTTTAATTTAAATCCGATTTCTTTCTACTAGTTCTAAGTTTGGATTTACTGCCTCCATGTGGGTATCAAGCCACTATGCATTATTGTAACTGATATTTGGTATTCGGTAACAATTATTACCTTCTTTAGTTTTGCAGTTATACAATACAAATTAACACCTTTGAAGTGGTATATATACTTAATACTAATAGTGTGATCGATGAACAATCAGTTAAATCCAATGAAGAAGTCAATGTTTTGTGAAACTGTGAAATCAGGTCGCTATGTAAGTGGTCAAGTTACTGAGTCAGTGAGTCAGTCACACCTTGCAAACTAGAACACTACGGTACTAATATTATTAGGTCACTGCTAGTGCTAGTCGCCAGTAACTGTTGTCATTCAGACGTAAAATATTTTAGTCACAATACAAGTGTTCATCTTCTCCCGCTAATAGCTTCTTGTTCATAAGTTTGAAAAGAAACACCAGTTTCCAGTAGTGACATCAGCAGGTGACACGTGTTTTAGGCTTTAGCACTAGACTGTGCAGCCAGATGAGTCAGCCTGCTGGGCATGCTGAATGCACTAACTGGCAGCTGCACTGCTGCAGCTAAGTGAAAGGAAACAAACCTGCAAGTTGTGTGGCACAAAAGCATTGATTGAAATTTATTTTCACTATTCGATTTAAATCGTGATTTTTATTACCGATTTAAATCGTGATTTAAATCAATGATTTAAATCAACCGATTTAAATCATCTCCACCCTGTAACAAGGTATTGCCAAAAAGATGTCAACTTCTAAATTATACTATGGTTACATAATGCTGACCACTTTACACCGGAATTCATATCATAATAAAGCATGTTTGACCGATTCACATGTATTGTACAAGCAATATAACCACTAAAACATAGGTACCATTTTTACAACATATTAATACTATTGAGCTCTAGCTGCTAATTTCAGAATGAATATGCAAATTTACAGTGTGAAAACACAAAGTACTTTAAGGTAACTAACTGACACTGTTCTTGTCTGTATGTATTCTAAAGCTGTCAATAATGCTTAATTTAGACCACAGGTTAACACGTTCACCGCCTACACGCCATGCTAAATGACTGAATCCGGTACGAGTTAACTCGTACTGGGCGGTGAACGTGTTAAACATAATGGCACAACTTTAAATGCACCAAAATTTATCTGCGCAATTACCTCAATGGCATCTCTCAGGTCATCTCGCTCATGCAGCTTCTTGATAACACGAATGGCATTATTACGCACCTGAAAAAGGTTTCATGTTCAACCAATTTAAAGTTTAAATTGCATTAGCTTTGAAAGTTTTAATGGTTAATATAAATTTACATAAGATTCAAATTTACAGCATTAAAGTTTTACATGGGGTTTAATATTTTAAGTACAAGATCGAAATTGAATACAGCTTCACATTATCATTGTTCACTATTTTCACTATGTTGCTAATTTTGGAAATTGCCGCTTGAGATGTCGTGAAATAAGCACAACAATTATTAATCGAAAATTAATCGAACAAGCCAAAATTAATTGATTAAATTTATAGAGACTAATCGATTAATTAATCATTAAAATCCACAGCCCTACATTATTACTGGTAAAAAATATGTTTATCTGTTACCTCCACTTTTTCATGTGATGTGAAGTTGAGGAGAATGTCAAGGAATTCCATCTTCATGCACGGTCGTTTAACAATCAGTTCTTTCAGAGTTGTCATTCCCAAGTAGATGCGAGTCTAAAAACAAATTTTTAAAAATTGAATTACCTACATCATTTATCACATGACAAATTAAATATGATACCCTAGTAAAAGATTCTCTGACTTAACGAATTTTTCAAAATAACGAGAACCTCTGAAGATACCATTTTGCAGTCACACCATTTGTGAGGTCAAAGAATCTTTTACTAGAGCATCGTATTGTGTCGTCTTGAGCAAATAAAGACTTTTATCATCAAATGACATCTTAAAATCACTGCTCACCTTCACCATTTCTTTTGCCTGTCAATATTTAAATTTTCTGCATTTATGTACAATGAGTTTCTTGAGCCTCTGTAGCATACACAATGTCTTATAATAATAGTATAAAAACAGAAATGTGCACCTGAAAAAATTTAAATTTCCACCAAGAAATTTGTCAAATATTTGCACCAAAAAATAACTTTGCACATATTTTGCCAAAATAAAACAATGATAAAGTAGATTTTTGCAAGAATCAGAGTACCAAAGTATTTAGCAGTGTTGTTTTATTTAGTGCATAGCTTTGGCTTCTTTAGAAGCCAAAAAGTAGACAATTTAAGAAATTAGACAATAAAGCAACAAATACAGTCACAAGGTTAATAGAACCACGAAATTAACAAATTTATTAAAACAATTACAAACAAGTTCAAATTCTGCAAAAATCTAAGCCCACTGAAATCTAGGCTCATTACAAACCAACTTCCAGATGGTGGAAGCTGTTATGCTGTTGAACATATTAGCTTTAACTTGTATAGTTGGAGAGGCTGCCTCTGGTTTCACCCGCTCCGTTCTTTAGACCGAAATGATATCTTGTAACCCAGACTGAGCACCTAGCACTGCACATATGCATCAGCTGATCCATTGCTTGGGAATGACCTTCCCTTTACAACTTGTTCCACCATTTAAAATGGGGGTAAAGCTGCCTCTGCCCGTAGTAGTCTCAGGAATTTTATTTTTTCACAGTGCATTGGGAGCACCTCTGATTAGGCTGTACCAAGCGAGGCACTATATAAATCCATAAATTACACAAAACCGTATAATAAGCAGAAGAAACAAAATTAACTGAATCTATGTCACCAAACTTACATCATCCTGGCAGTATTGCTTCAGGATTTCGATGGCACTCGTTGTAATGCTTGGTGCTTCCATGATTATTCTACTAAACAACCTGTCAAACGATTTTTGAAAACAACAAAGCACACGTTGCACATATGAATATCCTACTCCAATTACAATATAAAAAAGTCAAATTCATCAATAGAATAGAATTTAATTAATTAAACCATTCATTTAGTCATTAATTTGTTTCTTAACCCCTTCGCTGCGACGGCTTTTTAATCCCGTAGGCGGCATATACATATGGGCCTATATATGACGATAGGTTGTCGTCATCCGCCTACGAGATTAAAGTTCTATGACGATAGGATGTCGTCCTCCGCAGGGAAGAGGTTAATTCATTTTCACATTCAGTTTTTGTGCATTCATACATTCATCAGCTCATAGACTACACTCAATTGCTCATTCAATTTTTCACTCTTTAACCCTTTAATGTCGGAGGGTATAGGATTTCCCATACCATTTACTACCATCTCGGCATTAAAGGGCTAAGAATATTCTGAAACTTCTTATGAGCAAATTTTAAAAAATCATTACTAATATGGTAAGGCATCTGTCCATTAATTAGACAAATAGATTCTGCAGATGAAAACACAGTTGTTCTGATTGATTGAATACGATAACATGTATTTTGACGGCATGGTTGAATGCTTACCCCTCCTTCTGATCCGGTTTAGACAGAAGGGTTGTCAGCACTTGCGTCAGGCAGCTGTTGTAGTTAGCGATTGATGGCATGTCTGGTACAGCTGCTGCCAAGTTGTAACCTTGGTAGTTGGCATACTCCTGGTGGATCCAAGCAAGTGCAAGGTCAGCACGATTGCGCAGGTCTGCGAAAATATATTCCATCAGTCCTGAAAATAAAAACATAAAACATCCATGTCAAGCTGTCAGCTGTCCCACCATTCATTTATCAACGAATTCCATCATTTCTCAGAAAAGACCACTACCTACAGTGGCGTAGCCAGGAATTTATGAAGGATGGGGTTTGGGGGTTTTATGGCCTGGCCAGATGCCCTTCCCGACACCAACCCAACAGTATTACAGCAAATAAAAAGGAAATAAAGTAACAAAGGGAATAAAGTAAGAAAAACAATTGCTACTGCAAACAATTCTTTTGTTTTTTCTTATTTAAGTGGATAAATAACCTTTAAAAAAACCTTTTTCTTGAGCCAATGGGGGGTTATTTAACCCCCGAAACTCCCTTGTCTACGCCACTGATTACCTATCTAACGGACTAATGCCAACTTTTCTCACCATCTCTCAACTGACCGCCATACATGGACACAAGGCTGATAAGAATCTTTGCCCGAACATCCGAAACACAGCTGTTCTGAGCGGCTTCTAAAAACAGGAAAAGAAAATGCTCTTTTCAATTCAAATACATGGCTTAAGAATAAAAATAACCTATTACCATGAAATCAGCAATCAACAAATAACCTAACCTGTGAACAAATCTCCAATCTCTCTGTAATACAACACACTGCAGCTATCCATTCCAAATTTATAGTTGTAAATCTAAGCACCATCATGAGGTTATTGTAAGACACCATATAAATGTCAATATACATACACACAAATCTAATAATTTTCCATAGCTCCAAGGCAAAAATGCTCTAGGTATCTATAGATAATCACTACTAATAAGCAAAATCATTGTGCATGCAAACAACCAGGAAACGCAATCAGGATACGATACAATTTAATCATTGAAACGATACAAAAGAAAGCAGAGATTCAAAAGAGAACTTAGGCAAATCAATTATATCAATATGCTGAGTTCTTGATAAGCTGGACCCAGACTTATTTATGGGTCTAGGTTGTAAGTCTGCGTTAAATGGGACTCAAACCTCAATCATAGAACTTTAAACAAACTTTCTCAGAACTCTTAAAATAATGGCAAAACTTACATTCTAAAGCTGAATTAGTTTTGAGATCCCCACTACAAAATTTTATACATCAGAATTCGTACTATAACAATGCATATTTAACAGTAATTAATTACCACTGAACAAGTCACGTGAACTTACTGTCAGCAGCCAGGATGCGACGAAATGAAGCGAGGGCCATAGCGTCCGACTGCGGCCGTGACAAGGATTTCGTCACTGACGACAACTTGAACTGTATTATACCTTTGCGTGTCACCTGCTGCACCTGTATCCATACATCACCAAACACACAAACACATACTTCATTGTATACATAAATGAATGCTTCTATCGCAGAGGTGGGCAGCATGGGCCAGGTCAGGCCCCTGGGATCTTTGAACCGACCCTTGACATGTCTTTTAAATAGCATTGTACCTGACATGGTGGGCAACATATGGCACCACGACCTTTGAATTGAGACCTTCAGCATGTCACTTTCATTAGCATTATTCCTGTCACCTGGGAACCATGAAATTCTGTCTGTTTATTCAATACAATTCAAGCCTCTAGTCGGGTCAATTAGTTTACTACACAATCACAAATGTAGTCACAATGTGTCATAATAGTCTCTGCATGAAACAAGACCACAGAGTTGGTAGGCTCACTCACAACAGACTATAGAATCTATCGGTCAAAACAAGCGATTCTCCGGAACCAATCTTCCACTCAATATCCAACTAATCTGCCTGATGCAATTAAATATACACCTTCAGTCTATCTTGAGTTGTACCTTTCCAAATCTGTCCAACAACTGTGGTGCTTACCATCCTTGACACGATTCATTAAAGGACATTAGAGGCAATTAAAGAAAAGGACTTGTAACAAACATTGCCAATTCCTTCAGTGTGCTAAATAATGAAATACAGAAACTTACCACAGGGGTTGGTAAAGCAATTGCTGCAAGTGGGATACTTGGAATGCTGGATGTTCCACCTATTCAATCACGGAACAAATACATACAAAAGCCATATAAGTTATAGTAGCAGCCACAAGCAAGAAGATAATGATCATTCAAAACAACATAACAAACAAGTTTGAATCATTAAGAGTCACGCTAAATGAGACTGGGTCACATATTTCAGTTCAGCATTTTACATGCTCCCACTATGATTTGCCTCTCTGTACATGTACCTAAATCGTGCAGAGATCATAAAAAGCAACTCAGAAACTGAAAATATTATCAAACTATACAGCTATTCAAAAAGAGTCATGAATTCATTGTTCTTTCCTCTTAAAGTGGTCAAAGAAACCAGAGACCAAAGAGGTAGTAGAATATGGAATACCAAGAGGATAAGGCTTATGTGCATGTCAGGCAGAGCTCAATACGAAGGCCACAAAAGCTGAAAACTACTCTTACTTCACTTTCAGGATCTACCAAACAACCTTGAATAAGCCAACAAATCAATACATATATCAGATCATTGAAATCCCCATCACTGACAAATAAACTAAGTCATAAAATGGTGTCATCCACTACTCTTGTGATATCACACGCCACTGCATATGAGAAATTATAAAATAGACTTACCTACAACAGTTTCAATGACTTGCTTAGAACTAGACGCCTCATCTTCTTCCATTGGTTCAGCCTCTTTTTCCTTCATAGAAAAGAAGCATTTAACACAACAGAAAACAGTTTAGTAACTTTTACACCACCGTAAGACTTCCAACTCACACAGTATTAGGATGACAGTACTGTAACTGATTAAGAACCTCAAATAGCTTTTTCAAATTGCTGTTTTAGATTGAGCTTTTAGCACTTTTGAATGTATACATGCCTGTATGTGTCCACACATATATGTCAACATTTACACAGTTATAAAAATTATGTATTACATTACATATACAGTGAACTTATGAGTCCTTCTTAAGCTGAGGCCGAGGAGATTTAAGAGCTACCACAACTGAGAATGAGAGCAACATTTCTTAAAAACCATTGCAGATGTTTCTCCAGTCGAAGAGATAATCTCTGACAATGATGACAACAGAGTGGGACACATGACACGTAAGATATCCACAAACTGTGACAAACACCACCAACCTATCTACCACAGACAACTGTCTTACACCCATTCCAATTTGTAATATTGGGCAACTAGTATTATTTATCAACCATGCACTTAAACCAACTTGCACATGTCATACAGGTTCTACTGCTCATATAAGACCACAGAGCCGTGCCGTGCCATCTTAAAACCACAGAGCTGTGCCATCTTAAGACCAAAGAGCTGTGCCATCTTAAGACCACAGAGCTGTGCCGTTTTAAGACCACAGAGCTGTGCCATCTTAAGACCACAGAGCTGTGCCATCTTAAGACCACAGAGCTGTGCCATCTTAAGACCACAGAGCTGTGCCGTCTTAAGGTCACATAGCTGTGCCGTCTGAACAAAAGGTCGAGCCAATCTTTGGGAGGATAGTGGGTAGCGATTCTGCACCCATGCTGATCCTCTGCTCTTCATTACCTTAAACCCTCCCCATCACCTTGTCATAGATCTTTATAATTATCAATAATCTTCTACTACAGTCCAAGAGAATACAGCAATATCCGAAGATTTCAAAAACATCCTTTATTTCCTGTTTCAAGTCAATATGACAGTTGATCATGTAGGACAATGTACACCAGAGACGGAAAAAATCAGTTTAAAAAAACATACATTTGATCATTTATACAGAGCAAGATTTAAAAGTAAAAAATTGAACTTTTTTGCTTCAATGTCAATAATTCAAAGTGCTTTTAATAACAGGACATCCGTAATGCATGTAAGTATGGGCTTTTATACAGACCAGCTTAAGAACCTGTCAAAAGCATCGTTAGAACACTACTTCAGCCAACACATTAAAAAGTTCTATCCACTAACTTTTAACAAAATGTACATCCATAGCATGTGCAAAACAGTTTTAAAAAGCTTCCTCTTTCTTTTCATCATAGCCTTGGAGCAACGTCACAAACCATGTTATAATGAAGTCACTATTTTGAAATCATGATTAATTAACGATTTTTCTTTGGGATCCAAGTGACCAATAAATCAGAATTCATGCAATGTGGCATGGTGGCATATATTGGTTATAGCAATCAGCCTGCAATGCGGAGAGTGTGGGCCCGATCCTCGTCTGAGGCAATCACTGTGTATGGACCGCGAGCACTGAGCAAGTCCTTTACACACAATTGCTCCGCAACGTAATTGTATTTGCAACACCACATGTGGTGTGTGTCTGTGCACCCATGGACTATGCAAGAAGGGCTACACCAAATGCAGTTGTATTGCATTATATTATACACGTAGTATAATATGGTCCATTGGTCCAACATGTTTGCTAGACAGCAAAAGCAAACCAAAAAACCAGTCTTGTAGCCTACTAGAAACATTTTTTCAGCCTCTATTGTTTAAAATAGTAACACACAAAGGTAAAGTGGCCAAATGGCTGGCTTGTAACGTATAGTACATGTTTGGGCCTCACCTTACTTTGTTGGGAACTAAAACACCATGCCTTAGATTCAGACTTATTGACTTTGTGCATGATAATTAATGCAGTATTATAATAATAATACTATTAATAATTTAAAGTTCAACAGATGAGTACAGAATTTAACAGGAGCAGATAAATATAAATTATGGGAAACATTGCATAGCGATAGTACTCCATTATGTCTGAAGTTACTGCAACAGCTGCAGACAATAATGTTAAACAAAAGTTAAGCAGAACACGCATTCATTAAGCATATCACAGACTTTCAATTATCACATGTTCTATTTATTTATTCTACATTGCAATTTTTCAAAAATCAATTTTCACAAAAGCAATTCACTTTAGATGTTTCACCTGAACATTATTTTAGTTCATAACACCGTCAAGGCACGAAAGCTGAACAGCCGTTATCAAATTCTCAATGTCCAAGACCTCAAATGGATGCAGTAAGATACATAGAACAGAAATGATACAATCACGTCTCCACACCATTTGATCAACACGTCTCATTCTCTGCCACACAAAATAGTTTCGCTTCTGCAACGTTTCTTACCGGCTGGGTCGGTATCTGTTTTGGTATTTCGGCAATGCCCTTGCCCAGCCCAGCATTGGTCAGCTGTGTGGCAAGTAGACGAGACATGTGCTTGATCTGGACCTGCGTTCCAGCTGCAGCAATCGGAGTGTAGGTTGCCTGGAACTGGGCTGGCATCGAGTCGGGCAGCATCACCTGGAAAGAGAGAGAAGAACAAGATGGGAAACTGACTTCAATGACAACATAGGCTTTCTTGATAACAAATGGATTTCCTCCTTGATGGCTACAGGGCAGTTCCCAGCGAGTCAAAAGTCGTCAGATGTGTTACTGCACTGCAAAATGGGATAAGCAAGCGATGCTGTTTGTATCGAGATATATTATGTGGCTTTGTTTAAACATGAAGTAATTTCATTTTATCAAGTTTGGACAGCATTTGCATAATATATGTCATGCTGAAAACATCAGCTATAAAAAGACAATAAATCAAGCTGAAAGCACCAAATCCAATCATAATGAACAAAAACAACAAGAACCTTGCCCTGAAGATGACTGCGTGGCATGTTGCCAAATCTACCCAACTTGTTACAATACATGTATGGCATTGGATGCGCCTCGTTATTTTAGCTCAAACCTCACAGTCAAGTTCAGAAATCAAAATTGTAAAACTGCCCAACAAAACATGATATTTTTTTTACAAATGCTAACAAACTAGCAAGAGTCAAGTAAGGCTAGTAAAAGGGAAAACAGTGCTGTGGAATTACATCAATCAAATGTCACACTGAAAAATGTTTACATAATGGTCACATTTGCATTTAAACAACAGATTTAACACTTTAATGATGAACGAGCTGCAACAGTATCCCAGTTGCATTTATCAGACGACGTCAACAACACAGCGTTAACAAAGACTGTGCTAGTAACAGAGCTGGAGAGCAGCCATTGCATGAGATAACATCAGAGCAAGCAGCGGTAATGGTACAAGACTACGACGAGTGACTGACCATGCTAAGAAGAACAAGATCGGTGACATTCTGAGGCGTCATACGGGGAACGAGATCATCTGCAGTTATGTCGATCGCTGTCTGCTGCTTCTGGACCTCGACTTCAACGACTGGCGCCTTCGGCTTCATAGATGCATTGTTCGTAGCCGTCGATGATGACGTCTGCCACGGGATGATGATATCCTCATCATCTTCCTCTCGATTAATTGGATTCACCTGCACACAACAGCCTCCCATTAGAGATTATTAGCCTACTGCCGAGGCCTAGCACACGGATCTATATTTTACAGGCTATTGTTTACTGTTGTGCTTGGCGTGGCAGCAGCTGTGTATGTTTCTTAAAGAGGCACAGAAAGATTTTTGCATAGTCGCCAATTGATCTCAAACTGTTTTTGAACATTCATTCAGTTCCACTGCAAGTGTAGGAGTTTTGGCATCACAGGAAGATCGGACTAAAACCAGAAATGTAAATAAACTCACAATTTTACAGTTCAATAAGAGTAAATAACTCACCATCTCAGACTTTGGTTTCTTTCCGTAACCAGATACCAAATCATCTGCTTTGCGTTTTCTCACTTCTTCTGGCTTCGGCATACTCCTAGCCACCTACAAAGACATCTTGCTACAATCACATATATCTATTATCATTCTTTTGCCTAAGACATTTTCCTCAAGACCTGAAAAATTGTCAGGTGAAAAAGAATATTGCCATTATTCACCATGCAATGTGTACATAGAAACTGTTCATATACAATACATGAAGATTGTTTAACAAGGGGATTGACTTAGAGGTGGCAACTCACAGTGAGATAGAACTACAGAGTTAATTTAACTAGCTGACTGATGACCAATGGTTCAAGCGATTGATTGGCTGAAAAATACAATTAATTAATTATATATATACTACTAATTGATTGCATGACTGGCAGGTATTGACTGGCATCTTCACTGACTAATTAATTCACTGACTGATTAATTCACTGACTGATTAATTTGCTGACTGATTAATTGACATTGTCAGACATATTCTTTACCTCTGACTGGGTGGCACCTAAGTCGGTGAGAAGAGTCGTGATGTTTGATTGGAAGTCGAGAGACGACGGAAGTCGAAGTAGAGACAACATCTGCATCTTCAGATTCTTCCGGACACTGCTCACCTGCGACTTTGATAGAGTTGGCGGCAGATTTACTGAAAGTCAACAACATCCCTTCCGGTAAGAAACCAATTCTTTAATTACCATGAATTCACACGTAACATCAATCGTTTCCATTTAAAGGCCTGCAGATTAATATCAAATATTGAAATACTGCATGATAACCACCTCCTAAGACTTTTAAATGTAACCCAATAAAAAGGCATGCTAACGTTTTATGTATGTTACACTAAAAAAAGAACACAAAGCATCTCTAACATAATCCTTACAAATACACGCCTTCGACCATCATAGCAAACTAAATCATTGACAGTTATCACTTCTATTGTTTAAATTAATCAAATCCATTGTTATCAATGCATGTAAATTTATGTTTCTACTACAACCTAAGTTCTCTACGTTGCACAGAAACATCTGGGCAGCTGTCCATCATGCCTCCCCTAGTTTGTCTAGCAATTTGTTGATCATCCTTACTTACCATGCAGTGATTCGAATGCTTGAACAACTCTGGTCATAAAGATTGGCCGACGTCGAACTATGTTTGTCATGCTTCCCATACATGTCATCAGGTTTACACTACATCAGCAACAACAAAAATACATCTGTAATGTAATTAAATAAGACAAAGCACATACCACAAGACACTAGTAAATCAGTTTCAATGGCAATTAGCACGTTCATGAAGATCAGACACAATGATACTAGATCTGCACAGAAGTAAGTCTTCAAGAGTTCTGGAATTCAGCATTACAACAAACAGCGGCTCTGCAGACAGATTCTTGATGAGCCTTTGAGAATGTTTTTCACATCCCCTTTGGCATGTAAGCAGACACTGTATGACCTAACTAGGGTGCACTGAAAAGTTTTGCAATGATAATCTATCAAATCACAACATTGATGTCAACCACTATGCACATTCACATAAGTGGACTGGCATTTACGTTTTGACAAGTTCAGGCACTGAAGTGTCAGCATATTTTCACAGTCCTTTTATACAGCACACAACTGTTACTAACCTAGAAATATGTTGCGACGACTGGTAAGCCATCAGAGCATCGAAAGCTTGCCTTCCTTCTTCCTCCAACTTCTTAGCCTTCAAAAGTGAGTGGCTTTCTGGGATGCAGTCAAGACAGGGCTCACAAGCGCTCGCTTTCATCGCTTCAGAGTCCTACCACAGAATGAAATGTTACTGAAGTTATCACTAGTCTAAAATTGTAATCTTGAAACTTCTATAAATGCTGTTTAAACAACTCAAATGGTAGCAACTGCTAGCACACTAAGATGCAAAACTGCCATCACGGTACACAAATTATTCCTATTGTGTCCACAGTACATCCCAGTCAATCTCCCCACAACAACAAAAAATGACCTCAAACTGGAAAATTACAAATGAAAAGTTGGATGCACGTCTGCCATCATTTGCCAGTGGGATTTGAACAGAGCCTGTGCTTAACTAGCACTTAAGCGGCATGCACTTGTACATTTCATGCTAGTGATGTAGCTTTTCCGGAAAAGTATTTTGCCGGAAAGTTTCCGGAAAGTTTCCGGAAACTTTCCAAAGAACCAGAAAAATACATTTAACTCATAAAATATTAGAATTTCACTCTCAGAAATTTTTCTTATAGTTTAAACTCCTTTTATTTACAGTACTTCTGTCGATGCAAACAATGTTGAACTTAAAAATAATTAATATGAGCAATAAACACTGTTCATTAGTATTTCAGACTAGAGTACTGTAGCCTATAGAAAACTAGTTGTAGCTCGCATGTCTGCAGTCAGCTCTGTGGCAGGAAATGTGTAAAAAACTGATATAAACATGAAACTATACTGCATCAATTGCTGTTTCTCTCATATTTTCATAACTCACAAATATGAAGGTGACTGAATGACAAAAAATATTTTCCCAAAATTTACAGTGAAGTTTAATTGCATTTAACTCCTAAATGTATTTTGGGCCGTGTGAACAATCTGAACAATTATCACTAGCACTAGCAATACCATCTATTGAATAAACTATCAGTTATAACCACCTAAGACTGCTTATATAGTATTGATGTATTTAATAACATCATATTGAAAGAAAATTCGGACTCCTTAGAATTGAGTATGTATTTAATAATATTTTATTGGTAGAAAAATACGTCGGAAAGTTTCCGGAAAAATATGAAACTTTCCTGACAATATTTCTTCCTCACAACACTAACTTCTGATAGTGATTGATGTATTTAGTAACATTATACTGAAAGAAAATTTCGGACTCATTAGAATTGAGTATGTATTTAATAATATTTTATTGGCGGAAAAATATGTCGGAAAGTTTCCGGAAAGATATGTCGGAAAGTTTCCGAAACTTTCCGGAAAGATATGAAACTTTCCGCGGAAAGTTTCCGTCTCACAACACTATTTCATGCAAATATATTATATGCACATTGTATAAACTGTTGTTGTGTTCACCTAGCTCTCCATCTCTATGGGCTTTATGAATAGGAGCAAAACTGACAATAGTAAAATCATCATATGTTTAATCATCATCATCCATTGTTGCTTATAATCCCACAACGTAAAGCAGTCAAATCATAATCTAGCAGAAAGGATGACAGACATGCAAGCCATTACCAATGACAACACAGACTGAAAATAATGAAGTAATCAAACATTCACAGAGCTGTGGATAAGTGGGCTTGACTTATCTGGAACCTTAAAACAAGATGCCAAAAACAAGTGTCATATGTCTGGTAAGACAATTAGGCATGAACCACATGAAATGTCACAGCACATTAACAGGAATGTCCAGAAGGCACAGATTCTAAGAACTGATGCATTGTTCATTCATTCATTCATTCATTCATTCCAGAATGTCCAGAAGGCACATATTCTAAGAACCGACGCATTGTAAGCTCAGAGAACAAGACATGCACTGAACAAACCACTTCCTCCAGAAGCCAGGAAAATAATTTGTCCAAGCCCTGTAAGACTCTATTCCAAAACAGGAACTGCATCCAGGTTCTGATGGAAAGAGAAACAAAGGGAGACTAAGTACAAATTGAATACCAGATATACAATAGTATGCAATAAAAAAAACTTGCAATAAATATTAGAAACTGTTGCACTTGAAGAATGATTTAGAAGAATGACGATCATTTGTTAAGTACGGATTACCCTGTAGACATTATTTTATCATGCATTTATTAAGCATACTTAGTACCAGCCCATTGCCCAAGTATGGTATTGCTGATAATAAAATGACATCACCATCATCACTGGATCATGACATCACTTACTGTAGTCTTGTAGGAAAGCATGATAACAATGCTCTCAAGAAACTTGATGGCATGAGTTCGGATGCTACAGAAAACAAACAAACACAAAGGATAAAAATTCATTGACTGAAACATTGCCATTTTTCTAAGATCGCTGATTAAGATCCAACATTGGAACCCCCAGAGGGTAACAGATTAGATCTGATCAAGACTGGTTTCATACCACTCAAGAAGTTAACAAATTACATTATGTCAACGCTATTAGTTTTCAATAAAGAAGCAACAGACTAGATTAGATGAAGACTATTTACCCTAGTCCAGTTAACTCATTGGCTAGAGCATAGGCTGCATCCCATCACCCCTGTGTTAGTGAGCATGTGAATCACGGATTGCCTCAAAGGTTGCTTATTTCAGAGACTCAGATCATGGACTTGCATAGTCTGTACACTGTGACTTTAAATGGCATGATGCCTATTCAAAGGGACAACGGTCGTGAAGAATGTCAAATGATCAACTAATTAATATATGAGCACGGTCAAGGCTCTATGGGTGCTATATAAAAACGAGCCCATCTCCAATTCCAGAAAAGATCACAAATTACATCATGTCATGTCTATATGTTCCTCCAAATATGGATTGAATAGCTTTAACTCAATGTACAGACGTACATTATGACATTTCGCAACATAAGTTCCAATTTTTCAAATCATTTACAAGTTCTTTTATCAACTAAATTTAAAACATTTTAGCATCCATGGATGCTCACCCGTCATTTTCGGATTCGATCATGTCTGTAATCAATGCTTTGATCTTTGAGATCGTCTGCCATGTTTGCTTCATTGCATCGGATATTGATTTGGATTTAGCCAACCACTGAAAGACAAAGAGAGAACCTGAAGCGCAAACTGAGCGAGCAATTCAACAGCATGGCATAACAGGACAAAATGAAACCAGAACAATAAAGCTGTCTGAAAACTGAAAAAGTTATTTGTGCACATATGCCCTGAAGCAAGAGGTCATGTAATAAATGAATTTGACGATTAAAAAGACAAACTAATCATGTCAAAGAAATTATGTCAAAACTTTGTCCCTTATCTCAACTAAAATTTAACATTTTCAGTCATCCACACTTTCATGATGAATTCACTAATCAATATTTATATAACATAAATGCCAAGTTAAAAACATTTTTATTAAAGCAGAAGATGTTTTTTTAAAACTACAGCATGTTCTTCTCATTTCTGGTTATGCTTTCACCGCAAATAAACATTTCAGGTTTGATATGTAATTATGATTCAAAACAAAAAGGAAATAGAAGAACTGACCAGTAGTGCACTTCTGTAAATCTGTGCCATGCAGAGGACTAGCTTCTTAACGACGGCAACATTGTCATCAGCCATCATGATATTCAGAACGCTCGACAATCGAACGAACAACTCAGGATCCGCTTTGCTACGACCAGAAAAAAAATGCTGCACTTAAAAAATTGTTCAAAAGACTAGTCATGAACTGCAGTTTCTGATTTTAAGTGTAGCATCTATGCTGCAGTCATTTTTTTATCTTATGTTATCTAGGTTTCTGCTGTGAAGTTACAGCTATGCTGATAGTATTATGCAAGGCTTAACCCTTTGAACTCGACGGGCCGGTTTTCCGGCCCCTTATACATAGAGTTATGGGAGCTCCGGGTCCAAAGGTCTGATAATAAATATTACATCATGGACATCAACTGGGCCTGTCAAAAAGTAACATTATTTGTCATTGTAGAGTAATGATATATTAGACTTCATGATATAATGCAGGGGTCTCAAACTCAAGTCAGCATGTGGGCCGCATTTGGACATTTTTAATGACTCGCGGGCCGCAACATAAAAATATTATCGTGCACGATAATGCATAGGCCTAATTAGTTATGTGTCATTGCAGCATACAATACTGTAGTGATGATATGACCCTGTAAAATTCACATAATATTATATTTTAAGTGTAACTATACATGTAATGGAACTACAAACAAAATTGAAAAAACCCATCCTATCCCAATTATCGAAAAATGCATGGGCGCTATAATTGAAGAAATTATGCTGTAGGCCTAATTAAAATTAAAAATGACTCTAATATTTTGAGTATCCTAAGCAATGTTCAGAGTAATTTAACTCGAATTTAGTTAGGTCAAGAGACTCTGAGTGTTCTAAATGTTCTAAGTCCTTAAACCAAAGTCACCAAAATTATAGGAATAAACATAGGGCCGACCTGCTAGTGTCATTGTTCAAAACCAAGCAAATGGAAGTTAATTTGCAAAAATAAAAACACGCGGAAGTGACATTTTTCAACTTCTCATCATCTGGGGAGATACAGTTATTACGGATAGGCCTACACTCTATTTTGCGACACGGCATGAAACTTTGCTGTGCATGCATTCTTCTGCTTCGGCGTTGCATCGCACTGAAGATCCACTAATTCCATCTGCATATAGCCTATGCCTATATCTGCTGTTGGGGACTAAATGTCCACAGAAAAAGGAGTAGAAAGCAGTTTAAACATTGGTTCAAATCGTAAAGGAACTGCAAAATTCTTTTAAACCGATTTCTAATTTTTTTTAATCAAAAACCAGGAGGCTGTTCGCGGGCCGCATTAATCGGGTTCGCGGGCCGCATGCGGCCCGCGGGCCGCGTGTTTGAGACCCCTGATATAATGTATCAGGTGATATAATGTTAGTGAGTTATAGGGCTACTTTCACTGAGGCAAGTGTCTTGACTTAAAGATGCTCTATAAATATCCAAAAAATAAACAAATGTGTACAAATATAGAATATATTCACACACGGGATCACTGAACATGTCCAAACAAACAAGATCAAACTTATAAATGCATCGAAATTGCTTAAAGTTAGTGCCAAAATCTGATAAAAATTATTGATACATGTAGTCAAAGAACAAGTACTTTGCCAATTCTAAACTGTATGTATAATAAAAGTTTTGAAAGTCTCACAAAGTTTTAAACCTACCAGGCCTGTTCCATGAAATGGATCACATATTTTTTTACTTCAACAGACTTATCCGACTGAAATGCTAACATTTCCTACAAACAGAAAAAAATTCTCTAGGAAAACACTTAACGGAATTATAAAATGCGACAAGTCACAGCAAAATAATACATCTCACTAACATTCATTTTTAATTGCAGGCAATTGCATAACAAATTTCACTTGCCTTCACATAACTGTCACCGACCTCCATCAGATATGTTCTGTGTAACAATCACTAACAATTGAGGATTCATCAGAACTGCTCTCTGCTTTCATCTCCGTAGGAATTGATTTTGGAAATGATTTTCTGCTACAGTGTCTACACCTCATAATGTTCCAGTCACTTCATCTCTATAAGCTCTTTCTGTTCAAAGTGTAGTGACTAAAGAAAGCAGTTTTACTTAGAGCTGTCTAAACATTGCGGCCATATGTTATCAGCAAAACTTTCCATAGAAGACAACCTTAAAATTAAACCATTTATTTTCTATATCATTTATTTAAATATTGATTTACAAACAGAGGCAACGAAACTGCGCAAATTGTATTGTATTGTATTTGACCACTAACACTTATACAGCACTTCTCGCAGCAAGACCCTTTCACCAGTGCTTCCAGTGCATGCAACCTCGAGAGAAATGCAGGTTTTGAGACGAGAGAAAGATGACGAAAGACTACCAGAGCAAACTGATGGGGGAAAGTTCATTCCATATGGAGGGGTCAATGCAGGCAAATAATCTGGATTGAGCCACATGGCGGTCCTGACGCAGAGGACCTAAGAGGACGCAGTGAAGTGACAGAAATGGGGTGAAGTATTAATGTAAAAATTTAGGAGAATCGAGGAAGACGGGCAATGAGCCAAGCAGCAGCATTGAGTACAGGCTGTAGCTCGGAGATAGCAGAACCTTAGAGAGGCTAACAAGGACAGAATTACAGTAGTCAATCTGATAGCAGATGAAGGCGTGAACAATAGAGGGTAAAGGTCGAAGATTAAACAGATTTGCGAATAGCCCTAAGACGCCTTAATGACAGTGCAAATGACACTGCTAAAGCTTGATCGTTGTAGTATCTACAACATTCTGAACTAACACTAGTAGTAACACAAATAAATGGAAACAATACTTACATCTAAGAAATTATCTAACAGATTTGGTTCTTTGTGAACAATAAGTTCTTCAACCTAAACAAAAAAACAACATGTATATATAGAAATCAGTAACTCAAAATTTCAAATAACAAGAACTAGAAATGCACTACTGCTGCAAAACAGACATCCAAGTTGTATTGCACTGGTCTATGATGTAACAGTTGCATGTTCGAGCACGCTGAGCAGACTCAAAATTACAATCCTATTTAAGTTGTGCAAACACATGTATGTGTCTTAAGCTTCCGGTCATAAAAAAATAACCTCGTATAGTCACCAAACTTTTACATCAATGGTATAATAAGCAATTTCGCAAATACACTCGAAACTTTTTGGACAGTGGACGCCCTCTCATAACTCAAATAATGCACTTTTAGTAATCATTACCATTTTCAGATTGGTCAGTTTGTCGCCATCCTTCTGCATCAGTGATGCCTGATTCAGCAGCTCCACAACCTGAAAAGTCAAAGACAAAGTGTCAATAAGGACGATATTTATTTTGAGGATTCGGGTCGCAAGGTCCACCGGAATCTCTGAAACCCCCGAAAACACCAAAATTTCCAAAAGCCCGATTTCCAAAAACAGTTCCATAATGGAAAGTAGACGAACGCCAGAAAACTAGTCAGGGCTAAATTGAATATATGTATCGCATAATGGACCTGCCAATTGTGTTGATAACACAGTTCAGTGTATAAAACCATTGGGTTTGTGAAAAATCGATTTCGGGGATCCGGCCGAAAATCGTTTGAGTTTGGACTTAAATTCGTTTAGATTCGGGCTTCGGACCGCAGTATGTAAATGCTACCCGTTACTAGTATGAACAGCGTAGCCATTGCTTGCTCAGTCAACTAGCTACTGTTCCAGATCCTGAACGAATTACACTGTAAGTTCAAAGATATAGTATGTGGAATAGGCCATTAAACATGATACAAGATGTTTTTAAGCAACCATTTCACTGACTCTGTCATACGTAGAGCTCGAACCATCGTTCTTCTCATCATCATGTGAGAAAAATTGCATCGCTGTACATCTCTTATTGTCATTTGCCATTATGAGTGTTTGTTTTAAATACAGTCTCGGCGTTAACGTAAAATTTAAATCTTATGCAAAACGTTTAGGTCTAGAATTCCGCCATTTTCATCGGAGGCCATTCTTGGAAATTTTGCAATGTTTCGATGAGTAGTTAAATGTTATAGCGCTACACCATGCCTATCACTCATCTGAGTCACTTTGTATAGCGCTATGTTCACCACAGTGTCTCGCACAACGACCTCATATATTATTGTCTCGCACATGTCATGCATATTTTATGCGCACGCGCATCTGCTGCAAATTATTAAAATTAATGTATTCTGGCTGCAATGGGACCAATGTCTGTTTAAGTTGATTTGAATCCCAGTACTTATTTCTACATTTAGTTTGATTTTTGGATATGTTCCGATAAAATAATATTGCATTCGCTGTTCTTTAATATCGTGATCTCTATATTTCTAAAGCGCCACTTGAAAGTCAAACGCAAGGCAGCAGCTTATTCTCGAGCGCTGTGTCTAATCAGAATGGCTTTCCGGAAGAGTGGTCCGAAGGATCATGTGCACTTTCTTGGACTCCTATTTAAATTTTTTGTTCAAGTCAAAACTGCAGGCCTACTTTTTACCGTGCTGTAGAACTCCTACTTAAGCAGTTCCCTTGAAGATAGGCCTACGTACGCTATGGGAAGAATGAATGAATTTCAGTGATCATAATGCGAGATTTTACTTGCTGTCTCGATCAGATATTCTAGGCATCCTAGAATGTTTGCCTCCATGAACGGAAACCAAACTCCGCTCTTGAATGTGATCTATTTTGGAAAAATTCTGTTACAATGAATTTCTATAATTAACCCAAAATTGATTGCGTTATTAATAAAACTTTTGTCTTAATTATTTGCATCGTTGCACGAAATAACTTATCGATGGTTGCGCTGGCCAGCGTCGTCATAGCAACACATCTATGGGTTTTTTAAATTAGATTTTCGGTCCTTGATTTTAGGTTAATATAAATCTACTTTAAAAATTAAAGTTTGGGACTTGAACAGCATAATTCTTCAAAATGAATTCTCAGCTTCTTAGACCGTATTGCCCTGGAGTGCGGATCGGAAACTGGTACGAAGATATCGCTCTAGAGGAGGTAAATCGGCAGAGATTTTTTGATCGCTATCTATATACTGTTCCGAAGGATTGGAGTTAGCTCTGTGTTCGCGTCTCCAACCAATCAGGTCATCGGTCATGGGCGGAAACTTAGGGGGGGGGGGGGGGCAGGGGGGACGGTCCTCGTCGATGGATGTGGTGATGGGGGGGGGGGCGGTCCATGCATCCCCCAATCGGTAATCGGTAAGACTTGTTGTTAGCCATCTCATGTACACACTTCAAACACCAAGCACACGGTGAACAACAAACAAGACGAGTTGGGGCCGTCCATAAAGTACGTCACGCTCCGGGGGGGGAGGGGTGTAAGAAAGTGTGACAGTTTGTGACAGGGGGAGGGGGTCAGGCCATGTGTGACGTCACACATTTATTTTTTAAATTCTTTTATATTTTTTTGTTCTTAGTACCTAAAATCCGACCCGGCCCGGCCAGGCGTGTCTAAAACCCGGCCTGGCGGGATAAAAGTTGATTTCCCGTCACTATCAAAGCGTTTAGGGACACACGTCACTATCAGAGGGATTAGGGATAGTATCCTAGGGTTTAGAGGGTTAGGTAAATGGTTATGTTTTTAAATTTTTTGTTCGAAAGTGTGACGTACTTTAGGGGGGGGTCGAGATTTGTGACAGTTTGTGACAGGGGGGAGGGGGGGTCAAAAATGGTAAAAAATAGCGTGATGTACTTTATGGACGGCCCCTTGATGACTAAAAAAGC
Source organism: Lumbricus terrestris (assembly GCA_949752735.1). NCBI lineage: Eukaryota > Metazoa > Annelida > Clitellata > Crassiclitellata > Lumbricidae > Lumbricus > Lumbricus terrestris. The sequence goes on from OX457038.1 coordinate 58,314,834, forward strand.
TCATCAACTTTTTTTGCAGAGAAAATTAGGTTTTTACATCGACATTTCGGACGGACGACTAAAAAAAGAAAAAAAGGTCAGAAATTTTTGCCAGCAAAAGATGGGAAATTTTCGTCTGCGAGCCATTCGTCCGCCAAAAATCTTCGGCAGCCTTTTCGTCCCCCGCAAGTCTCCGCCCATGTCGTCGATCCATGCACTCTGCGATTTGTTGGGACTTTATGGCAAACTTATAGTATCCGGGACCGAATGACGGCACTAGCCTTATTCCTAACCCTAACTGACCCTCACGACACCTAACCTAACCTCTTGTTGTGATGGCTTGAACTTGCTTTCACAGAAGATCCAGGAATACGCTATGTGACCACAACCGCGTGACCATTGCTTACCTCTTGTTGATAATTTACAGCGCAACACGTTAATAGTTAGAATGTTGTACCCGTATTGACAGTTGATTTTGTTAGAAGTATGTACATCAGAGTGCAGATATGCAGATGGTTTAATAAAATATTATGATATACTTACTTACTTTACTCTAGTGATTCAGTGATGAAATTTGTTTGATCTGTTTCAGGACTTCCTTAAGGATTTCCTAGGAAAGAGAGAAAGAGGTGATTTACTTTGCCAGAAAGCTGGTGACATTTTGGGCACTGTAAATGCAAAGGTTTGTCTTTTTATTTTAGACTGGAGTTAAGAATATATTAATTAATAAATTAATTCATTAATTAATTCATTCGCTTACTCACTCTCTCACTCACTCATTCATTCATTCATTCATTCATTCATTCATTTATTCAAGTATTTACATAGCACCTCTTCAAGGAAATTTCTCAGAGGTGCTCCACATTCCAGCATGGCCAAAAGAACAGTTTAATGTAAAGTGCTTGTAGAATGTGTTGGAGAATGGCCAAAAGAATAGGTATGACTCAAGAAGAGTCAATAGGGAGAGCATTCCATACAGCCGGGCCAACCACAGAATCAGCACGGCTTTGCATGATGGAGGTATGAGCAAACGGAACTGAGAGAGCCCCTTCTGCTCAGCTTAGGGAGCGACTGTGACTAGTCCGAGTACCTGACTCAAGCCAACAAAGATCAAGGAGGCAAGTTGGAGCAAGGCCGAGCTGGCATCGCAATACCAAGGAGGTGACCCTGTATTCAATGTACTGATGGACTAGGAACCAGTGCAGAACTTCCAGCATGTAATTTGAAGGTGACCAAATTAGGGTATTTGAGCAACAAGGCTCACTGCAGAGTAAGGGAAGATAGCTGGCCAGATGGTAAGCCAGAATAATGGAAGAGGCAATAGTCAAGGGAAAGAATGGAAAAAGTGTAATTGCAGCGTCAGTTGAGAGAGACAGAGAGAGACAGAGAGCGAACGACAGTGCAAAGCTGGTGCAGTTGATAAAGGCAGCCACTACTCAGGCGATTAAGGTGAAGTGCAAAAGTAAGTTCCTGATAAAAAAAGATGCCAAAATCTTGGACAGAGTTGGAGAAAGTATAGTTCAGAAATTCTGTAGAGATCTCATCCAGGTTAGAGCTAGTTGGCTGCTGCCAGGAGTCCAGCCACATGAATTTAGACTTAGCAGAGTTTAGGCTGAGACGGTTTGATGCCGTCCATGTCTGTCTTTAATTCTACAGCATTTTGCAGAACTCTTGAAGATAACACTAGATTTTCATACTAGTCTGTAGTGCCTATAATGCATTGTAATGGATTGTAATGGATTGTAATGCATTGTAATGCATTATGATGATGATGATGATGATGATGATGATGATGATGATGATGATGATGATGATGATGATGATGATGATGATGATGATGATGATGATGATGATGATGATGATGATGATGATGATGATGATGATGATGATGATGATGATGATGATGATGATGATGATGATGATGATGATGATGATGATGGTGCTCTGCCCGAGGGCAGGTTCATTGGCTTTATGCCTCTGGGGATGAGATGAGTGAGATGGTTTTCCATTGCCTCCCCCACAGACAATGATGGGTAAGCAACTTGCCCAATGTCGCTCCGCAGGAGCTTGCGCCTCTGCGTCTCACACTTGCTAGCCCGAGATATCTGAATCTCTGAATGTCAACTTCCAGCCCGGGGCTTAAACCACAGTCCGTTGCAACCAACAGACGAATGCCGCTCTCGCTGACCGGTGTAGCTAACTAGGCCAGTGCATTGTAATGGATTGCCTTTATATATTCTTGCTATATGACATTATTTTCTTTGCCTTATGATATCCTTGTCTTTTCTTGACTTGCGATACTTGACCTCGCATTACCTTACCCTACCTTACTGTCTCATGCAACAGGAACCACTCTCTCAGCAGTGGTTCCTGTTGTCTGTTGCATTCAGGATTCAACTTGCATAAACCACTCTGGTCTACCCTAAGCCAGTTTTGCATACGATGGGACAAGGCACTGATCCTTGTGATCCTGTGGGACATTTCCGACTATGATCCAGATTGTTGATGTCTTTTGGCAAACTTCTTTCAAGAGTGGACCTCTAACTCTTCTTCTGGCTGATGATGATGATGCTTGCAACTGGCTGGGCATGAACTATATATTATACTAGAAGAAAAGTTTAATATCTATCTTTAATAATTATCCATTTACTATAAATATTCACAGTTACTTTCTGGAGTCAATGTATTTGTTTCAAAACCTATCCAGCAGTGCTAAATTGGCAGAAAACTAATTTAAAAACTCACTCGTCCACAAAATTCCTCAAAAAGTCAGCCACGTTCCTTTAAATTTTCAGAAGTTGGACTATTTCATGTAGTAAAATATGTTCTAATAGTTTATCTTGATATGAATTTAAAATTTATAACCTAGGTTATAATGGATTGTTCTAATAGTTTATCTTGATATGAATTTAAAATTTATAACCTAGGTTGAGCTGAGCGTATCCCGCGATGGCAACGTTCACTTTGGAGACACCATCATGCTGATTAATCCGGGAAATAAGGACAGGTCACGACCTCCATATTCTCTGTGCCTGACGATTCCAGAAGATGCGATGCACGACTTCAACACTGCCTTGTGTGCTGAAACACAGTTGGTGACTGCGAGTAAATGTGCTCTAACACCAATTCTTCGTGGAGCATTTGTTATTAGGAGGTATGTTTGCAATTTGTAGTAATATCACTTGCACAGAGTTTTTTTAGTAATGTCACTTACACAGAATTTTTTAGTAATGTCACTTACACAGAATTTTTAGTATTGTCACTTACACAGAATTTGTAGTAATATCACTTACACAGAATTTGTAGTAATGTTACTTACACAGAAATTGTAGTAATGTCACTTACACAGAATTTGTAGTAATGTCACTTACACAGAATTTGTAGTAATATCACTTACACATAATTTTTTAGTAATGTCACTTACACAGAATTTTTAGTATTGTCACTTACACAGAATTTGTAGTAATATCACTTACACAGAATTTGTAGTAATGTTACTTACACAGAAATTGTAGTAATGTCACTTACACAGAATTTGTAGTAATGTCACTTACACAGAATTTGTAGTAATATCACTTACACATAATTTTTTAGTGATGTCACTTACACAGAATTTGTATTATTGTCACTTACACAGAATTTGTAATAATGTCACTTTCACAGAATTTGTAGTAATGTCACTTACACAGAATTGTAGTAATGTCACTTACACAGAATTTGTAGTAATTAATGTCATTCACTCGGAGCATCAGCAACTGGGACATTGCCTGATTTTCAGAGGTCACATTTTACGCTCTTCATCTTAATTTTTCATTCCTATGGATCAATCATAGCTTAGGTACAATTATTTAATATCTAGTAAAAAAATAGCAATCTTAAGTAGGCCTATAGATAATGAGATTTCTGTTGTTATTATTATTTTTATTATTATTTATTTTTCTCTTCAACATTGATTATTTTCCTGTGTTGCTGGGAGGTCTAGGTACTCTGCATTTTTTGTGTTGCTGCCAGTTCCGACTGTCCCCCAGGCATAGTTGATGTCACAATAATTGTCACAGGGATGTATGATATTTCGCATGTATGTACACTGGTGGTGTCCCAGGCGATATATTTGCCAAATATTATTATTTTTATATTATTATTATAATTATTATTATTTTATATTTGTTATTATCACATTTCCCTAATTTATAATTTTTTGGGTAAATTTATACTGTCTGTTAAATAAATAATGGTCTAATCGTATGATTTGACTTCAGGAGCAACAGTTGTGTGAATTTGAAATTACAAGTTTAAATTTTAGGTTTGTTTCATTTTTGCAGTTGTGATGGGTCCCACAATGGTGAGGTCCTTCGATACGGCCAACCATTCCACCTATGTACAGCTGATGGCAGGGTAGGCACTAGTCCAGATAAAATAAATGTATTTGTATAAAATTAGAATTAACGCACTACTGTTGTAAAGTGTATCATGGGGAGGTCTGCATATCTTGAAGCTGGATTTAGTTGTTCAAGTGACCGTTTCTAGATTCATGTGTCCATTACCAGCCTTTGCTGCTGGATTTCTTGCATCACATGAGACTGAGCACATTAATGCAGCTCTGGAAAAGGCACACAGATGGAAAATACATGGGAAGAAATATGCTGCAGAAGAGCTGATTACTCAGGCAGTTGTATGAGGCTGTTCTTCGTCAGATTTGAAGGAGCTAACGTTTGGGGAACAGTACTTATAAATATCTTTTTGTCAAATAATTATATTGTCTTTATATCTTTAAGAAGAAACTACATCTTTATCTAATCTAATATTGTAATAACATCAGCTATCATGATTTGTGTTTCTAACTGACTGTTACAATTTATTGGCTGCAAAAAAATCTTGAATCTTGAAATTACCTGATATTGAGTTACTTTTTATTCGTTGAACATGTTAGTTAAGTGTTAGTTAAAGTTATGTTAGTAACCTTCGATTTCCTGATTTGCTTTTTACTTCTGTAATTGTATGTGGTTGTCATGCGTTATTGTGTCTTGATTTAATATGTGATTAATAAGTTGCCTTATTCTTCTCTTGATAGCCTCAAACATTGTCAACTACTATGTTTGCTGCCATATTTGTATTATGTTGGTCCATGAAAAAATTGTATTCTGTAATATCCGAGCTAAATTATGATCTCTCAGTGTTGATTATTATTAATATTGCACGTTGGTATGAATTATATGTTTGCATCTCTTCCCACCGCAGCTGTTTCAAACTAACTCAATTATTGTGGATATGCTTGATGAATGTTTTTCTATGGCCATTTGCACGATTTCATTTTTCCACTGGTGAACATTCAGCTCTGCCACAGTTGAAAGCTTTCCAAATAACCGTACTTCAGAATACGCTAACACTTTAGCGAATAGCCTGTACTAAACATGGCTGGGAAGCCAATGCAGCTCATCATTACGGTGTTAAATATGTTTTCAGCTGTACCTGCTCAGTGACCGTGTTACGTTTATAAATGCTGCCAACAAGTCTCGTCACTGTAAAGTGACTCTGGACAGCAATCCTTCTCATCTCACAGAGTGGAAAATCTTTCCTTTCCATCCGAAATCACGAATGGAACTGGAGTATTATGCTGTTCAGGTAAATCAGTCAATTCTCATGATTAAAATTAATCATTAGTTATTACCGACGTTCTGATGCAGTAATTAGCTGTCTACATTGAAAGCATGATTAAATCGAATGAAAGTTTGCTTACACAGTCTCTAACATGGCCAAGAATTAATCTAATGCTTTTGTTGCTATGCACCGGCAATCCAGTATGTATAGGGACATTTATATAGCACCTTACTTAGTGTTAAGTTACCGAACCTGTTGTAGCCGACCTGCGTGTCGTGCGAAGCTGGCCGTATTTCGTATAACCTTGTACCTGTAATCGTTCTGCGGTGTGTCAGATTGAATTTGAATAAACGAATATTACTATAACCTCATGAAGGGACTTAATGTAGCTACCCAACAGTTCCAAACAAGTCAGTGCAGTGCAACTTATGTACTTGTTTTATGGTAGTGACATGCAGCATCAACTCTGCTCAAATTTAAAATAATTTGCCACTGCTACTTGCCTGCATTCAATCATTCATTCAATCAATGATTGAGTCATTCTATCATTTACCGATATTCATTCATTCCTTCTTTCATTCATAGTGCTTTAGTTATGCCCATTCAAGACTCCAAGGTGTATAGAACAGCTTTGAACAGGTGCACATCATTGCCAGTCTCTGTACCGGTATACATCCTGTACTGGCCTGGAATATAAATCTCTGAAATATAAACATGAATAGCACATGAAAAGCATCCTCTTACACAGAGTTGTTGTTATGTAACTGCTGTGGAAGATGTTAGTTGGGCAAGTTAAATATGGTTGTCACCATTGAATCAGTCCTATGCTACATGGTAATTTTTTTAAACGAGTTCCAAGTTTGAATCAGAGGAAAATAAACCGGGAAGAGTAGGAGAATAAGAAGGATGAAAAGATCTAGTGGAAGAGAAATGGGGACAAAAGGAGGTGAGAAATAATATCATTTGAAAGTACGGAATGAAGAAACGAGACAAAGTGCAGATAAAGTGGCCTGAAAGACTTCATTGTTGTTCCTTCAGGCAAACTCTCGCATCATTTTCAATCATATCAAAACAAACCACAACTTGAACCTGGAGGATTTTGATGTGAGGTTAGTGCCGATATTTTAGACTTTTAGTTATTTATTCATATATTTTGGTCAGTTACTTTTACCCAACTCCACTCTATGAATTTTCGATAATTTTACTAATATCATGCTAGTTAAATGTAAATATTTGTTTTAATGAAAATTTAACATCGTTATCATTATAAGCTAGTGTAGAGAGCTCCTATAAGCAGACATCTTGAAGAGGCGCTATGTAGATTCTCAGAATGAATGAATGGATAAATGAATGAATGTTGCCATTTGATTGATGTAATGTAGTGTGTTTAGATTGTAATGTGATGTAAGTAATTTGCATGATTCGTAAATTGCCTCTTAAAGATATCTATTCAGGGTGCTGCTGATCCAACCCAAAGAAACAAAAGTTCCTTGAACTGAGATCTGATTATGGGAATATTGCATGATATTTAAAAATTTACCACAATCATGTATGTGTAATTTGTGTGTACTCATTGTACTATATTATACTATACTATTTTTGGATTTTTATAGCACCTCTCACAGTACAACCTGATCAGAGGTGTTCCCCGTGCGAAGATCCCACTGGAAAAAGAGAAGTTTTAAGGAAACGTGCAGAAACAGTAGAGCTTCCAGATAAGATCATGAGCATGTAGCCTATGTATATTTGTGCTATGTCTGTTTTTTATGTATCCGGACATTGTATATGTCATTATGAGAACTTCTTAGCCTAAATGAAATAATAATTTGATGAGAGCATATAATTTTCTACCTTTTGTAGCTTGAATGTAGCTTTTGTAGATGAAACCTTAATCTTGCATGTGCTGCACGTGTAAAATTATAACCAAACCAAGATATATGCGATATATTCCATGTTGTTGTTAACGTAAGACTATGTGCGTTGAACTGCAGGACTCCGTTTGGTATGGAAAGGGAAGTCAGCTGCTGTACCTGTGTCGATTCACACAAGGCAGAGACCGACACCAATCACTGGATGATAACAATGAGCGTCCCCGGTGATGACATCATGCCTGTCCAGTTTGTTGCTGACAAACCATGCCAGCCTCCGTGTTAAAGTCAGCTTTAGTCTAGTGGTCATGCAGTTGAAGCAGTGCTTGGCCGAATGATTTCTCAACTGGTGCTTAAACATTTTGTTAGCGAGAACTTTTATTTTTTATATGTTAAAGTGTAAGACTTATACCGTACTATGCTTGGTTGCTAAAGTTTAAGACTTGCTACGTTTGGTCATTTAAGTATAATATGCTATTCTGTTTCTTGTTTCTGTCTATCTATAAAATATTATATACTTAGTCATTTAAGTGTCTGCTATTCTATTTCTATCTATCTATCTATCTATCTATCTATCTATCTATCTATCTATCTATTTGTGCTTGGTCACTTAAGTTTCTGCTATTCTGTTTCTATCTAATCTTGTTTCTTTGAGCAATTGAGGTTAGAACAACTTGCTTTTGGGATGTTGTAACAAGGTGCTATTGAAGTGCACATGTTCATTGTTCATACATAAGTGCATACATACATCATATGCATGCATGTGTTGTGTACATTCTTGGGATGACGTGTGCTTCTTTTTCAGTCTTTTATCATTTCTGCTTAGAAGGATATAAATATGCCTAGATTAATTCAGACTTATAGCTGTAACGTATTCATAAGATGTATTTATGCAGAATGTAATAATGGAAATAATCCAGGTTTAATATGTGAGTGAAGTTCAAATTGCATGATAGTAGTTGTTGGGTGTTCATAGGCTAGTATTTGGATTTTACCAAGCAGTAGCATCAATTTGTTTTTACAAAGTTATGTTTATTTCTTTTTTACGAATGTTATAATTTAAATCTTTTGTATTCAACCAACTGTTCATTAGTACTAATCTGAAATCTCAGTATTACTGCGTGTAACGTTGCAGTTTTGCATTAATATTTTGTGTTTTACAGAATTAATTTATTTAAGAAATGCCTAATTATTCAAGGAGGCCTACTTGCAATTGTATGTATGAATAAAGTGGGCAACGGTTTTATCCATTGGAACTAACAGTATTACCAGTACTCTCTAAGTTTTATGTATCTGAGCTAACGGTATTTGTTTTCTGACTTAAATGATCTGTGCTATGTGCTTAATAATTGTTTTGCATAATAATTGCCATAACTTATGTATAAGTGCCTTCTTTAAGTGCCTTTTGTATGGCTTGGTTGTATGTATGATAGCTTGCTTGTCTGTAATCCAATGATTGCAGGTTTGAGTCTGCTGTATGAACACCATGTAACCAGGACAAGTTGTTTGCACCCTAGATTCAGACATACTCTCTTGCATGCATAATAAGTGCAATAATAAATTAATGTCTAAAAACATTATTTGCACATTCAAATAAAATTATTCATTATTTCATATTAAGTGGTTTTGAGAATATTTCTGCTTGATGTGCCATATATGGTTGCCAATATAATACCATGATCTGTGATTTTTTCTTTATTTTTCTCTAAAATCGAAACGTGCACAATGTAATCTGAATGTGTTTGCTTGCTAGTATGGTTCAAAGACTTGCTTACCATGCAGTATGGTTCTCATTTCTCTGTAAACTTGTGAAGTTGAAGGAAATATAAACCAGTACATTCAAAGAATTATAACGAGATCTGTTCATAAGGTTGACATAACAAAAGGGCAACATAACAGAAGAGTGACATAAAGACTACATCAAAATCTACAAATGCTACAACCTAAGAAATGAAATAAAAAATTTGAAAGAGTGACATATAGGTACATTCACTCATTCAAAAGCATTAACTCCTCGGCTTGACCTCCCCGGATTTTGACCTGGCACCGGAACGAAGACGGCAGCTCTGGCTATTGCGGACTTGATTTGATATAGCGCCGGTGAATAAGCTGGTCTCCCTGAAGTGGCTTTTGTGGGCGCTGAGAAATTCTCAAAGATTTACATTACATTACATTAAATCTATAATAGAAGTCTGAACTCTAAATCTAGGCTACGAGTCTAATAAATGTACTAAAGTGTCATTCAATGTATCATTCTTCTATTTCACTCTATCCTTGCATCACTCTTTCAGATCTGCAATATCTTTGTGGCTTTTTACAACTACATGTACTATCCGATTAGTCACTCTTTTGTTATGTCACTATTATGTTATATCACTCTTTTGTTATGTTACTTTATGTTATGTCAATCTTTTGTTATATAACTTTTATGTTATGTCACTTTTTTGTTATGCCACTTTTATGTTATGTCACTCTTTTGTTATGTCAGTTTTTTCTTATGTTGCTCTCCCGATACTACCAATTTTATCTAGTGTGGCTCACTGCTATCTAATATAGCAGTTCACAGGATTGTAAACTACTTAACTTCAAAGATTGGCAACTCATAGAGTACCGCTGTAGGCCTACCGGTAGTACGATTCAAAGATTTTTAGACCAGTGTTCTTGAATAACTTGTAAGCAAATGCCATTCAAAGTTTGAATAACCTGTGTGGTTCAAAGATTTTTTAACCAGTACATTCCAAAGATTTATTAAAATGCAATAAATCTAAAGTCTAATACTATCTGATGAATCTGTGAACCATACTCGCCATTTTTAATTCTCAACGCATTTGACTGTGACAAAAAATGTCATTATGGTCGATTGACTCGATTCTTGTGACAAAAGCACATTGAGGTGGTGCACCCATCGCTTCTATCCCCTGTAAGAAATCGGCTCAAAACCTATCCCTACTCCTCCCAGGCGCCACCAAACGCGAGTCTTAGCTCATTTCTTGTCTCTGTTCTTCAACTGGGCTCAAGTTGCGCCCGCCCTGTAGGGATCAGTGGCAGCGTTACCATAGGTCGCGGCAGGCCATTTGCGGGGGACGGTGGTGTAGTGGTGGGTTCGGAACCGGAGGGTTCCAGGTTCGAATTCATCTCAAGCCGCCGAGTTGGGACCTTGAGCAAGTCCTTCACTTGCAATATTATTGCTCGTCGCTTCAGCGTGAAACTCCGATGCAGTGTCCGCGCTGTAGTCGGGAGCGCTAGCTCTGAGTAGTAGCTGGAAGAGACGCTAAAGCAAAAAACGGGAAATAAATAAATAAATCAAATTTGCAGTGGCGGCGCCAGGATTTCAGGCCAAAATTTCCGACGACTTTTTTTTAGTCATCGACCAAAATCTCATGAAAATTTTCCATTTTCGCCGCCAAAATTTCTGACGACCTTTTTTTTAGTCATCAGCCAAAAATCGTGGATATTTCAATGTAAAATAATTCAGATGGCCATTTTTAAGGGGGGCTGAGCCTCTGGTAGGGGGGAGCTTAGCCCCCCTAGCGCCGCCACTGCAAATTTGGCTTGCCTTTTTTCTCTTGAGCTATTATGAGTCGTCCTAACAAAAATTCATTCTTTGGCATTTAAAAATATCCTCTTTACATTTAATTCCTTCGACCTGTTGAACAATTCCATGACCCTGACGCGACCTCCTGCTGAAATTTGTAGGCCTAGAGCTGGTATCGCCACCGCTCACTGGATGGAATCCCTTGATTGCATTTAGGTGACGACCTTCTCTTTGATGGTGGATCTCATAGTTCAAACATGTGGCGGATCTCGTGATCGAGTTGCCGGATTTCGGACACGACGAGATTCAACCGAAGCCATATCGATCCGCTAGCATTCAGACCATTCGATCCCAGACTATTCCTGCAGTAACTACTTTTTCAAGGCTTGAATTTCACCTTGCAGTAGATATATCTAATATAATTATTATTCTTTGATGCACGACAATTTCTTCAATCTCTTGTTTTTCTCAACTCTCTCGCTGCAGTAGGCTATAGGCCTACACGAAGCGTAAATCCTCAAAATTAATTAATTAGGCCTAAGTCCTGCCTTGGCAAAATACTCTAGCTTTATGTCACTTTGATTATGTGATACGAATCTATTAATTGGAAGGCATGCTAAGTCCATGCTTTGAAAACATAGACTAGGCAGGCTTATTGTTACGTCACTTTGCATGATTATGATGCAAATTTATGGCTGATTTGCTATGATAATGTGGCGAAATTCGCCTGTGCAGCGGCCTCAGTCCCCTCCCCTCCTCCTTCGCCTCCGCGGACTTGTTTACGCGTTCGCCGGCATCGATTAGGCGGTCTTTCGCGCCGTCGTTCGCACGTGTGTAGAAGTCCCCTCACCTCCTCCTTCGCCTCCAAAGTCCCCTGTCCGGACCTCTGACGTCATGGACCCCTCTAGTGCGCATGCGTGGATCTTGAGCGCCAAGTCCCCTCACCTCCTCCTTCGCCTCCGCGGACTTGTTTACGCGTTCGCCGGCATCGATTAGGCGGTCTTTCGCGCCGTCGTTCGCACGTGTGTAGAAGTCCCCTCACCTCCTCCTTCGCCTCCAAAGTCCCCTGTCCGGACCTCTGACGTCATGGACCCCTCTAGTGCGCATGCGTGGATCTTGAGCGCCAAGTCCCCTCACCTCCTCCTTCACCTCCAAAGTCCCCTGTCCGGACCTCTGAGGTCACGGTCCCCCCTAGTGCGCATGCGCGGACCTCGTGTGCTGAAGTCCCCTCCCTTCCTCCTGCGCTTCCGCGGTCCGGACCTCTGACGTAGAAGTCCCCTGTCCGGGCCTCTGACGTCACGGTCCCCTCGGTCAGGTATATATAGGACCGCGGCCTCCATGCATTAGCTCAGTCAGAAGTCAGCGGGAGCTCAGTCCGTCGCAGTCCATCCGAGAAGTACAGGTGCAGTCGTCGTCGTGAGCAGCAGTCGTTGCAGCCGCCGGTCGTCGTCGTCGCAGTAGAGAAGGAGCAGTCGTCGTTGCAGCTGTCAGTCGTCCGAGGGAGCTGCCGTCGCCGTCGCTGGGTATCGGTCGTCGGAGTTCGCCTTGCCGCCGCCGCAGTACGCCGCTGCCGCTGCCGTGTAGTTCCTGCGTTTGTCGCAGTGGGGCGCCCCGTTAGTCAGCCATCGCTGTGGGAGCCGCCATTTTGTATACGACCGTCCGCTGCCGGGGTACGATTGTTTGCTGCGTGTCACGTGTTTGCCTGCTGTGACGTGTGGAGCTGTGACAATATACCGTCTGAAAATACATCGTGTCTTCGGGTCTTCGTACGGTAGTGGGATCATTTCCGTTACAATGGTACCAGAAGTGGGGTACGCAGTGTTCCAGCCGACGAATAGACGAGTCTACCGAAGATGATGGTCGACGAGGTGATGTTCCGGCAGCCGAGACTTTTCGAGTTCAGCACGCCTGCTGATGTCTCTACGCCTGCTGTGAGAAGAACGACGATGGAGAAGCAGCCGAGCCGTGGCCGACTGATCGAGCTCATTTCTGACGATGGTGAGGAGCTGGTGGAGACGAGTCCCCGTGTGAAGACGGAGACAACGGATTCGTCGAAGGAGCTACTGGAGAACTTCGGAAGTCTCCTACGGAACCGACCGACGCCGATGAAGCCGGGTCGATTCGACGGGACTGGGTCCCTGGAGTCCTTTCTTGTACAGTTCGAGGTATGTGCTCGTCACAATCGATGGACAGACTCGGACAAAGTGGATCATCTACGCTGCGCGTTGGAGAAGGCAGCGACGCAATCTCTCTGGGATTTCGGCGCGCAGGCCGATGTGAGCTACACCCAACTGGTGGAGCGTCTCCGACAGAGATATGGGTCGGACGGACAAGCTGAGACGTTCCGTAGCCAGCTGTATTTCCGACGTCAAGGAGCCGGAGAAAGTTTGAGCGATTTACTACACGAGATCCGCAGACTCGTTGTATTGGCCTATCCTGTTCCGTCTAACGAGACGACGCAGATAATCGCGAGAGACTCGTTCCTGGAAGCTCTGCGAGACAGAGAGCTTTCGTTGAAAGTCAGGGAGCGTGAGCCGAAGACTTTGGATGAGGCTTATCGGACCGCTCTACGCTTGGAGGCCTACCAGCGAGCCTCTGAGAATGACGATCGTCGGAGACCGTCGACCCGTGTCCGTGGAACGCAAGAAGTCGAACCGAGCGACCAGCTCCAGTCGACTCTGGACCGCTTCTTGGCGACGCAGCGCGACGATCAGCGTCGTTGGCAGCAAGAGATGGAGCGGAAGATGGGCGAACAGTTCCGAGAGCTACGCAACCAGTCTACGATCGTCGACGATGGATCGAGACGAGATCAACGTCCTGGAAATCGCCGATCTGGAGATCGCTCGCCGGAGACTACGAGGAGGACCGTGACCTGTTATGGATGCGGTCGAGCCGGTCAAGTGATCCGCGATTGCCGTCAGCCGCGCCGCTTCCGGAACCGGCCGAATGACGAGGAAACGACAGAAGGAGACGCAACAGCGCCATCGACATCCGTGGTGGTAAACCACACGACACGTCCGAAGCTGCCCGACCGTGCCAGCAGCAATGCCGTCTACGTTCGTGGACTGATCAACGACCGACCGCAGATGTGCCTCATAGACACCGGATCCGAAGTCAGCCTGGTTCCGTCTTCAGCCGTTGAAGGGTTAGAACTTCGATATTGTACACGCTTTTTGATGGCTGCTAATGGCTCTGATATTAATGTCTTGGGTGAGGTCCGGTTACCCCTTAGATTTCGGGATGGTTTTGAGGTCCATGCTGTCTTTTTAGTCTCCGACCAGATTTCCGAACCAATGTTGGGAATGGATTTCCTAAGGGAGCAGCGTTGCCGCTTGAGTTTTGGTAACGGGGCTTTGTTTATTGGGCGCAGACGTATCCCCTTAGTTAGAGGGAATGGCTCAATGTGGTGCCGTCGTGTAATGGTAGCCGAGGAAATAGAATTACAGCCCAAATGCCAATGTGAGGTGCCCGTGAAAACCGTATATGGAGATTTGACCTCAGTGGCTCCCGCGTGGATGACGGAGGCTCACGAGATCCGTCCTGGAGTTCACCTTGCCCGTGTTGTGTTAGGCGATGAGACTAATGCGCACGAGAGAATAGTAGACTGGAATGATAGTCCGGTTAAGTTTAACAAGGATACGTTCCTTGCAGGGTTGCACCCAGTTGAAGTCGAGCCGGTTAGGATGGACAAAGGAAGGATTAGTCAGAATAAAGACGTTTCGCCTAGTGAGTTGATGTTGGCAGATTTGCCCGAGGATGTGTCGCCGGAAATCCGGGAACGCTTGAGAAGCTTGTTAGTTGAGTACGGAGACGTATTTTCCGTCAGTGACCGGGACTTAGGAAAGACGTCGGTGTGCACGCATAAGATTGAGACAAGAGATGCCCATCCGGTGAGGCAGCCGTTGAGACGTCACCCGCTGCCGCATAGGGTTGTTATTGATAACCAGTTGGACATTATGCTTGTTGATGGAATTTTGGAACCAGCGGTTAACGAGTGTGTGCGTAGGACTAGGTGGAAGGTCCGACGCAGGGCCTTTAGGGTTGGTTGGTCGGGAACCGTAAAGAGGTTTAGTCAGCGATGCTCTCCCCGTGCCCAATACCACCGGGGTCAACCGCCCAGGCAGGGTCCCTTGAAACCCTTACCCTGTGGGAAGCCTTGGGAATGGTTTAGCATGAATATTACTGGTCCCCACCCGCGTAGGCGTAGAATTTTGACGGTGATGGACGGGTTCGCTAAATTTGTAGAAGCCATTCCACTGGCTGATTATAAGGTTAATTCTGTGGCTTGGGTTGAGACAAGTTTTGGCGGGATCCTTTTTGGGGAAAGTCGTAAGCAGCCATCAGAGTGTGACATTGCCACTCGTTCGTTTAACGAGTCCGCCGCTGTTGATGCTTCGTCGCCTGAGACTGCGAACTACCAGGATGGCCGACCAAAGCGTATGGTCCGTCGTCCGGCCCGTTACGAATAGACGTTTTATGTGAAGAGACACTTGAACTCTGAGACTTTTTGGTGTAATGGACTATGGACATTTTTGGACGCTCAAGTTGGAGCGTTGTTTAATTGTACTTTGCTATATGTGGCCGTTGGCTATTTCTCGTTTCGGAAATGAGTATAACTCATGCTTTCCTGTTAGTAGGGCCCGATGGCCGTGTCTCGTTATGATGAGACTTAATGTAAAGTGTTGTGGCCCGTTGGCCCATTTTTGTGGACTCTGCATAATGAACAATGGACATTTCGTGGACGATGGTTCGTTTCGTTTTGTTCCGCTTTTGTTGTTACGACTTGCAAGTCGTTCGAGGGCAGAGTTGTTGCCATTGGCCCGTTGGCCGGTTACTGTATAACGCGGACGGTCTAGGGGGACCCTTGTTTTTGGGAGGGCCCGTGGGCCCTGGCCCCTCGAAATAAGGGACATTTCGAAATCGTGGTGGGAGGAGGATGTGGCGAAATTCGCCTGTGCAGCGGCCTCAGTCCCCTCCCCTCCTCCTTCGCCTCCGCGGACTTGTTTACGCGTTCGCCGGCATCGATTAGGCGGTCTTTCTCGCCGTCGTTCGCACGTGTGTAGAAGTCCCCTCACCTCCTCCTTCGCCTCCAAAGTCCCCTGTCCGGACCTCTGACGTCACGGTTCCCCCCTAGTGCGCATGCGCGGACCTCGTGTGCTGAAGTCCCCTCCCTTCCTCCTGCGCTTCCGCGGTCCGGACCTCTGACGTAGAAGTCCCCTTCCCCCTCCTTTGCCTCCAAAGACCCCTGTCCGGGCCTCTGACGTCACGGTCCCCTCGGTCAGGTATATATAGGACCGCGGCCTCCATGCATTAGCTCAGTCAGAAGTCAGCGGGAGCTCAGTCCGTCGCAGTCCATCCGAGAAGTACAGGTGCAGTCGTCGTCGTGAGCAGCAGTCGTTGCAGCCGCCGGTCGTCGTCGTCGCAGTAGAGAAGGAGCAGTCGTCGTTGCAGCTGTCAGTCGTCCGAGGGAGCTGCCGTCGCCGTCGCTGGGTATCGGTCGTCGGAGTTCGCCTTGCCGCCGCCGCAGTACGCCGCTGCCGCTGCCGTGTAGTTCCTGCGTTTGTCGCAGTGGGGCGCACCGTTAGTCAGCCATCGCTGTGGGAGCCGCCATTTTGTATACGACCGTCCGCTGCCGGGGTACGATTGTTTGCTGCGTTTAACGTGTTTGCCTGCTGTGACGTGTGGAGCTGTGACAATATACCGTCTGAAAATACATCGTGTCTTCGGGTCTTCGTACGGTAGTGGGAGCACTGTTAAGCTCTTCGATAGACGACGGAGGCCGGACTTGCGCTCATCCGGAGCGACACGCAAGCCTTACCACCTGGTGGGAGAGTTCGCCATCCCCTCTCCTGCCAGCCGCGCTTTTGAGGCGGCCGGTTTTCCGTTACAATAATTAAGTCAATTTTGAGAATATAGGCCACGACTATATTGTTATAGGCCTACGTCATTTTGACTATGATAAAAAATTATTTATCTATTAATTGCCATGATGAGCTAATTTTAGGAATATAGAATTGTTACGTCACTTCGATTATGATGACATACAGATCCGTTGCTACGTAGGCCTAATAGGCCTATTAATGTTTAGAATATAAGACCCAGATTAGACTTCTTGCTACGTCACTTTGATTATGATTTTAAAGAACTCTGATTCGCATCTCTGTGTGACTATATGTATTCGCACGCGTTAGGTGCTGGTAGGCTATAGGGCCTATAATGATAATTATAAGAAATCAATTGTTCTAAATAATCGCTTTAAGAAGTTATGCCTGTAGGCAGTGGTTAAAGTGGCTTGGATGAGCAGTGGGAACGCTGAATGTGAGCAGTGGGAACGCTGATGAAGAATAATTGTATTCATGTGTTTTGGAGTTCCATCATGATGAGCAGTGGGAACGCAAGCCAAGAATTTCGTCGTTCCCACGCGTTCCCACCCACTTTAAACCATACTGCAGGCTGTAGGGCTATTAAGGCTACGTAAGTCACTTCAATTATGAAATAGATCGGTTAAGAATTAAAATTTCATGACCACTGTCCAACTGTCTCTTCCTTTATGAAACATGTTATTATGTTTGAATATTTTGGAAACCGGTAATTTTAGGTGCTCCATATTAGACAAAAAATTGTGTTTTTTTGTTAAAGTTACATAAATCGAAATGCAAATATAGTCCCAAGATATTAATATGATCCATAAATGTGACATGAGTTCGATCATCGATGTCTTTATGAGGAAATAAATTTTTCTGGCCTACACTGCAGTTTCAGTTCTAGCTTAAGTTAATATATCTTCATTTAAAGAATAAAGGCCTACTGTTACGTCACTTTGATCATACAAGCACTCAATTTAAAAAACTAAATTTAGCAAATAAAATCTGTTGTTACATCACTTCATTTATGAAATGGTGCATTATTAATAAGACTTTAGAATAAAGGTTTTTTGTTACGTCACTTCACATGTTGGCTCATAAGGCTTAAATTTTGAGAATAAAGCGCAATTGTTACGTCATTTCAATTATGAGAAGTCTATTAGTTAATAATTTTAATTTAGATTTGAGAGGATAATGTCCATTATGACGTCACCTCTTTTGAAACACGTTTATTAGTAAGAATTTTAAATATTGAGAATAAATTAAGGCTCATGCACTGTCACGTTACTTCAATTGTGAAATAGGACTATTAGGCTATAATTACCGGCATTTGAAATCTAGAGAATAAAAAATATTGCTACGTCATTGCAATTATTATGAAACGCCTGCTATCGATAGGCTAGCTATCTTTAAATTGAGAGTAAGCTTAAGGGTCATTGTTACGTCATTTTAATTATGAAACATGTTTCCATCATTAAAATTTAAAGGTTGAAGGTCTATTGTGACGTCACTGCAATTGTGTAGAATGTTTTTAATTCAATTATATAGAATAAAAGCGAACTGTTACGTCACTTCACTGATGATTAATCAGCTTAGTCTAAAACTATCGTTTTTAGTCTGAGTAATGTGGCGGAAATCAGCCCTGAAACACCCCGACTGCAGAAACAGTTGCCCTCTCGGTCCGTAGGATGGCCGATTACCGATCGGGCGGGTGCCAGTCCAAATATGCCCGCGTGTCGTCTCAGGAGGGAGACGCAAGTCCGCCTTCGTTGTATTTCGAAGGTAGTGCAGCCCTCCCGACCGATTCGCCTCACCCAGGAAACACACGACGATGAAGTAAGGAAACACAGTTTATTCACGAAAACGGCAATACGACTGTCATCAACTGCACACGACAGAGCTTCACACCGACTGCTGACGTAACGCTGACTAACTATCTCGACGACTACTCGTTGACTGACGACTCTACGTGACTGGCTCTCGAAGACTCCAACTACGACTGACTGCGGCTTGATGACTGACTATCAGAGCAACAGGCTCCCTTATATATACTCAGGCATGCACCCTCCGGCGACGGACTTCAAAGAGAGGCCAGAGGCACACAAAGGCCTTGCCGACGCGTGGGGGAGAGGCACATAAAGGACGACGCCAATACGGCTAATACTACAAGCCGCGGGTAATAGAGGCACATAAAGGGTTTGCCGACGCGTGGGGGAGAGGCACATAAAGGACGCCGCCAATACGGCTAATACTACAAGGCCGCGGGTAATAGAGGCACATAAAGGATTTGCCGACGCGTGGGGGAGAGGCACATAAAGGCTTGCCGACAGTAATTAAACAGGCCGGCGACCAACCGCGCGCTGTATACAAGCAGCAGAAAGAACACTAGCGCGGGGGGGAATAAATCTTCAAAGGCCGGCGGCGCCGTGGGCGGGCGCTACACAAGTGGAGGCGAACCCAATTTCGCCACAATCCTCCCCCCTCTACGAGTATAAAATGTCCTCATTTTAACGACGAAAATATCGGCCAACGGGCCCACTAAGAATCTACAACTAACAAAAGTCTCTAACAGCCATAGTCTACTCCTAGTTCGGTTACGACATACTTAGTCTACTACAATGCCCGGAGGCTACAGAAACGCGTCCTTCATGGGACAACTGAATAAACGAGACTTAATGCTGTAGCTAATCACAAGGAGCGACATTAAATCGTCCGACCTTTCAGTCAGTGGCTAATAATACGAATAAGCCCGTAGGCAACAGCGATCTTAATTACGCCCGGAGGCAACAAGAACAAGCTTGAACTCAAACGAGCGGAGGCGACGTTCCACCCGAAACACAATAAACATACGCCCAAAGGCAATTAAGCTTCAGGAATTTGTTCCACATGGAACAACACATAACAAGGATATCCCTACGTCCAACGGACATGGACAACGTTCCTACACACTGTCTAAATCGGGTTATTCAAACCTCAACGGCACAATCAGCAAATCAATCAGACTACAAGGACGAGTGACGTTGGCGGTCCTGCATCGACCGACGTCTCGAATTCCTCCTCTCCGTCGCGCCAGCTGCGGCAGCGGGTGACGTCATGTGCGTCGCGAGCGGCGGATCAGGAGTACAAGCGACATCGTCGCACATCTCCGGTGGGCAGCAGTAGCACAGTGCAAAGCCCCGCCCCAAACTCTCTGACGGCTGCTTAAGGCACTTTCCCACGGGCAATGGACCACCCGCGAATATTCTTACCCGCTCCCACGGATATACGTTGGGCGCTAGCAACAAGGGACAGGGCGTGGGGGGTCGACCACAGATAGTAACCCACTTACGAAATCCCGTCACCCTCCCCAGCCAATTAGTCTGATGCGTCCGTCGTAACACGTGTCGTTCAATAAGGCGCGCGCTCTCTCGGTCACCTCGTCCTCGCTCAAACCGTAACCTCTGCTGCCGATAGAATTTACGAGCGTTATTGTCCCTTCGCACCCGAACTCCGCTAAAGGCATGTTTACTAACTGGAGGTTCAATTAGTCCGTCATTTAGCGTCCTATCAAGTTCGCTGTCGATAGCAGTCCTATGCGTCGAGGGATGGCGTCTTAACGACTGTCTAACGGGGCGCGTCTCGTCCGTCTCAATCCTATGCATAGCGGCAGTCGTTCTACTTAAGTCTCGGTCGGTAGCGGAAATTACGTCCTGATATTCAAGAAGCAATTTGTCCATACGCTCCCGAATCTCGGAGGGTGTCTCCTCCGGCAAATCTGCCATTAACATATCACGGGACGAAAACTCACTGACAGGCGCGTTCCCCTGTCTCTTACCCGTGCCTAGCTCTATAGTAGTCAAATCCCCATACAGCGTCTTAACAGGGACTTCTCTCTGGCATTTAGGAGGCACTACAACCTCTTCAGCAATTATCACCCTACGGCACCACATAGACCCATTCCCTTTTACGAGGGGTATACGTCTACGTCCTAAGAACAGTGCCCCGTTACCAAAGCCAATTCTGCACCGGTGTTCCCGCAGCCAATCCATCCCTAGCATGGGCTCGGTAATTTGGTCAGATACCAAAAATACAGTGGAAACCTCAAATCCGTCCCGTAACTTAATTGGCAAACGGACCTCCCCAAGGACATTAATGTTAGTGCCATTTGCAGCCATCAGAAAACGAGAGCAAGATTGCAGTGCTAACCCTTCGACAGTCGTAGACGGGATCAGGGTGACTTCCGATCCAGTGTCGATCAGGCACATCTGCTGTCTTCCGTTGATGCTTCCCCGAATGTAGATTGCGTTGCTGCTGGCTCGGTCCGGCAATCTTGGGCGAGTCGTATGATTCCTCAGAGGCGTCGGCGCCTCCGTTTCCGTCGTCTCAGCGTCATTCCGGCGGTCGAAGGGGCGACGAGGTTGGCGGCAATTCCGGCTAATGTGACCTGCGCGATTGCAGTTGAAGCAGGTCACGTTCCGTCTCGAGCGCTCCTGGTCTCGGTTGTCGGCATTGCGGCTTCCGGGGCGACCGTTGCGCCCCAGATCGTCGTCGGTTGAAGCTCGGTTCCGCAGCTCCTGGAACTGGCGATCGATCCGTCTCTCCATATCTTCCTGCCAGCGTCGTTGCTCGGCACGCTGAGCCTCCAGGAATCGGTCGAGCGTCGACTGGATCTGAGTACTCACGTCAGACTCTTGAGTACTCCTGACGCGGTTGGAAGGCCTCCGCCGATCGTCAGAATCGTTCGTCCGTTGGTAGGCGTCCAGACGAAGCGCCGTCCTGTAGGCCTCGTCCAGGTTCTTTGGCTCCCGCTCACGTACTTTGAGTGACAGGTCCCTGTCGCTCAACGCCTCAAGGAAAGCATCCTTGGCGATGATCTCCGTGGTCTCGTTAGAAGGCACCGGATACGCCAACACGACAAGGCGACGAATGTCGTGCAGCAGGTCGCTCAGAGTCTCTTGGGAACGCTGGCGTCTGTTATAAAGCTGAGCGCGAAAGCTTTCCGCCTGGCCCTCCGTTCCATACCTCTGTCGAAGGCGTTCGACAAGCTCCTCGTAGCCGACGTTCGGACGGGCGCCGAAGTCCCACAAAAGCTGCGTGGCGGCTTTCTCCAGGCTGCATCGAAGATAGTCCACTCGGTCAGCGGCAGTCCATTGGTTGTGACGGGCGCAGACTTCGAACTGCACCAGGAACGACTCCAGCGATCCGGTGCCGTCAAAATTTCCCGGCTTCATCGGAGGCGGTCGAGTCCACGGCCGTCCTCCGGTAGTCTCCGGCATTCTCAGGGAAGTCTCCCGATCGTCAGACGTCTCTCGGTGGCTCATCCTCGTCGGCCTCCGCAGCTCCTCGATGAGTCGGCCCCGGTCCGTTGGCTGGTCTGCCATTGCACTCCCATCGGCCAATGGCGTGGAAACGTTCGCCCGTAGATCGGCGAATCCTCCAGCGGCGTAGGCGACTGTGACTTCTTCGTCTTCTTCCATCGTCGGTCGATCTGCGAATGTCGATCAGAAGGCGACCACACAGACCCCACTTCTGGTACCAGTGTGGCGGAAAGACGCCCTCTGAAACACCCCGACTGCAGAAACAGTTGCCCTCTCGGTCCGTAGGATGGCCGATTACCGATCGGGCGGGTGCCAGTCCAAATATGCCCGCGTGTCGTCTCAGGAGGGAGACGCAAGTCCGCCTTCGTTGTATTTCGAAGGTAGTGCAGCCCTCCCGACCGATTCGCCTCACCCAGGAAACACACGACGATGAAGTAAGGAAACACAGTTTATTCACGAAAACGGCAATACGACTGTCATCAACTGCACACGACAGAGCTTCACACCGACTGCTGACGTAACGCTGACTAACTATCTCGACGACTACTCGTTGACTGACGACTCTACGTGACTGGCTCTCGAAGACTCCAACTACGACTGACTGCGGCTTGATGACTGACTATCAGAGCAACAGGCTCCCTTATATATACTCAGGCATGCACCCTCCGGCGACGGACTTCAAAGAGAAGCCAGAGGCACACAAAGGCCTTGCCGACGCGTGGGGGAGAGGCACATAAAGGACGACGCCAATACGGCTAATACTACAAGCCGCGGGTAATAGAGGCACATAAAGGGTTTGCCGACGCGTGGGGGAGAGGCACATAAAGGACGCCGCCAATACGGCTAATACTACAAGGCCGCGGGTAATAGAGGCACATAAAGGATTTGCCGACGCGTGGGGGAGAGGCACATAAAGGCTTGCCGACAGTAATTAAACAGGCCGGCGACCAACCGCGCGCTGTATACAAGCAGCAGAAAGAACACTAGCGCGGGGGAGGAATAAATCTTCAAAGGCCGGCGGCGCCGTGGGCGGGCGCTACACAAGTGGAGGCGAACCCAATTTCGCCACAGTAAGCAAGTTAATAAGCGCTGCAATCAGAGTTGTAGAAAAAATAGTCAGGAGGTGATTACCGTGATTCACATGAAGTTGGAGCCAGAGCTTTTTTTAACGTGCAGTTGTACACAAAATTTGCAGTTCTAAACGGATTTGTGCAGTTGTAGAAGCTCTTTTGTACAGTTAAAACTACTAAAAAAGGTCATTGTCCTCCGATTGGAAGTAATTTACCATGGAGGATGGGAAAGGAAAGGAGTTGTGCAGTTCTAAAAATTCCTTTAAAACAGCCTTGGTTGGAGCAAGCAAAGAAGACTTTATAGCCTACAGTGGGTCCTAAGAAAGACTTGGGGCTGAAGCGTAGGGGTATATGCGATGCCTTTGCGCCGGAAGGCTGTGGGTTCGAATCCGCCTCAAGTCGCCGCGTTGGTACCATCACAAGTCCTTCACTCGCAATTGCTCATTGTCCGCGCTGTAGCCGGGAGCCCTTTGAGTCGATGCCTGAATGGGCGCTATAACAGTTGCTCATGCATACATCATGATCTAATGCCCAAGTCAATATATTGTCAGGATGAGGTTTTAAGTGTTTTATTGTTCAGTATGTAAAATATATCAATAATCCATTTATTTAATTCGTTAATTCCATCCTCATCGTCGTCGTCAACGTCATCTTCAAAGAAATGGCGCACGCACAATAATTATTATTATCATTCATGTCATGATCAGCAGTTATAGTTAGGCTACTTATTCTAGGCTACAGGTATTCTACGCTTAGGTCTATAATAAGTCTGAAAGAGCGATCAATATGATCTGTGCTGGTTGTTTCGCTGTCATTCGCAATCATTCAACGTTTATTGTGAATCAGATGGCGCCTGAAATTTTGAAAAACACAACTCAAGTTAATTTAAATGCATGAACACCGAGAAAATTAAATTACGATGGTGAAGCTTTCATTGTTTTAGTCCTAACATTGCGAAATTAAATGACAATCCATTCTGGTTTTCATGAGGACTGATGAATAATATTATTATCAGTAAAATGTCTGCCCCGACCCTAAGAAGGTTGGCATGAATTTGAAATAACCCTGCGAGCGAATGTTGGACAGCACGGCAATGTGACCATGTTCATAGCGCGGATAATAGTCCTATAGGCTAATCCTATAGTCATAGGCGTACGGGACATTTCGGCTATGGGGGGGGGCAAAAACATTTTTGCCCGAAAAAATCTGATGACCTTTTTTTATTTAGTCGTCCGTCAATTTTTTTTGACCTTTTTTGTCCCTGTGCCCGAAAACATCCTGTTTTGCCCGAAAAAAATTTCGAAACTTTTTGGCCAGTCCATGCCTCCTTTGCCCGAAAATCACATTTGCCCGAAAATTGGGGGGGACATTTGCCCCTCTGGACCCCCGCCTCGTACGCCTATGCCTATAGTGCTACAGCAGCTCCACCTCCGGCCGTGAGCGGCCTTGTATAATAATTATAGGCCTAAAGCGTAGTGCGATATTGTATTGTATTGTATAAAAACATTTATAAAGCGCCTCTACTAGGGTGAACCGTTCAGAGGCGCTCCCAGTGCGCAAGGCCACGAGAGAAAAAATAGGTTTATAAAAAAGAAAATGAGGAGGAGGGATTACCTGTCAGAAGTTGAGATCGAATAGAAGGAGAGAGCGTATTCCAAAGAGAGGGGCCAATTGATGTAAAGGAACGGGACTGAGCCATAGCCGTTCTAGTAGGAGGTACTAGAAGTTCAAATCTGTTTAAAGAGCGGAGTGGACGATGTGAGGAGGCTGAAACTGGCCTGCGAATTCCATTTGTTAGATATTTTGGAGCAAGACCCCGTTGTGCTTTAGAGACCAAAATGAGAATTTTGAACTTAATGCGCGCAGTTAGAGGAAGCCAATGGAGCTGCTCAAACATAAAAGTAGAGATATGAGAGTAGCGTGGAAGGCGTGCAATTAATCTGGCGGCCGCATTAAGGACCGACTGCAAAGGTGAGAGTCGAACCTTGGGAAGACCAATTAGAAGAGAATTACAGTAGTCAATTCTGGAGCAAATGAAAGCATGGACCAAAGTGGTAAAAACAGAAAGCGAAACAGAACGCCGAACTGCCCTTAGACGCCTTAAATGAAAATATGAGGATCGTGTAAGATTAGATATATGGTCTTTAAATGAAAGGGAACTATCTAGAGTAACACCCAGATCACGAACAGTTGAGGAAAAGGTATAGTGAGGAAATAGTTCAGAGAGGAGAATAAAATCAATTTTCAAAAGCTGCTGAGGTGTGCCGAACCAAATAAACTGTGTTTTGGAGGCATTAAGAGAGAGACGATTTGATGACATCCAGGAGTGTAGGGAATCTGAGAGAGACTGGATGCGTTCAACTAAAAGTAGCTGGGATGAAGGAGACCCATGGACATATGCCTGCACATCATCTGCAAAGAGATGACCGGCTGTTCCAGAGAGTGGGAAAAGAGAGGGGATGTCGGCCGTATATAGAATAAAGAGCAGAGGACCCAAGACAGAGCCTTGGGGAACTCCCAGCTTAACATGAATCCATTTGGTTCTGGATTCACCCGAGATAATCATGTGGGTACGGTCAGACAAATATGAACGGAACCAGCAGAGGGGCAGTCCCTGTAATCCATAGGAAGTCTCAAGACGCTGGAGAAGAATGTTGTGGTCAACCATATCAAAAGCTGCAGAAACATCATAAAGAGCAAGGAGTGAGAGTTCAGACCTGTCGACAGCAGAATAGATTTCAGAGAGAAGAGAGAGAAGAGCAGTTTCCGTTGAGTGATGAGCCCTAAAACCAGATTGATTTGGAGGAAGAAGACCAGACTGTTCAAGATAGGGGAGGAGCTGGAGGGAAACTAGGCGCTCGAGAGTCTTGGATAAGAACGATAGATTGGAGATAGGTCGGTAGTTTTGACAGAGGTTAGTATCAAGGTTAGGCTTTTTGAGTGAAGGAAAGACAAGAGCACGTTTCTGAGAGGATGGGATGCAGCCTTCAGCTAATGACCTATTAAAAAGATAAACCAAAAAAGGAGAAAGGTCATCTAACATGTCACTTATAACAAAAGGGGGTAATGGGTCTAGTTCACATGATTTAAGATTAGCAGATTTTAACACTAGACGAAGTTCCAATTCCGAGATGGAACGGAAGCTATCAAATATAGTAGACGTTGATGAGAATGTCGGTGGAGGAGCATCAGCTGTCGAGGCGCGAAGCCGGTCAATCTTGGTTGTAAGCATTTCTTGAAATTCATCTGCAGTGAAGGATGGAATTTCAGTGGAACGAGAAGGACGGCCCAAGAGACCCGAGACTGATGACCACAGGCGTTTAGATTTTTTTCATTTTGTAAGACTAGCATTGCCTCCTACTGAAACAAAACGAGTCATGCTTATTACGACCTCCATAAAGATTTAGCAGCGCCAACACGAAATGAGACTATAGTTTGCCCAACAGAAAAGTTCACTCCCTGATTTCATTAGCCTACTTCAGTACATTTCTGTTCATTTGCACTAAGAAATACTCGGCGCTTGCACATCGATCAGTGATAGGACAAAATTGATCGACAGGAAATTTGATTTTTAAAAGAGATAGGAATACAAAATAATTATTCATTTAAGATTTTGACTGAACCAAGGAGCTCACTCTATTTCTTCTTTGTGCCTTTCGTCGTTTCCTTTGTCGGTTCCTTCGGCGTATGATTAGCCTCAACCTTCGAAGGATGAGGAGGAGGAACTGCAGACTGCTTTGACCCTTTCGTTGCAGAACCCTCTGATTTCGTGTCCTCCAGTTTAGCCGGACCCGACTTGCCCGGATCTTGCCGAGGTTGGTCTGACTTTGCTTCGTTGCCTTCCATCTTGGACACATTGGTGTTCGCGCCTGCGTCCTGACCCGACCCAGTTTCAACAACAACTGACGATGGATCCTGATCGCCAGCAGCATCGTCTTCCTTCCTCACAATTTTTCTTTGATGGTATCCTCTGTACGTCGCCTGGATTTTAGTAGCCGCCAGCTGCATAATTATAATAAACAAGGGTAGCGTTTATCAATCAATCACATAAATTTTATATAGCGCCCCTTCAAGATCTCTACTCAGAGGCGCTCCCAACCCAGGCCTGGTCAAAGAGAGTTTAGTTGGTCAATAGCATTCATATATTGCGCCTCTATTTTTGATGTTGATGATGATGTTTTATTTTTGGCGGGAAAGCAGGCAAAGTTATGATCGTCTAATTTTCTGAGGCGTGAAAAGTAATTACTGCTATAGCGCCGTCATACTATTATTAATTCACCAGGCATCTCGAATGTCGCCAGAGTTCCAAGAACTGACGGCACCAGGTGACACCAGGCATCAGGCGATGGCTGCTTGAAAGTGAGACCGTATACATATAACATTATTCCAAAACCTATTATATATATAATTATATATATCAGGGGTTCTCAACCGGTGTGTCGCGACACACTGGTGTGTCGCGACTTGACCGGCGGTGTGTCGCGTAAAAGTGGTGTGTCGCTGGTGTGTCGCGAAGAATTGGTGTGTCGCGAATTAATAATAATGATAATAAATTATCTTCGTTTCTTTGCCAAACTGACACAACGCAGTAGGCCTAAGATTACACGAAATAATCCTAAATAACATCAGTGTACTAAATTCTCACGGCACACGTCCGTTGTTCATACATTAGGCCTACTGACTTCCTTTACCTACAGCCTACAGGTAATTTAAAAGTTTAGCGGATGAATGCAATGAGATTTTGTTGCGCTCTATTTATCTATCTATTTTACCGCGGTCTGGGGTAGTTATGACGTTTATGTTCAACGGATATGACATAGAGCTATGTAAACACGTTTGCGATCGCTCCTGTTAGAAAAATTTTACCCGTTAACCTAGGCTAAGTCAGCAATCGAATGAAAAAATATATGGGTAAGAAAACGTAAATTTAGCCATTTTCTTTAGATGTTGATAATAAGAAGACAAGGTGGATGTTGAACCAATTCCTCAGAGAAAACATCAATGGAGCAGAATTGAACAGTGCATGAACAGGAAACACTAGTCTAGTTGAGCTGCAATGTGATTCCAGAATGAAGGACATGTATAAGCAATAATAGAACTCAGTTCTGGGCAATGACGTACAAGGAAGAACATTACAAATCACTTGCAAGCAAAGCTATCAAGGAGCTGGTTTCCTTTCATAGCTCCTATGAACAGGGCTTTTCTCAGATGATCAACATAAAGAACAAGAATCGGAACAAACTTGTCGGAGGTGCGTATGTCTGTATGTATGTATGTATGTATGTATGTATGTATGTATGTATGTATGTATGTATGTATGTATGTATGTATGTATGTATGTATGTATGTATGTATGTATGTATGTATGTATGTATGTATGTATGTATGTATGTATGTATGTATGTATGTATGTATGTATGTATGTATGTATGTATGTATGTATGTATGTATGTATGTATGTATGTATGTATGTATGTATGTATGTATGTATGTATGTATGTATGTATGTATGTATGTATGTATGTATGTATGTATGTATGTATGTATGTATGTATGTATGTATGTATGTATGTATGTATGTATGTATGTATGTATGTATGTATGTATGTATGTATGTATGTATGTATGTATGTATGTATGTATGTATGTATGTATGTATGTATGTATGTATGTATGTATGTATGTATGTATGTATGTATGTATGTATGTATGTATGTATGTATGTATGTATGTATGTATGTATGTATGTATGTATGTATGTATGTATGTATGTATGTATGTATGTATGTATGTATGTATGTATGTATGTATGTATGTATGTATGTATGTATGTATGTATGTATGTATGTATGTATGTATGTATGTATGTATGTATGTATGTATGTATGTATGTATGTATGTATGTATGTATGTATGTATGTATGTATGTATGTATGTATGTATGTATGTATGTATGTATGTATGTATGTATGTATGTATGTATGTATGTATGTATGTATGTATGTATGTATGTATGTATGTATGTATGTATGTATGTATGTATGTATGTATGTATGTATGTATGTATGTATGTATGTATGTATGTATGTATGTATGTATGTATGTATGTATGTATGTATGTATGTATGTATGTATGTATGTATGTATGTATGTATGTATGTATGTATGTATGTATGTATGTATGTATGTATGTATGTATGTATGTATGTATGTATGTATGTATGTATGTATGTATGTATGTATGTATGTATGTATGTATGTATGTATGTATGTATGTATGTATGTATGTATGTATGTATGTATGTATGTATGTATGTATGTATGTATGTATGTATGTATGTATGTATGTATGTATGTATGTATGTATGTATGTATGTATGTATGTATGTATGTATGTATGTATGTATGTATGTATGTATGTATGTATGTATGTATGTATGTATGTATGTATGTATGTATGTATGTATGTATGTATGTATGTATGTATGTATGTATGTATGTATGTATGTATGTATGTATGTATGTATGTATGTATGTATGTATGTATGTATGTATGTATGTATGTATGTATGTATGTATGTATGTATGTATGTATGTATGTATGTATGTATGTATGTATGTATGTATGTATGTATGTATGTATGTATGTATGTATGTATGTATGTATGTATGTATGTATGTATGTATGTATGTATGTATGTATGTATGTATGTATGTATGTATGTAAGGTTTCTGCTCAGTGGTCTCGCCAAGCCCTTAGTTAAGTCTTTAGTTAAGTCATTAGTTAAGAGTTGTTTTTCTCGTTATATACAGAAATGTCGATTGCTTAATTTTTTTTCTCTCCCTCATCATTTTTTTATTCCTACAATTGAATGCTCTGTCATGCAATTGAATGCTCTGTCATGTTTTTCTTTTATATTTTACATGAATTATGGGTGGCCCTATTAGCGGGATTTTCTATCCCTTCTGGGTCTCCCCTTCTTCACCAAATTATGTTAATGTAGGCCCTATTATTCAATGCCATAATTGTATCATGTTTGTTTGTTGTTTTGGTTGAGGAAAAAATAAATAAAATAAAAATAAAAAAAATGTATGTATGTATGTATGTATGTATGTATGTATGTATGTATGTATGTATGTATGTATGTATGTATGTATGTATGTATGTATGTATGTATGTATGTATGTATGTATGTATGTATGTATGTATGTATGTATGTATGTATGTATGTATGTATGTATGTATGTATGTATGTATGTATGTATGTATGTATGTATGTATGTATGTATGTATGTATGTATGTATGTATGTATGTATGTATGTATGTATGTATGTATGTATGTATGTATGTATGTATGTATGTATGTATGTATGTATGTATGTATGTATGTATGTATGTATGTATGTATGTATGTATGTATGTATGTATGTATGTATGTATGTATGTATGTATGTATGTATGTATGTATGTATGTATGTATGTATGTATGTATGTATGTATGTATGTATGTATGTATGTATGTATGTATGTATGTATGTATGTATGTATGTATGTATGTATGTATGTATGTATGTATGTATGTATGTATGTATGTATGTATGTATGTATGTATGTATGTATGTATGTATGTATGTATGTATGTATGTATGTATGTATGTATGTATGTATGTATGTATGTATGTATGTATGTATGTATGTATGTATGTATGTATGTATGTATGTATGTATGTATGTATGTATGTATGTATGTATGTATGTATGTATGTATGTATGTATGTATGTATGTATGTATGTATGTATGTATGTATGTATGTATGTATGTATGTATGTATGTATGTATGTATGTATGTATGTATGTATGTATGTATGTATGTATGTATGTATGTATGTATGTATGTATGTATGTATGTATGTATGTATGTATGTATGTATGTATGTATGTATGTATGTATGTATGTATGTATGTATGTATGTATGTATGTATGTATGTATGTATGTATGTATGTATGTATGTATGTATGTATGTATGTATGTATGTATGTATGTATGTATGTATGTATGTATGTATGTATGTATGTATGTATGTATGTATGTATGTATGTATGTATGTATGTATGTATGTATGTATGTATGTATGTATGTATGTATGTATGTATGTATGTATGTATGTATGTATGTATGTATGTATGTATGTATGTATGTATGTATGTATGTATGTATGTATGTATGTATGTATGTATGTATGTATGTATGTATGTATGTATGTATGTATGTATGTATGTATGTATGTATGTATGTATGTATGTATGTATGTATGTATGTATGTATGTATGTATGTATGTCTGCTTACGAATTGCTTTTACAAAAACTGTGGAACCGCGTTTTAATATGATCCAAAGAAAAATCCAAGAACAAAGATCCCATTAACTGTTAGGACTACAAGGTCTTAGTAGGCTTAATTAGGTGACTAAATTGACGTCAAGTTGTAGAAACGACTAAGCTTATAGATTGGGATCAGAAGAATAATTTAGAATTTTAGAATCATAAAAATTGGAAAGAAATTCAATATATTAAAAATGTCAGCAGTTGAGCATTTTAGAAGGATAAATAAGTTTGAGAGCAAATTTGAAATAAATAACATGTTTAATTTTGACACTTTTATATTTTTACGACATTTACATATGACGATTGAATGGTGTGTCGCCAAATTTTATAACAAGTTTAAGTGTGTCGCGGAATGGTGTGTCGCCAAATTTTATAGCAAGTTTAAGTGTGTCGCGGGACGAAAAAGGTTGAGAACCCCTGATATATATAATTATATATATAATTATATATATATATATATATATACATATATATATAATGCCAGAACCGTGATTCTCATAAGTCATAATTAATTATAAAGAATTAAGGTCCCTGCAATCATTCAGTGGCAACTCCAGCTGCACGAGTTCAGCAGGTCGCATCAGAGTCATGGAAGTCATCATGAGTCATGGGAGTTAGTCAGAAGGTCGCATCAGTGTCATCATGAGTCATCATGAGTCATGGGAGTTAGTCAGAAGGTCGCATCAGAGTCATGGGAGTCATCATGAGTCATGGGAGTTAGTCAGAAGGTCGCATCAGAGTCATGGGAGTCATCATGAGTCATGGGAGTCATGGAAGTTATTGAGCAGGTCGCATCAGAGTCATGGGAGTCATGATGAGTCATGGGAGTCATCATGAGTCATGGGAGTCATCATGAGTCATTGGAGTCATGGGAGTTATTCAGCAGGTCGCATCAGAGTCATGGGAGTCATCATGAGTCATGGGAGTCATCATGAGTCATGAGAGTCATCAGGAGTCATGAGAATCATGGGAGTTATTCAGCAGGTCGCATCAGAGTTATGGAAGTCGTGTGAGTTATTTAGTAGGTCGATGAAATTGGATGTAAAAAAGTTAATTGTAACTTCCAAAGAATTGTTGGTTGCTGGTTATACGACAGGTCAAGAGTAGGATATAATTATAGGTATAGGTCTAGGTAAAAGCAACTATCCGCAACCTATGGTGGAGCCGCCTCTGCAATTTATTATTCACTAATTAAATAAGGAAAACGACTGCAGGGTAGGCTGCTGTGGGCTACAAGTAGCAAAATGCAATGTCTCAAAAGTAGGTAAGTAAGTAGGAATACCTGTCGTTTTTTCTGAAGCCTGCGGTATGTTCTGTAGTATGTCTGAATGACAACAGCTGCATCATCCTGCGTGTATTCCTACAAGATAACACCAGTCACAGATAAACTAACACAACGCAGAATGATCACAATTTACAGTAGGCATATAGCGGATGATCACAAGAATAAGGAAGGTCATAAAGCAGGTCAAGAGTACAAGTCATAGTAGCCTACAAGCATGAGTCGAATTTGACTGTCATCGGCAGCCATGCAAGGCGCACATGCGGCCCATCATGTCCTAATACTCAATTTATCAACGCCATCTGCCGATTGTAAGGTTGAGTTTTTTTATATAGCCTATGTATGTAATCTTTTATACAATGTAATGCATGCGCTCTTGTCAGATGCAAATAAACGCTTCTTACTTACTTACTTACTCACCTACTTACTTACCTACTCCATTTCTTACTCACTCATTTACTAACTTACTCACTTACTTACTTGATTGAACCTTTCGGAGGGTAGTGGAAAGCGATCCCGCGCCTATGCCAGAGTCTTAACTACCACCCTAACTTCCCCCACCCATCCCCGTGGGTTGTCTGTAGGACTAGAGGCATTTGAGGAAGGCACGCTATAGATTCGTTGCTGGGAGCCAAGCCATACCAAGAAATCCACGGATGAGAACGACCTTGACATTCAATGGTTCTACAGTCTTAATACAGATTGTATCGCATCCATGTACATGTATACATATTGACATAGAGAGAATTATTATAGACTAAGCCTATTGTGACGTCACATCGATTATGATACAAATTATCGTAATAATTATAAAGTTCATTTTGACAGTATGGACTACGCACATTGTTAGTCAGTTAATGATAGGAACTAATGCTGCATAGAGCTCGTTTTGAGAATAATTATGAACTATGAGCATTGTTACGTCACCTCGATTATGATGCAAACCTATTAATTGTCATATAAGTTTATTTTTAGAATATGGACTAGGTCCATTGTTACGTCACCTCGATTATGACGCAAACCTATTAATTGTCATATAAGTTTATTTTTAGAATATGGACTAGGCCCATTGTTACGTCACTTCGATTATGATGCAAACCTATTAATTGTCATATAAGTTTATTTTTAGAATATGGACTAGGCCCATTGTTACGTCACTTCGATTATGATGCAAACCTATTAATTGCCATATAAGTTTATTTTTAGAATATGGACTAGGCCCATTGTTACGTCACTTCGATTATGATGCAAACCTATTAATTGCCATATAAGTTTATTTTTAGAATATGGACTAGGCCCATTGTTACGTGACTTCGATTATGATGCAAACCTATTAATAATTGTCACATAAGTTTATTTTGAGAATATGGACTATGTCCATTGTTATGTGACTTATGTCACATTGATTATGACGCAAACCTATTATCACATAGGCTAAAGTTTATTTTGAGAATAGAGACTAGGTGCATTGTTAAGTCACTTTGGAAAAAATTAATGATAAACATCTATTGCTTCGTAAGTTTATTTTGAGAATATCGATTAGGTCCGTTGTGATTGTGATAGAAATCTTTCATTACAATTATTATATAAGGCAATTTTGAGAACAAAAATATAATCAGGGCCTATTGTTACGTCACTTTGCATATGATTCAAATCTATTCTTATAGGTTCGTTTTGAGGATATACAGACTAAGGAGAGTCGCAGTTGCAGAATGTATCTTGGTTTCTGTTGAGGTCGATAGAAATGGAGAGACAGATGAACAGATGACTGACGGTGTGTGCATGATTAAATGAAGGAAGGCTTTCAATTTGAGTAATTTAAGCACAATAATTCAGAGTATGTGCGCGCGTGTGTGTGTGCGTACGTGCGTGTGCCATTGAGAAAGAACAGCGCTCTGTTCAGGGAACTAAGAGCTGCCAGCTTGCTCACATAAAGCCCAGAATAATGTAACCACTACGGTGTCCGGACAATTCGTCGCCGGACAATTGGGAGCGGACAATTGGGAGCGGACAATTCGGACCGGACAATTGGGAGCGGACAATTGGGAGCAGACAATTCGGAGCGGACAATTCGGACCGGAAATTGTGAGCCACTAACAGGCGCTTACGGCGATCAAACTTTCATTCAATCGTTTAAGCCTATTTTTTCTTGTGAATGGCAAGCAATCATGTGAAGTAAATGTTAGGGTTAGGGTTAGGGTTACTGGTTAGGGTTAGGTTTAATGTTAACCCGAATTGTCCGCTCCCAATTGTCCGCTCCCAATTGTCCGGTCCGAATTGTCCGCTCCCAATCGTCCGCTCCCAATTGTCCGCTCCCAATTGTCCGGCGACGAATTGTCCGGGAACC
The DNA here is from genome assembly GCA_949752735.1 of Lumbricus terrestris. Taxonomy (NCBI): domain Eukaryota; kingdom Metazoa; phylum Annelida; class Clitellata; order Crassiclitellata; family Lumbricidae; genus Lumbricus; species Lumbricus terrestris. The sequence continues at coordinate 58,350,061 of OX457038.1, forward strand.
AGAACTACCTGTATACGTTGATAATAATTATTATATAATAAGAACCATACAGAACCCACATAGGCCTTAGCCTATCTAGTGCCCATGGACATACGAAAATGTGAGGGTTATATCCACACATAAGGTAAGATTAAGGCAACCAGGTGCTTTTTTATTAGTCTGGGCTCTTTACCTGCCGTCTAAAATGTTTCACTATAGAACTAATTCTAAGTTATGTGGCATTATGCAGAGCTTGCTTAAAATACTAGGCTGACTAACCCGCGAATGGATGACTTTAACTCCGCCTTCTTGGTGACTCGTTCCTTCCATCTCACGGGATTTCGTATCCTTCGATTGTGTGGCGCCACTCTGCAAATGTAGAGGTCTATTTTTTTACATCGGCCTATACTGATCTTTCTTGATATGCATTGGCCTACTGATCTTTATTGATACTCAATTCATTTGGCTTGGCACCCGACAGCAGTTGACAAAGCTAGATGTATGACAACCATTGCTGATGCCGTTCCTGATTTTGTCTCTTCAACCAGAGTCATTGACCTTGGTGTTACTCTGGACCAAGAGCTCACTTTTTACTCAGCCAAGCCTGTTATTATCAACTGCATCAACTACGCACTGTTGCTCGCTCGCTTACTCCTACTGCTGCTGCAACCCTTGTCCATTCTTTTGTTACCTCCAGACTTGACTACTGATACTCTATCTATGCTGGCCTACCAATTGCCCGTCTGAGTTGCCTTGATCGCGTCCTGCGCTCCGCAGCCCGCCTTATTGGCCGCTTACCTAAATTCAGACACATCTCCATATATATGTGTGACGCTCTTCCCACTCAAGCAGCGAATTGAATATAGGAGCTAGCCTATACTCTAGACTGGCGCTGCATGCTAGGCCTTGCTTCTGCCTACCTTTGTCAGCTCTGTAGCCCTACTCATAGTTCTCGCCATCTCCGCTCCCTTGGTTCGATTGAACAAATTCTGCTCTCAGTCCATTTTGCTCGAACTTCCACTATGCAGAACCGTGCTTTCTTGGTGGTATAGGACCCTCAACCTGGAATGGTCTTCCTCCGATGCTCCGCTCTCTTTGTAAAAATCCTTCTCAGGCTTTCCTCTCTCATCTTAAGACAGTTTTATATGGCCGCGCTCAGGTTGGGAGCGCCTCTGAGTAGCCCCTTTAAAGAGGCGCTATATAAATGCATCTAATGAATGAATGACAAGCAATAATGCCAATGATAACCACAACGATGGCGATGACAAAGAAGATAACAACATACTATGACTCCAACAATAAAACTGTCAATAATAATAATTCCTATGATTCTACCATTCACAAAAAGAAACCCATTAAAACAAACGACAACGCTGAGAATATCAATGACAACAGGGGATAATTTATCATAACAATAGCAACAACATTCCATTCAGTTCTAACCCTGTATCCGTTGTATTGCTTTGGGTTGTGTTCCTGGTTTTCATCCAATTCAGAAAGAGTGAACCTTTCAGGTATCTCTTCCGATCCTTGAGTTTCGTCGTAAGGAGACTTGGCCCGAAAGTTGCTGGACGATTTCTTCGAAGATTCATCTTCGTCACCTGGCAAGCAGAATAATAGTAACAACATCTTTGGTGTGGCGATGCTTATCAGGCTGGGCGCCCTCTTATCTGTGTGAGCTTGGCCCCCTCTTTCCTCCTTGCATAGGCCGCCGCGCACTGCGCTCGATCTGCTGTCCATGGTGACTTAATTTATGGTTCCTTTCACTCGCTCTACAACAATGCAGAGGCGTTCATTCTCTGTGGTTGGTCCAACAACCTGTAATGGACTTCCCTTGACTATGAGATACAAGCTGTTCTCAATGTCACAAACTGTTGAAGACTTTTTTTTCGCTTGATCTCGGTCGGGAGCGCCTCTGAGCAGGTAGCCTATCTTGAAGGGGCGCTATATAAATTACGATTGAATGATTGATTGATCTTAATAATGTTAATAAAATAATGATAATAATAAAATTAATAATCTTCGTAGAATGTCAAACTGACACAACGCAACATGATTAGACCTACAAAAATCAGTAATGAACGGATGGTCACAAGTTATTATTATTAAGGAAGTCAAATTTTACTTTGGCAGCCAGATCAGATGGATCAAGTGATCCGAGACATAATAATATGTCAAACGTACAATTGAATATATAATTATATTAGCTGGAACTTCATGGAAAAATTATTGTAAGTAAGAACACTCCTGGTAGACCGATACTAGGTAAAATATTTGGCGGGTGCACATGTGAAAGGCTGGGTTACAGAGAAAGAAAAAGTGAACCGAGGGAAGGATAATGCAGAGAACGCGTGAGTCAGTTTATCGAAGAATGGCATTGCAGGGACATTGAACCTCGGTAAGGACCTGCAGAGAGAGAGAGAGAGAGAGGGAGAGAGAGAGACAGACAGACAGAGACAGACAGACAGACAGAGAGAGAAAGAGAGGGAGAGAGAGAGAGACAGACAGACAGACAGAGACAGAGAGACAGAAAGGGAGAGTACTATATATAGCGAGTCTATTATAGTGTAGGCTATAAAGCTGATCTCCGTCAGACTGTCAGAGAGCCTAGTTACCGTACCTATAATAGTAAAATACCGCAATTAACCTCGTAGGCTTTCTAATTGTAATGACATTAATGTTCGTTGTTATTTTAACTGGACCGTCACGCACGTCAGACAGATTAACTAATGATTTGACAACTTTCCATTAATATTTGAATTTGGATGGTAAAAGTCCAGTCTTAGGCCTATTATCTGCCTTTTTGATTGCAACAGCTCAAATCATATCACGGATAGACCTATGTATGTTTAGATGCCGACGATTGCACTAAATTGCAGCCTAAATAAAGTTAGCCTACAGCTTACAATAATTTTGCCCATGTCGTTCTCAAGATTGGCCACTTACCTTCTAATAATTAGTAACGGCGCCCTACAATTGCTTAAAAATTATGCGCTCGTGAAAACGTTGGTGCCCTGCGTTTGGCTTTTGAGTGGGGCTTTAGAAATGATGATTTTTGTTGAGATTATAATTAATTCTACCTTTCTGTCGGTTTGTGGTCTTCTTCGCCTTCTTTTTCTTCTTGTATTTCCGAAATACACGAGTACCATCACTGTAGATAACCTGAGCATCGCTGAAATTATGCAAACTGGTTATTAGTTAGGTCATTGATGGCTAATATCGATACGAAGTCTCTCTAGGTCCTACGTCCATGGGCGCCGACTCTGCGAGGCCCGTGAGTGCTCAGCACCGCCAGAAATTGGCCATGCGAGGCCCGCCTATGCATGGGCACCACCAGAAATCAGCCAACAAGATGTGCTTTTTATTATATTATTTCTCTGTTGGCATTGCTTATCTATAAAAATCATTGCGTCTTTTACATAATATTGTTTTCTTCTACTCAGTTAGTCTACCTTACTATTACTCCAGTTTTACCCCGCCCGGTAGTCTGAACTCCATACGAATACGACGAAAACCTCGAAATCTTACTCATTCGATGATTCGATCCGCTTCAGTAATTTTTTAATTACGGACGAAGGCGACGATTTGAATGACTGTTTCTTTTTATTATTTTTTATTATTTTATTTTTATGCTAGGCTATATAATGAAAATTAATGATCCTCACTGCGCGAGAATCACCTCCCAGCATTACAAAAGCTGGATACGGTACTGTTTTGTCTGCGTTAACAAATCAGCCATGACTAAATTGTTTGTGAAAACTATTTGAAAAACTGTCTTCCACAATGTTAATATTGGCTCACTATAATATAAATAGTGGTTAATGTAGACAGAATTTTTTATTTCTTGTGCAAAATTTGAGTCTGTTGAGTGTTGACCTAATTAGGGGAGAGAGCTCCAAGATGCACAATTGCACATTCTAACGAAGATTGTGCTTTTCTTCTGTGTGGATTCCAAGAGAAGTACATGTTGACCGAAAGAGTGATCAATTTTTTTAAAGCCATTGGGAAGAACATTTATTGAAGTCTTAGATCATATCTTTAAACAATGAAATAATGGAAATTTTTTATGAGATAACAACTTAAAATGTCACTACATGTACTTCATGTTGCGTGGAATTTTTTTTAAACAGCGGCAAGGATGATTTTCAAGTCTTAAACCACGACAATTTCGTATAAATGACAACCTAATATGCTACCATCGCAGTGTGGCTAGAAAAAAAATTCGAAAATGGTTAGGAGCACATCCCCTCCCCAAGCCCCTTCGGCCCTTCCATGCTCGGCGATCGTCCTTTGACCGCGAGTTCGTCCCATAAAACCATCAACAAGTCTTCGCCCAGGAACAGAGATAATAATTCCAATAACTCTCCTATCAAAAAAGGCTCAAAATTTTTCCCCGCGCTCGCGCGCGTATTTCTTTCACGTTCCTTTGGGCACTCACACTCTTCGGTTCAACTCGGCGCCTATGTACGTATACCGTTATCTCCTGCGTCCCATATAGGGGTCTTTGTTGTATTTGAGTCAAATGAGTTGCCTAGCGTCATAGAAATGCATTCCTTTTATTATGAGGCGAGACTACACTATACTATTGTCCTCTGAAGACTCCTCATGATGTAAGCTTATACAGGTTAATGCACAGGTTTCTGTCCCGTTTTTTGTTTGTTTCTGCTGCGTTATGTTTTTGAATCGTCAAAAAATAACAAGTAGGTGGTCTCACTGAAAGTGATATGATTTGTGTTCTTCTTGAAATATTTTGATGACATCTTGCCATAATTAAATATGAAGTGTCTTTAAACCTGTTGATTTGACCATTCTTACTTCTGGCCAAGATATTGCAAAACCTCAGGGGGTCTTTCTTTGGCCCCCTGTACTTCAACAACATCAGTTGCTGCATGCATACGTCGCAGTATAAACTAGCATCACTTCTATATATCGGCTGAGATGCTGAGAGCCTAAGAAGGTCGTGACCTCGGTTCACTCACCTGGAGCGTTTCTTTCTCGTTCTCGGCTTCGAAGGAGGAACTGGTTCCATCTGTCCAAAGTCATCGCTTCCTCTTCCTCCTCCTCCTCCTCCTCCGCCTCCTCTGCTACTCCCATCCCGATGGTCTTCGACTGTTCCGTCATGCTCCTCTGTGAGCCTAAACGAATAAGAACCAGATGCAAACACAGGCGCTAAAACAATCAATCAATCATAATTTATATAGCGCCCCTTCAAGGTATCTGCTCAGATAGGCTTAAGAAATAATAGCCTGAGCGAGAGAAACTGCACGCGGGAAACCTTTTAAAGTGCTACTCGAAAATTAAGAGCAGTGCGCCAGCTTTATTTACGAGCAGTGACGGCGACAGTTAAACAATTTCCGCAGGTCGCGTCAGAGTCATATAGAAATTAGGTTTATTCAGAAGTTTGAAGAAATTGAATGCAAAGAAGATATAAAAATTCCAAAGGACTTTTATTGGCAGGTCATAATTGGCAGGTCAATAGTAAAACAGGCAGATTGTCAAATGACCAGCCGGTATACCTTTGGTGGCGTCGCCACTGTTTACGAATGCTGCGTCAAGACCAAGGCGTTGTCCAGAGTGACCATGTGAAGTTAAAATGTGTGTATAGTTCAACGTTCATATAGCGCTTGCTTCTTAAACCTACCTAAGCAGTTGATGATGTGGTCTGGTGGATACGTTGAACGTCGATCGTCTGGCTCCGTATCCAACGGTCTTGAATCCTGAATACCTGGACGATGCCACGTAGTAGTTACCTGTTCGAAGCTGATCAACATCTGATACCATACCGCCGTCCAGTGAGTATAGGCTTAATATACAAAAATGACAAATAACTCAATAATAACAATCAAACAATCAACAATCACCAAACAATCAGTCAACCAACCATTAAGTCAGTGAGTCAGTCATGCGACCAGAGTATTGTATTGTATTGTATTGTATTGTATTGTATTTAAACATTTATAAAGCGCCTCTAGTAGGGTGAACAGTTCAGAGGCGCTCCCAGTGCGCAAGGCCCCGCGAGAAGAAGCAGGTTTTGAGAAGAGAAAGTTAGTGGTGGCGCATCGGATAACACGCTAGCATATACAGATCAGCGTAGCAGAGTTCGATTCCAGAAGCCCCCGCAGAATAGACCACGTGCTTTAATTGCAGGCCGTTGTACTGCAGGCTGTCTGTTTTGTTAGTAACTAAGAGTTATGTTAATTAAGATTGTTTGATGTAATCATACTGCGCTGTGTCTGTTTGAAAAGTAAACGATGATTATAAGATTATAAGATTAGCCTACAAGTAGGCTATAAATGATGTACGGTAACTAAGCTATATAGGCGGCTATGCCCTGTTACGCACCCACAAACCATACCGAGCAACTTGTTATTTCAGATAGCCAGTAAAGTAGCTAAGTAGGTAGCTAAGTTACAAATAGTCAGTTACGAAGGTTGCAGATTTTGAAGATTAATGGAATCATTGAGCAATCATGGAGATGCGATAACGAATCAATCAGTCATAGACTATATGGATATGCATTTCGACATCAATCAATTAATCATTGAAGCAGATCGATCGATCATTCAATCAATCGATCGATCAACATAATTATTAATTAATTGATTCATAATGAGACAAGATATAATACTGATTGATCGATCTCTCACCATCGAACTGCCCCAAAGCGTGGGTTGATGTGTTGGTTGATTTCTGTGTAGATCAGACCCCAATTCTGCAGCATCCGTGGCTTTAGAACGACACGCCTTGCTGGCTCAAACTCCTCACCATTGCAATAGACCCTGCGTCGTTCACATGGAAGAATTACAATTGAATACAATACAATGGAATACAATTCAATACAATACATGTAATGGACCGTGAAGCAACAACTTTATCTTATAGGGTCTCTGAATAAGCGCTAGCTGCATGGTGAGTAAATTGGTACACGGCGCTTTAGAAGTTTAGTCACCAATAGCAGTACAGGGGTGGCAAGTATAACTGACAAGGTACGAGAGACCATACTGAGATGGTATGGTCATGTAATGAGAATAAGAGGATGATGGCTGTGTCAAAAGAATCATGCAATCGGAGGTACACGGTCGAAGCAGCCGGGGACGACAGTGGAAAAGTGGGGAGGACAGTGGAAATTGGGGACGACAGTGGAAAAGTGGGAAGGACAGTGGAAAAGTGGGGAGAACAGTGGAAAAGTGGAGAGAACAGTAGAAAAGTGGGGAGGACAGTGGAAAAGTGGAAAGAACAGTGGAAAAGTGGGGAGGGCAGTGGAAAGTGGAAAAGTGGGAAGGACAGTGGAAAAGTGGGGAGGATAAAACTGCTCAAACTGAAGAAGGAAGACGCTGGAGACAGAGACAAGTGGAAGAGTCGGATCCGAGTGGCTGGCCCCTCGCCAACGAAGGATTAATCCGGACATGAAGGAAAAGAAGAAGACGAAGTTACCTATAAATACAGTTACGATTATTGATCAAGAACCAATTTACAACTGCTGGTCAGTCCGACTTCGAGTTAGATGTTTTGAGTTGACGATTTTGCTTACGATTCCTATTTATCTTAATCTGCATAACCAACGCCCTATTATACGCTGTACTAAATAGTTTTGTCTTCCTATGCATAGAACTGTCAATAAAAAATGGTTGTTTTCATACCAGATTGAGACGACATCGTATGGCGTAGACTTGGTCGTTCCACGGGTGACATCAGCGTAAATGCGATTCTCATCTCGGTCGCCTGGCTTCAAGTTCTGCAATGATCAGTTCCATAGAGCAAAACACTACCGGTATAATTTCAACTCCTTGGATCTGTTAGATAGTCGTGCTTCAGACTTTAAGGAGTCAAAAATGGAATATATAGTGATTGGTTTTGTATATGCATAGGTCTACATGCTTACACACATGCATATATATATATATATATATATATATATATATATATGCTGACGGATTTGTATTTTCAGACCTTCGTGAGCTTCACCATGGCAGTCATGGTGAAGCTCACGAAAGTCTGGAAAAACAAATCCGTCAGCACCCAAACCAAGCTCCGATTGATGAAATCCCTGGTGTGGTCAGTCGCAACTTATGGTTGCGAATCATGGACGCTCAAGAAAGCTGAGGAAAAGCAAATTCAAATTTTTGAAAACAAATGTATTCGAAAGCTTTTGCGCATATCCTGGACGCTCAGGCTTACAACAGAGGAAGTTTATCGGCTTGCTAGAACTTCCACCGTACGAGCTCTTGGGTTCCATCAAGGCTCGCAAACTCTCTTATTTCGGACATATCATTAGACTCCCTCAGGATTCCTTGGAAAATGCCATCATGCTGGGTCACGTAGAGGGTTATCGACACCGTGGAAGACCGTGTATTAACTGGATAGACAACATTCTTTCCTGGTCCCACCTTTCTGGATCCTATCTTCTCGCTGCCGCACGCAATAGGCGTCAGTGGAGAGCCCTATAGTCCATGCATGTGACCAACCGTCGCGCGGCGACGTCGGTGTTTGACATGACATGACATATATATATATATATATATATATATATATATATAATATAGGCCTACAAGCAATCTCAGAACTGCATGCATACATGTACAATGTACATGCCGGTACATACATATTTGTGCATACATGCATAGGCTACGCGTATAGATTGCACATGCATGCATACTTACGTGCATATTGCATATAGTAATACATAAGGCCTGCATAGGCCTACATGTGACACGGTGGTGCATGTAGGGGCATGTTCGGTGATCTACATAGGCCTACGCCGAATCCTGCATGTCGGCCATTCTATAGATGGAACTTCCATCCTACTTAGGAACTGCGGTTTCAATTCCTCATCCTCTGCTCTTTCGGAATTTCACTTGAAGACTATATAGGCCTATATCATTTGTTGTATCACTATAGCTTGGGCTGCAAATACTTCTGCATCTCTGAACGGCGCTACATAAATGTTCAGTTACAATTTCAATTACAATGTCTAAGTTTTATATCGATGCAAGCGCACAAACAATCTGAAAAGTTTAGAATAAAACTATAAATATTGTTTGTGCATTATGTTCCCTGAATCATCCATGGTAGGCACACACATACCGCTGCATACATGCATGCTGAATCATGGCACACACATCCCGCTGAATGCATGCTCGTGACCAATGAGTTAGTTTGGATCTGACTAACGCCATTAATTAATTAATGCTACCGGATACGTTCGAAATAATTACATAGAAATTAAGTGTCGCTTTGGGTCAAATGGTCACCGCATTGCCGCTCTGTATTTTAGTCCATTTTTCTCTGCTTTTTTTGTATTCGTCATCCTCACTCTGTCACTGCATGTGTCTGCATAGTTATTCGTTTCTATCCACCTTACCACAT
>OX457038.1:58371905-58689405 GCA_949752735.1 Lumbricus terrestris
TAGTGGTAGTGGTAGTGGTAGTAGTAGTAGTAGTAGTAGTAGTAGTAGTAGTAGTAGTAGTAGTAGTAGTAGTAGTAGTAGTAGTAGTAGTAGTAGTAGAAGTAGTAGTATTGTTATTCAAAACATACCTTTCCTAGGACATTCATCTGTTGTCTAGGACAACCTATTATTAAAACATACGTCGTCATGGCAACCTATTGTCTTTGACGTCTCACTATGCATGACAAATGCCACTTCTAATGTTCATGTCTTGCTTAGAGCCAAAGACCTGTTGTGCTAAGAGCAACAATAGGTTGCCATGACAACATAGCTTGCTTTATCAAGGCAGCAGCTTAGATCATGTTCTCAGCCCTGATCATGTCAAACTGGAATGCTGAATTAACTTACTTACCACGATGAATGTCAATTTCTATTTCATACACTAATTAAAGCCATCTAGGGCTAAGTCGAATTTATTTATGACATGAGTTAGACCGATATACAAAGTGTGTATACTATATATATTGATACAAGTGAATGTATGTATTGCAGGGTGTTTGCTATGATTAAAGGACTAGAGGTGGGAATTAAATTTTTTGCAACTGGTTCAGAATATAATCAATAGTAACCCCCCCTAATTCTGCATTTCATGCCATCAGAATTCAAGTTTAGATGCAGCTTACCCATTCATTTGTCTCTGTCTAGAATCGGTTTCCTCTTCACTGAGCACTTCCAGTCATAAATCAAAACGTATGGTTTGCAGAATATTCAAGCAAAGACAACCACATCTTTACATGACAAGATCTTATGAGTTCGTTAAAAAATAATAGAAATCATTGCATGCAATGCTTAAATAATTTATTTAAACAGTGAGAAATATCCATATAGCATTCTAAAATATAATATACTGAATTACTGATTAATAGACAAAAGTCCATTTAAGATGGAATTAGTTAGCAACCAGAAGCAGTTAGGAAAGTAATTTCACAAAAGGAAACTGAGCAGGTAACACAAATAGTTTCAAAGTCCAGATGGGCAATTGTGAGAAAATTAGACTTAAAAAATTGACAGAAACAGGGAAGAATGGATGGGTATATGGATAAATAAATTGAAGGAAAGAAGAGATAGAAATTAAGGAAAGACAGAACAATGAGTGGATGGAATAAAGGAAGGAAAAAGGTTGGATTAAAGGAATGAGTACCAATGACAAAAGGGAACACAGGAAAGAAGGAAGAGGAGACAATAAAGCAAGAGAGAAGGAAGGAAGGAGGGAATAATGGCCAGTAAAATTTCAAAGTTGTTTGGAAGTTATCAAGCAAGGAAGAGAAGTAAGCAAGAGAAGCAAAAAGCAGAGAACATGTGAGGAGAGAACACAGTGCAAAACAGAACAGGAAGCATAAAGCAAAAAAGGAAGAGGCATGTTTCTTACCCGTCAAACATTCACGAAAGGTCAAAATTACAACTGCTAGTAGTGAGTTGATGAAATCATATACAATTCAATTAGATTATGTTTAATTACACGCAGTCCAAACTTATACAAACTCAGGGAGATAAAATCATTTCAGACAGAAAATCTGGTAACCTTCCATAAAATATACGTGTCTATAATGTATCTCTTTGATTGTGTGAATCAATTTACTTGCAACGCGCATCAATGGCAGCACAATAACTTCTGCAGGATAGAGAGCAATGGGAAACGAAACCTGACCGCAGAAGGGTAACAAAATATCATGAGGTAAAACACGCATTGCTTTCTGATACGCAGGACATTTGTGGTGTATTGAAAAGTCGCCTCCTACACCTTCAGCAGATATCAGTCAGGTATCACGACACTTGAATACCGGCAATGATAGTGTCTATGAAATTTATGCCAGGCACACAGAAAAAACATAACTAAGTATAATATTCTATGGAATTGTGCAATATAATCTGCATCACCAACTGTTTGAAAGTAAAACCCACAACCTACATAATAGCACATACCGTATACAACTATACATATGACAACAAAATGATAAGCTAACTGTGCGCATTAAACTTTGGTACAGGTAAATCATTTTAAAAGACATAAAAAATTGTCGATCTGAGTAGGTAAAAAACACAGCTCTGAATGTTAGTGAAGGCAACATCTTTTACATTTCACAATTCGGTTCATCCCAGTTAAGGTGACACCATCATAAGGATATTTTCATCAACCATAGAAAAGAGAATCTGTTTAAAAATACCTAATTCTGTCAATGTAGGCTTTTCAAAAACCAGATCTTATTGTATCAAGTGTTCTATTCCAACATAATACTAGTTATATGTCTTGGTTAAATAGGCCACTGTAAAAACAGTGTAAATAACACAATAAAAATGTTCAAACTGATGAAAAACACTGGATTTCAGAAGAAATTTCATACTCTCTCACAGCTTTGAGAATGCCACTCTTTGCTAACTTTGAACAGAATTTTGATAATAAATATTAGTTATTGTGTTACTGTTACAGCAAGCAATAAAACGCTTTAAGTGCTACAAGTTCAAAGACTAAGTCATGGTGCACAGCAGTCAATGTTTCTGAAATTCTTCTGAGCATGAGTTCTGAAAGAGTTTAGCGTCTGCAACATACTTTAAACTTTTTGACCAGCAGGTGACAAAGCTCATTTGCACAAGTAAATGAGGAATTTACCTTCACATTTCAAATCTGAATAAGTAAAATATATTACAAAAATTACAACATGAGAATAAATAACTATTGTATCAAGTGCTTCAAAAGAAAAAGTCCCAAATAATAATAGTCCCAGAGAAACACCGTCAATAGTGCTTTGCAGAAAACCTCACTCTTTCATTACTAATGATAGCAATTTTTACCTGACCACAAGAAGTATCTACCGAAAATGATATACAACAGGTACAACCACACACTTAATTCATACACAATATTCACATGATGTGCAACTGCTGGAGAATACTTAACACGTTAAAATCCTGGCACTAATCTCAGGCATTGACCGTCTTTTTGGCGCCACATTCACTGCAGAACTTGGCCTGAACTGCTGGAAATTTGGCTCCGCAGTCGTAGCAGAATCTCCCTGTGAATGAATTGACAGCACCCGGAGATGGGCGAGATGCTGCCGGGTTACCCCGACCTTTGGGGGTTGTCACCGTTGAGCCGCCATATCCGGCTCTTGTCGACACCCCATAACCTGATGAGCTTCCAGTTGAGTAGCCACGACCACTCGGGGTAAAACCAGTTCCCGTATACTGAGGACTATAACAGACAAACATGTTTGCAGAAGAACAAGACAAATTGACATCGTTATAAGAAAGCATAGATACATTGATGCACCTTCTAGTTGGCAGAGGGAAGAGCAAAACACATGAATAAAATGAATGTGCTATGGGAGACAGCTTGAAACAGTGGAATGATGTCTAAGATCAGAAGATCTTCTTATCTCCTTGTGGTTGTCTGCCACGCAAAGAGCGTCTTTGAATAGTTAGTAATGTAACAGGCGCCTTATAATTTCTCATTTACAATACGATACGAGAGGCAAATTGTTTGGAGAAATGCATGTATGTTCTGAGGTGAGCCAAAGCCACAAAGGGGAAAAGAAGAGTAAACTCTATGGAGAAACTGTAGCTCGTGTGGAAAACAGACTGAACAGAAAGAGGTTCCTAAATCACACATACAGAAAATTTAAAAAAAATTATAATTAATAATTAACACCGAAACTGCCATTTTTAACGACTTAATTTATATTAAGAAATACTGTAAATGGATAATTAACCGATTATCGTAGAGATAGGTATACAATACTGTCCCACATCTACTTATTATTTCATTGGAAAATTCTCTTAAATGTTGCATGACTAATGTTGACAGAAGCATATTATATATATATATATAAATGTATATATATAATATGCATATATATTTTTTAATATATTATAATACATACATATAAATACATATCTAAACTACACAAACCATTGTACCACAAGATTCATTGCTGAGATTTTCTACTCATCAAATTTCATGTAAGAAAGTATTGTTAATTTAAATGCATAGCATTTAATGTGCAATAATGCTGCACACAGAATTGATCACATGTTTACATTTGTCAATTTGCTGCTGCCTGAATTTTCTTCCACTGTGATGAATAAACATTTGTGACCGCCTATACCAAAACTAGGCTTTTGTCGGTAACGCTAATTTACGAGCAACAAGCCAAAAACTTCAAATTTTGACCCCTACATGCAAATTTTGTTTCAATCAAAATCACGTGTTAAAATATCTCTACAACGTCATAAGTATAAAATATACCCGTTAAATTAATTGTTTTTCATAGAAAATCGTGAGTTTTAACGAGCATCGTGTAAAACAATATTTGAGTAAATACGATTTTGACCAGTTTTCAATAGGTAGCATTTAGAGTTGCCTGGTGGGAATCCATAAATGTTATATATGTTTAGAAAGGCCAAGATCTGCTCTACGTAACGAAACAATCTTCGGGATTGAAAAAAAAATAAATTAACCTAGAACGGATGAATAATTAGGGACCATAAAACAGCCTTCGCGTTGCCAAGCGCATGACGCGACGGCTTGCAAACGCGTTTTCTCCAAATGTTGCTTTTGTCACCTCTAAACTTTAAAAGCGCACAACTCCAGTTAGGAACATCATAAATAAATAAATAATATGTCATTTGAAAGGTCTCATATTGGGGAATCTTGTGGGAGAATAAAATAAATTTTCATTTCTACCGACAAAAGCCTACTATTGCCGTGGTGGGTCACATTTATGTAACCTAGACACAATTGAAAAGCGAAAGGAAATTGCAAACTACTTTCAAATAAATAATTTAAAAAAACTCATCAGAAACTTGACTAGTAACAAACACAGCACTGTGAACACCATACGCAAGCTGCTAAAAGTAAGACAATCACAAAAATTGAATAGCACAACAACTTAATTAGTTATTTATGATTAATGAAAAAGTCAACGGAACCATGGTTAGAAATGAAAACAAAATGACAAGCAGCTTCAACCCACCTTTGGCGATCTCTTCAAAATAAAATAGTAAATATAAGATTTATTGAATGGCAATGTAAGTTATCTGTCATAATCCAGTATTCGCTCATTCATTCACTCAGTAGATTTCTGCTACAACTTCTTAAGATATCTAACCAGTCACAGCAAAAGAGAACACTAGAAAAGTGATCATCTAATATCCCTGGTCATGATATGCAGTTCTAGAGGAATTTCATTTGAAATGGCTGATCTGTAGACAGGAAACAATTTTGAGGGTTTAGTTTTAAGACGTATGCACTCAGAATGTAGCACACACTTTCTGTCGCAACTCAGACAGCCATTCCATAAAAAGTTGACCTTGTAAATATACCCTAAGAGACACCTCTTCAATCTGTTCCATACTTCAGCACCTTTGAGAAATGCAAAAGTGGCTCTTAAACAAATACTCTCCTAGATAAAAAAAACCATAAATACAACTCTGCATTTGATAATTAATTAATCAGAACATCGATAGCATTGAGTAACTGTATGAAAACGACTTGCTGAAGGTCCATAAACAGTGCTCACTGTGGTCACCTCGATAATGGCTCGAACTTGCACTCACTGTCCTGCAAAGTGTGTGCCCTAACCTTTTGCCTATTAAACTAGCCCTGTCTTACCTGCCATAGGCAGAGCCGTGAATGTTGTCAGTGCTTGGGAATTTTCTTGATGACATTCCAGCCCGTTGTTTGGCGCTAAGTTGTCTTGCCTCTGAATACGTCTGAGCAGTTCGTCCAGTACGCAAGGCCTGGCCTGAAGGCGGCCGATCAGCCCGTGGAGGGTAGTCATTCTGAAGAATTCACCACAACTATCATCATCGTCGTCATCATCATCATCATCATCGTTGTCGTCATCATCATCATCATCATCATCATCATCAGCATCATCGTCGTCGTCATCATCATCATCATCAGCATCATCGTCGTCATCATCACCATCGTCGCCGTCGACGACAAAGCCACCATCACCGCCGTCAATGTCACCAACATCTCGACAACCACAATCACCCCAACTACCACCAACATACCAACACCAACACAATCACCATCACTAACATCATTTTAAATGAGAAGAGTATGCCTCCATGATCAAAAAATGCCCAGGAGAAATCAAAGCATAGATATGGATTGACAAAATTCATCGAATTCTGCCCGATAGAAAGTGCAGTGGAAGGCAAGAATGCTGAAGCAGAGTACTGCAAATGACAGACACTGGAAAAGTTTCGACATACAGTGATGAATAGACTTAATTAAGTGATAATTAATCTATGAATATGGCACTCACCATGTTTTTACTGGTTCTGCTTGCACTTTGGACAGGTGCACCTCCACGTCCTCCACGAACTAGAGCAAAAAAGCATGTTTTAAAATTAGTACTCTAATCAATACTATTCATTGTTATCGTCATGACAATCATCATCGTCGCCACCACCCACCATGTCTTGATCATCATCGTCATCATCCTAATCATCGTCACCACCGCCACCGCCGCCACCGCCACCACCAATGCCACCACCATTATCATCATCACCACCATCATCACCACCATCACTATCATCACCACCACCGTCATCCCCATCATCACCAGCAGGGGTTTCTATCCCTATACATGGCGGGCGCAGCTTGCGCCCAGTGAAAAATAGGGGGGGAATCAGTAGACAGCCAAAATTCACGACGGTTGGGGGGGGGAATGTCGGACATGGAGGGCAGCGTTCAATCTAGGCATCACTAAAGGAAGATAGTAAAGGAAGATCCCCCCAGAAAATACTTCCCCTCTATATAAATTTGGACAAAATGGTAGGCCTATTAGTTTTTAGCAAAATGTATACACTTTGAGTTTTTAGTTAGGCTACTATCTGCATTTTTGAATTACATGAACTGCTATAACAGCTATAATATACTATAAAAAAATCCTATTACATGATTATAATTATGTTTTTACTATTTTAATAAATCATACAATCATATTATAATTGAAAAAAAATGTTAATACAAATACTATTGCGCAACTAAATGGCTTCTCTCCAATGTTATCTTTCAAATTTCAGACAGTCAAATTTGGTCCTTGAACACTTAGTAAAGCAACATCATTATTACGTGGGCTTACAATGTAGGACATACATTGTATTTTATTGTATTGCATTGCGCTCTAAAAATTTATGTAGGCTAACGCCTCTCAAGTGCACACTGATCAGAGGCGCAAAACATATGGCTGCCCAATTTTTGGCAGCAATTCCTCCAGTGAAACAGTAGAGTAATTTTGCTAAGAGGACAGCTTAAAATGCTGAAATTGCAATGCGTAAAATCGCAAAAATTTCTTATGGGGGGGGCACATTCCCTCCCCATACCAGGTCCCTTCTCGGCGCTACACATGCTTCGGCGATCGTCTGCTGGATGCTCGTTTGTCCCTCTCCAAACAAACCTTCATCCCCACACTAGAGTAGGGCATGCGCTAGACTGCATTATATTGCATACATAGAGGAAAGCCGGTCCAGAAAAGGGGGGGGGGGGGAAGAAAATGGATTGCGCCCGGTTGCTTAGGGGGGATAGAAGCCCCTGATCACCAGTACCATCATCACAATTTTTCACAGCTGCCACCACCAATACCCGCCATCACAATCACACCAGCAACATCAGTCACCAGTGGATAACTTCTGGTGAACCTACGTGATGTCTTAGATGCAACCTTGCTGGATGGGTTGGAGTATCCCTGGTTCGATGTCGAATATCCGGAGCCATGATATCCGCCAGCGCTGTAGCCCCCTCCTCCTCCTCCGGCACTGTAGCCTCCATCGTCAGCGTAGTCTAACTGGGCAGACGACTGCTGATAAGTTGGTCCAGCTTTCTTCAACTTTGGTGGTTGGTACTGCACGAAAAATATCAGACGAGCTAAAGATTACGGTACTAACCAGTTCTGTGGTAGCATAGGAATTTGGGGAGGAAAGAGAAGAAAGAAAACCTGCAAAATTGACTACTAACAAACAAGCACAACACTGTGAACACCATAAACAAGCTGCTGAAAAACCACAAAAGTTGAATAGCACAACAGCTTAATTAGTTATTTATGATTAATGTATAAGTCAACGGAACCATGGTTAGAAATGAAAACAAAATGATAAACAGCTTCAACCCACCTTTGGCGATCCCTTCAAAATAAAATAGCAAATATAAGATTTATTGTATGGCAATGCAAGTTATCTGTCATAATCTCTGGGTAGTAGTAAAATTAATGAGATAGGAAATACATATTTATTACGATGTAGCATGAACCATTGGAGGTGGAAACTCCCCTTCCCCTCCTAAAAATTTACACCCAGTCTGAGAATGTGGAAATTGCATGCAAGCTCAAAACTCACACCGAAATGTTAGGTATTATAGGTCTTAAGTTTCACAAAAACAATTGCAACATGTCTGTACACAGATTGGAAACTGACATAATAAGGTCACAGGTTAAGTCACTATTTAGGTGCAAACGCTAACCTGGAGCCGTGTGGCTTGCTTCTGTGCGGCTGCATAGTCTGGCTTCTTCTTTAGCGGAAGCCGTTCATGTTGTTCCTTGCAGAAGTTGATGTGTCTCTGGGCAGCGCTCTCAGCAAATCTCCGACCGCAGTAGTCACATTGGATGTAGTCTAAATGACACACAATCCAATATATCATTACAACAGATCTATAACTTAAACAGGCGCTATAGATATGGAGAAATTTAAAAAAAATTATAAAATAAAAAATCTAGCTGACTGGCAAAAAATATTAAAATAAAATTATATTTTTTAAATGTAAAAATAATTTTTAACAAATATTAACTCAGACTCATACTGTAGCAGACGGAGATTTAGACTTGGGGAAAAAAGACAAAGGACTAAATTCAGACGGTGGTAAAAAGACAATGACTTAGACTCATATTTGAAGATGACGATTAAATTTGGCTCGTGCCTGAGCATCAATGAATTGTAACTCAGACTTCTTTCATGGAACTTCAGACAAAAAATGTTTCAGCATACACAATTTCAGGGAACATTGTTTCAGTGTAAACTGTTACAATGCGTATTGTTTCAACCACCCATAAATAAACAGATCAATGGTAGCAATCGAGAAATAAAATCAAACACGGTTTCATCTGTCATGCTCAGCTGAACGAGTTAGTACATTGTCTGTTGATCTGCACATTTATATAGCGCCTTTTCTGTAGTCTCCGAGTGCACAGCACATCTCACCTGGGTTGAAGGTTGGAGGAGGTGGAGGTGGGAGTGGCTCTCCACGCTCCATTGCCAACTTGACTCCTCTGGCCGCACGGATGGTGTTGATGAAATCCAAGTGCTTCTGGCGCCAGTTGCCTTTCCTTGCAGCTGGTTCTGGTCGCTTAAAAAGAAAGATGAGGAAAGTTAAGCAACACTGATACAGATACTGATACAGATACTTGTGCTGTTTGATGCAGGTCCATGGTCGCAATAATTAAGTGTATTTGATGGAAGGATTGACATCATGTGCAGGATCTCACATAGATTATGAAAACTAATTGCTAAATCATCCATACAGATGATTCTACTGCAGGGTATAATTTGTGTTCCATAGTCTTCAAAAATGCACTTTCAGCGGAAGCTGGGTCCAGGGAGGCCACACAGGTCATGTCTTCCTCCATTGCAATTCAGAGATTGGATTAGGTGCGTTGCGTTTATCGTGTGCACACACCAGTGCGTTCCTCTCTGGTAGTGTATCCTCGTCTTTCTCTCGTCTAAAAACTTGTCTTTTTTCTCGGAGTTAAACGCACTGGGAGCGCTTCTGAAAGGCTCGTGCTGCGAGAAGCGCTTTATAAATGGTCAGATAAGATAAGATAAGAGAGCCAGTGAACAGAATAAAGAGGAGATGAGACTGTAACGAAAAACTCAAAGGCCAATGGCCAATTGCCTCCTTTTAAAACCTGATAGAAGAACCACCACAGACATAGAGTATAGATCTATAGATCTTAGATGGATTGAGTGCTTAAGACAGTGGGTGGGTGGGTGACCAGCATTTATCCACCCATGCTTCATGGGGTATGGCATATTTCAAGACAGGTTAAAGAATATAGAATGTGCTATTCGATCTACTAACATGAAAAGAAAACAACTCAAAACGAGCAACAAGTCAGTATCTAACACTGTATTACGACTTGGCTTGATAATGGCAGACAACTTCAATAGCTACACTTGCTTAACTAGCAGCTTTTCATCCCAGTGCTTCCATCCATACTTAGCCTAAGCTATTTTTGTTCTAACACACGCAATCATAATGTGCTAGGGTAGAGTACAACCTACTAAGCTTCTCTTTTTCTTGGATCACGCAACTTTAACCGGTTTTCAAAGACTACAGCTCAGCTACTTACCTGGATTCCAATGTTTGGTAATATATCTGATTACTGGTATATGCAGGTTAAGCTGCTATTCATTGCCAATTCATGTTGTATAATGTGTTTAATGTCCTCTTGCTGATTCAGAACGACTTGTTCAGTTTTGTTCCATTTTACCTTAGAGCCTCGTCACTTTACCTTAGAGCCTCTTCACTTTACCTTAGTGCCTTAGAGTCATCCTTGCCTGGTGATAAACCTCTTGACATTGCAACGAAGAGTCATCTGATCGTTTCAACATTCCTTGCTGCCACAAAGCAAAATGGAATTATCCTCTGTGGTCAATCCCTGTTTCGTGAAATCTGTGCCATGAGCTTTAACAGCTTTTGAAGACCGTCCAGCCATGGCCTTGAACAATAATCAAGTCAGTATGTGAGTCTTCTTGGAGAGGATGCACTATATAAAAATTATCACTTATTTACAATTACAATTATACTGTATGCATATCATTGCATCAAGCATGCAGCCTAGATTTACTTATTAAAAAACCCTGAAGAAATTAACTTAACCGTGCTAAAACGAAAAGAAACAATGCAAATGAATTAATATAACGCATTGCAAAGTCATTTCCAAGCCACAAAAGCTTAAAATTTCTACAGGTGAACAATAAAGACACACAATACACACAGCAGTTAAGCAGAATCGAATCCACATGATAGTCACAAAGTTTTAAATTCTTTCGAGAAAGGTTTTGTTGCAGGCAGCAAAAATGTCCAATGTCTATTAAGATCTCCGTTTCAGTCACAGCTGTCCTCTTGAATACAAGAGAAATTGACATCTCACCCAAAGAACATGTTTGTCAAATTCCAAGATCTGCAAACTCAAAGTGGCTAACATGTACTATCCCCATGATCCACACTCCAGTTATTTTCCTTGGTTAACCAGCGACATACAGAGAGCAGACATGGAAAATATTCTATGAATTTGTGTGAATAAGATCACAAAAATGGAGAAGTTTAGTTCCACCTGATGCTTGTATCAATTCAGAAACCTGATAATCATGTCTGCTGGAACCACACTGGGTTCAAAGCAGCCCATAAGCAGCCACTAGAGAATGGTCCCAGAGACTGCTGTTACTCTGGAATGAAGAGAAACAACCATAGTCCATTGAGAAAACTTTGAGAAGCAACAATGGACAAGAAGCATTAGTTGCGTACTTCATTTTCTTGGCCTCTGCATACGACAGCAATCCAATCGGGTCTTGCGCTCTGCGGCACGCCTTGTTGGTCGCATCCCAAGATTTGGCCATGTTACTGACTATATGCGGGATGTCTTGCATTGGCTCCCTTTTTCACAAAGGATCACTTACCGGATATCTTCCTTGGTTTGGCGCTGTCTCGCGGGTGTGGCCCGTCTATTTGCAGGAGCTCTGTTGCTCCACCCTGAACGTTCAGCGCCGTGGCTCTCTCCGCTCTTCTAAACAGGCTCAGCTTCTTGTTCCCCGGTCACGCACTTCTAATACACAGCACCGTGCCTTTTCTGTCGTTGGCCCTATAACCTGGAATGGGCTTCCATTGGAACTTCGTCTTGTGCCTAGAGCCTTTGAGACTACATTCTATTCTGCTCTTAAAACTATTCTTTTTAACCGTGGTTGGGTCGGGAGCGCTTCTGAGTAGATACTCTTGAAGAAGCGCTATATAAGTGCTTGAAATGAATGAATGAATGAATGAATCCTGCTCACCCCGACCTTCTTCCCAAAGCTGGTATGTGAATTGTATCCTTTTTATGTCAAACTTCACTGTTGGGCAGTAGTGCAACTGAAATCTTCTAACCTCTTTCTATCCTGATGCGGATTCCAACCCCAGCCTTTAAGGCCAACAACATCATCCCTCCAACTATTACACTACTATGTCACACCCGCATGTTATCAGTATGTGAGGTACCATTGGTATGAATTTGACAATACCTTTGCTGCTGCTCTGGCTGGTTGTGACTGATCATTCTACAGTAACAATGTTTTGACACTAATTTTCATTACAGATTTCAGCATTTTTATTTATGACTAGTCAAGCACCAAGTGTTAAAATGCTGCCTTCCTGTAGAATATCCAGGTTCACAACTTCATAATTCCACCTAAAAAAGACTTGTCAATGACACATCAATGAAAATTCTAAGGCAAATAATAACAATATTAGTATAAGCAAAGCACTCATGTAGCAAATTGGTGCTTGTTCTGAAAATGACAACACCTTTGCTCCTGCTCTAGTCGGTTGTGATTGATCATTCTACAGTAACAATGCGTTAATACTAATTTTGGCTACAGATTTCAGCATTTTTAATGACTAGTCAAGCGCCAACTGTTAAAATGCTGCCTTTCTGTAGAACAGTGCTGTCCAACCTTTTTGGCACCACGGACCGCAGAAGCAATAACTCCTGAAGCTGAGGGTCGCAACAGTAAACTCAAAAATAACAGTTCAATTTATTGATAATTACTAACTGTATTGAAATTTTTAAGGAATGATTATAATGCAAAAAGAATAACAATCATGAATAATAGCATATAATTTATGGCCTACACAATGCCATGCTTGGCATGCTTTATAATCGTTCAGCAGCTTCAGCACAAAAAAGGGTAAAAATTCAGTGAGTGCAGGCGGGCCACTTGAAATATTACTCAGCGGGCCGCAGGTTGGACAGCACTGCTGTAGAATATCCAGGCTCACACCTTCATAATTCCACCTAAAAAGACTCTGGCCGATGATTCATCAACGGAAATTCTAAGGCAAACAATAACAATATTAGTATAAGCAAAGCACTCATGTAGCATATGGTGGGTCTTCTGAAAAGAAACATAGTGTTAAATTATTGAACACATTTTAAAGATACAACACATCCTTGTCTATGATACCTTTGGTGCTGCTCTGGATGGATGTGATTGATCATTCTACAGTAACAATGTTGTGACACTAATTTGTATTACAGATTTCAGCACTTTTAATGACCGTACATTATGCAAGTTGAACCTCTTAAATATTTGCCTTTCTGTAGGAGATCCAGGCTCATAACTTCAGAATTCTGCCTAAAAAAGACTGTAGTTGATAATTCTAATGCAAGCAATAGCAACATTAGCATTAAGCAAGCACTTATGTACCCAATGGTATTTCGCCTGAAAAGAAATGGCTTGATAATTAATGAGGCAATTTTCAAAATGTAACATATCCTTGCACATAACTGCATTGACAGGGTCAACAAGTGAGACCAAGCTTGCTTCGTTATGACGAAATTCATCATCTGGAAATATAACAGTTAACAGTAAATGAATAAGCTCAGCAAATTGCAAGTAATAGAATCAAGCATCATAATTTCCATGTTCACATAAGCCAATGACACTCGTAGGATTGTCAAGCAATGCCACCGGAGACCAGCATGAAATCAGTTCTGCTTACCCGTCTTGCAGCTGGGTTCTTCCGTTGAAACTGGACCAATTCTGTTCCCTCTGCTCGCTGTTTAGATGAATCGAAGATTTTTCTCTTCTTCTGTGATGCTTTCATACAGATTGGCCGGTGTCGAGACTACAAAAGGAAACAAACGTCAATGACACCATGATCCCTAACTATTGGGTCGTAACACATAAAGTCATGTTAAGACACCACCGAACAAACTCAATCATAAGTACTAAGCAGCTAGACCTGGGAGTGACTTTGGTCAGCCAATCTGACCCCACTTGACCCTAAAGTGACTTGAAGTCGACTTGAAGTCGACTTCTCGGCGTCAAAACGACTTGACCCGACTCGGCAGAAAAACAACCGACTTCCGACTTGAAGTCGACTTCTGACATGGTACTAGCCATTAGCCTAGGTCTACGTACGGCTACTAATGCAAGAAGTCAAGCCAATTTTCCTGCAAGCATTAATTTCACTTAGGCCTACAAATGAGTAGGCCTAATGAGGCCTCAACACTTAATTGGTGCATGAATTTGTTAAAGTGTTATTAAGCCCATTTCAAACTGTTTGTGTTTCAGTTTGAATAGTTTTGTGATACTTTGGGCCATCTAGTAACCTAGAGTCCTAGACAATGCGACCGCAAATTATTAGGCCTATGAATTTTAGCTTGTCCATTGTCTGTGATTATTCAGATTACACTCATTATTATTATTTTTAATATTAATATTAATTTTTTTTGTAAAAAGCGCAAGGTCTAGGCGACCGTCTAGCCGTCTAAGATAAAATAGAGAACCGCGGACTGCATGGTTGCACAGAATGGCGTGTTATGATAAGCCTAATTTGTAATTCTGTTTTCATAATTATTTGACCACTAACATCATTTCGCAACTTAGCATATAGCATTGCAAGCGCATCATCCTACAGTAGGCTACTACAGCTACTAGGCCTGCTCACTGACAGTAGGCCTAAAGTCTTTCATTGCCCAATTGACCCTACAATACAGGTTTTTTTAACGTGCAGTTGTACACAAAATGTGCAGTTCTAAATGGATCGGTGCAGTTGTAAAAGCAATTTTGTACAGTAAAAACTAGTGAAAAAGGTCTTTGTCCTGCCAGTGGGAGTAATTTGCCATGTAGGATGGGAAGGCAAAGAGATGGTTTGTGCAGTTCTAAAAATTCCTTAAAAACAGCCCTGCTACAATAGTTTTTCCGTCTGCAGACAACTCCAGATGCAGCGCTCCAAAGTAGCGCCAAACTATCGATTTATTATAGGCCTTGAAGATCCAGCTTTCTTTGCGCCAAATTCACTGACCACTAGAAGTTCACTGATTGCATGATAAGCACACGTGCTAATATTTTAGTAACATTTTGTTTCACCATTTTAATTAAGCGCATGCCTATATATATAAGCGGGACATTTAAGCATAAAATTGCAAATTATATGAATAGATCGGCAGACGTCAGTCTGCACGATACCCTATCGGCAAAATAATCAGTAGCCTAGCCTAAGTCTCTGTTTAGCATTCTTGTAAACACACTAGGCAACAAAAGCTGCTTAAATATTGTCACAATCATTGGTTTGAAGTGACAAATTTAGCTATGTTTGTGTCTCAAGTCGGTTTAAGTCGACTTGAGGTAAAAACAACTTCAAGTGACTTCTATCTACAAAATTCGACTTGGGGTCAGTTGCGGTGAGCAGAAACGACCCGACCCGACTTGGGATGGCCAAATCGACTGGGGTTGACTTATTGGGGTCGACTCCCAGGTCTATAAGCAGCCATACTATCAATTGTGTTAATGTACACCTATGGCATTTTGCTTGCCATTTTTTTTAAATAAAGGAATACATATAATCATCTTTGTCTTGTTCTCTCTACAGGCAAACGTATACGAAAAGCAGAGTCATATTAAATGCCTGATGCCTCTGATGCAAAGTCCTCATAAATGAGCTCATCTACTTCAAATATATATTAAAGGAAATGCAGAATTTAAGTTAATAATTAAATAATGTCTGCAGCCATTGAAACTCAACAGATGTCAGTGAAATCTACTCACAAGGGCTTCACTGGTGAAGCGACGGCCGCAGTTGTTACATTCGGTAAGATGGCCAGCTCCATGGTCTAAATAAAGAAACAGGAAACTATACCTGTGCATTTACAGAAGAACTCAAAAGCGACTATAACCAATTCATTGAACTCTAAAAATAAATTTTGCAGTCACCATAGCACATAAAAGCAAACGTTAAGGTTTCATTTAATTTAGTGTTAATTGTCACAGTCACTCATATATACAATCATTATAGACATAATGCAATAGAGCAATTCGGCAGAAATAATCGCTATATAGATGAATCAAAGAAGTAAAGCAACAGTTGATGAACACATTCGAAAATCTGAGTCCTAAATACGAATTTAATTATACAAGATAACTATACAAATGCTGTCACTAATTACTTTTAGCAAATAACACAGCCATAAATAAATAATTATACAAGGTAATGATATGCAATATATTTAGTAACATTGCATAAAGGCTTGCAATTCTTTCAATTTTAATTAAGAAAAAAGATATCGCATCATGTAGGCCTACGTACGGCAGAACATGATGTTGTAGAAAAGGTACTGTGTAACAGTACTGTAATCAGTATTAAGTGACTGTGTTTGTTAAATAAAGGGCGTAATTGCAGAACACGGAACCGCTAGTTTAGCGGTTAGGGTAAAACTAAAGTAACTATGGAAATAAGACAACTTTTCGGCCCCGCAACCAGTTATTTTTATATTACTTTGTAGCAGCAGCTAACACAGGCTGGATGCATGTAAACAGCTATTAATCCGATAAGCTACGTTATGATTCAAAGCTTTAAAGACCTTTACTCGATGAAATTTGCACGCACGTAAGTAAATAAGTTTAATAGGATCACCCGCATGACCAAACTATTTCAAGATTAAACTGATACCCATCTATATGAGTCTTAATTACATTTTTCGATTTATTCGTTGCGTCTACACATGCTGAAAATCACTAAATGTGTATGCTTAACGGGCGTATTAGCAATAAAGATAAATGTAAAGAATTCTAATAGAAAATATCACCTCCTTCGTAATCCATTTTGTTTTCGTTAGCAACAAAAGCAGATCCGCAGCAAGATCCAAGCAGCAGAAAGTAAATAATATGTTGTGCTATTAAAAAAATTGTTAACTACGCATCAATTTTGACACAGCATCAGAAAAGTACACATTGTCAAATGAATAAGATATTTAGACAAGCATTTTTGATATATTTCGTATCAATTATTATTAATATTATTGCAGGTTCCATATGACGCTTATGATTTCACTGAGGGGAGGGTGTATTCAATATTTAGCATGCTGGTGTCACAAATAGAGTATATCCGTATTAATCGTATCTCCCAGATGAAGAGAAGTTGAAAATGCACTTCCGCGTGTTTTTATTTTTCAAATTAACTCCCATCTACTTTGTTTTGAACAATGACACTAAAAGGTATGTTTATTCCTACTTTTGCTTGCTTTGATTTTTGAGCACATAGAACATTTAGAAAACTTAAGAGCACTTAGAACCACAAAGAAAATTCGAGTTGCCTTGCTATAAAAATTGCCTATAGGCCGGACACTATAGTCACTTTAAATTTTGATTGCAAAATCTTTCAATTATACGCACTTTCCAATAAAGGGGATAGAATGATTTATCCCACGGATAGTCTAGACCGGTATAGGCCTATTCCCACCGGGGAAAGATTAAATCATCCCGGCCAGGATAGCTTTAAGGGGATCGAATATCACGTGACACCGGTATTAAATAAGCGCAAATTGTGTGCATTCCGGATCGAAAGACCGGAATCCGTAGGCCTACTGCATGGGCATCGAGATCAGTGTAACCGCTCCTTGGCTCATTTCCCAAGAACTTGAACAGTCCAAGAACAGTCCAGCACAAACACAACGACGATGAAGTTTGACACGGTGTATTGACGTCACAGCTAGATCGCACTTTCACTACTCCTCGACTCCGCCCGTCCGTTGTTTGCTTTGGTTTTAGAGCACTCAGAACATTTAGAACACTTAAGAACACTTAGAGTCATAAAATAAATTCGAGTAGCCTTGTCCTGAACATTACTTTAGGACACTCAAAAGTTTAAACAATTAGAGTCGCTTTCAATTTTGATTACAGCAAAAAATTTCAATCATACGCATTTTAAAATAATTGGGATGGAATGGTAATTATCCCCCGGATAGTTTATACCGGTATGTTTCATTGATTTACCCCCCCCCCTCCCGGATAGCTTTAGACCTAAGGGGTAGAATATCCCGTGACAGCTCAGTTGACTCTTTTAAACCCATGCTAAGCACATATATGGCCTACTTGTTCGCTAGGATTTATTCCGAATGCTATAGCTGCTTTGTGAGGCGCCATATAAATTGTCGTTATTATTATTATTAATTATTATTATTTGTCAGTTCAGGTAATTAAGTAAGTTTAAACAATTAGAGTCTCTTTCAATTTTCATTACAGCAAAAAATTTCAATCATACGCATTTTAAAATAATTGGGATGGAATGGTAATTATCCCCCCGGATAGTTTATACCGGTATGTTTCATATAAATTGTCGTTATTATTATTATTAATTATTATTATTTGTCAGTTCAGGTAATTAAGTAAGTAGTCCTTTAATAATTAACGCAAGTCAAACGCTCACATACAAAGTAGACAGTTGATGTTAAGTGTTACTGTCCAGTGGTGTAGTGGGGCGGGGACGCGGGGGGACGCCGTCCCCCCACTTTTTTGCAAAATTCTAGCAAGATTGCACTTTTTGCTACAGTTTCTACTTCAATTTCCATGGCGTCCCCCCACTTCAATTTCCAGGCGTCCCCCCACTTCATTTTTTAGGACTAGGCTACACCACTGTTACTGTCATTGAATCAGAATTATAGGGATAAGATCATCAGAAAAGCCCTCCAGCCATTTTATGGCACGTAGGCCTATACAATGAACGTGGTTTGGACATGTATCGAAGAATGGACGACAGAAGACTGCCAGCTGCGGCTCTGCACGGCAATGTGGAGGGACGGAGAAGTAGAGGACGTCAAAGAAAAACATGGATCGACAACATAAGAGAAGATCTAGAGGAAAGGCACATGGATATGATGAATGCCATGGATATCATCAAGGATAAAGCAGCGTGGAGACGCCATGTAAAAGCCTCATCGTCGGCGCGGTCGGACGGAGGAGAGCAATGATGATGATGATGATGATACAATGAACGCATGAGCGATTATAGCCTACTGCTATATACAGGGTGGTCCAAAATAAACCGCACAATGATAAATTGATGGTACTTTATTCAGACCAATTCAAATATAACCGTGAAAATTCACAAAAACACAGCAATTATTTTTACTGTAACATTACATGGATGGATTTCGTTACATAAAATGTACAATGTGTCCTCCTTGCTGCTCGACCACGCATTGAAGCCGACGACGCCATTGATCAATTGCGCGGTCAATGAAACGCTGTGACAGCTTGGTCCACTCTGTGACGATTGTTTCTTTCAGCTGATCCACTGTGGTGAAACTTCTACGACGGTATACCATCTGTTGAAGGGCGCCCCAAACAGCGTAGTCGACTGGATTCAAGTCCGGGCTGTTTGGGGGCCACAAGTCAGGTTCAATGAAAGAAATGTTCTCACGTCGCAGATACTCCATAGTGTTCTTGGCGGTGTGTGATGGAGCGCCGTCCTGCTGTAGGGTCCAAGTGTGGTGTTGGCATATTGCACGGATGTCAGGTAAAAGACCACCACCAAGAACGTATATAAATAAGTAAGAAAAATGGCATTAAACATTAAATTGTTATACATTATATCAAGAAAACTGTCACTGTGCGGTTTATTTTGGACCACCCTGTATGTATATTCGTTTAATGAGCAAAAACAGGTTGGCAAACCGCAACTTGGTACATTTAGACAGACAAAAATTACATTGAAATAAAAATATTAAAGGGGTTGACGTTCGCTTTAGATGGTAAACAGTTCAAAGAATGGCGAGGCCATTAACATTGCTAGCCGATGCTGCAAAGTCTACATATATTAAGGCTTAGCCTAAAGCTGGTCTATAGGCCTACACACTTAGGCAGTGTCCGGATAAAGGGACCCATGGTGTAGGCCCTAAATAAGAAAATAAATAGTAAATATTCGTCGGTTTTAAAATTCAAACACTTTTTAAATCCCGACATATTTATCTAATAGAACTTCACAATTTGTGTAGAACGTAGGGCCTACTGCTCGTTGAAAATGTCCTGGCCTAGATAGCGTCTTTTCTTATGACAACGATGTTAAACGCGATTATCATGGTAAATCAATCCGTATACAACCTCACATCGCTCAGTGTTTAATCTAGTAGTCCTCCTGCTGGGGGGGGGGGGGAGCCGGGGAGTGATTTGGGTTACTGTGGGAGGGCAGAAAAAACGTCCGTTTTGGGTGGACTTTTGCCGGTGTCGCGTGACAGAGTCTCCCCCTAAAAGTCTCTCCCCGGAGACTTTATTTCGAAGCAGATTCCCCCCCGGCGGATCCGTTCCAGAATAAATTCGCCCCTGGAGAGTATATTCTGAAATAAAGTCTCCGTAGGGAGAGAATATTTCCGCCGTCCACGAAATAAAGTCTCCCTGGTTCAGCGTGAAATTGGCTACAGCTAGTTGCATCAAATTTAGAGATGAGCAGGCTAAACGGTTATTTTACGTTGCCAGATTATATAACAAAGAAATAAATACACTTTTACGCTACTTCAGAAAATTTCTTCCAGTACAGAGTTTCAGCCAGGGGAGACTCTGTTTCGGGGGAGACTTTGTATCGGGGGGAGGAGAGACTTTATTTCGTGACACCGACCGCTGAGCCACCGACGACACCATAATTATGTGATCGGATAATTTTTCCTCATAACTTTTTGTAGTCGTTCGGCCGAACGAAAATTGTTAAAATTTTTGCTACCGAAAAAACTGACGACCTTTTTATTCTTTCTTTTTATTTTGCCAAAAATTGCGTAGGTCTACACAAGACCGTTCAATTTTTCGGGTGGGGGATTCTTACACATTTACTTTTCTGGGTGGAATATGGTACGTATTTACATGAAAGCGCAATTTTCCTGGGGAAATTTCATTCCTGGAGGAACTCCCCCCAGAGACGTCTAAATTAATCACTATATACTCATCGCTGCAAGCTGCTGATTAAACCCGGGAACCCATTTCTCGATTCGTAGTCAGAGGTCCCTGCGTGAATACCAATAATATTTACTGTCCCTTTAAAGTGCAATTAACACTTATTCAACATCAACTTTTCTCTTCATAGTGAGTGAAAATTTGTAAATTTACTCGAGGAGAGCAAACCAGGCATGCAGTAAAATGGATTCCGGGGTGAAGCGTGGGAGATGAAGACCAAGAAGGAATTGGAAGGAGAGGATCTACATTCTACAGTCAGTGGCGGCGACAGAGGGCTAGAGGCTAAGCCACGCCCTAAACAAGGACATCCGGGGGCTAAGCCCTCCAAAAAAAGCCATCTGGGGTTTTTACATGTAGGCCTAAGACTGAGGATTTGGCGGACGAAAATGGAACATTTCCATGAGATTTCGGGTGAAAAGGTCGCCAGAAATTTTGACAGCTGAAAATGGAAAATTTTCATGAGATTTCGACCAGATGACTAAAAAAGGTCGTCAGAAATTTTGGCGGATGAAAATGGAAAATTTCCTCCGCGGGAATTCAGCCACCCCCGGGACTCCCCCCCAAAAAACCTCTGAAATCCTAGCGCCGCCAATATATCTAGTCTACAGCGTCTGAACATGACATGGGAGGACGCTGTAGAGGTGGCGTGGCGACGGTCATACGAGAATGGAGAAGCTGCGTTGCTCGATGTAGATCTACTACTCGAGTATTGTAGGATACACTCGATCCTGCACGGGAAGGACTTAGGTCTAATGAGTAGGCTGAATAAGTGCATGTAGGCCTAGATAAGTCGATCAATGACCCCACGGCAGCCATAATTATTATGTCTTCTGTGATATTCCATATTTGTAAATATTAAGTCTAAAAAAATTCGCAAACAATAAACAGTGCAGCAGAATAAAGTAATCGTAATCGCAATCGTAAACTCGAAATGTCTAAAGCGCTACTCGAAAACAAAGCGCGGGGCACCAGCTTATTCACGAGCGCTGCCTTGAGTCAGAAGGGTTGTCCGTGAGAGTAGTCCGTGGTGGTCCGGGTCGAGTTACCATAACTTCATAAGATTGTACTTGAGTAATGAAAGAGCTGTGGTTATGGTATAACTATATACTGTGTGTAGCCTAATACTGTACATGATTGCATAATGCATATGCACATGTATGGGCCTAGCATGCACGAGATAATTAAGTTAGTCTGCATTATGGAAAGAATGGACGTAGAGTCCCACGGTTGCGAATGCAAGGTCTAATTGACGTACGTTCTAGAAATTGCCCCGTGTAACAATGTTTTGCTGTTCGCCTTGGACGATGTACTATATATATATTCTTCTGTTCCACGAAAGATCGGGAGATAAGCAGATTATCTGGATTCAGTCCATCACTTAATGCAACCTTTGAGTACACACGCCTAAACATTGTTTATCGCATGAGCCGCGCAAAAAAATGTCTGCCTATATATAATGTTAATCGTAATCGCAGTTTCCAACTTTCTAAAGTATCATATCGCACACGAGGATTATACACGAAGACTGTGTCTAGTTAGAAGGATTGTCTGTACGTAGGCCTATAGTTCGATGGAGGAGGCATATCCATTGCTAATTAAAAAAAAGACCTAGGGGCCTGTGACAATAATTCGTATTCACCGTACCCAAATTTCTACCACACGCCTCAAAATCAAGCGCAGAATGCCCTCTTATTCACGAAGGCTGTGTCTAGTCAGAGGAGTCGTCAAGTGGCGGCGCTAACCCCTCAGCATGCCGGCGAGCCGCACATGGTGCACATAAACTCATTAATACCGGGCCCCGGCGTCATGTTTGATCTGTATTGTATTCTATTATAGATAAACACCCTAATTTATAATTATTATAGTTGATTTCTTTGCCGTTTTGTCACTGTCTAGTTTTCTTATTACGAAGCAGGCAGCGGTAGAGATTTTCCGCTTTATGCTTTGGGAGGCTGAGCCACACATAGGGGGGGGGGGGCTAGAGTCCTCTATTCCACCTCTTGCGCCGCCACTGGCCATAGGCAATTTTCTTCGCAGGCAATTATATTAGTCGACGATGTGACATTGTCTTCATGGATTTAATTTAGGCCATACTTAATAAACTATAGGCCTACATATTGTATTGTTATGTGAACAAAATGCAATATTTTTATGATCCGCCGATAATTGACCAAAAACTCGTCCGTCGATTTGGAATAAGGAGTTGCCGAGGAGTAGGCCTATGTAGCCCATGATTGTTTCTTGGTATACGTGCAAACCAAATTTCAGTTAGCTATTGTGCAATAGGCCTATAGGATAACAAATTAGAGCTTGCTTACCTACCTATCTACTTACCTACTTACGTGACACATTTAAAGATAATAATAATAATAATAATAATAATAACAACTAGCTGGGGTACCCGGCGTTGCCCGGGAAATTTAGGATTCGACCCCCTGCCGGCCACAACCCCACCACATCACACTCACGTCCCCACGAGGAGGGCCCACACCAAAACTGAAACCTTGGCGCCGCCACTGGCATAGCCTGCGACGTTGTTAAAGGATTTGGCCAAGGACGCTTTTAAACAGTTGCGCTAGTAACCTACTCGAACCTGAAATTCGAACTCTTCAATCAGAATGGGGTCAAGTTTTAGTATAGAGCCAGAATGACGTCTTCATACCACTGCTACTATAAAAATATGCCCTTGCATGCTGTAACAGAAACTGTGACTGCGCTTGCTCAACCTGTAGGACGTCGGTTGGTAGACCTGACAAAAGCGGAACTGAAGTCTTTGGATGTTCATAACGTGCTACTTTGTTTTAGCAGATCGCAAATAATCAAAGGTAAATACAGACTTTGTCTGATTGAGCGCCTGTGAATAAGCTGATTCTCGCGACTTTGCTTTTGTGGGCGCTGTAGAAGTTCAGAGTTTACAACTAGGATTACGATATTCTTCTGGTTTTGCCCCGAACAGTAATTGGTTTCACAGTGATAAGGCTAAAGACTGAAAGCTTTTATTGAGACTCATTTGAGTCTTGAGCCATTAAATCAATGCTAATAATTTATAGGCCTAGATCTAGGCTATAACTGGCCACCGATACTTCAAAGCTCTCTTAGCCAGGATAACGTTGACTTTCAGTTTCAAGTTGCCATCAGTTTTGCTTGTTGAGTCACTTTGGGTATGTGATATTACGATTATACATATATAACATTTGGTCCATACTACTACAATGTGCATATACTACGTACTATAATATAATATGGCAACGGCGCTCTTTCCAGTGGCTTGTCCTATAGAACCTGGAATGGGTTCCCTGTTGCACTTTGCCTTAATTGTGACTATAGAGGTCACACAACTATGTTCCTTTCTCGCTTAAAAACTGCCTTATTTAGTTGTTGAACTGGGAGCGCTTCTGAGTAGTTATATCTTGAAGGTGCGCCATATAAAAAGTCAATAATTATATATATATAATATTATGTCACTTAAGTCA
This sequence comes from Lumbricus terrestris, assembly GCA_949752735.1. Taxonomy (NCBI): domain Eukaryota; kingdom Metazoa; phylum Annelida; class Clitellata; order Crassiclitellata; family Lumbricidae; genus Lumbricus; species Lumbricus terrestris. The sequence continues at coordinate 58,396,394 of OX457038.1, forward strand.
AAATATGTGCACTATTATTATCATGCAACCTGTGATAATTGCCTCTATAGGCAATCATATAAGTTATATGTAGTTCTGCATTTATATAATTATAGTTTCACAGACATGTAGCGAAGCCTATAAGCTTGTATTGCCTGTCAAGCTGTGGCCCTGTTGTGCTGTTTGAGATACTTCTTACCTTATATTTTCAGTTCGTGAATGAAACTAGAAATTGCGCAACCATGTTCAATCTTCTCCTTGTTGCGTTTTCTATCCTTGGTGCAGTTTTGTTAATTTTCTGGTCTTCCATCAAACATCTGGCTGTCTTGGCTGTAAAAGCAGGATTTGCCTGTTTGCTAAACACAGCGCTGAGAGTGGACAACATTATCTTTGGAAAAGGAAAGAAGGAGATTTTCTCATGTCTCCATGAAATGTCTTCTCAGTTTGACCGACCGTTAAAGCTGGTGGAGGTTGGCGCAGGCACCGGAGCGAATTTTGTCTTCCTTCCGAAGAATATGGAGATTGTCTGCGTAGAGCCAAACGAGTTTTCGAAGAAGTTCCTACTGGCAAATGCGGCGAAATTACCAGGGATTGAGATAAAGCAGTATCACATTGGGTTTGGTGAAGACATGACTTTCATAGAGTCAGAAAGTGTTGATGCTGTTGTTTGCACTCATGTTCTTTGTAGCGTCAGAGATGTAGACCAGTGTCTCAAAGAAATCTTGAGAATTCTGAAAAAGGTATAATAATTATCTTAATTGTTATTGATCATTTTGAGAGCAGAGTTGCTGTACTTCAACTTCGAAATCACAACTTCATATATATATATATATATATATATATATATATTATATATATATTAGCCTAGTCGCCCTAGTGTTATTTCCATGGCAGCTCTTCCAAGGCACTGTTGATGTAGCAATGCGACGCCAAAATCGAACAGATTGGCTTCTTTTGAACTTTTTAAGAAGATTGCTAAATGTATGCTAACGAGTTGTGCTGTGCAATACTTTTGAATTATAATTATTATTATTATTACTTTTTGTTATTTATTATTTGCTATTTTGCTAAATTGCGAACATTTCTAACGAGTATGAAATAGGCCTAACACATATTACAGGCCTAGATGTTAATCGGATGCGCCGTCAATCAGTTGTCCGACTTCCAATGGCGATTAGAAAGAACTGCAGGTCACATGCGAGCACATACAAACAATTCCATAACATGTCTAGTCAAATCATGGCTCCATATTTCGCCTAGATAAACTGCGTGACTCTCTTGTTTAGAGCAACCATGTGTGCATGCCTATATCATAGTTTAAATCCACAATAATATCTGTTTTAACTTTCTTCTTCGCAAAACAGGGTGGAAAGTTCCTATTTATGGAGCACATCGAAGCCGCAAGCGGAAGTCGAACCCAATACTGGCAGCACTTCTTCAAGCGATCATGGCACGTTTTTGCAGATGGGTGTAATTTGACGCGTCTCATTCACGTCAACATTGAGAAGGCAGGCTTCAGTAAACTGGATCTTAGTTTCTTTGACATGGAAAATTTGGAGTCACTCAATTTTCTCTTTAAACGGCTCGCTTTGCTCATAATTCCTCACTGTCAGGGAGTGGCAACCAAGTGATATAAAGGACGCTTTGGGCTGTAGCCTACGAATAAAAGATTTGAAATGAGGTGTGGCTGTAGTGCATCGTCCAAAAAGTTTTTCAGGACCCCCTCTAATACCAAAATACCTTCGCTGACTGATTGAATTGCTTAAAGAAACTTGGAAGAAAAGATGCATGATGTTTATCATCGTCGTCGTCGTAGCTGTCATCATCATCATCATCATCATCATCATCATCATCATCATCATCATCATCATCATCATCATCATCAATAACAACAACAACATCATCATCATCATCAAGCAGTTCCGGCCATTTGGCAGCATATAGAGTGCTTCCAGACTTTTTATTTTATCCTACTATCCTCATGCACGCAGCACGCTCAAAGTTGCAATGTGTTCAAATTCACGAACACGGTCGTGCTGTGTCGCTATTAATATAATCTGTGCAATCTGTGGTTTTGTTTTGTTTCTTCGTACTTCGAGTCATACATAATTATAATAGAACAGTGTGGAATCGGCCAAATAGGCATGCGTGTAAGATCATTGGCTGTAAAATTTGGCATAGGTCTACTCGTCTAGGTCTAATTCTGTCATTTTCCGTCGGAACTGTTCATCCACAGATCCAAATCTGGAATTGAAACTATTGTAGCCCCTTCTGAAGTTACCTGGTTACATATCATTATACTTCTAAAGTTCTTTCCAGCTTTCAACGTATACGGCAAATTGACGGTCGTGTACTTCATCGAACATGGGGCCATGATATCGGTTACGGACGAGAAGAGGTTGGGCAGCGATGGCAACCCGATACCATTGATGCCCGCTCGACGTCTACAGCCCGTGTGTCTTCCTTTATCTGCAATGTTCGCTCTCGCTGCCTCTCTTATAGTCCCTATATAATTATAGCCCATAACCTCGCTGCCTTTCCCGGTCCATCAGTGTTTAATCTAGACGTCTCTGGGGGGGGAAAGTTCCCCCCCAGGATTGACATTTCCCCCCCCAGAAAAATTTGACGAAATGATATTGGTTTTTAGTTACTGTTTTACATGAAGTGTTGTTATATACCGTGATATTATTTATTTATTATATGATTATAATGACATTATTTACTACTATAATATATGATACTATCATGTTAAGATGACACCTTAAAATGCAGCCATTGCAATGTGGAAATTCAAAAAGTTTCTAATGGGTCACTGAAAAAGTATAGCTATTTTGTTAATTCGACACCTTAAAATGCTGCCATTGCAAATGTGAAAATTCAAAAAAATTTCTAATGGCTCACTAAAAAAGTACAGCTAATTTGTTAAGATGACACCTTAAAATGCTGCCATTGCAATGTGGAAATTGAAAATTTTTCTAATGGGCCACTGAAAAAGTACAGCTATTTTGTTAAGATGACCCTTAAAATGCTGCTATTGCAATGTTGAAATTCAAAATGTTTCTAATGGGCCACTGAAAGTACAGCTATTTTGTTAAGACGACACCTTAAAATGCTGCCATGGCAATGTGGAAATTCAAAAAGTTTCTAATTGGTCACTGAAAAAGTACAGCTATTTTTGTTAAGATGGCCCCTTAAAATGCTGCTATTGCAGTGTTGAAATTCAAAAAGTTTCTAATGGGCCACTGAAAAAATACGGCTATTTTGTTAAGACGACACCTTAAAATGCCATTGCAATGTGGAAATTCAAAAAGTTTCTAATGGCTCACTGAAATAGAACTGCTATTTTGTTAAGACGAGACCTTGAAATGCTGCCATTGCAATGTGGAAATTCAAAAATTTTTCTAATGGGTCACTAAAAAAGTACAGCTAATTTGTTAAGATGACACCTTAAAATGCTGCCATTGCAATGTGGAAATTGAAAAAATTTCTAATGGGTCACTGAAAAAGTACAGCTATTTTGTTAAGACGACACCTTAAAATGCTGCCATTGCAATGTGGAAATTCAAAAAGTTTCTAATGGCTCACTGAAATAGAACTGCTATTTTGTTAAGACGAGACCTTGAAATGCTGCCATTGCAATGTGGAAATTCAAAAAAATTTTGATGGGTCACTGAAAATGGACAGCTATTTTGTTAAAATGACACCTTAAAATGCTGCCATTGCAATGTGGAAATTCAAAAAGTTTCTAATGGCTCACTGAAATAGAACTGCTATTTTGTTAAGACGAGACCTTGAAATGCTGCCATTGCAATGTGGAAATTCAAAAATTTTTCTAATGGGTCACTAAAAAAGTACAGCTAATTTGTTAAGATGACACCTTAAAATGCTGCCATTGCAATGTGGAAATTCAAAAATTTTCTGATGGGTCACTGAAAATGGACAGCTATTTTGTTAAAATGACACCTTAAAATGCTGCCATTGCAATGTGGAAATTCAAAAAGTTTCTAATGGCTCACTGAAATAGAACTGCTATTTTGTTAAGACGAGACCTTGAAATGCTGCCATTGCAATGTGGAAATTCAAAAATTTTTCTAATGGGTCACTAAAAAAGTACAGCTAATTTGTTAAGATGACACCTTAAAATGCTGCCATTGCAATGTGGAAATTCAAAAATTTTCTGATGGGTCACTGAAAATGGACAGCTATTTTGTTAAAATGACACCTTAAAATGCTGCCATTGCAATGTGGAAATTCAAAAAGTTTCTGATGGGGAGGGGCACATCCCCTCCCCATACCCCTCCCCCTCCCCCTCCCCCTCCCAGTCTCGGTGCTTTGCGCATCACGAGTGTCCTTCGGACGCTCAATTGTCTCCCGCCCCCCAGAAACCCCAATTCCCCCCCCAGAGGAGGGGGACTAGATTAAACACTGCCGGTCCATGGTCCGCGTTTCGATTGCATGGTGCGGCTAGTGGCGTTCGTTTAGTTCTGTTCCCGACCGATGGATCCACTCCGTCTTCAGTCATCATCCCATAATTTATACCATTATTATAATAAAACCAGTCCATGCAGCCATTTCAAGCACTCCTCCTCTGCTGACCGCCATATTTACGCAGACCGCGGCAGACGACATCAGTGGGCTAAGCCCGCTCTAAAATGCAACCCGGGGGCTAAGCCCCCATAAAAAAGGCCATCCGGTTTTTTGACATGTAAAACTGAAATATTTCCACGATATATAAGCGCTCCCTAAAAATGAAACCACATACATGAGATTTCGACCGAATGACTAAAAAAGGTCGTCAAAAATTTTCGCGGATGAAAATGGGAAATTTCCTCCTCGAGGATTCAGCCCCCCCCCAAAAAAACTAAAATCCTGACGCCGCCACTGGAATTGAATATCATCCAGCCTTCAGTGTACTAATAAAAATTATAATAAATTTACAGTTATTTACTCAATTGAGTGCATACAAGGTTCTGGCTAGTTCTTTTAGATTCTGACGTGGGCTGGACAATTGAGTGGGAATCTCATGAGGGCGCCATGTAAGTCCATACCTTGCCTGGGGCGCCAAATATATGCTTTACCTGGGACGCCAAAATGCATGCTTTGCCTGGGGCGCCATTTGGGCTAGGCCGTCCTGCTCACATGCATCATATCATACAATGTATCACTCTCACCCTCATATTACACCATCGGCTAAAATAACCATAACAACATATTTTGATCAATCAATTCAATCAATTCGCTTTGTTGCAACCAGAAAACAGGAATGCTTCGTGTATAGACAGTAACTGTTAGGCTATCAGCATAATGTAAAGAATCTCGACCCACTAGGGCTGGGCAAAAGACCACCAGGAACCGAGCTCCAGACCCTAGTCGTTAAGGCGATGTCCGTCCGTCGTGTAGTCCGGCGTCAACTGGGGATTGACGACTAGCCAGTCAGGCTTGAAACACTTTTATTCGACTTCAAGAAAACCCTCGTTAAGCTGTCCTCAGCCAACTTCTATAGCGCCAGAGTTCGGAGCAAGTTCGGAGCAAGTTCGGAGCAAGTTCGGAGCAATTCGCGTAGCGCCACTGTCTGAAAACTAATAGACCACTGTCGGCAGTAATTGCCAACGCAGAATGCTGAATCGTCGTCGCGTAGAGGACCGCTGCTTCGCCAGCGCACGTCGAAGTCGGTGAAACGGGTCGGGTTTCGAACCAGAGTCGACGTCGTCGTTGCGTAGCGATAAAACTGAACCACTGCGCTCACCCGGTCGGAAACGTTGGCAGATCCGGAGTCGAATGGCGTCGTCGTTGCGTAGCGAGAATCACCAGACTCTCCGTCGTCAGCAGCGTCGGATGGCAGAGAGAACGACTGTGGGTCAAGAATCGAACCCCAGCCACCAGCGTCGGACAGCAAAGGCTTACGAACCTTTCGTCGTCGACAGCGTCGGATCGTAGTCGTCGTAGATTCACGAAAGTCCCCAGACTTTCCGCCGTCAGCCGCGTCGAGTTACAGAAGAGCACGACTGTGGGTCAAGAATCGAACCCCAGCCACCAGCGTCGGACAGCAAAGGCTTACGAACCTTTCGTCGTCGACAGCGTCGGATTGCAGACGTCGTAGATTCACCGTAGCGCTCTTCGAAGCGTTTTCTCCCGTACGACTCGTAGCTGCACTGCGCCTCGAACCTGTAACACTCGGCTGTCGCAGCTCTCTTCTATATCACGGCGACCGCGTCGGCTGATCCTTCCGTTCGACGACTGTTGTAACAACTGTGTTCCTTGACGTGACTGTTTCCTTCGATGACTGTCTTCTCGGTGACTGCCGTGCCTGCGCACGCACTCGTATATATACGTATGCGCCAAGCCACGCCCATGCATATATTATGTAGACGCTGGACCACGCCCTGCATATATTATGTAGTCGCCTGTCAGGCCCAGGTAGACGCTTAGCCACGCCTTGCATAAATTAAGTAGACGCCATGTAGACGCTTAGCCACGCCTTGCATAAATTAAGTAGACGGCATGTTGACGCTTAGCCACGCCTATGCATAAATTAAGTAGACGGCATGTTTCAACGATACACAGGCAGACAGGGACACGGACAATTAATTAAAACAAACTGCAGGGGCCTATTTTTACAACACGCCTCCCCCAGAAGCAATCCAAGGCCCACCTTGGAGCACTAACAGAAAATCTACCCGACAATCGGAGTAAAACATCCTATAAAACACGATTAATTGTCCAACTATACAGCAAATGCAAGAGTATCTGTACCAAAAGAAAATCTAACACGTTTTCCAATCAGCAAAATGCTGTACATCAGCTTGCCACAGAAATAACTGCCACACGGTACCGTAATTAAAGACATCATAAATAGCCAAGCTGAATCGGGTGCGAAGTGCTTTTCGCGCACATCCCCCTTTTATTGTTTTTTTTTCTCGCCTGTTTTTCATGTCTCTGCCTGTTTTTCTTTTTCTCTTTTTTTTTTTTTTTTTTTTTTTTTTTTTTTAGGCTTATTTCTCTATTTTTTTTTCATTTCGGGTACGGTGTGAACTGTTTTGTTCACACCCCCCTTCTTTCTTCTCTTTTTTTTTTTTTTTCCAAAACGACATAGCATAAGTACAAACAATTGAATAGCTAACTATACAGCCGGCAATTACGCCTAATCAAAAAAAATAAGCTCGGAGTCAGGCACGACTCAATAATTATTTCTAATTTGCTTTCAGCCGCGTTCACTGAAAGCGGACAGGACGGCCAACGTTGCGTCGTGGTCGACCTGTAGAGGTCGCCACTCCGTCCAAATCCTGGTCGTGCGCATCCGTTTCGCGCGTTCCGTCCCCACGGCGGTGTGGCCGTCGACTGGTAGAAGCCGTGGCGCTCCCGGTCACTTTTTGGGGCGACCCTCCGGTCACTTTTTCGGTCGCCTCAGTCCATTCTCCCTTCGTCCTTCCATAACAGTGGCGAAGCTTGTCTACGTGCGCCACGAAGGGTTTAGCCTTCGGCGACTTTTGGAGAAGATAGTTGACCGGACCACACGCCCGCACAATCATCCACGGACCAGTAAAGTTACGCTGGAACTTCGGACTGCGTCCCACAAACTTTCGTGGACTGAAGTAGTAAACCCAGTCTCCTGCTTCAAATTTCGCTGGTCGTACACGCAGGTCGTAGCTGTGCTTGCGTCGCTCAGCGCCCTTTCTGAGACCTTGGCGTGCAGCGCGATACGCTTTTTCAAACTTTTCCAGCAATTCCGCAGCGTAGGTCGAATACGTCTGCCCGTTCCCGTCTGGTTCCACAACTCCAGTTACCAACATTTGTTCCAGTTGCGCATCAATGGTAGCCTGATAAGGAAGCGGTTGCCTCCTCAACGGTTGTCTCACCGGATGGGAGTCCCCAGTATCAATTCTATGCTGAGTAATCATGGTCCTTCCCAAATCATGGTCAGTGGTCGAGAAAATGCTTCCGTACTCGACCAACAAATTCTTCAGACGTTCTTTCACCTCAGCCGAAACATCCTCGGAGACATCTTCCATCAATTTTTCCACTAACTGTGCTTCCGGACCCGTCTGTCTATCACTGCCTTCCATTACTTCAACATTTACGGGGTGCAAATCGCCCAACATCAAGTCAGTAGTTAACATCGCAGGCTGTTCATTCAAATTCACCACACGAATGCACATTTTATCATCATCATCATTCAGCACAACTCTAGCTACATGCAATCCCGGCCGAATCTCTTTAGATTCAGTCATCCACGCTTCAGCTGTGGTCGTCAAATCACGATATTGCGTCCTACAAGGGATATCGCACTGCGAACGAGGAAGAACAGTTGTCTCCTCAGCAACAATAACCCTGCGACACCAAAGTGAACCATTGCCCTTAACCAAAGGAATGCGGCGTCTACCAACAAAGAGTGCACCCTGACCAAAACCAAGTCGACAGCGGTGTTGCCTCAACCAATCCATTCCCAGCATTGGTTCCCCAATCTGGTCAGAGACGAGAAAATTAGTCTCAATGGAAAAACCTCTGGAAATCCTAATTGGGACATCAACCTGACCCAAAACCCTTATCTGTGTTCCGTTAGCAGCCAAGAGAATGCGAGTGCTAGGCTGGAGCAACAACCCATCAACATCAGACGAGGGAACCAGGCTTACCTCCGAACCAGTGTCCACGAGGAACGTTCTTTGCCGTCCGTTGATCACTCCATGGATGTAGATCGCGTTGTTCGTCACGCCAGTTGCTCTGTCTCTCGTTGTATGGTTGGTGACGGTCTCTTGCTCGGTCGTCGGCTGACCCGAATCGCGTGCGTCGTCGTTCCGGCGGTCTGGAAACTGTCGGCGTTGTCGGCACTGGCGTGCGTAGTGCCCTGGGGACCCGCATTTGAAGCAGGTCGACCCACGTCCCAGACTTCCTGATGCGTTACCTTGAGACGGAATGGTCGGCGGAGCCATCGGTGCGGAGTTGAAGTTCGTCCTGTTCGAGCTTCGAAGTCCCTCCAGCTGTCGGCAGATTCTTTCTTCCATGTCCTGCTGCCACTTGCGCTGGGCAGTGAAGAAGTCGTCCAGCTGAGACTGAAGCTGTCCTCTGGTGTCGGCCTCCTGAGTTCCTCTTATTCGATTCGCCGGTCTGCGACGATCCTCCAGGTCTGCGGTCTGTTGATACGCCGACAAGCGTAGAGCTGTTCGGTACGCCTCGTCGATCGTCTTCGGTTCCCGTTCTCTCACCTTTAGAGACAGCTCCCGGTCACGGATAGCTTCAAGGAAGGCGTCCTTAGCAACGATCTCGGTCGTCTCGTTCGACGGCACTGGATAGGCGAGAACGACAAGTCTCCGGATGTCGTGCAGCAGATCTCCCAGACTTTCATCCGCCCTCTGGCGACGATAGTAGAGTTGCGCACGAAAAGTCTCAGCTTGACCTTCCGCGCCGTATCGTTGACGAAGTCTCTCGACCAGCTGTTCATACGTCACCTCCGTTCGCGCTCCAAAGTCCCACAACAGCTGCGTTGCTGCCTTTTCCAAGGAAACACGGAGAAAGTCGACTTTGTCGATTGCCGTCCATCTATTGTGGCGTGCGCAGACGTCGAATTGTGCCAAGAACGATTCGAGAGACCCAGTCCCATCGAATTTTGCTGGTTTCATGGTCATCTTCCGTTCGCTGACCAAGCGACTGACGTTGTCCAAGACTTTCGTCTCCCAGGCGGTCGAGTCTCTCTCAGGAATCAGCAGACTTCTGCGATCCTTCTTCGGCACGTCGTCGAAATCGATTCTCTCCATGAAGCGGCTGGACTCGACCTCAAAGTCGACCAAGAGGTCCGTCCTTCGTCCCACTGCTGGCGTCGAAGTCATCGGGCGGTCATCAGCGTTCCCGTCCATCTCTGCAGTGTTCCACATTGTCGCTGAATTTCGCTCCACAGGCTGCAATCAGTTCGTAGCTGGGACCAGCTTTGTAGAAGTCCGACGAAATCCAATCACCCCACTTCTGGTACCAGTTTGTAAAGAATCTCGACCCACTAGGGCTGGGCAAAAGACCACCAGGAACCGAGCTCCAGACCCTAGTCGTTAAGGCGATGTCCGTCCGTCGTGTAGTCCGGCGTCAACTGGGGATTGACGACTAGCCAGTCAGGCTTGAAACACTTTTATTCGACTTCAAGAAAACCCTCGTTAAGCTGTCCTCAGCCAACTTCTATAGCGCCAGAGTTCGGAGCAAGTTCGGAGCAAGTTCGGAGCAAGTTCGGAGCAATTCGCGTAGCGCCACTGTCTGAAAACTAATAGACCACTGTCGGCAGTAATTGCCAACGCAGAATGCTGAATCGTCGTCGCGTAGAGGACCGCTGCTTCGCCAGCGCACGTCGAAGTCGGTGAAACGGGTCGGGTTTCGAACCAGAGTCGACGTCGTCGTTGCGTAGCGATAAAACTGAACCACTGCGCTCACCCGGTCGGAAACGTTGGCAGATCCGGAGTCGAATGGCGTCGTCGTTGCGTAGCGAGAATCACCAGACTCTCCGTCGTCAGCAGCGTCGGATGGCAGAGAGAACGACTGTGGGTCAAGAATCGAACCCCAGCCACCAGCGTCGGACAGCAAAGGCTTACGAACCTTTCGTCGTCGACAGCGTCGGATCGTAGTCGTCGTAGATTCACGAAAGTCCCCAGACTTTCCGCCGTCAGCCGCGTCGAGTTACAGAAGAGCACGACTGTGGGTCAAGAATCGAACCCCAGCCACCAGCGTCGGACAGCAAAGGCTTACGAACCTTTCGTCGTCGACAGCGTCGGATTGCAGACGTCGTAGATTCACCGTAGCGCTCTTCGAAGCGTTTTCTCCCGTACGACTCGTAGCTGCACTGCGCCTCGAACCTGTAACACTCGGCTGTCGCAGCTCTCTTCTATATCACGGCGACCGCGTCGGCTGATCCTTCCGTTCGACGACTGTTGTAACAACTGTGTTCCTTGACGTGACTGTTTCCTTCGATGACTGTCTTCTCGGTGACTGCCGTGCCTGCGCACGCACTCGTATATATACGTATGCGCCAAGCCACGCCCATGCATATATTATGTAGACGCTGGACCACGCCCTGCATATATTATGTAGTCGCCTGTCAGGCCCAGGTAGACGCTTAGCCACGCCTTGCATAAATTAAGTAGACGCCATGTAGACGCTTAGCCACGCCTTGCATAAATTAAGTAGACGGCATGTTGACGCTTAGCCACGCCTATGCATAAATTAAGTAGACGGCATGTTTCAACGATACACAGGCAGACAGGGACACGGACAATTAATTAAAACAAACTGCAGGGGCCTATTTTTACAACAATAATTATAGTAAACCAATTTCTTATATTTCAAGAGAAGTATACGGTCAAAAATCACAGACATGCGTAGCCTAGTTTAACCGATGACATCACTTTTGAAAGGTAGGCCTATCACTTCCCAAAGATAACATATTACAATAATACCATTATTATGCGATTTCAACCAATTCATAGACAGTTAGTTCGAGCCAATAATTCCGACATTTAGAAGAACTTTGGCAAACTTTCGTCGACGATGACTTCGTACGTAGGCCTATCTATTAATGTTGTAGCATTCTCGCCAAGAAATTTCATCACTTCCGAAAATGCAGGTCCCGTCAAAACTGCGAGCCCGTGTGCTGCAGGACCCTTAGCATCTATCTTATTAATGAGGGCCTGAATAGAGGAGATACTTACTTGCCTACCTGTTTACTTACCAGCATATAGGCCTACGCGACACTCATGACATATATAGTCTACCCAATAATTATTATTGTTGAAGGCCTTGGTCAAGGACGCACGATATCTACACTAGGCCTATACATGTAGCCTAGTATTCGGACGGGTAGCTCTGGGACTAGACTAAAACAATACGACCTTTTATGTCAGATGTATACCGCGTGTTTTAGGCCTAGTCGTGAGCCTGGTCGTATTATGATTTATACGTCAGGGCTGCTGCATACCAGCCTAGCTATATGCTGCACTGTGTCTGCGCATGCTCAACCTGTGGGCCCAGTGTAGGTCGTGATCGGTGGTTGGTAGGCCTAAAAAGACGGAACTGTAGTTTTCTGTAGCGCATAACGTGATACTTTGTTTATCTGATCGCACATAATTATTAATCAAAGGTAAGTAAAGTTTAATTCGTACTGGTTGCAAATGAAAGTTTCAACGCTTTTGACTTTTGCTCAATTGGTCCATATATTTATCTGTCGGTAGGCCTACGGCAAATAGGCCGGGTGATTTCGCTTGCTTTCAGCTCCCACCAGAATAGGCCCTAGGCCAAACATCTGATCCATCCTACGAAGTCACCAGACCTCACCCGCTAATTGCTCTCCCTGTCTCTCTCTGTCTCTGTCTGTCTCTCTCTCTGTCTCTCTCTCTGTCTCTCTGTCTCTCTCTGTCTCTGTCTCCCTGTCTGTCTCTCTGTCTGTCTCTCTCTCTCTCTCTCTCTTCCCGTACATGTAGGTCTTTCATTCAAAACTCAGAATCTGCTCTTATCTGAATTCTATCCTGATTCGAATCCCTAACCTCCTCCCCTATAACCGTTTCAATAATGTCATTATCCATAATTTGTTAGGCGTCTAGCTGACCCCTTTGGACCTTGAACCAATTTTAGGCCTACTCCGAGCATTCTTATCGGCTTTGTTATGACTATATACGCGAATGCTTAAGTTGGTTATAGTAAGCTTAGTGGCGTAGCCAGGAATTTATGATGGGGGAGGGGGTGGAGGTCTTAGGCCCGGCCGGATGCCCTTTCTGACACCAACCCAACAGTATATTACAGTCAATAAAATGGGAATAAAGTAACAAATTAGAGAGAATAAAGTAAGAAAAACAATAATTGTTACTTCAAGCAATTCTTTTACTTTTAAAAAACTTTTTCCTAGGCCAATGGGGGGTTTTAACCCCCCGAAACTTCCCTTGTCTATGCCACTGAGTAAGTTTATAGTCTAGACGACCTTATAGTTTGTTCAAGCAGTGGCGTAGCCAGGAATTTTTCATGGGGGGGGTTTATGGCCGGAAACCCTGCTTTTTGCTATTTTTTCTTGCTTAAATGGAAAAATAACCTTTAAAAAAACTTTTTCGGAGCCAATGGGGGGGTTTTAACCCCCGAAACCCCCCCTTGCCTACGCCACTGTGTTCAAGGACAGAGACTTCTGGAGGCTGTGGAAATCTCGATCTTTTGATACGACTACGATTATTAGAGTTGTTATTGGATTCATAATATAATATGAAATGATTAAGAGTTCGCCAGAGGACGCCAATGAACGAACATCCTGAAGTTTCAGCTATTCGACTTGTTTGGCCTCGAAAAATAATTATTATTAGCAACACAAGTTGAAGGCTAAAGATGTTTAAATATCAGTGAACCGTGAACCATTATATATAGCAGTGCCGCCGACACTATCGAGCCTGCGCAGCGCATGACTCTTTTTTACAGTCAGGCTGGATAACGTTGTCTGCAGGCTTTCAGTGTCTATAGTTGCCGTCAGATTTGTCTTGTTGGATCTTTGCCATTCTTTGGTATATACAGGGTGGGCCATAAAAAAGTATCTCCCTAAGATTTATTGCCCATATCCTGGCCAGAAGTAAGGATTTCGAAATGAAATTTTACAGGCTTAAAGATAATTCATATTTACACATGATGGTCCGATTTCATCAAAATATTTAAAACAGAGCAAAAGTTATACCACTTTTAGCGAGGCAACCCACCGTTTTTTGACGATTCAAAAACGAAACGCAACAAAATTAGGTTTTTTGCTAATATCTTGGCCAGAAGTAAGAATTGGAAATGAAATTTTACAAGCTTAAAGACAATTCATATTTACACATGATGGCCAGAATTCATCAAAATATTTCAAACACAACATCAGTCATGCCACTTTTTTAGTAAGGCCACCCACCATTCAAAATTTCCCCCCATCCCCACCCCACCCCTCACCACACTCCGACCTCAACCGGTATGCCAGCGTGAAATTCTGGTTTTCCGAAAAAAATTTCTTCCCTCCACCCCTATCCTCCCCACCTCCCACCCCACCCCAACCACGCCACAACTACACCCCAACCTCCACCAGCACGCCACCCGTGAAATTTGGGGTTTTTGGAAAAATTTCTCCCCACCAATTAATACCCTACCCCCACCAGGCCCTGCGAGCCGAGGTGTGTGTTTAGGTGGAGGCGAGTCGGCTCGTGTAAAATTCTGCATAGCTGTAACGTCTCCGGTGAATAAGTGTGAAAATATGCATGGCAACGGCTGAAAAAGTAGAAAAAATGAGGGGTTTTGCTCCCCCACCCTGGCCCCATGGTGACAGAGATTCACCGACCCGCCTATGACCTGCCCCGGGTTGACCCCGACCCCCATGCGAAGGATATGGGTCAATTGCTTAAAAACTGTGGCCGCGCATTGCTAACAAACAAACAAACAAAGCCACAAACACACAGACTTACGAAAATATATTTAAGATATATATAATTATATATATATCGAATATATAAATATTATATATGTATTATGATATATGTCACTGAAGTCGGAGTAGGTGCATAGTGCATACCATTAACCTGTTATAAGCTGTGTACTGTGTATACGTGTCTTTAGGCAGTCATGCAAGTTAATCAGTTTTGCATTATGGTTGCGCTGAAATGTACCCGGTCTGCACTACACCACCATAGGCGCAGGAGTCTCTAGGAGGCGGTGGTCCGGGGAGCAGGGGCAAATGCCACCCCCAAATTTCGAGCGAGTCTGTTTTTTCGGGCAAGAAGGCTCGGGAAAATATTAAACAAACTATACTTTGAGCTTCAACACTCATTTACACCACATCATCCCTCAGATCCAATTTGCCCGAATCGAATAAGTCAGTAAGATAATTAGCTCACAACCACCATGGATAAGAAATTCGTGTAAAAAGTTCGCAATTCACTGTGGGATTCTATAAATAATGAAGAAAATTGCAGCAAATTCACGAGCCGAGATTTGCACGAAAACCGCGACAATTCGTGCAGGCTCATGCAGGGTCGATGAGATAAATTCTTTTCCCCTATAGTCAGAGAATACAAAGGTTCCTAAACAATCTTAAGGTTAGAAATATATATTATGAGGAAAAAATAGAAGTAAATTTAGTCTAAATAATAAAAGGTCTGGTACGACTGGGATCGCCTCTTAACGGGTGCTTTATGGATGATTAATACAGTACAATACAAAACAATATGCAATTATGAATTTATTTAGTTGTTCATTCGAAGTTTAAAGTTTAAACTGATTTTAGTGAAGGCATAGACCCACATCACAAACTTTGCAAGTAACTGTTGCATATAAGCCTAACATTACCCTGGGCCCTGAAAGTAACCGGGCCCATGGTATTTGCCCCTCTGCTCCTTCTCCCCCGGTGCGGATGCAAGAAACTCTGCTAATGTACAGAGAAATATGACCAGGGGTGGATCCAGGATGGGCAATCCGGCCATGCCCCCATTTGAAATTTACGCAGAATGTGAGCCCAATTATTGAATGTGGCTTTTTTTAAAGTTATCAGATTTGAAAGTTGCGCAATTTGCATGTTTTTTATATAAATTTTGGGAGAAAGACTAAAAATGTCGTCAGAACCATGTCCGGTCAAAGTCATACCTTGATTCCTTCCCATTTGCCCCGGGCTCCCCCCTTCGAAAATCTCTGGATTCGTTGCTGCATAGGCCTATTAGTGCGCGACGTCATTGATTTCGGATTTATTTTTCAGACAGAAGTAAAATCTTGCCCCCCACTGCTGAAACCCCCTATACGCCTATATACAACACAGATACCTATAAAATGTTGTACTGCATGTGAATTAGGTTGTGACATTGCAGGGCTGTTTGTGAAATTACTTATTTCCTTTTTTATTTCAGTTCCTGGACGAAAATAAAAATTGCACAACAATGTTCAATTTTCTTCTTGTTGCGTTTTTAATCCTTGGCGCAGTTTATTTTATTTTCTGGTCTTCCATCAAACATCTGGCTGCCTTGGCTGCAAAAGCAGCATTTTCATGGTTGATGAACAAAGGGTTGAGAGCGGACAACATTATCTTTGGAAAAGGAAAGAAAGAGATTTTCTCATGTCTCCATGAAATGTCTTCTCAGTTGGACCGACCGTTAAAGCTGGTGGAGGTTGGCGCAGGCACCGGAGCGAACTTTGTCTTTCTTCCGAAGAATATGGAGATTGTCTGCGTTGAGCCAAATGAGTTTTCAAAGAAGTTTTTACTAGCAAATGCGGCGAAATTACCAGGGATTGAGATAACGCAGTTTCACATTGGGTTTGGTGAAGACATGAATTTCATAGAGTCAGAAAGCGTTGATGCTGTTGTCTGCACTCATGTTTTGTGTAGCGTCAGAGATGTAGACCAGTGTCTCAAAGAAATCTTGAGAATTCTGAAAAAGGTATTATTACTATCTGAATTGTTATTGATCATTTTGGGAGCAGAGTTGCTGCACATCAACTTCGAAATTACAACTTTCAGATTTATTTTTAACTTTCAGATTTTTGAATTTTAAAAAAAATTATTTTTATACATGTATCTTGGCCGATATACACTGTGTCCCAATAAATCGGGGCCCCTTTTTATAATGTGAATAAAACAGGCAAATCTTAATCGATTTTCAAAATTACAAAACTGCTTTTATCCTGAGATAATTATCTTACACTGATTCAAATATGAAGTTTCTGGCATGAATATTGGCGTCACAATTACGTCATTTGCATCAGAGAATTCAAATGTTATGTAACGCTACCAGCGCGACGCTCCGACGAACCGGTCAAATCAATTTTTCTTAGAAGCTTATTTAGACCGCTCACTGTCCATCCCTTGACCGGAAATTTTCGAATAAACTTCTTTGCGCCGTAATGTTTATTTATCCGTAAGAATTTTATTACAATTTTGTCTTCTTGGCTGAACGCCATTCTCTAACGATTTTTGTTGACATTTGGTTTCAATATGTAAATTAATGACGTCACTATGACGTAATTTTTTAGTGAGGGCCGTTCATAAATTACCAATTTGTAGATAAATATCTCAGGATAGAAACAGTTTTGAAATTTTGACAATCGATGAATATTTGTCAGTTTTATTCACATTATAAAAAGGGGCCCCGATTTATTGGGACACAGTGTAGTGTCATTTTCATGGAAGCTCTTCCAAGGCACTATTGATGCATAGCAATGCGACGTCACAATCGAACAGATTGGCTTCTTTGGAACTTCTTAAGAAGATTGCTAAATGTATGCTCACGAGGGTGTCACGATAACTCGTCTACCGACAACTCGTCTAACGACAAGTGGTCTCCCGACAATTCGTCTACAACTGGTTTATACAGACAACTGATCCAGCGCTTGAGAAATGGAAGCTGGATGAAAGTTTTTACAGATGAAATGGAGGTTGGATTGATGAAAAAACGCAAGAGAAATGGAATCTGGATGATGGCTCTTTTACAGGTGAAATAGAAGCTGGATTGATGAAAATAACGTATGAGAAATAAAAGCTGGATGAAAGGATTTCTTGATCTGAAATAGAAGCTGGATTGATGATAAAACGCTTAAGTAATGGAAGCTGGATGAGGGTATTTTTTATATCTGAAATAGAAGCTGGATTGACGAAAATAACGGGTGAGAAATAGAAGCTGGATGAATGTATTTTTAGATCTGAAGTAGAAGCTGGATGCATGTCAAAATACATGAATAAAATCATCGATCCAGCTTCCATTTAAGCTTAAAAAAAACATTTGTATAAATCCAGCTTCTATTTCATCAATACTATTCGTCTGTAGACCAGTTGTCGTTAGACCAATTGTCCGGAGACGAGTTGTCGGTAGACGAGTTGTCGGTAGACCAGTTGTCGTGGAACCGCTAACGAGTTGTGGTGTGCAATACTTTTAAATTAAAATTATTATTGTTATTATTACTTTTTTTATTACGTATTATTTGCTAGTTTTCTAAATTGCGAAAATGTCTAACGAGTATGAAATAACACATATTATTGGCCTATAGATGTTAATCGGATGAGCCGTCAATCACTTTGTAACTTGTAAGACGTCCAAGTGTAGGCTAAGTGAAAAGAAAGAACAGGTCACATATTATGCGAGTACCGGTACATACAAACAATTCCATTACATGTTTAGTCATATCATGTCTCCATATATATTTGATATTTCGCCTATAGATAAACTGCGTGACTGTCTTGTTTAGAGCAACTTAGTGCATGCTTATATCATAGTTTAAATCCACAATAATAGCCTATCTGTTTTAACTTTCTTCTTCGAAAACAGGGTGGAAAGTTCCTATTTATGGAGCACATCGAAGCCGCAAGTGGAAGTCGAACCCAGTACTGGCAGCACTTCTTCAAGCGACCATGGCACGTGTCCGCCGAAGGTTGTCATCTGACACGGCGCATTCACGTCGACATTGAGAAGGCAGGCTTCAGTAAACTGGATCTTAGTTTCTTTGATATGGAAAATTTGGAGACACTCAATGCTTTCTTTAGACTGCTCGCTCTGCTCGTAATTCCTCACTGTCAGGGAGTGGCAACCAAGTGACATATTAAGGACGCGCTCGCTTGAGGCTGTGCGGTGAATAGATTTGAATTGAGGTGTGACTGTGACGCGTCGTCCAAAAGTTATTTAGGACGTCCTAATTAAAATACATTTGCTGACTGACTGAATTGCTTAAAGAAACTTGAAAAAAAGATGCATGATGGTCATCATTTCGTCGTCGCTGTCGTCGTCATCATCATCAATTCGATGTGCCCTCTGAGGTTTGCCGGTGTTTGCCCAAAATTTGAAACACCTGTGCAAAAATTTACAGATTAATTTTTTGGTCCGAATTTTGTGTATCATTAGTAGGCCTACAATTAGTACCGTTTTGTTAAAAATAGGTGTCAATTTTCTAGTGGAGCAAGTGCCCCTCTTGCCCCGTGTACGGCCCATGGAGATATTAATTGAAGTTAGTTTTCCTGATGATTCGATGATGCTATCTAGACAGTCGGCGTCTAAACGATGTCTGGTTCTTGCTTTAATCTGATTCATCAGACTAAAACATCTCTGATAATATTTCTGCTTATACTACATTTCCTACATTTTAAGTAGGCCTAAGCTTAGATCGACCTTCTTCATCAGCTGTTTATCATTTTTCGATTTCTTATAAACCGAGTTTGGCCATTTCGCTGCAGTAGGAAATCCTTTCAGAAAAATATGTAGTTGCAAATTATTTTACAATTGATTGTCATGATTTTGTCGAGTTTTTTTCCAAAAAACAAAATACTTCTTTCTCTCACGTAGCCTGCGTCAATAAAAAATCTAACAATGTCAGTTTAAACAATTCTATTTGCGCTATTGTCGAGATGAATACCAGCCTCTGTCCTCTCTGTCTGCTGAACGTCGAGACCTCCTCAATCCTACAAGAGCTACTCGATTCTTTCCCGGCATGTCCTACACCCCGCACTTCCGGTGGACCACCCGCCTAAAATCAGTTATTGGTTAGCAGTGTTACCGCTCCTTGGGTTTTTCCCAAGATCTTGACTTTTTCAATCGTACTTGGGATATTGACTTTTTTTCAAAGGACCTTGGCTTTTTTACTTGGCTTATTTCTGCCCGCTAAATAGCAATAATCTCAGCAATAATCCACTATATAACAATAATTTTAACAATAATCCACTAAATAACAATAATCTTAGCAATAACCTGACTATGGCTCCATCTACTGACTAGTATATATCCGACTTATTATTATTCTCTTATAGCTCTTTGCTCTCTGCATATTAGTTATTTGTGACGTCACGTGCAATTTCGCGAGATTCCGCGCAAAATCACAAATAACTTGATAAAGATAAATGATAAGTTGATCACCGATACTTATATTAAAAACAATAGACATTAATCTTATAAATGCAAACAAGTCATCTTTAATGGCTCACATGCAAGATCACACAAACGCACACACAAATTTTTGAACTAAAGACAACAACAACTAAAGCAAAGATGACGTTTATTTCCCAAAACTAGCGCACTATGTCCAAAATGTTGTTCGTATGTTAGAAAATCAGCGAACGAAACTAATTATTAACAATTTAACACACATTAATTTCAAGATTAATTATACATAATTTCATAAACATCACAATTTATCGGATAAAATAGCTTCTGTTGAAATAAAGGAGGTGACATAGTCCAAATTTATTAACTTAGCTTTTCTTGGCTTTTTTTAAGACGCCATCTTGGCTTTTCTTAAATTTTGGAGCGGTATCACTGTTGGTTAGTAACACAATGGCGAGCGTGCACCCATATTGTTTCTCTAACCTACAACGCTCTTCAAACCTCTCAACCCTCCTACATTCGTCAACTAATCACCATCCAACCGCACAGGTCTACGCGCTCATCATCATATCTTTCTCTCTCTCGGCCTCCAGTATCATCCTCTCTGAAATTCTGCGACCGCTCCTTAGTCTATGCTGCACCAGCTCTTTGGAACGGACTCCCAACATACCTCCGCCTGTTCGCTCACCCCCCTATCTCTCCTGCAGTCTCACCTCCAAATAATAATTCAACCTCTCCTCCGCTTGCACTCTCCTCTGCTGCATTCCATTCACGACTGAAAACCGAACTCTTCAACCTATCCTATCCAGATTCCAATCAGGTTCCATCACCCAACCACCACCATCACCGACAACCACCGTAGCACCACGCTGTCTCCTCGGCTTGACCTCCCCGGATTTTGACCTGGCACCGGAACGAAAACGGCAGCTCTGGCTATTGCGGACTTGATTTGATATAGCGCCGGTGAATAAGCTGGTCTCCCTGACGTGGCTTTTGTGGGCGCTGAGAAATTCTCGAAGATTTACATTACATTACATTACATTACATTACATTACATGTTCGCCGATTATCCTGCGCAAAATGGTCAATTCGCCTATTCCGGGCTCAACCACTTATTACAGCCGATATTCGTCGCAATCATCGACTCCCTCACTTTGCGGGTCGCCACGAAAACAATTGGAAACGGAGGTTACTAGGAATTAAAGATAGCTAGATCACATGTGTAAACTGGCAATGCGGTCGAAGATTCTTTACAGCACTATAACCGTTGTCTAACAGCCTGAATGCAGATTTCATAAAAAATTTGCTACACAGAACAAAATAATGATGGTAATGATCATGATAATGATGATGATGATCATCATGCATTTATTTACTTATTTATTTCAAAATTTTATATAGCGCTGCTTCAGAGGCGCTCCCGGCCCAACCACTGTTAAGAAGTAGAAAAGTTTTGAGGTTCTTAAGGAACAGAGTGGATCCTCGTGCGACCCTGGTAACTATATAAGCGCAGTGTAACAGGGAGAACATTCAAGTTGTAGGACCTGCAACAGAGAATGAACGACGCTGTCGTGCATTCTCTGTCATGATGATGATGATGATGATGATGATGATGATGATGATGATGATGATGATGATGATGATGATGATGATGACGACGACGACGACGACGTTGACGATGACGATGATGATGATGATGATGATGATGATGATAGGCCTGCTGTAGGCTGCTGATAAACGGATTCCACATTGGGTGAATATAATTTAGAACGCCAAAGCAATAGCTATAGACAGGCCTTATAGGCTATTAGCCTATAATAGCATATACCAGTAAATCATCAGGAAATTTTAGCCCCTATAGGCCTAGTAAATACCACTTTTTTACAATAACAGTTTCTTCTTACACCTGGGCGGGTACAGCTAAGCTTTTATAACTATTTGATATAATTATAATAATAGTTCATTATATAATTGTAATGATAGTTCGTTAGGCTATACGGCAACGATCAACGACCGATCAACGACCGGTCACCCAACCTCACAATATATATATAAGGCCTATTATATATTATGGTCCTATACCTAGACAGAGCTTCCTATCTATATAAATAAAGAGAAGATTCTGTCTGTCTGTCTGTCTGTCTGTTTGTTCGGGATGCATTTCCACAGTTTTTGAGCTTTTCACTCCAAACCTTCACTACTGTGTAGGTCTCGGCAGGAGACACAAAGTCGAGGGGTTGGCGATTCTCTACCACCATGGGGGGTCAGGGTGGGGGGCGAAACCCCCAAATTTTTTCTAAAAAAACGCAGCCATTGATATGATTTTTTTAACCCAGATAGAGGGCCATCAGCAGGGCCGGATTTACATGTAAGCCCACTAAGCACCGGCTTAGGGCCTCCGGAATTTGGGGGGCCTCCAAAAGTGAACTTCTAAATTATAAGCCACTGAATTTTTACTTTAGTTCACTTATTATCAATCAACTTTTTTACTAGGAATTGATGTGGTTAGCCTAGCTATGCGTAAGATCGAAAACACTTGCTCTTAGTCTCAGTTCTTTAATAATTAAGTTGAACGCTTGCGTCATACACCGTAATAACCTGCGTCAACCGATATATTATTATTGTTTATGGCGGAAAGTGAGGAAAACACGTTAGTTGAATGTTTGAGGGTATCCTATCATTTGGTCGAAAGTCATTTCGTCGAAATCATTTCGTCGAAATCATTTCGTCGAAATCATTTCGTCGAAATCATTTCGTCGAAATCATTTCGTCGAAATCATTTCGTCGAAATCATTTCGTCGACGATCAAAAAATCGAATGATCATTTGGTCGAATGATCATTTCGTCGACAATCAATTGGTCGAAATCATTTGGTCGACGATAAAAAAATCGAAAGATTTGATGCAGCATCATCATTTTCGTCATTTCTCCCATCATCATTTTCGTCATCTCTACTACTACTACTACTACTACTACTACCACTACTGCTACTAGTACAACAACTATTGCTGCTATTTTTATTATTATTATTACTACTACTACTACTACAACTACTACTACAACTACTACTACTACTACTCTACTACTTAAGCTACTGCTACTATTTCTAAAACTATATCGTCGTCATAATCATCATCGTCGTCGTCATGGTCGTTATTATTTATATGATCGTGGGCATAATCATCATTACTACTACACTCATCATCATAGTAACAAGTATTATCATCAGCATCATAAGGAACATATATACGTGATTTCGCATTTATATAGCGCCCCTTCAAGAAAGTACTCAGAGGCGCTCCCAGCCCAACCACGAGCAAAGAAAAATTGTCGTCATCGTCATCATCGTAGTCTTCGTCGTCAGCATCATTTTCATCTATTACCATCATCATCATTTGTGGGGCGCGGTGGTGTATATTGGTGGCGTCGTTGCCTTGAGGCCGGAAGGATCGAGGTTGGAATTCCCTCCCCAAAACCTCCCCATCTTAGAAACCTTCTTTCGTCAGAGGAATGGACTAGATGACATATTGCGGAGAGGGAAGGCCTACCCACGAAGAGAAGGGAAGAAGATGGATTGAGCCCGGCTGCTTAGGGGTGGATAGAAGACCCTGCATGTATGGATGTATGGCATATATACATTGTATTATGTATGTATATATGCCATGCATACATTGTATGTATGTATGTAACTATGTATATATATAATATATATATATATATATGTACACGCGACGACTTGAGGTAGGTTCGAACTAATGACATGGGCGGAACAGAGACTCCACATGGGACGATCTGTTTTGGATTAAAGTTATCATTTAACGGGTACAGTTCCCCCCATTAAGTTGCTCTGCATGGATAAACAGATGCCCGTGCAAACTGATCATTTGGCCTATCATTAGGCCACTCTCCATCTGCAATGTCATCCCCATCTGCAGTGTGTTTGAGGGAAGAGAAGGCTATTAGTGTAGTACATGCAAGGCAGTATATAAACAATTAGACATGCAAACATACATACACACTGTAGGGAGTCCTTTCTCGGCGACGGTACTGTAGGCTTACAGGTTTATAAAGGTCAATTTCTCACTTGTTGAAGGCATTTTAAATTGAGGTCTTGTCTAAGCACTATAGTGGTTTCAGAAAATAAATATAATAATGACTTTAGAATTCGTCAAAAGCAACCGTGGTGCGGATATGTTGGTTCAGGACGGTTACTCATTTAACAAAGATAAAAGTGCAAACAACAAAATTTACTGGAAATGTTCCGAATATAGCGAGACGAAATGCTTGGCTCGGTGCATTACAGAAGACGACGTCGTAAGAAAGTCGCCATGTGAGCATAACCATGTACCAAGTTCAGCCGAAATCGGTGCTAGAAGAGTTGTAGGTGATATGAAACAACGGGCGCAAACCACTACGGAAGCAACACACAGTATCGTTGCAATTGCAGCAACTGGTGTCGGAGCTGGAGTCACCGGTAAGTTGCCAACTACCGTCAACTTAAAACAGAGAATAAGACGCGTTAGACACAAGTATCAGGCACCTTTGCCTAACCCACTAAGTTTGTCGGAATTGAACCTTCCAGACGAGTATACGAAAACGGCAAAAGGCGACAATTTTCTCTTGCACGACAGCGGACCTGGGCAGACGCGATTCCTGGTGTTTTCAACAGGACGCAACATGGAGTTACTCGCTCAAAGTTCGAACTGGTACGCCGACGGTACGTTTAAGACTGCTCCACCACTGTTTCAACAGATATATACCATTCACGTCCTTGCAAATAAAGTCGTCATTCCTTTGGTATACATACTCATGAACGAGAGAAGTACCAGCACGTATGTGAAAGTTCTCACGGCGATAAAGGACTCTCACCCTGGCTTAAATCCAGAGACAATAATGACCGACTTTGAGCAAGCAGCGATCCTTGCGTTCAAGACTGTATTCCCGAACGTTGTTCAACAGGGATGCCTGTTCCATCTAAGCCAGTGCATTTGGCGCCGAATGCAGCAAATCTCTGGTCTGCAGCAGCGTTATTCAGCGGATGCTGAATTTGCACTGGGAGTGCGGCACTTGGCTGCCTTGGCTTTTGTGCCAACTGCCGATGTTACCGCTGTTTTCGATGAACTTATGGAGTCGCCTTTCTTCACAGAACACTGTACAGAATTAAGGGAGTTGACAAATTACTTCGAGGACACTTGGATCGGCAGGCCGGGGCGACGAGGAGGTCGAGATGCGCCCATGTTCGCTATTCTTCTATGGAATGTGCACGCGCAAGTGACAGAGGACATCCCAAAAACCAACAACTCAGTGGAAGGTATGTCCTATTATCTTTTTCTATTATAAATTACACTTCGTAGGCTATGCGGTTTTAGGCCTACTCTATGATTCAGCCTGTTACAGACGTCCAGAGATTTGGATGCTAGGCCTACATCGAGACCAGCCGATTATACTTATATACTGGACTTATTATGCTCCTTGGGAATTACCTCCATGCTTTAATTGGATAACAAGTAATTCCATAATAATTAACCTTCCTGTTTACCATAGGCGCAACCACCCTATGGGACCCACGGGACGCGTCCCCCCAACTGTTGAGTGGTCCCCTAGCTTTATCATTATGGTCCCCTCCGACTTTTAGGACGTGATTCATTATGGTCCCCCCCAACTTTTAGGACGTGATTGCGCCTATGCTGTTTGCATCATACTGTCAGATGGTTTTGGTATCACTCTGTTCACCAAATGCGTTATGTTTTGCTTTTGTTAAGGTTGGCACCGCGGGTTCTGTCAGCTGCTTGGTGCCTATCATCCTTCAATATGGAAGTTTATTGAGGCCCTGAAGAAGGAGCAAAGCTTGAATGAACTGAAGCTGGAACAATTCTTAGCTGGACAACTTCCGCCTGCGGGAAAGAAGAAATTCAAGGATTGTGCTGAACGGCTGAAGAGAGTCGTAGCTGAGTATGGAAAGCGCCCGAATATGGACTATTTGAGGGGCATTGCTCACAACCTTGAGTTGCAGGCATAGGCTAATAGTGACATTTCTTATATGGACAATCTTTATATAATGACGGTATAGATGTATAAAACTAGCCTTAAGCATTGAATTAGCATACAAATGATAAAACTTCTAGTAAAATCGTTCGATTTCTATTAAACATGCTTCATTTTCAATGTCGATCCTTTGATTTTCGACCTCTTGATTGTCGAATTTTTGATCTTTCGATTTTTTGATCGTCGACCAAAGGATTTCGACCAATTGATTGTCTACCAAATGATGATGATGATGATGATGATTGTGATGATGATGATGACAATGACTACGAAAATGATGATGCTGCACCAACTCCGGCTGCTGATGCTGACAACGACGACCACGTGGAATTACGAGATCCATAAAACGATGATTATGATGAAGACGACGATGATGAGATGTTTGTGGTGGCGGTGGCGGTCGAAGGGGTAGGGTGATGTTGGCGGCATGGGTATATGTATGTATCATGTATGAATGTATGTAATACTATGTATGTATGTATGTATGTATGTATGTATGTATGTATGTATGTATGTATGTATGTATGTATGTATGTATGTATGTATGTATGTATGTATGTATGTATGTCTGCATGTATGTATGTATGTATGTATACATGTATGTATGTATGTATGCATGTATGTATGTATGCTTGTTTGTATGTATTAGCCTAAAGGTTTTCCTCTCTTTATACTGGCACATGTGCAATGCACATGTAGGCCTACGCAATGAATAGTCCTCCCTCCCCTTAAGGTCACTCCATACAATACTCGACCAAGGCCACATTATTATATCTAACCCTTCCTAGAGTTGACTCTTTTGCCAGAAACAGTTTAATTATGCGAATGTTATATAACTTTGCATAAATGTTTTTTATTATTTATTTCCTCTGTAAGCTACTGTGCGTTTGCTGGTTGTATAATAAAGAATATTCGTACTTCTTACTTACTTACTTATGTGTGCATGCAAAATGCACATGGACAGTTGTCCTCTCCTACAAGCCGTTGATGATTGACCATGCAGCGCGACATAATCCTGCAGTCCGTTAGGTCTATACACTCTCCTTGATTTTATTGGCTAATTAATTTTATTTTCATTTCACTTTCTGTAGATCACAACCTCCCTCTCTCACAGACTGATCGGGGTTCAAGTGTGTATGTGAGTGTGTGTCGGAGTGTGTGTATGTATGTTTGAGTGTGAAAACTTCTAGTAAAATCGTCCGAATTATATTAAACATGCTTCATTTTCAATTTCGATCTTTTAATTTTCGACCTCTTGATCTTTCGATTTTTTTATGGTCGACCAAATGATTTCGACCAATTGATTGTCGACGAAATGATCATTCGACCAAATGATCATTCGATTTTTTGATCGTCGACGAAATGATTTCGACGAAATGATTTCGACGAAATGATTTCGACGAAATGATTTCGACGAAATGATTTCGACGAAATGATTTCGACGAAATGATTTCAACGAAATGACTTTCGACCAAATGATAGTAAACCATGTTTGAGCGATGTTAATAAATACAGTCATCAAGATTTGTATGACATCATTGTCAAGGACGGCATCAAAAGCGCTTTTCCTAACGTTGAAGTGGTTCTTCGCATGTTTCTTAGTCTAATGGTTACAAATTGCACTGGCGAGCGATCGTTCTCGCAGCTTAAGCGCATAAAAAGCGAACTTCGCTCCACAATGCACCAGAACAAACTCAGCTCATTGAGCTTGCTTTAATTTGCATAGAAAGCGAACAAATGCGCAAAATTCCTTTTGATGACATTATCGCAGATTATGCGATGCAGAAATGCAGGAAAAAGATTATGTAAAACTTCATATTTTTAGTATGTAGGCCTATACCATAAAAAACTGGAATAAAACGAGTGCATCAATTGCAATTCGACCCGTTAGAGACTAACAGTAGTTGATCAAACATGGATCAAAAACACTAGATATCACGTGTTTTGTATAGGAACTTTTAGGAATTCACCTATGTCCATTAATTATGTCAAATGATCTAATCTCATCAACCTAGTATAAAAGCATAAAATCATTCACTTTTTGCAATTATTTATGTAATTTTCTACACACATCCTAAGATGGATTCAATTGTTATGGACAAAGGACGTAAACAATTTTAGGTAGCTTATAATAATGTGTTTCATTTGTTGAACTTTTTTTGTACTTGATAGCGGTGTGTCTATCAGTTTTGTTGCCAATTAAACGAATATAATAACAATCACTGGCGCAATATGCATTAGGAATATACTTAGATCTAGCAATTATGCAATAGGCCTATGCATTTTGTCTGTTTTTATTTTTAAGTGGGGCCTCATAATTGAAAGTGCTTAGGGCCTCGCTCTGTTCAAATCCGGCCCTGGCCATCAGAACCACCCGGATCAGTGCATGGTTGGCGAATATCTACCACCAAGAGGGCCAGGGTGGGGGAGGGGCGAAAACACTGAGACCGCAGTTTCTTAAACACCTTTTTAAACGCTTGCATGGTCATGATATAAATGGCGAGCGCAAGTGATGTATTTTCACGAAAATCCTAATTTCACGGGTGGCGTACTGGTGCAGGTCGGTGTGGTGGGATGAGGTGGGGGAGAGGGTGGGGTGGAGGGTTGGGTGGGGTGAGGGGTAATTTTCCCCGAAAACCCTAATTTCACGGGTGGCGTACTGATCGAGGTCGGAGTGTCCAGGGGGTGGGGAGGGGTAGGGGTAGGGGTAGGGGTTAGGTGGGGAGGTATTTGTCCCAAAACCCAAATTTCACGGGTGGCATACCTGTGGAGGTCGGAGTGCAGCGGGGCATTGTGGGGGATGGTGGGGTGGGGAGGCGAAGGTAGGGGTGGGGTGGGGAGGGTTGGGTGGAGGTGAGAGGGGTGGGGGTCAGGGGGAATTTTTCCCGAAAACCCTAATTTCACGGGTGGCGTACCTGTGGAGGTCGGAGTGCGGCGGGGCGTTGTGGGGTGGAGGATGGTGGGGTGGGGAGGCGAAGGTAGGGTGGGTCGGTGTGGTGTGGTGGGGGTGGGGTGGGGGAGGGTTGGGTGGGGGTGGGGTCAGGGGTGAATTTTTCCCGAAAACCATAATTTCACGGGTGGCATACCGGCGGAGGTCGGAGAGCTGTGGGGGTGTTGTGGGGTGGGGGTTGAAGGGGTGGGGCGTGGTGGGGCTGAGGCCGGGAGCGGGTCGAATCCTAAATTTCCCGGGCAACGCCGGGTACCCCAGCTAGTAGATATATAATTATATATATATATATATATATATATATATATATATATATATAAGGCCTATTATATATGGTCCCATACCTAGACAGAGCTTCCTATAGATATGTTGAGCTGCCCACAGTGCCCAGTGACATTGAAACAGCGGAGAAAATGCAGGAAACAAGATTATGATTTTATCAGGAAAATTTTTGGGAGGAGGATTGGATTGGGAGGTGGGGGATTATCTAAGAATGGTGTGGACCAAAGATTTTAACAGGGAGGAAGATGGACTACTTAAAGGATATTGGCTGGCGGCAGTGCCAATGAGGTCACGCAAGGTTTTCTGGT
The DNA here is from genome assembly GCA_949752735.1 of Lumbricus terrestris. Lineage (NCBI taxonomy): Eukaryota > Metazoa > Annelida > Clitellata > Crassiclitellata > Lumbricidae > Lumbricus > Lumbricus terrestris. The sequence goes on from OX457038.1 coordinate 58,425,766, forward strand.
CAATTCATAGGCTCAGACTCGCAGCGAATTTTAGCCGATGACGTTATAGGCGGGCTGCGGAAGATTCAAACCCTGAAAAAAATTCGGAAATACGATTTATCTGCTGGAAACACAGTAAAATTACCGATTTAAAAATAGATATCGATTATATTTATTATCTGAACTGTGTAAATGTTGATCTTGGAGAAAAAAATAAAATTTTAGGCTATGACTAAGCGAAACGCTATACGCACGGTCATAATTTATAGCCTATAAAGTCGTCGGTTAAAATTCGCTGCGAGTCTGAGCCTATGAATTGACCAGAAACCCTTGCGCGACCCCTTTAGCATTCTTGTCATTGGTGACCCATCTTCCTCCCTGTTAAAATCTTTGGTGTGGACTGTGGATCAATGTAAACAAGACACGTCATCAAAGCTGTGGTTATGCGGTTGCTAGCAAGGACTCTGTATTGTACAGGATTGGAATCTCTTAAATTTGCGGCCGCCGCACGGTCAACCATAGATGTCGCCCCACTCAAAATTTTGTTTCTAATGCTAAATATTATGTTCTGAATTTCCAAAGGCAATGTTTACTTTGCAAACATTATTATTCGTCAATCTGCCTTCCTGAATTTAATTTATTGAATAGTTTTATTTTGTACAAGAGATGTGACTTTGCGGAGCTTCTATTATCGTTCAAGACTTGCACAACGACATTAAATAAGAGATCCAGGTCCTGTGTAGAAACGGTCCTCTTTAGTTAGCTTACCTCATCGATATTAATAGTCGAATAGACCTAAAAATAAATATTGATGGCTTACCTGGGGCCAGTGTTACCGCTCCTTGGCTTTTTTCCCAAGATCTTGGCTTTTTCAATCGTATCTTGGGATATTGGCTTTTTTTCAAAGGACCTTGGCTTTTTTACTTGGCTTTTTTCTGCCCCCTAAATAACAATAATCTTAGCAATAATCCACTAAATAGCAATAATTTCAGCAATAATCCACTAAATAACAATAATCTTAGCAATAATATAACTATGGCTCCATCTACTGACAAGTATATTTCCGACTCTGAACTGTTTGCTCTATGCATATTAGTTATTGGTGACGTCACATATAATTTGGCGCAATTCCGCGCAAAATCGCAAATAACTTGATAAAGATAAATGATAGGTTCATCACAGATACTTATATTAATAACAATAGACATTAATCTTAGAAATGCAAACAGGTCAGTTTTAATGGCTCACAAGATCACACACAAAAGCACCCAAAAACTTTTGAACTCAAGAAAACAACAACTAAAGTGAAAATGACGTTAATTTCTCAAAACTAGCGCACTATGTTCCAAAATGTTCGTATGTCAGAAAATCAGCGAACGGAACCAATTATTAACAATTTAACATACATTAATTTCAATATTAATTATACATAATTTCATAAACACCACCATTTATCGGATAAAATAGCTTCTGTTGAAGTAAAATAGGTGACATAGTCCATCATTATTAACTTGGCTTTTCTTGGCTTTTTTTAAGGCCCCATCTTGGCTTTTCTTAAATTTTGGAGCGGTATCACTGCCTGGGGCAATCATAGTCTTTTTCATAATACTATTGCGGTAGTCAAACCTAAAGTAGTAAGAGACAGAAAAGGTTAGTTGTATCGGTGAAATGTAGATGTTTATTGGGTAATTTTGTAGTTTTCTGCAACTATCGCACTTGAACGGTTTTTAGTTATTAGCAATTTTGTTGGAATGTTGTTGTACTGCTTGCTTGTGATGTTATCGCTCAGTATCTGCTTGCTATTTTTGTGGTAATTCATCGGCTTAGTTTCCAAATTGTTCATCTATTGGAATTCTTGGTTATTGTTACTGACGTCTCGGTAGGAAGTAAACAGTATGGCGGTCGCAGATACACGCAGAATAGAGCGGTCTCAACTCCGGCGATCGATAGCCCAATGTTTCCGCTTAATAGTCAATGGTCAAAAGACACGGCAAGTGTGCAATAAGACAGCAGGCAAAAATAAGTAAGTAAGTAAAAGTCCAGCTTTTTCAATTGCATCAGCTGTTTTATGAATCCAACTTCTGGTTCAATAATGATTATTTTTCATCAATCCAGCTCCAATTTAATCGGAAACATTTTAATCAATCCAGCTCCTATTTAATTAAGAAGATCCTTATCCATCCAGCTCTAATTTAATCAACAACATTTTCATCAATCCTGCTCCAATCTAAGCTATAATGTTTTATTAACCCAGCTTCTGTTTCTCGCCTGTTATTTTCGTCAGCCCAGCTTCTATTTCAAATATAAGAATACCATCATCCAGCTTCCATTACTTAAGCGCTTTTTCATCAATCCGACTTCTATTTCAGATCTAGAAATACCTTCATCACTTACTTACTTACTTCACACAACATCACTGACTGAAGCGGGACCCCAATGTTTCGCGCGGAAACATTGGGCTATCGTTCGCCGGAGTTGAGGCCGCTCTATTCTGCGTGTATCTGTGACCGCCATACTGTTTACTTCCTACCGAGACGTCAGTAACAATAACCTAACTCTTGATTGAATGGAAGTTGGGTATGAAAATCAGGCGAAATTGCAGTATCGGGACCGCTATTTTTAGAATTTTTTAACATTTTAAATTTATTATCAATGTTTTTATTCTGTTATGGGCGGAGACTTAAAGGAGACAGAGGGGACGGTCCCCTCAATGTATGTGGTGGGGGGACGGCCCACGCATTAGTCCCCCCAATCGGTAAGTGTTAGGTTAGGTGCCATCAGGTATACACTTCACGAAACACGCTGTGAGGTTATAACATTAGAAGATCGAAGATCTTTGAACAAACGAGGTGATGACTAAAAAGTCATCAACTTTTTTATGTTTAATCGGCTGATTGTTCTCACTGAGACACAAGCTGACAGTTTTTGCATTTGAACTAATGCCGTTGCCTACCTCCACTTTCAAAGATGATATGACATGTAAACCTGACAAGTCAGCGCTCGGTAGGCTGCTGACCAAATATCATCTCTGTCACAAAAAAGCAGCCCATGCAGTATGACGGTACGTGTTGGACGGTGGAGCCCTTCTTCATAGAGTGTGCTGGATTAAAAAGGCAACATGACATATGCGTGTTACTCGGCAGTATATGAATCTCCGATCTCGTTGCCCGACTTTATGGCAACAGAGCTGCTGTTGTCTTTGACAGATATTCATATCTGTGTCGTTGACCAAGGATCATGAGCACCGGCGACATTGCAGAAAGATGGCTGCCACGGTCAGCATCAGTGATGAGACAATAGCGCATGACAATTAGCAAGCATTTATAAACAATGCTTACAACAACTCATGTTTTATAGGTTTTTAACGAGAGCTTTGCAGAGCAATGGCTTCTGTGTGATGTTGACCCCAAGTGTTGCAGACAATTTTAATAGTACGTGTTGCCTTGGATACCACTGCCAGTGGAGAGCATGTTACTGTAGTTGCTGATGACACTGACGTTCTGGTTTTACTAGTTTACCACTGGAAATCGTTTATGGCTAAAGTGTGCATGAAAAAAGAGTTGATCGAGGAGCATAGATCTCTTAGTACTATTATCAGCATTAGGCTTGTTCGGAAGTCAGTTTTTGCTCCATTATTCCATGTTTGCCTGCCATTCATACACCACATCTACGGCCATAGAAAATATCTGCGTTTTAGAAATTCTCCTTATGCGATTGCCTGCATTTATGCGATGTAATTAGCTTGATGAATTCAGTGCCAGTTGACGTTGGCATTTCTGGATGCCAGCTGCTCTGTGGAGTGGCACTACGCGAATTGACACCCTCAACAAACTATGCTACACACTTATATGAAACTGTGTAGTTCTAGTAAAGGTAGAATTACTCCAGAACAGCTGCCACCAAAGCATCATCTGCATGCACATCTACGAGTGCTACAGTGGCATGCCCTTTCAACAGAGCATGGAGATCCTTGTGCTTGGGAATGGCAAAGTTCTGTTAGAGAATAAACTCGTGCTGCCTATCACTACAGACCAGCTCCCCAGCTCCAGATGATCTTCTGAAAGTTATTAGATGTCTATATAAAACAACATAGAAAATGCATGTGGCACTAATCTGTTTTCCTGCAGACACAACAGGTTGCCATGATTTTATGGTTGTTCAAACTGCCATGGGTTTGAATGCAACAATTGTGAAAAGGTTTATGCCGCTGATGAGTCAAGTAGTGATGAGGAGGAGAATGAGTTTGCTGATGATGAAGACATTATTTGGGAGAATGAAGAGTCCGTTGTCAAGCACATTTCTACATTTCTATGACGATTTGTCATTCCTTTCTTTAACACTTCTTATGGCCTTTTCATGTACTTGCATCTTCATGAGTACAGACTGCTGAGTTGGATAGACACTTTCCTGATTAAATGTCTTAACTGTTCATTGCCAGTTCATAGTGACATTTTATAAGCGAGTCTTTCTTCATACAGAAGACTATCCTGAAAATCTACCATAGTACATAATATTGATTTTTCATTTTGGTTCACTTAATGACTCAATGGTGGCTTAGCTGTTGCGAGTTAATTGAGACGACCTTTTAAATATTCCAGTGCACTGAAATTGTTTTGGCAAGTACTATTTAACTGAGAAAAATTCGTCTTGCCCTGTTGACATTTGCGCAAGTAAATGTTCTGGTCTAATGATTAATCCATATTATAATCGTTCTATCTCACCCTCCTCGCATTCAATTGTATAACCCACCTTAAGGGAGGATACTCGTTGACCTGTCCATCGATTTTACCCCCACCCCTTTCAAGTCTACTTTGAAAAGCGTCTGTGAATAAACGGATCTCGGTGACTCAATCTTTTTGGGATCTGTGTAATGCTCAAGATTACAATATGATTACGATGGTGAGGCCTAGTAACATCAGAACAGGTTAATACCTAGATTTTAAGTACATGCATACTTATCTTTGGTTAAGACTCATTTGAACCTTGGACCATTAAATGATTGCTGATAGCTAACGACACTTAGGATCATGTTTATAGTATATTTGGCTTCGACATCTCAGTGACCTAATTCTACACCACTGTGACCTAATTCTACACTTCTACAGGAAGTTGCATTAAACGTGGACATTAGTGGAATGGATGAATTAAAGCGTTGGAATGTTGATGCTTTAAGAAAATTTTGCCGCAATCATGGATTAAAAATTAATCAATGTAAAAAGAAAGAAGAGTTGGTATCACGCGTGTTGTGTGTCTACAATGCTGATACATTCAGTAAATGTAAGATTTTTTATATAAGAGTTTGACCCGACCCACTGCGCATGCGCACACAACATATTGATTCTGCTTGTTGGAGCCTAAACGAGACTAAATTAGTCTTGCATGCAGCCCGATAACGTTGAGTGTGCAGGTAAATGTGCAGGTGCCGTCAGCAAGCATTGTATTGCTGAGTCATTGTGTACGTAATATTATGTGTATATTATGTTACATTTAGGTACATATTGTACGATATGTCACTTAGTCTGAATTCTATTCTAATGTCACTTGGCAGTTTCATTAACAGATGCATTTTCAGTTTTATTTACGCTATGAGTGGCTCTATTATCTGCTGTTTAATGTCGTAGCTATATTTTTTTTAAATATGCAATCGTTTTATGCAATGTAATGCATGTGTGCTTGTCAGATCTATGCAAATAAAGACTACTTACTTAAGTTGGAATTCGGAATAGGTAGGCTATATTACTGTCAGTCTGTAAGTTGCGTATTTATAGGTTGTTATATAGCTTGAGTTATGTGGATTATATAAAACAAATGTTTCTGATAAGTTGAATTTTGTTGTATTTCAGTTCGTGAGTGACAATAATATTCACAGCACAATGGTCTGCTGCGTCATTGTTGGGTTCTCCATCGTCATTGGACTTCTTTTTATTTTCCGATCTGCCATCAAACAACTGATTGCCTTGGCAGGAAAGGCAGCATTTTCCTGGTTGAATAACAAAGCGTTGAGATCAGATGGCCTTATCTTTGGACCCAGAAAGGAAAAGCTATTTTCAGGCCTCCATGAAATGGCTTCTCAGTTGGACCGACCGTTGAAGTTGGTGGAGGTTGGCGCAGGCACCGGAGCGAACTTCGTCTTTTTCCCGAAGAATATGGAGATTGTTTGTGTTGAGCCAAACGAGTTTTCAAAGAAGTTTTTGCTAGCAAATGCGGCGAAATTACCAGGGATTGAGATAATGCAGTTTCACATTGGGTTTGGTGAAGACATGAATTTCATAGAGTCAGAAAGCGTTGATGCTGTTGTTTGCACTCATGCTCTGTGTAGCGTCAGAGATGTAGACCAGTGTCTCAAAGAAATCTTGAGAATTCTGAAAAAGGTAAAATTTGAATTGTTATTAACTTTTTTGCAGCAGGCTTGCATATGCTTCGACATCGTAATCACAACTTTATTTAGCGCGATTTCAGACTCTTTCAAGGCGCTGTTGACATGGCAATGCCAAAGCAGAACCAAACTGATTGGTTTTAATCAAATCTTACTTATCATGATTAGTACATTGTGTGATATTTAATGTATAATTATTGTCCCCATCAAAATGTTGAAATATTACATGCATAGTGTGTGGCCTGGACGATGAAGCCATACATGTGTTATTTTCAGTTTCCTTTTGATGTCAGCATATGAGACTTATATGTAAACTAGAATTATGCACTACTGCTAATAATGATCAATTAAATTATTCCTTATCTCTTTCTGTATTAAAAAGGCTTTCAGATATCACGTGACAAACATGATCTTCTTGTCCTCAAGCAAGAACTGCTTTGGTCAAAACTCGAGCTTTTGCTATCATTGGTACTGCTCTTTGGAATCCGCTCTCTCCATTGTGGGGCACGGTGGTATAGTGGTGGCGTCGTTGCCTTGAAGCCGGAAGGTTCGAGGTTCGAATCCACCTCGCCGCGTAAGGACCTTGGGCAAGTTCTTCACTCACAATTGCTCAGCGCTTCGGCGTGAAACTCCGATGCAGTGTCCGCTCTGCATTCGGGAGCGCCTCTGAGTAGAGAGAGCTTGAAGGGCGCTATAACAAGTGCACATACAAACAAACAAACATGAAGACTCTCTCACTTGCAGAGACAACTACACAGTGAAGTCGAAGTCATGCATACCATGGCTCCATCTTTTGACAAGATAAGGTGCTGTCTGGCCATCTATGCTGTCTTGCTATATAATGGTTTTAATTACCAGAATATTTTGTTTTCACTTTGCAAACAGGGTGGAAAGTTCTTTTTTGTGGAGCGTGTCGACCCCCCAAGCCCAATTAAACTCAAGTTTGGGCAGCATATCTTCAAGCTACTCACGCACTTCTTTGGTCATCACTGTCATCCGAAACGTAGCGTTAACATCAACATTGAGAAGGCAGGCTTCAGTAAAGTGCCTGTGGATTACTTTGATGCGGACACTAAGGGATTCGGTCCTTTCGTTCGAATGTTCTTTCCGGATGTAATTCCTCACTGCATGGGTGCTGCAACCAAGTGATATCAAGGACGCTTTAGACTGTGTAAAGCAGTGTTGGATGACTTCTTAATTGAAAGTAATTAATTAGCTTGGTAGCTACTTCTAGTTAATTAGTAACCTACTATTGCTAGTCCTAGTGAAAGTCTCTGATTCTAATTGAAGTTTTATCATTAGCTTCATACTTACCTTGCCTAAATATTTTCATACTACATTTTACTGACTGAATTTATTTTAACTCTTATACCTAAATTTCAGCAATTTTTTACTCTTTAGTCTTATCTTTAGAAAAAGAATTGGTTTTATTTGTGACGCATTTTAGGCATAATGTCAACACACAAACAAAACCAAAAGTAGGGTTGAATTACTTGGAAAGTTCTTGATGTAGCATTGGCCTGTATAATCTTAGCTTGTGGCACGTGAGAACGGGAGTTTTCACTCTTCAAAAGCATTGATATGAAACATTCTGTTGTCCCTGCAACAAGAGCATCAATGCATCAGTGGGGCAAGCGCCTGATGTAGCAAATGAGCAAAGAAATTGCCTTGAAAACGGTACTTTAGGTTTTATAACTCATGATAATTTCACAGTAGAACTCAGATTTCTTATAAATAAGTGCATTTTCCAGTAAAGAGCAGAAATAGAAGAGCTTGAAATTTGAGTTTCATAATTTTTTAAATATTTGACTCACGGCACTTGTTTCGTTTTGCATACTGGATATCATACAAACAATTTTTATTAATTAATTAAGTCCTAACTCTTGTTAATAGGTTCTTCTAAAAATGCTAATTCTAATTATGAAATTTTAACTAGTGCAAGCAACTAGTGCAAAATGTTGCCCATTATTGTTGAACAGAAAACATTCATCTCAAATGGGTTTGTCATCCATCTCAATTTTTAGGACCTTGTATGCTACAAAAATGCAGTCTGGCTCACTAAATTTGATAAGAGAACTTGAAACAACATCTTTATCATCAGTTCCTGGTTATAAACATTTAGCAGCAAAGGATGCAGATAAATGCTCTCATTCTTTGCTTTCCTTTTCAGATCTCATGCACGGTTATAGTTGTGTTGTATTTACATTACTTTAGTCTGTGCACTTTGTAGTTTTGTTCCATATTTTAAGTCTGACTTGTAGCAGAACAATGTAGCATTACCCAATTACTGCATATTATGCTACTACCATGCAATGGCTGTAAAATTTTACATATTTCTGCTTATTACTGCTTGCAAAGTTCATGCAACAGAATTAGGTAAATATGTCAGTGGAACCATTGTAGGCCTAAGTGCCTTCTGAATTTTCCTGAGAAGTTGCAATCCTTAAAATTTATTGTTATAATGGTAGTTTTAGTTAAGGCCACCATCTAACAATTTCATCAACTATTTGGTTCCCTAGTTTGCTTTCTTTATCCCCTTAGGAGTGTCCGACTTCCATTTTTTTAGCCGTGTTGCAATGATAATTATGTAAACTTTAATTTCTTTGATTTGGCTGCTAACATTCCATTTGATTGATTGTTTGATTGACTGAGTAAGATTTAAGACCTTTGATAAAGTGCAGGGAGGATCACCGAAATGTGTGTATGTATTTATGTACGAGGACCCAAAAGTGCCAAGTACTTCTCAAAGCGCTGTTATAGGTTTTGCCCAAATTACATTGTTTGATGTTTAGTTATTAGTTTCAAAGTGTTTTAGTCATTGCTAGTTCTAGTTATTTCGTCAAGTTTTGGTTTTTGTTAATAAAAACTGAGGCCTCTTTTTGTTTCAGTTATTGATTCACAGGTACTTAGACATCAACAAGGTACATTGTCTCTGGCACTGCTCTACTCTGGTTCGAGTCCTACTTGTCTTCCAGATCTTTCTCTGTTAAATCCTCCAGTCACTGTTCGAAACCACTTCCACTATCTTGCGGCGTTCCTCAAGGCTCCGTCCTGGGTCCACTCCTCTTCATTCTCTACACCACTCCTTTAAGTCATCTCATAAAATCCTCGTCTGTTGACCACCATCTCTATGCAGACGACACCCAACTCTTCATATCCTTTTCCCCAGGCTCTTTCTCCACCTCCATTGCTAAACTTCTCAATGTGGTCAATCTGATCTCTCAATGGATGTCGTCCAACCTCCTCTGCCTCAACCCCTCCAAAACAGAGTTCATTATTCTTGGCCTTCCTGACCAAATCAAGAAAATCCCTGACCCTTCAATACACCTATCGACTAACTCTTCATCTCTTACCTTCACCTCTGATGCTCCGGTCCGCAATCTTGGTGTAATGTTTGATTCACACCTCTCCTTCTCTAACCACATCTCTAATCTATCGCGCTCCTGCTTCATGCACATCCGGGACCTCCGACGCATCCGACCCATGCTTGATTTCAAAACTGCTTCCACCATTGCTACGTCCATCGTCCACTCAAAGCTTGACTATTGCAATTCCCTGTTCTTAAACCTTGATTCCACACAACTTAAGCGCCTCCAACTCATACAAAATTCTCTTGCTAGAGCCGTCACCAGAACACCCAGACATCATCACATCACCCCCATCCTCAAGTCTCTTCATTGGTTGAAAATCCCAGAGCGAATTCACTACAAAGTTCTCTCCTTAACATACAACTCCTTACAATGCTCCCAGCCCAGATATCTTCGCGAACTGTTCACCATCCAGCCTATCCGTTCTACCCGATCATCCGCCTGCCTTACACTCTCTCGACCGCCGGTCACAAGTCATCTCAAGTTCTCCAACCGAGCCATATCCAACTCAGCACCACGCCTTTGGAATGATCTGCCTGCTGAGTTTCGATCCTTTTCAGTTCCTCCATCATCATTACTAATCACACACCATCACCTTCCTCAGGCTCCTCTATCCATCACACCTCGGGCCTTTCACTCGAAACTAAAGACACTCCTGTTCAAGAACTCTTATCCTGTTGCACCTGATCCCCCACCCTCCAATTCCCGGCTCAGACGACACCCACCTTAGTAGCTGTTCCACACCTCTGATCATACGGTACCTCGACCCGGACCACCATGGACTACTCTTACGGACAACCCTTTTGACTCAACGCATTTGATCCTGATCCTATGGTAACTCGACCCGGACCACCACGGACTACTCTCACGGACAACCCTCCTAACTCAACGCAGCGCTCGTGAATAAGCCGGTGCCCCGCGCTTGGCTTTCCAGTGGCGCTTTAGAGATTACGATTACGATTACGGCGAAACTGCACAATCGGGGTCCGCTATTAATAGATTTTGCGTAACGTTTTGTTTTAAATTTTGCGTAACATTTTCAATATTTTTACCTTCTTGTTTGACGAACCGCTATTGGTCTTCCTGTTTTTATTCCGGTTGCATGTCGTGCTATGATTGGCCGACACGCGCATAACATAGAGTACGCATTATGTTAAAGATGCTACTCTATGCAAATTTCATTGCATGATTTCGTTCATATGCGATTAATTTTCTTTAAAAGACTTTATAAAGTGAATGAAATGAGGGTAGTTTAGGGCTCAGGTTAGGCGTCGTGAGGGTCGTTTAGGGCTCAGGTTAGGCGTCGTGAGGGTCGGTTAAGGCTCAGGTTAGGCGCCGTGAGGGTCGTTTAGGGCTCAGGTTAGGCGTCGTGAGGGTCGGTTAAGGCTCAGGTTAGACGCCGTGAGGGTCGTTTAGGGCTCAGGTTAGGCGTCGTGAGGGTCGTTTAGGGCTCAGGTTAGGCGTCGTGAGGGTCGTTTAGGGCTCAGGTTAGGCGTCGTGATGGTCGGTTAAGGCTCAGGTTAGGCGCCGTGAGGGTCGTTTAGGGCTCAGGTTAGGCGTCGTGAGGGTCGTTTAGGGCTCAGGTTAGGCGTCGTGAGGGTCGGTTAAGGCTCAGGTTAGGCGCCGTGAGGGTCGTTTAGGGCTCAGGTAAGGCGTCGTGAGGGTCGGTTAGGGTTAGTATTAGGGTTAGTGTCGTCACTCGATCCCGATACGCTAGTTATGTCGATAAGTTCACTCGAAAGAGTTAAATTGTTTTCAGTGTTTCCTTCGAAAACTTCGAAGCGGCCATAATGAATATTTTATAACGATATATTAAATTGACCAATACTAAATGACATCTCTTGTGATATCTACTCCGATATTTCGTTTCCGCTTACGCAAAATTAAAAACACAACGTTACGCAAAATCTATTAATAGCGGACCCCGATTGTACAGTTACGCCACGATTACATCAAATTGCTGAAACTAGACAATAGCAGCCATTATTCTTACAGTTCGGAGCTCTTTACCAATGACTGTGATGCCGAAGTGCGTCAAGTTTAAATTTTAATTCTTAGACACTATCAATATTATTATGTGCAAGTGTGCAACTGTTTTGTCATTTCCTAGTACCGCTCCTCCCGACCGACGACCGCCAGCGGCCTCACTGCGCCCCCGGGCCCCGTTAGGCCTATTCCACTGCTCAATGTAGAGCTTGGCTCTTCTAATTCGAACCGCCTTCCGTTAGAACTGCAACTTGAACTCGTCGGTCTTCACTGATGATGAGTTTATAGATTACGATAGGGGCCTAGTAATAGATATACATTAGAATAATTAATAATAATTTATTATAATCCTATATTGCACACTTAACCCTATAGGCAATAATGACAGCATCACGAGGTTGTACGGTGTTAACCTGGGGCAACATTGAGATTTTCTGCTATCGCCATCTCGCGAATGTAAATGAATTTGCAGCATAAAGCTCCAAAAAGTTTTTCGCAGATGCGCAACTTACTTAACTGAAATGTTCAAGTTTATAACCCATGATTTTCACTGTGCAATATATTAGTATCTGCCTCTCGGGAATATTACCACCGTAAGCTGTGCCCTCTTTGATATGGCGCTAAAGCAAATACCAAACATTAACTGAGCTACAAAGTACAAACGAAACAATAAAGAGAGACCTGATGACGTCATCAGCTAGTATCGTTGTTCAGAAACATGTTAGTCTACAAAACCTCTAACAATATTCCTCAAATCCAACAGTTTCCGTAACCGTTAGCGTTCGGTTTATTATATCTTTTTTTAAATCAGCAACTCGTAGCCCCGAAGATCGTATTCTTTGAAGACGAGACCCATTCACGACAGAAAGTAGTTGGTTTCTTAAATTTTCTTGTCTTTCTTCAGCGCGTTTAAGAATTTCACTCTTATCTGTAAAGGCCACGTGACGGTCGCCAATGGCAACATATTATCACAGAATAGACAACTGTGATATTATATTAATAGCCGGCTGATTATTAGAGTAGACCTAATAAACTGATGCTGACGCTCGATGGCCACCCAAGGAAAGAAATCAGCAGGCAAGTATAGCCTATAACAATGCTTGTGCTACCCCTATATTTTACGAGGAGACTTTAATTCTTTTTGCTGCAGATCGAGTTCGTTTTGAACTGGCGCGAGCGCTGCGTCAGCTTCCCTGCGTAGCTAGTTTCGTGCGATGGCGCTACATTGATCTCAGTCTCCAATTTTTCATGTAAAGTTTACTCATTCATTCTTTCATTCATATTCATTCATTCATTCATTTTATTCATTCATTCATATTCATTCATTCATTCATATTCATTCATTCATTCAGAACACTAAGTTCACATAGCGCATTTCAAAATGCACCTCAGCCGCTCAGCGTTTTATGTTGTTGAAATAGAACAGCTCTAAAATGAGTGGATGGATAGGATGTTAGGTGGATGAAAAGTTCGCTAGATTAATGGGATTTTGGTGGAAGGAAGGTGGCCCTATATGGATGGATGCACGGGGGAATGGATCGATAGATGATTGATGGATGGACGGACGGACGATGGATTGGTGGATGGATGGATGTACCGGTAGTTTGCAAGATGGATTGATTGATGTGTTGTTAAATGGATACAAAAGCGGATCTCTGGGTTGTTAGACAGGCACGTCATTTGGGGGGGGGGCAGGGGGGGCATTTGCCCCCCCTGAATTTTGCCGATTGTTCATTTTACATGTGACATATTTTGCAACGCCACACGTTCAAAATACCAAAATACCTATGTCTTCACGGCCTGTGTAATTTTGTATGTGAGGGCAGCTTCGATCTGCACACTAGCACAGCATATAAAGCCCCAGATATCGGATAAAGGGAAGACCCTGTCCCAGGTCAGTAGGGTCACCAGATGTGTGGGTCCTGCATGTGAGCCGCACAGTGCACACTGCCACCCAGTTACAGCCAGCCATGATTATCCCCTCCAGCCTTACAAGCGTTAGGCCGATATGCACCCCCATTCCGTCTGACATGGAGCTGGAGCGGTTTCGCCTTTCCTCAGCTTCCTAAAACCACGGACCACTAGGGCACCTGGGCAAGTAGCCCGCAGAGGAAGAACAAGCGGGAAATTCTGAAAGGCAGTAGAAAGACGGATTACAAGGGGATGACTGCAGCAGTTGAGGGGGAGGTTAATGAGTATGTGTGTTACCAATGGCGGTTGGCATAGCTGACGATTGGAGTTTCTTGAGAACTGGAGAGTGAATAAAATCGGACCAAAGGACATGAAAGTCCAGCCCAAAACCGATGATCTACCATAAAGGCTAAAGCACTCATGACGGTAGGCCTAATATTATGTGACATCTAATTGAACTGAAATTTACAGAAGCTGATTGGATTTATAGTGCAATGTTTGGACAGATTTACTTCTTATACAATGTCATGAAGTCCTGGATATTAATAATTTCTTTGAGTATTATCTTTTCCAGGTTGAGATAATCACCCATCATACTTTCAAATTACGTTTTCAGACAAATCCATATATCTGATATCAGTGTTTTGGCTTAAACAACCGAAGGTCCAACAAGCCATTGACCAACACTTGAATAATCCCCATAGTTACTAATAGTCATTAGTCCAATGATAATTATTGCAGGCCTAGTGCATGCAGCATGAGCATGCAATAGGCTATTGCTTTGTGAATTGTTATTAATGACATATTAAAGCAGGGTTTAATCTGGATTTCTCCTGGGGAGGGGATGTGCCCTTGCCTGCAAGAAATTTGTTTGAATTTCCACAGTGCAATGGTACAATTTTAGGCTGGGATCTGAAAAAATTGCTCTACTATTTGAGTGCTGATAAAAGTGGTCTAAGACTCCAATAAATATAGGCCTACTTAAAATAATAACAATTTCTTGTTGAGCTTACACATTGTAATCATAGCATTTTAAGATATTATCTTGACAAAATCACTCTATTATTTCAGTGCTGATAAAAAGAGTGGTTTAATATTTCAATATTAAAATGTAATAATAATTGCAATAATAATTTCTGATTTTCTGTATGTATCAAGTTATAATAGGCAACTCAGTTCGTTTGCTACTGAACTTTTTATGATGAATAACAGCATATCGGAGTATAACATGTAAGCTTACTTTATTGTACTGGCTTAGCCTTGATGTTCAAGACGGTCCTTAATTGCTGACCAGGACAAAGTTAGCAGAAATTGTCAAGTAAGCAAGATGTGCAAAACTACCAAAATTGGGAAGCATATGTAGCAATGATGTTATTTTACTAGGTACTTTAAGAAACAAAACATTTTGAAATTTGACAGATTGAAATTTTAAGGATAACACTTGAGAGTGGAGAGAAGACATTTAGTTGTAAAAACATAGTATTTTTACAAATATTAACAGTGTATTATACTCTATTTTATGATAATGCCATATATTACCATAGAAAATAATATAATTATAATTACATAAAATCTAGTAATATCATGGTAGATAAGAGTCTATGTAAGACAACTCGTTGCAATACTAAAATGTAAGCAGGAACAATGGCCATTATCATTCATTTTGTCAAATATTTCTGTGGGGATGGCCATTTATGTCATTTTAGTTGTACAAAAATGTTTGTGCAAATATTACGCTTTCAATTTGAAGGTATCATAATTATAATCATAATGAATAATGGCACTATTATAATCATATATAGGTAAATAATATCATGGTATACAAGTGCAAAGCACTTAGTCTATTTAAAGTAGGCTTGTATAAGTTGTATATATAGGCATTTAAAATATATAGTAAGAAATAAATAAGAGCAAGAATAAAACATCTCATTTAGCTGCAGTTTTGCAAATGTTGGCCCAAGACAGAACTTAAGAAGCTTGTGGAGTTTTGACCCGCAAATGTTTTTTGCCCCCCCCTGAAAAAAACTGAAATGACGTCCCTGTTGTTAGAACACGTTTAACGCTTGATGCATTGTTCCTTGACGTCTTCGTTCGTTTTCGTTCTTGTTCTTAGGCGTTTGCGTTCTTAGTTGTTTTCATTATTAGTCGCTTCGGTCTTTTTGGTTTTGGTTCTCCCTCTTCTAGCTCTTTGGAATTTTTGTTCGAGTACGTTTTTGTTCTTAGTCGTTTTTGTTCTTGTTGGTTTTCATCCTTGTTTGGTTTCGTTCTTAGGCGTATTCGTTCATCGGCGTTTTCGTTCTTGTTCGTTTTTGTTCTGTGGCGTTTTCGTTCTTGCTCGTTTTTGTTCTTAACCATTTTCGCTCTTAATCGTTTTTGTAATTGCTCGTTGATTTTCGCTTCGTTTTTGTTCTTAGCCGTTTTCATTCTTAGTTGTTTTCGGTCTTGTTGGTTTTTGTACTTGTTGGGTTTCGTTCTTGTTAGCTTTCGTTCTTACGCGTTTTCGTTCTTGTTCGTTTTCATTCTTAGTCCTTTTCATTACTAGTCGTTTTCGTTCTCGTTGGTTTCGTTCTTGTTGGTTTTCGGTCTCAGTCGTTCTTGTTCGTTTTCGTTCTTAGCCTTTTTCGTTCTTAGTTGATTTCGGTCTAAGTAGTTTTTGTTCTTGTACTTTTTCGTTCTTAGTTGTTTTCGTTCTTATTCGTTCTCTTTTTATTCTTTTTCTTGTTGGTTCTCGTTCTTGTTCGTTTTTGTATTTGGCGCTTTTTGTTCTTGTTGTTTTCGCTTTTAGTCGTTTTCGTTCCTGTCTTCTTTTGATCTTAGTAGATTTCGTTCTTATTTTTCGATCTTAGTCGTTTTTGTTCTTAGTCGCTTTCGCACTTCTTCGTTTTCGAAAATCGCAAGTTTTCGTTCTGGTCGGTCTTGTTCTTGTTCGTTTTTGTTCTCAGACGTTTTTGTTCTTGTTCGTTTTCGCTTTTCTTCGATATCGTTCTTAATCCTCTTCGTTCTTAGTCCCTTTCGTTCTTATTCGTTTTCGTTCATCTTGTTTTACTTCTGCTCGTATTTGTTCTTAGGCGTTATCGTTCTTGTTCGTTTTCTCTCTTAGGCGTTTTAGTTCTTAGTCGTTTTCGTTTTTGTTGGTATTCGTTCTTGTTTGTTTTTATTCTTAGGCGTTTTGCTCTTGTGCGTTTTCGTTCCTAGTCGTTTTCGTTCATGTTAGTTTTCGTTCTTGTTGGTTTCTGTTGTTGCTCGTTTTCGGTCTTTGGTGCTATTCATAGGTGCAATCACGTCCTAAAAGTTGGGGGGGGACTATAATGAATCATGTCCTAAAAGTTGGGGGACCATAATAATAAAGTTAGGGGACCACTCAAAAGTTGGGGGGACGCGTCCCGTGGGTCCCATAGGGTGGTTGCGCCTATGGTGCTATCATTATTGTTCGTCGTTGTTCTTTATCGGTTTTGTTCTTGATCGCTTTCGTTCTTAGTCATCTACGTTCTTTGTCTTTAATCGTTCTTGTTTGCTTTCGTTCTTTGTGGCTTTCATGCCTATTTTCTGTGCTTAGTCGTTATTATTCATGGCCATTTTTGTTCTTATTCTTTATCGGTCTTAGTCGTATTTGGTCTTGTTGATATTCGTTCTTGGTCGTTCTTTGATAGTTTTATTGTTATTTGTTATCGTGCCTATAAGTTTTAGTTTTAGTTCTTGTTGGTCTCGTTCTTGTTCGTTTTCACTCTTATGCGATTTCGTTGTTGATCGTTTTTGTTCTTGTTCGTTTTCGTTCTTAGTCGCTTTCGATCTTAGTCGTCTTCATTCTCTATCGTTTTGGTTCTTAAGCGTTTTTAAGCGTTTTAGTTTATGTTGACTTTCGTTCTTGTCTGTTTTCGTTCTTGTTCGTTTTCGTTCATGCTCATTTTCGGTTTTAGTCTTTTTCTGTTTATTGGTTTTCGATCTTGGTGTTTTCGTTCTTAGTCGTTATCATTCTTCTTCGTTTTCGCACTTAGTTTTCTTAGTTTTCGTTCTCATTGGTTTTTTGATCTTGTTGGTGTAGGGTTTTTGTTTGCTTTTGTTCTTATGCGCTTTGTTTTTGTTCGTTTTCGTTCTTAGTCGTTTTCATTTTTGTCGGTTTCATTCTTGTTTGTTTTCGTTTTCAGTGTTTTTCGTCTGTAGTCGTTTTCATTTTTAGTCAGCTTCGTTCTTGCTTGTTTTTGCTCTCAGTGGATTTCGTCCTTATTTTTCGTTCTTAGTCGTTAAATATTGATCATTCCTAGTCGTTTTCGTTCTTTGTCGCTTTCGTTCATTTTTTCTTTTTCGCTCTTACTCGCTTTATTTCTTGTTGTTTTTGTTAGTAGATGTTTCGTTCTTAATTGTTATTATTGATACGTTCTGTATCGTTGGTACGATCGATGAATCTTCCTTCTAAGTAAGGTCTGCATTCATCATTCATGTCATATTCCAAGTAGGTCCAAATTGAGAGCACATTGGGGAAAAGATAAATATCAGGTTCAACCGGATTTTCTTATCAAATTTATTCTAATTTTTGTGTGTGTTTCTTTGTATGTGCACTTGTTATAGCGCCCATTCAAGCTCTATACTCAGAGGCGCTCCCGAATGCAGCGCGGACACTGCATCGGAGTTTCACCCTGAAGCGCTGAGCAATTGCGAGTGAAGGACTTGCCCAAGGTCCCTACGCGGCGACTTAAGGTGGATTCGGACCTGCAACCCTCCGGCTGCAAGGCAACGAACATACACCACCGCGCCCCACATAGCCTATTATATTAGCGCTTCTGAGTAGTTTTTCTTGAAGGAGCGCTATATAAATGTCCGAATGAATGAATTATATGATACATGAACAAATGCAGTGTCACAATAAAAATTCATTTTAAACGAAACCTTAATTATCTTGATCTTGATCACTCTCACTTCATCTGTTGAATTGTAGATTCGACGTGCGCGCGTAGAACTGCAGTGGGCGATGACTCGATGAAGCGTCTCATCCGTGATAGACCTATCTGCCAAGGGATATACACATGTACCTACATTTGAACATTAATGCCATGCCTCTGACTCATGTTTCTTCTCTGCAGTCTTTGATAACCTGGTATAGAGACTATGGACTCTACAGCTACAACCCCAAAGAGCCAAACCTCAAATCACGGTGCCCGATATCTATAATTACCGTGTTTTTTCCAGTCATGTTTTCTGTACAGTGTTCTGTTTACGAACGAAATGTCTGTTTTGAGTTACAGTTGATTTCGTTTAAGCTGACAACTATAATAGAACCGTTGATGAGCTTGTGTTTATTGATTGAGGATAATGATATAGGTCTATAGGGTATCCATGGACGTCGTCAGCTACGCTCTGCTGATCAGGGAGTCCTCTTAGTTCCTTTTGCTCGTACTACTACCACGAAGAATCGAGCCTTTTCTGTGGTTGGACCAGTGGTCTGGAGTGGCCTTCCTTTTGAGCTACGCCTACACCCTGGGACTCTACCAGGATCCTTCCTTACTAAACTTAAAACTATTCTTTTTGGGCGCGCTGGAGTCGGGAGCGCCTCTGAGTAGTTTTTCTTGAAGAAGCGCTATATAAATGTCCGAATGAATGAATGAATAGATTTTCTAACACCAATTACGCCGATGAAAAAAAAGAAACAGAAATTCAGCGATTGCCCCTTGAATGTGTGCTGCCGTTTACGATGCTACTCCGTGGTAAAGTTCTGTAACTGTTTGTGGCTGATTTGAGAGCAAGGAAGATTTCACCTTGGATGCTGGGTCAATGTATTTGGTGATGAATGGTGTGTGAATGTCGCTGAAGTAAGAAAGTGTGATATTCTAGCAAGGCTATCAATAGCTGAATCCTGAATGCTTTCACGGTTCCCGCCAAGTTCTGTGTTGCGGTCATCCCGCATAAACTGACCTGGCGTCTTCATGCACTGCAGGCAGCTATTGTATTGTATTGTATTGTATTAAAACATTTCTAAAGCGCCTCTACTAGGGTGAATCGTTCAGAGGCGCTCCCAGTGCGCAAGGTCACGAAAGAAGAAATAGGTTTTGAGGAATGAAAATGAGGAGGAAGGATTACCAGTTAGAAGTTGAGAGCGAGTAGATGGAGACAGAGTATTCCAAAGAGAGGGGCCAATTGATGTAAAGGATCGGGACTGAGCCATAGCCGTTCTAGTAGGAGGAACTAGAAGATCAAATCTGTTTAAAGAGCGGATCGAGTGGGCGATGTGAAGAGGCTGACACAGGCCGGTGAATTTCATTGGCTAGATATTTTGGGGCAAGACCCCGTTGTGTTTTGGAGACCAAGATGAGGATTTTGAACTTAATGCGTGCAGTTAGAGGAAGCCAATGTAGCTGCTCAAACATGGAAGTAGAAATATGAGAGTAGCGTGGAAAGCGTGCAATTAATCTGGCGGCGGCGTTTAGGACCGACTGTCCATGCAGGTGAAAGACGAACCTTGGGCAGACCAATTAGAAGAGAATTACAGTATAGTCTATTCTGGAGCAAATGAAAGCATGGAATAAAGTGGTAAAAACAGAAGACGAAACAGAACGCTGAACAGCCCTTAGACGCCTTAAATGCCTATAGCGTCGTCATTCCCAAGTCTGGAGAGAAGGAGGACAACTCTATATAAGATCTTGTTATTACACGGTGTCGTCAAACATCAACTATCCCACCATGCACCGCACGCATGTTTAACCTCATAGAATACTGTTTCGGAACGAATGAAACTCAAGGTTCTCTCAATCACGTTTCATTATCTGTTTCCCCCTCCGAGTGCTTCTGATTGGATTCCATATGACTAGTAATTCTTCTGCAGACGAAGATATTCTAGTGCCGTTGTCACGAAATAGAGTATCCCCCATATTAATTGTAAATGTAAATGTAAATGTAAATGTAATCGCATATTTATATAGCGGCTGTGTTATGGCTTCGACCCTGAGGGTGAGATCCTTCACCACCGCTACTCCACGTTTATATTGCGACCGAGCCACCCGCAGTGAAGATCCGAGAAATTAATCTCTGACCGACCGGGAATCGAACCCGGGTCGCCGGCGCGGCGAGCGGGCTACCTACCCACTCGGCCACCGAGGATCTCCAATGTATCAATGTATCCCCCAAATTAAAAAAAGTCGAAAAAACCACTTCCGCGTGTATTTTTTGGGACAAATTAATTTTCATCTGCTTTGTTTTGAACAATGACAGTAACAGGTATGTTTATTCCTACTAGATAATTTGTTTTGCCCTGATTTTAGAGCACTTAGAACATTTAAAACACTTAAAAACACTCAGAGTCACTAAATAAATTCGAGTTGCCTTTATCTGAGCATTGCTTAGGACACTTAAAACAATTAGAGTCACTTTAAATTTTGATTATAGCACAAATTATTTTATTATGCGCATTTTTCAAAAAAGGGGATAGAATGGTTTATCTCCCCGGAGAGTATAGACCGGCTAATTCCATCCGGGGGGATAGATTAATTCATCCCCCCGGATAGCTTTCAGGGGGGATACTCCGTTTCGTGTCACCGTCTCCCTATTATATCGTAATCATAATCTCCAAATTTATAGAGCGCCACTCGAAAGTCAAACGCAGGGCATCAGCTTCTTCAAGAGCGCTGATTCAACTGTGTAAACCTTGTGGATCTGTCACTTCCTTCACTCTCTAAACCATACCGACGCTCATATCATATGGGCAATTGGGCATTGAAGTGCACTGAAGTGCACTGAAGTGCATGGAATGCAGCTGTGTGATGCACTTTAGCCTATGACTGTGTATGCTGAAGTGTGTTGAGCGAGGTCTTCACTTATTGTTGAGTGTTTCGTGTTGAGGTAAATGTCTCTGTCGCCAAGCGCGATTATCATAAAAGAAGCACTGCAGGCCTAGCCTACGTCGTATAGGCCTACGTGTAAGTACTAGTACGACTGCTGCTCATGGACAATAGACCCGACCCCACCCCTTATATTGTTCTTAACAATAGTCCATTGTTCGCCGACTCTCGGCCGTTCCATTATCCCAGAAACCGACCTATTGTACTCATGCAATTACCACTATTGGCCGCTGATACCGGCACTCGGGCACTCCATTGTCCTAGAAGCTGACCATTGTTTCCAGTGTTGACCGCAGCTAGGACGTACCATTGTGCTAAAGCTTCGAATTTCTGTAGCGAAACATTGAATAGCATTTAATCCGAGGATAAAACTTCTATAACGCCTTTGGAAATACATTGAGTGCGATGACTTAAATCGATCTTAAAGCATCGAATTAAAACACACATCTTAGCAATGAATCCGTCTTTTTAGCGTTTATTGAGCCAATTGAAACACCGTTCGATTTCATCGAAACGACTCTTACAGTTTCAAATTTCTATAGCGTTACTCTAAACAGCATCTTAGTCATTATTCTAACTTTAGACGTCTATCGAGCCAATTGAAACACCTCACAACATGGGCGGATACAGAAATTTTCGAAGGGGGGCCAAAATGTTTGGGAAATCTTTTGATCTTTCGCCCGATAAAACAGAAGACTTTTAAAAGTTTTTTAGTCGTCTGGTCTAACTTGGCTTGAAATGTAAACCATTTCCCTGCCAAAAAAAGTGATGACCTTTTTTTAGTCATATAGCCGAATTGTCTTGAAAATATGCCATTGAAACCTACTGTTGAAAGATTGTTGAAGCCAAATGGGGGAGGCCACGTTCTATGGGCGTTTCTCAATGGATGCTTGGCCGGATTTGCCCTCCTGGATCCGCCTCTGCCTCGCAATATGTCTCAAATGACTCTTAAGGCTTCAGACTTTTATAGCGCCGTCGGTAACATCGCTCGATTTAATTGAACTGGCTCTTAAAGTCTCAATTCTCAAATTTATATATCCGCACTCAAAACCGTTGATGTTTAGCGATGAATCTAATGTTTAAACCTGTATCGCGTCGTTGAAAACATTGGGGGTAGCCTATACATGTGTGGCTGATATCGATCCTAAAGCATCGAATATTTTCTATAGCTTCATACTAAATCAGTGGCACACGAAAAACTGCGCGATAATTATATGTGAAATGAATATTAAAACTTCAAATTTCTGTAGCGCCACTCGCCACTCGAAAATGATGCGACTCTTAGCTATTAATCCGAAGTCTAAACTTCTATAGAACCTACTCGGTTGGCGGTACTGGCACAATGGTGTTCCCGAGCTGTGGTCAACAATGGAAGCAATGGTCGACTTCTAGGACAATGGAGCGCCCGAGTGCCGGTCAACAATGATCATTGCATGAGTGCAATAGGTCGGCTTCCAGAGCACAATGGAACGGTCAAGCGGTGGCCAACAATGGTAATTGCAGAAGTACAAAATGTCAGCTTCTTGGACAATGGAACGGCCAGGAG
Source organism: Lumbricus terrestris (assembly GCA_949752735.1). Classification (NCBI taxonomy): domain Eukaryota; kingdom Metazoa; phylum Annelida; class Clitellata; order Crassiclitellata; family Lumbricidae; genus Lumbricus; species Lumbricus terrestris. The sequence continues at coordinate 58,448,758 of OX457038.1, forward strand.
TCGGCGAACCGTGGGCTATAATTTGTTAAGAGCAATAGAAGGGGTCGGGTCGGGTCTAATGACAGTTGTCCACGAACCAGCAGTCGTACTGCTACTCGTCTAAAACTGAAAGCTCAAACAAACTTCCTGTGCTTCTGCAAATCATTTAAAGTTTTCTATACTGTCTTCTGAACTGTCCGTGACTTATCATACTTATGCATGCCGTATTGGCCTAGCTTTGCAACAGTAGGCCTACAAAGTACTTCTGTAATACGCAGGCTAGCAGTACCATAGCTAGAGCGCTTGCACGCCTACACGAGCATACTGGCCTAAACACAGCTCTGTTTTTAAAATCCTAAGCGACGCACGGGCCTACTTAAAATAATAACGACCACTCAATTGCGGCTAATCGAACAACGGCGAGCAATAAAAAGTCGCTTTAAACAGTTCAAAGCAAACTAGCACTGCACTCCAGTTTATCGCGTAGGTCTATCACAGTTACCTGAAGTTTGGTCTGTGCTCGCTCATTAAATTTATTAATTTCTAGAAGGCCATGTACGCCTATTGCTCTTCTGCACGCTCGACTGTAGATATCATGTTTCAGAAGTATTAACCAGCTATATTTAGGAACGGACAGGCACGTACGGTACCGGCCGGTATTCTAACCTTAACTAACTCAACAGAAACATGGATACAAGAGAGTTACTTGTGGATCGGATGGAGACCGATTTTGGTCTCCTGGATAAACTACTCGCTTGCGGAACGCTGGACAGAAAAGAAATGAACGAAATCAAATCTTTGAGAAGTAAATACGACAGAAATAAAGTGCTTCTGGAGCATATTGATACGAAGAACGGTTACGAACAGTTCAAGATAGCTCTCACAGATACGAGACAGGGACATCTCGTGAACTATCTTGACAGCAATGGAGGTAGGCTAAACGTAAAGGTTTATTCTATGTAGCCTATACTTAATTGTCGAATTCGTACATGTAGCATAGGCCATAAAAGTAAATACAACGCATAGGACTGTTATTTTGTCGTTATTGGAATTTTACAAGAGTAGGCTAGGTCCCGATGAGAGTTAGGGAATCTATAGCGCCGAGCACGGCGAGCAGTGTGGGTACAATGGGTGTAGGACATTAGCCCCCCCGGACAAAAGCCCCCCCGGACATAAGCCCTCCCGGACATTAGCCCCCCGGACAAAAGCCCCCCCCTCCCTATGTGCAAATCGTAGAGTAGTGCCGTAATTGATGACTTGTCACTGGCATTCACAAGCAAACGAAAGTTCTTAGTGTCATTTAATTAGGTCCTAATTGTGTCAGTAGGCTTAGATTTGAAATGAACCAATGAGAATCCTATAGGGCCTATACAGTCTATTTGTTTAGTGTTGACGTCAGTTAGGCTACGTCTCAGCTTCGTAGACTTATTAGCGTTGTTTCAATTCAAAATTAGATTGAATACATTAGAGAAATAAACGAATGGGAATCGTATACAGTAAGTAGGCCTACTTGTTAGTGTCAGTTTTGGCTACTACGAAGGTTTGTTAACGTCAGTTAGGCATTAAACTTTTATCTAGATTTCACAAACTTTGGACTTCAAATCTTTTGCATTTATGACAGACTTTACACAATGAGTTGTTCCCGTCGTTCTGAAATTAGTGCCTTTAAATGTTTTATAATATGCATATTAAACCTTCAATTAACTTAGCATATTCTTACAATGTTAAATTAATGTGCAATGAATTCGCTTAACTTAGGCCTATTGTTACATTTTGTGCATCATTTTTAGGTAATGATATCAGAGACTGGGGGGGGCTAATGTCCTATTTCGGGGGGCTTTTGTCCGGGGGGGCTAATGTCCGGGGGGGCTTATGTCCGGGGGGGGCTTTTGTCCGGGGGGGCTAATGTCCGTTCCCCGAGCAGTGTATACCCATTTAACGTTTCATAAGCAATCAACCTAACCCTGATTCCAATCTTTGCTAAAATCACCGGCCAATCTCAAATATCTTTCTAATGTGCTCTAAGTCTAAGGCATCTTGTCTCTCTCTCTAGTTTTTCCCTCACGACCTGATCAGTCTGGCTTTAGGGTTCAGCATTTCACGGAGACTTATCTCCTTTTCAGAATCTATTCTGTTATTGATCGGTGTAAGCTCGCTCTTCTGGATCTCTACGATGTCTTATCAGCATTCGATGGTCGATCGCAATATCCTGTTCCAATCTTTCGTGACCACCAATGGGCTTAATAGTTTGTTTGTTCCGGTCACACCTATCTGACATGGGCGCCCGCATATATTTTTGCACGAGGTGGCAAAACACGATGGCTATACGGTTTAATTTTTTAATGAGAGATGGAAAGTTCGAAGCAAAGTATTAAGAACACGAGTGTGTTTTCACAGAGTCTTCAAAATGTAAATTTCTGTTTTACTTTGTGTATCGTATAGTAACATTTGCGTTTTAGTGCAAAGAAATTTGTTAGAAACCAAAAAGTAGTAGTTAAAAAATGGGAAATACAATTTTCCAGGGGGCGAAAGTGCCCCTCTTGCCTCTATGTGCGGGCGCCCATGCTATCTGATGATTATTAGTGGTGAGTGAAGAACCAGTCTCGTTAATATGGGTGTTCCTCAAGGCTCTTTCTTCTGCTTCTCCTATTTAATTTTCGGTTTACGACTGTCATTTCCTCTCATTTCCCGATCTGTGGTGTCTCAGTGGTGTGGATTGTCTGGAAAAAGTTACTGCACTACTACAAAATAGCTGCTTCTAGTTTTTTCATTGCTGCGTGACTATGCGCATTCGTACTAGTGTTAATAACCTAATGTTCTTGAGAGACGCACCTTAAGTTTGCAAAGCAATATCTGACCACTTGACTTCTGTTGCTGCGTGTATACCTACAGGGTGCGCCAAAAAAAGACCCCCTAGGTTTTTTGCCAATATTTTGACCAAAAGTAAGAATTTCCAAATGAAATTTTACAGGCTTATAGACAATTAATATTTACACATGATGGCCTGATTTCATCAAAATATTCCCAACGGAACAAAAGTTACATGACTTTTAGTGAGGTCACCCACCGTTTTTTGACGATTCAAAAACGAAGCGCAACAAAAATTAGGTTTTCTGCCGATATCTTGGTCAAAAGTATGAATATCGAAATGAAATTTTACAGGCTTAAAGACAATTCATATCTGCACATGGTGGTCAGATGTCAACGAAATATTTCAAACAGGACAAAAGTTATACCACTTTTAGTGAGGCAACCCACCGTTTTTTGACGATTCAGAAACGAAACACACCAAAAAGTAACAAAAACACGATTTTTTTAGGTCTCATCTCAAATAACTGTTGCCAAATGAACTTGGTAGTGCTTCACAACTTGTGTTCAATGTGCCCACCACCAGTGCCAAAACTTCTTTTGAGTCTATTTGCAAAGTTCTTGATGGACCTGTTGATTAATCTGACAGATTCCTTATTTACCAATTTAATTGTCATTTTGCTAAGTGACTTCTCAGTGACGCGCAGCTACGCTCTTTTTTAAATAGTAATAATAATGATCATCTGGCATTATCAAGGCTATATGATACCAATTATTTGATATGAGGAAAAATTCGTGTTTTTGTTCCTTTTTTGTTGCGTTTCGTTTCTGAATCGTCAAAAAACGGTGAGTGGCCTCACTTAAAGTGGTATAACTTTTGTCCTGTTTGAAATATTTTGATAAAATATGGCCACCAGGTGCAGATATGATGATGATGGTTCTCTGCCCGAAGGCAGGTCCATTGGCTTTACGCCTCTGGGGATGAGATGAGTGAGGTGGTTTCCCGTTGCCTTCCCCACAGACAATGATGGGTAAGCAACTTGCCCAAGGTCGCTGCGCAGGAGCTTGCGCCCCTGCGTCCCACACGTGCTAGCCCGAGATATCTAAATCTCTGAATGTCAACTCCCAGGCCGGGGCTTGAACCGCAGTCCGTTGCAACCAACAGACGTATGCCGCTATCGCTTACCGGTGTAGCTAACTAGGCCAGTGCAGATATGAATTGTCTTTAAGCCTGTAAAATTTCATTTCGATATTCTTACTTTTGGCCAAGATATTGGCCAGAATAATTAGATTGGTTTTTTGATACTTTTTGTTGCGTCATAGGGGGGTCTTTTTTGGCGCACCCTATCGCGTTTTTGAATCGTTAAAAACGGTGGGTGACCTTACTAAAAGTGGTGTAACGTTTGTTGTGTTTGAAATATTTTGATGAAATCTGGCTATAATGTGTAAATATGAATTGTCTATAAGCCTGTAAAATTTCATTTGGAAATTCTTACTTTTGGCCAAGATATTGGCAAAAAACCTAGGGAGGGGGTCTTTTTTGGCGCACCCTGTACATGCAAGTGAAGTCGTGGTATTTTTATATACCCATGCAGGTACACCTCTGCTGATGGCTATATTATAGCAGACATCTGCTGGATTTATAAGTATAGAACGTGAAATGTTTAGCATACTCAAGATATAGTTTACCCTTGCACTACTTTGATTCTTACACCACAGTTTATTCGAGCGAGTTTAAAGACAATTGGCCCTTAACAGCAACTGAGCTGAAAGTGCTGGACGTCAATCAGGACTCTCTTGTGGAACTGTTAGACCCTGACGAACTGGTCAATCATTTGACAGCGAAGAAAATCATCAACCACCGGCAATTGACAGTGATCAGTTCTAAGCCAAATGTATTTGAAAGAAATGAACTACTCATTGAAATATTTCGACAATGCAGTCGTGGCGATTATCAGAAAATCGTGGAATGTCTTCGCTTATGCAACCAGCAACATATTGCCGAAATTCTACAACACGGGGGCGGTATGTATGCAAGCACTGCAGATTTACAGAACTAAGGCCTATATGTTTGCAACCCGTACAAAAGGGTGTGCGCCTGCTAACGTGCTCAGACGCTTCTGAAAGACGCGTGTAGTGAATTTAATCAGATATTTTGACTATTAACATGGCAGTTAATTTCTTAATTGCGGGGTCATAATCATTATTAGGCCTATTGGTTTAAACATGGCATTTTTCAAAGTTAACTAATACCCAGTAGGCTATGAGAATTGTCGCAAAATAACTGAGGGGTCTTCAGCCATTGATTTATGTAGACTTTGGGTCGGCAATAAGGACCTTACTAAGGCATCCTAAGAAAGACTGAGGGGTTGAACCCCAACAACCCCCGGCAGTTCTCATCCTGCTAATACCTTTCTAATCCATGACCTGTCGAATGACATATCCAGAAGACTATCCATCCACTTCCGGGTCGCTTATTCACCGAAGTCAGTCGTCAAGTCTTCCTGACCGTATTTTGAGTGACCTTTTCAATTAGAATTATTGTGTAACGGACGCTAACAACGGTTATAGGCTACACTTCCCATTTCACAACCAAGCAACGTTCCATTAATGTCCTTTGAGCTTTAAAAGTGGGACCTAGCAGGGCTTTTGGCGTGCAGTTGTAGGCCTACACAATAGTGTGCGGTTCTAAATGGATTTGGGCAGTTGTAGAAGCACTTCTGTGAAGATACATGTAAAACTAGTAAAAAGGTCATTGTCCTCCTATTCGGTGAAATTTACCATGGAGAATGTCAAGGAAAAGAGCGGTTGTGCAGCTATAAAAACTCCTTTAAAATCCCCGAAACCTAGATTAGGTGATTAATTGAGCGTTTGTTTGACAATAGCTGAGTTCAGATCACATAAAGTTCCCATTGTCTAAACACGGATAACGTTTCAGATGCACCGAGAAGAGATCGAGGCACAGAGGGCATATGCATAGGGACCCGGCGACTTTTAGGGGCTCGGGTTGGGTAGTTAAAGATTCATAGACAAAGTTTATGCTTTTTTCCTGTCTAAGAATACTTAGAATAAAGCCTTAAGATTGTGTAGGAGATTGCTTTGCCAAAATTCCCTGATTTGCTCTCATCGTCAGCTCTCCGTTAGAGCGATGGGCACGATGTTAGTAAGGCGAAATTTCGCAACGCCGAGTCTATTTTTATGTATTGAATGTGTGATCATCGATAATGTTAATTATGGGCCATGTGGGCTATGAAAACCCTCTACTTTTAGTTTGGCGTTTGAGTTGCTAAAAGTGAACTGGGTTCGCCTGGAAGTCCGGAATTGACCACGAACGTATACCTTGCTCCTGCATGGTTGATTCCAAAGTTACCCAGAATTTGGTGTAAATATAAATGTATTGGCCAACTCATGAATTTCGCTCATGCTGGGCCCATAAGTAGATTGCTGCTATTTAATAACCGTTGTGCTCTTGAAATTGATTTTAATTATGTATTGAAGTCACTTGTCGTTTGATGATTTAACAACTCTCTTCAGTAGAATATGTCGGTCCTGTTTTAGGCTGACGCATCATTCGATACATTCAATGATGTGGTACTTAGGTAATGACATGTTGAGTGACTATTGTGTCAGACCTACTATATATAACTGAATTTTCTGAAACGATTGTTGGCGTTGCGTGATATGAGTTTCACATATAAGTCCTTCAGATATCAATGACCATCTCTAAATAAGCCTACTTTCAGAGGATACTTTATATAAATGATGATGATGATGATGATGATGATGATGATGATGATGATGATGATGATGATGATGATGATGATGATGATGATGATGATGACTATGGGGATGACGATGGTGATGGTGATGGTGATGGTGATGGTGATGGTGATGATGATGATGATGATGATGATGATGATGATGATGATGATGATGATGATGATGATGATGAGGATGATGATGATGACTATGGGGTTGACGATGGTGATGGTGATGGTGATGGTGATGATGATGATGATGATGATGATGATATAAAATTTCGGCACTGATGTGGCGCTGCTTCCTTGGCTCGGCGGTCCCTCCAAGGGAGCTTTGCCTCTCCACACAGGACCAGAGCCCTGCGCCGGCCGCGCCGCGCCGCCGACACTTTGTGGGCGCCGCCGCCGCCGATTTTTTTGAGTCGGCGCGCCGACGCCGCCGCCGCCGAAATTTTGTCGGCGCGCCGCCGATGCCACGTGGATTCGGTTATTTTTTTTCGTTGCATTTTCATCTGTTGCATGAAAAATTGCTGCGTCAATGAAAATAGAATCTTTCTCTTATATACTTTGATTTTTCCTGGCAACACCGTTTTTGCATCAATGCTATGAAACCTATGATGCTACCTATTTGTTTGGACTTTTCGAACGGTGCGCTTAACGTTTAAAATTTTGAGGATTTTGTGATTTGATTTGAATTATGGCAGCAACAAAGGTAAAAAGAACTCCAGGTATGCCTAAGTGAATGCTATGCCGTGTGTGCGTTAATTCCTGATAGTCCGCTAGGATGGAACAGAACCGTCTGCCCTCTAGTATTAGGATACACGTTACTATTATGCTGCAAAGAGGTGGCGCTCTGCAATTTTATGCAGGCGATTGGTCGTGTCTAAACTCCTACGCTGAACGTGACCTATGTGAAATTGGTGATTAATTACGCTTTCGAACATTAATAGTGGGCGCAGGGCTCTGCACAGGACATCCAGGATTCCAGGCCCACCGTTTTCTTCGCTCTTCTGCACAGGTCGAACTTCTTGTACCCTTTGCGCCCATACTTCTATCAGGCAGCGACGTGCCTTCTCTGTTGCTGGTCTTGTGGTCTGAAATGGGTTACCTGAGCCTACCTCAATACTTGCGCCTGCTCTCCTCTCTAGCCGAGGTTGTGTGGGGGAGCGCTCCTTAGCAGTAACCGGATGAGCGCTATATAAATTCTTCATATGAATGAATGAATTAATGAATGATTGAATGAATGAATGAATGATTGAATGAATGAATGAACGAACGAATGAATGAATGAATGATTATGCAGTGACATTGAAGATGTTGACGACGATTACGTTGGCGATAATGAGAAACTGATGAACATAATAATAATATTGCAGTCGTTGTTCAAGTTCACGCTGAACTCGATGTGGACGTTCAGTCGGAAGCGAAGATTGTCGAATCGATTCGACGGCTTCTTCGCAGTAAGACTCCGCTGGAAAAGCAACGGATCATAGGATTGGTCCAACTGCAGAATGACGACATGCAACTCATCGACCTGAGTCCCTCGAGCAGCATCGGTCTGTTCTTCCATTGCAGAACCTCCGAAGGACTGGACAACCTGCACGAACTGGTCGCAAGCGGACGCCTGAAGGAAATCATCGAAATCGACTTCAGAAAGGTTCTGCAGCCGTCCAAAAGGTTGATGACTGTCGTGGAGATTCGTCTCGAAGAAAACCAGTACAAACGATGCAAGAAGTACTTAGACGGTAAGTATCCTACACCAGGTATACAGTGCTAGTTAGTCAATTAGCTTGTCGATTTATATTAAAGAAGCAGCTCTCATCTCTCATATGTCTTTCTAGTAGGCCTAGGCCTATAAAAGGCCCTATTATATTACATAGACTTGCTTGACATGCGGATTTTTCTAATAAGCACTCTATGTATTTGATCGATCTTTTTGCATGACAGTTTGCTAACTAACAGGACCTGGTGTTTATTCAATTGTTTTAAAAGTTCCGTATACAAAAACCAGAGTAGCATAATAAAAAAAATTTAATTCCTGAGGATAGCTAGGCTTAATCTCGCGATGTGTATAAAGTTCATGAAAAGCTACGTCGCAAAAATAAGCTTATTCACAGACCTGAACTAAACGAAATCATTAGGCATGTAGGTCAGATTCGGCTCCAGGCTAAGATCCAGGTGTCAGGCCAGTATTATAGGCAGTCGTCCGTAGTGCTGCAATGAGCGATACCCATGGGCGGAGTTTGGTTTCCGTTTTTGGAGGGGCTAAATTTGTTGGGTCTGAGATTCGGTCCAGAAAACTAGCGGCCGAGAAATATTTCCCGACCACAAAAAAGTTGATGACCGTTTTTGGTCCTCGGGCTGAAACTTCCTTGAAAAATACTAATTTTCCCAGCCAAAAAAGTTGACGACCTTTTTTTTAGTCATTCGTAAGCTTCAGTGGGGGCGGGGGGCTAAGCCCGAAAAACGATACCATTTACACAGTAAAAAATGGCTCTGGGTCTTCTTGGGAGGCTTAGCCCCCCCCTAACCCCTGATAAACTCCGCCCATGGTGTTACCTAACCTACACCTGAAGCGACGAAATATATAAATATAGGAGGAGATTTGGATTGCAAATACTTCAATTTCTAAAACATAAATGTTCTGCATCAGTCATGGAATGTCATAAACAACATGGAGACAAAGGATCCGAGTGGCTGACCCCTCCACAGCGAGGGATTAATCATAGCCAGAAGGAAAAGAAGAAGAAGTCATAGAAATGTCATTGTTGATATGCTTTCAGATATTCCTGTCCCGGAGGAATGTTCGTCGAAAGAATCTGAGGTGAATGTTGACACATCAAGACGTCAATTGACAACTGACGTTGATAGTTTAACGATCTGCAGTATATGTAAGAACCCATTCACTAGCCCAAGGTCACTGCTGTGCTTTCACAGGTTCTGCCTCAAATGCCTCGAAGAGGAGTTTGCACGCAATGTGAAGCCAGGCAACAAGATAGCATGTCCAAATTGTGCTCAAATAGTGAAGGTTCCAGTTGAGGGAATTGCTAGTTTACCTAGAAACCTGTTTCTGGACAAACTTCTGCAAGCAAGCGCCACCGCAGATGACGAGTTGTACAGTCTAAGATCTTGCGATAAGTGCACGGAGACGGAGGAAAGCAAGCCTGACAATAATCCAAGACGACTTGCAGTCTTACGTTGTAATGACTGCAACCAGAATCTGTGTGAAAGCTGTCACAGAGAGCATCGGCGACACAGGCTGAGTAGAAACCACAGCGTCGTCGAATTAAGAAGCAGAGAGAATGTGGGTTGCAAAGAGCATCCAGTGAACGTAGCGGTGAAATTCTGCTCAGACAGCGACTCATTCATCTGCACCGAATGTGCGTGTTTCGACGACAACGATGAGCAGCACAAGCACATAGACGTGAAGCAGATGATGGAAGAATCGCGCCGTATCATCGAGACTGTAAAAGGTGAGGCGACGGATCTGCTAGACGAGGCTTACAGTTATGATCTACGACAGCTACTGTTAGACAGCGTTTCAAAAACCGAGTCTGACATTGTTGCCAAGTGTGATGATATCAAGAAGGCCGTTGAAGCCGATAAACTGGAGCTACTTCAGAAACTTGACTTGATCAAAGGGAAACGATTAATAGAAATCAAGACGGAACAGGACGCAATCGACTCCCATAAGTGCGACCTGGAGTGGTTTCTCGGTATTGTCGACCAGCTCCAAAAGAATGGATCATTGTCTGATTTGATAGATGCTAGTCCTGGAGTTTCGGCAGAAGTCGCCGTTTTGCAGAACAATCACCGGTCGCTACGGAAGAGAGTTGAAGAGGAGGAAATCAGTTGTCATGTCGAACTTAGTCCCATCAATATCGGTGATCAGCTGAAAGACACAACGCCGAATTGCATTGGAACAGTCAAAGGTTGGTTCAATACCATACCGGTTCCTATGTTTCTAATTATTAAGCGCTTATTTCGGTCTGATATTATTTTCTTAGCCTAATTTAGCTGGTTGAATCTTTTCATACAGACGGACTTGATCTATTTCAATCTAGACTAGTGTAGTCTGGTCTGATCCAATAATATCTTTTCTGATCCTATAACAAATCGGATGGAATTTGGTATGAGTCCCGTACCATCTCGTCTTGTGCCATTTCATTTTGTATTGGCTAGTCAAATCTGAAATGATCAAATCTAAACTTTTAGCCTCTTGTTATATTACTACTATGTCAGAATATTGAAAGCAAATTATTGACCAGTGAATTGGGTTTGCTTCATTTCCAGTTGGTTCGAGTACAAAGAAAGTGAGAGATTCGAACACTGTCTACTATCACACTGCCGAGAGTGTTTCGCTCGCTCGCGACGAGCATGCTGCTCCGTTGCAGGTGATCACTGAGAGAGTGCTGGTCGGTGGAGGAGGAGTAGAGTCTGCTTCTTCAAGCAGCGAATCAGCAATTAGTTTCACTACATCGGAATCACAGTATCTTGAATATCAGGTTTTGCCTTTAGTCAATCTTACTAAGGTCAGGCATGACAAGAAATACTAATAATCTTCTTCAGGTTTGTATATCTACCGAACAGAGACAAAAAGGATCAATCAAAAATAACAATAAAGACAATAACAATTTCTATAGCGCTGTAACATAGTCATGCTATATTAGCTATAACAAGGGCGCTTCATGTTATACAACCAAAAGCAGGATAGGCCATACAACTTAGATGAGTCTTGACTCTTGAGTCTTGATTTGAAGGAGTCAAACTGAGTCAGCCGCTCGCATGGCTATAGCCTAGAGGAAGACTGTGCCAGCCAAATGCGTGCTTATGCATTAGTCGCGCGTAGCAGCTGAGAGATCATTTTCAGAATTTCCCAACAATTCAGTGCCACTAAATTTCGCAAAGTTTAGAGTGGCAATCGCCTTGAAAGTAAGTAAGTAAGTAAGAATATTCTTTAAAGAACCACCAGCAAACGCACAGTAGTTTACAGCGGAAATAAATAATACAAAACATTTATGCAAAGTTATACAACATTCGCATAATAAAACTTCTTCTGTCAAAAGAATCAACTCTAGGAAGGGCTAGATTATGTGGCCTTGGACATAAAAAAATTATGTTCTTATTCCTTATTTTCCTATTTATTTTCAATTAGCCGGAGATTCCATCAACACATATTCCACAACCAATACCACGCAAGACTGTTACTGCACCTGCTCCATCGAAGCTACAACTCACAGGTATAGATGTGTTTCTAAATCTGATTGCAGACCTGGAAGTCGGTGCAAAAATAGACAAAATAGACAATAGAAACCTCTGTATACTCAGCGGTAAAGCCGATTAGTGTGTTTTATTGTCTGCTGTATATGAATTGCAGCAAAGCCCCACTTTCATTTTTGATCGGATCTCTCGGATTCCAAAGTCTCTTGTGTGGAATTCAAAACGGGATTGTCAGGTACCAGCCTAATACGGTGATGATTATTATTATTATTATCTTGTATAACTATATTTTAGTAAGGGTTTTTTTGTTGGCTGATTTCTGGTGGTGCCCATGCATAGGCGGGCCTCGCATGGCCAATTTCTGGTGGTGCCGAGCACTCACGGGCCTCGCAGAGTCGGCGCCCATGGTTGTCGGGTATGCATGGTCAAAGTACTGAAGCAATCGACCCCAATCCTTCGCAGGGGGTCGGAGTCGACCAGACGCCCCGCTTTGGGAGGTCGGCGAATCTCTGCCACCATGTGGGCCAGGGTGGGGGGTGCAAAAACCCTCATTTTTTCCTGTTGGCCGTTTCCCTTTCAAGCTTATGACAGCACTTTTCTTTCGGTCCCATACGCATAAACTCCATATTTTAGTAAGGGTTTTTTTGTTGTCGGCATAGGCGCCGAGTTCACCCGAAGAGTGTGAGTGCCCAAACGAATGTGAAAGAAATCCGCGCGTGAGCGCGGGAAATTTTGTTTGAGTCTTTTTTATGGGAGAGTGATTGAAATGACCTCTGTTCATAGGCGTAGACTTGTTCATGGTTTTAAGGTACGAACTCGCGGTCAAAGGACGATCGCCGAGCAGGAAAGGGCCGAAGGGGCTTGGGGAGGGGATGTGCTCCTAACCATTTTCGAATTGTTTGTTTGCCACACTGCGATGGTAGCATCTTAGGCTGCAATATTTACGATATTGTCGTGGCTTAAGACTTGAAAAGCATTCCTGCCGTGGTTTAAAAGAATTTCCACACAACATGAAATAGTGACATTTTAGGCTTTTGTGATTTAAGACTTCAATAAATGTTCTTCCCAACTGCTTAAAAATATTTGATCACTCTTTGGGTCAACATGTACCTCTCTTGGAATCCACACAGAGGAAAAGCACAATCTTCGTTAGCATGGGAATCCTGGAGCACTCTCCCCTAATAATTATAATAATCACTCAAGTCAACAGACTCAAATTTTGCACAAGAAATAAAAAAATTCTGTTTACATTAACTACTATTTAGTGAGCCAATATTAACATTGTGGAAGATAGTTTTTCGAATAGTTTTCACAGACAACTTAGTCAAGGCTTATTTGTTAATTAACGCAGACAAAGCAATATCCAGCTTTTGTGATGCTGGGAGGTGATTCTCGCGCAGTGAGGATCATTATATAGCCTAGCTTGTCGTCGTCATCGTCGTCGTCGTGACCATCCTCATTGCTGCGGATCGGGGATCAGAGTCGACGACGCCATCTTCCTCCATTGCTCTCTGTTCCTCGCGGTTCCCACACAGTCCGCCATCACCATCCCCGTCCATTCCTCTACGTCATCCATCCATCTTCTCCTCGGCCTTCCCCGGGCCCTTTTTCCGTCCAGATAGCCCTGACATATGAATGCCGGTGTCACGAAATAGAGTATCCCCCGTATTAATTGTATCCCCCCAAATTAAAAAAAGTCAAAAAACCCGCTTCCGCATGTATTTTTCTTTGCAAATTAATTTTCATCTGCTTTGTTTTGAACAATGACACTAACAGGTATGTTTATTCCTACTAGATAATTTGCTTTGCCCTGTTTTTAGAGCACTTAAAACATGTAAAACACTTAAAAACACTCATCATCATCATCAACAACCGTGGGCTCAACGCCCGTAGGTGTCCGATGCCTCCTTCACCAGGTCCTTCCACTTTCTTCTATCCAGAGCCGCTCTGCTCAGCTCCTGAAGCGAGGTTTTGCCCCAGTCGGATACGTCGTCGAGCCATTCCCTATGCGGCCTTCCTCTCTTATTTGTCCCGTCCATTCGTCCGAACATCAGTGCTTTGATCTTCCTGCTGTTATCCATTCTGCAGATGTGCCCGAACAGTCCTAGTTTTCTTCTGATCAGCTTCTGCATGATGTTTTCCTTTAGCTGCACTCGCTCGTATAGTTCTGTGTTGTTTACCTTCTGCATCCACCCTATTCTTAGTATTTTCCTGTAGCACTTTCTTTCGAAGGCCATAAGTCTTTGTTCGATGTATTTCGTTATCACCCAGGTCTCGCACCCGTATAACAGAGTGCTAAAAATGCATGTAAAAAAACCACTCAGAGTCACTAAATAAATTCGAGTTGCCTTTATCTGAGCATTGCTTAGGACACTTGGAACAATTAGAGTAACTTAAAATTTTGATTACAGCATCAATTTTTTTATTATGCGCATTTTTCAAAAAAGAGGATAGAATGCTTTACCCCCCACGGATAGTATAGACCGGTTAATTCCATCCGGGGGATAGATTAATTCATCCCCCCGGATAGCTTTCAGGGGAGATACTCCGTTTCGTGTCACCGGCAGCTTGTCTGCTCAGATCATGTGTCCGAAGTAGTTCAGCTTCCTTCCTTTCACCACCTCCAGCAGGCACCGCTCCGGCTGCAGCTTTTCCAGTATAGATTCGTTTGTTCTGAACTCCTTCCAGCTGACTCTCAGCATCTTTCTATAAGTTGTCATCTCAAACGCTGATATTCTTCTTTTGTCTTCCTTCCGTAGCGTCCAAGTTTCACAGCCGTACAGTGCCACCGGCCACACCAGTGACCCCATAAGCCTTAGCTTCAACCCTGCTCCAACGGTTCTGTCCTTCCACAGCGTAGTCAAAGACCCCATGGCTGTTCGCGCTATCCCCAGTCTGGCTCTTATCTCCCTGCCTCCATCTCCACTCTCCTCCACTATGACGCCTAGGTAACGGAACGACTCCACTTGCTCCAAGATTCCTCCATTACATTTGATCACTATCCTCTCTCTATTTCTGCTCACCACCATCACTTTTGTTTTCTTACTATTTATTTCCAGTCCATATTTCTTAGATGTTTCATTTACTCTGTCCATTAGTTGTTGGAGCGCTTCTTTTGATGTAGCGACAAGTACGATATCATCCGCGTATCGCAAGTTGTTTATTGTCCGTCCGCTTACCGTTACTCCGATCCAGCTAAGTATATCCGCAGACTCTCTCATCACCTTCTCTGAGTACCCGTTAAATGACAGTGGTGATACCAGGCAGCCCTGCCTCACCCCTTTCCAATCTTGAACCATTCCGTGATTTCCTTGTCTATGCGGACCGCTGCCTGCTGGTTGTCGTACAGGCTTTTAAACACCTTCACTACTTGGCTGTCCACTCCCATTTCTTTTAGCACTGTCCACAGTTTCTTATGCTTCACCGAGTCAAAAGCTTTCTTATAGTCTATGAAGGCTATATACAGAGGCGTTTGATGTTCTCTTGCTTTCTCAATGATGATTCGTAAGTTGAAAATCTGGTTTCTTGTGCCCACTCCCTTCCTGAATCCCATCTGTACGTCCGATAGCTCCTCATCCGCCACCTTCTGCATCCTGCCAAGCAGAACTCTACTAGCTTGTAGGTCTACAATAAAAAGAAAGTCATTCAAATCGTCGCCTTCGTCGGAAAAAAATTACTGAAGCGGATCGAATGAGCAGGATTTTGATGTTTTCTTCGTATTTGTAATTTCGTATAAGGAGTTCAAACTACCGGACGGGGAAAATCTGGAGTAATATTAAGGTAGACTAACTGAGATAAAAGAAAATCTGTAAAAGACGCAATGATTTGTACAGATAGGTAATGCCAGCAGAAAAATAATATAATAAAAAGCATAATATCTTGTTGGCTGATTTCTGGTGGTGCCCATGCATAGGCGGGCCTCGCATGGCCAATTTCTGGTGGTGCCGAGCACTCACGGGCCTCGCAGAGTCGGCGCCCATGGTTGTCGGGTATGCATGGCCAAAGTACTGAAGCAATCGACCCCAATCCTTCGCAGGGGGTCGGAGTCGACCAGACGCCCCGCTTTGGGAGGTCGGCGAATCTCTGCCACCATGTGGGCCAGGGTGGGGGGTGCAAAAACCCTCATTTTTTCCTGTTGGCCGTTTCCCTTTCAAGCTTATGACAGCACTTTTCTTTCGGTCCCATACGCATAAACTCCATAAAAGCAGCACTTGACACCGTTTTAGAGGTGTTCAAGGCCAGCGCTTTTGAGAGTTCGCATCTCATGGGTCGCGTATCGGTCGAGGTCGCAGTGTGGTGGAGTGTGGGTGTGGTGGGGTCAGGAAGGGAGGGAGGGAGGTGGAAGAGAGGGTGGGAGGGAGGGAAAGAGGGTTGGAGGGAGGGAGGATGGGAGAGTGGGTTGGTGGGTGGGTGGAAGGGAGGGAGGGAAGGAGGGTGGGAGGGAGGGTGGGGAGGAGGAAAGGAGGGAGGGTGTGAGGGTAGGTGGGAGAATGGAAGTGAGGGTAAGAGAGAGGGAGGGAGGAGGGGAGGGTGGGAGGGAGATTTTAGGGTGGTATGGAGAGGATATGGAAGATAAAGATATGGAAGGACAAACATGTAAGTTTAGATACTAAGAAGAGGCTCGTGAGAGCATAATCTTTCCTACGATATTATATGGCTGCGAGACATGGACAAAGACAAAGAATATGGAGAAAAAGATTAACGCATGCGAAATGTGGATTTGGAGGAAGATGTTGCGAATATCTTGGACAGAGAAAAGAACGAACGAATCTATAAGAATGGAAATTGGATTGGAAAACGAGGAGTCGTTAAAACAATTCGCGACAAGATTGAAGCTAAGATTCTTCGGACATGTAATGCGATCTGATGGTCTGGAGAAGGAAATGATGCTGGCTTGCGGTGAGGGAAGGAGAAGTCTCGGCAGACCAAGGATGAAATGGATGGACGAGATACACGACATAACTGGCATGAATTTGGAAGAACTGAGGGACTTGTCTGCGAACAGAGAACAATGGAGAATGTGTGTCAAGACGATCGCTAGAACTCTACGAGTTGACAGCACAAGGTAACAAGGTAAATGGAGAGGATGGTGGAAGGGAGGGTGGGAGGGTGCGTGGGAGAGTGGGAGGGATGGAAGGAGTGTGGGGAGATTGGCGGGGAACGGCCCGAATCATAAAATTCCCGGGAAAACGTCGGGTACCCCAGCTAGCTATTACATAAATTTCTTACGTGCACAAGGTCACACCGAAATGTGAATCTGAGGTGCCGTGGTCAGTTGGTCATAGTCCGGTTTTGAAAGTTTACCCCAAACCCTGCATATCAATCGCGAGACCAGGATGGAGAATGTTTCTAGTTATTAGGGAAGAATCTCAACCACAAAACCTAAGTATATGCATATGCTATCATATGTAAACGACGTAAGCGCAGTCGGCCACCGCAGACAAACTACAGACAATCAGCTAATTGGTTCAATCAGAAGATTCTGTATCTCAAAGTCCACTGCAGCAAATAATTATTATAGGTCTACTACAATGATTGGCTTAAGATTGACCTTTCTGGAATCTTAAAAATCTTGACGACAAACCATCAAATTTAAGAGAGGACACGTACAGCCCCGGACCAGATGGACTGCACCTTTCAAGTTGTAAAAGAATTGGCAAGCGAATTACGTGTAGGTTTTCCACTTGCTGTACTGTACAATAAATCCCGTCAGTAAAGAGTGCTGGCAAAACATTGTTAGTGTGCAAATGTTCTGTGTATTTGAAAGGGGAAAACTAAGGCTATTGTCCAGTGCCATTGACGTCAGGTGCTCTGCAAAGTGATGGAATCACTATGAGTGGTGTGGTGTAATGTCAGGGCTGAAAGTGGTTTGGAGAAGTTGCCGGGTCTCACGTTTTGCTTGAAAGCGCCGAAGGCGCGAAGCTGCGAGTGCCGAAGGCACGAAGCCCATACCGACTAGGCGACCAACGCATTTTTAGCTGTGTTGACATCAACTAGAGTCCAATTTAGGCTCTTATTTGCAAGCTATTTTATGAACGATAAAGTCATGAAAACTTTTTTAAAGTCGTTTTGCAGAGTAGCAGATTACCAGGATAACAAAGTCAAAGTTTCATTGTAAAAGAAATGGGTTTCGTCTTTACCATGTCAAAGTTTCATTGTAAAAGAAATGGGTTTCATCTTTACCATAATCAAAAAGTTTAAAGTTTAGGCCTATAAGAAGTTTATAAGTTTACTGGAATATGGGTACCGTATAGGAAAACTCTGTATGGGTTTTATCAGCTCGACCCACCCAAAATGTGTAATTTGAATTCCTAATTTTAAAAACTATTTCTATGATGGCTATAGTCTATACATTGTGTATCTTGCAACCATTTCTTAGTGCTGAGCGACTCTAGCACCTCAAGTCTCTCCACCATGATTGAAAATCCCGGAGCGAATCCACATCAAAGCCTCTCCTTAACCTACAACTCCGTATAGTGCTTCCAGCAGAGTTATCTTCGCGAACACTGTTCAACAAGCAGCCAACCCGTTCTACGTACCCGATCATCCGTCTGTTTTACTCTCTCTGTCTCTCTCTCTCTCTCTCTCTCTCTCTCTCCTCTCTCTCTCCCCTCTCTCTCTCTCTCTCTCTCTCTCTCTCTCTCTCTCTCTCTCTCTCTCTCTCTCTGTCTCTCTCTCTGTCTCTCTCTCTGTCTCTATCTCTCTCTCTCTCTCTCTCTCTCTCTCTCTCTCTCTCTCTCTCTCTCTCTCTCTCTCTCTCCCGCCGCCTCCAACTTCCAAATCATCTCAAGTTCTCAAACCGAGCCATATCCAACACAGCACCACGCCTTTGGAATGATCTGCCGCCTGCAGAATTCCGATCTTTTTCAGTTCATCCACCATCATTACTCATCACACACCATCACCTTCCTCGGGTTCCTCTATCCATCACACCTCGGGCTTTTCATTCTAAAATGAAGTCACACCTTTTCAAAAACTCTTACTATGTCTCATCTTATCCTCCCCCTTCAAATTCCCGGCCCAGACGACATTCGCCTTAATAGCTGCCCCGCTCCCTCTGATCCTTTGATAACTCTGTAACGCCCGCCCCTATCGTCATCCCCGGAGTCGCCACTTCCGGATCATCGAACAAAGAGGCCGCGTGTTGCTGTGGATGATAGTTCTTAGAGATAGAGGGAGGACAGGAGGAGGTGACTTCCGGGATCGAATCCCAGCGATGAAAAGGCGGCCAGTTATCTCGGCTGCCGAACTCCCTATAGGAAATCGGAGCCTTGCTGCACAATGTTTCACTTCGTCGTAAAATAGGCCTACCAGGGTTGACCGAAAGAGATTGGTCCTTGGGTCTAGCACCCAAACTTTCTCCCAGGCCGATGGTCGAGTGGTATGGCACGTCCGCAATGGTGGAAACGGTGGACCTGAGTCCAGGGTTCGAATCCACAGCAAATCTTGGTACCGGCGATTCTTCTAGTCTTTCCAAACGCGACACCACCTCTGTCAGCGCTTCTCTAACATTAGACTGTACAGCAGAGATTTCCTCTCTTACATTTAATTGCACCGATGTAATGGCATCTCTAGTTTCCATAGCATATGATTGTATCGCTTCTTGCGTATTCCTAGCATGCGACTGAATCACTTCATTTGTAGTCATAGCATTAGTCTGCATAGACGAATGCATGGAAGTTATCGCTTCCATTACCAACTCCAAAGATGATGGAGGCCTAGAAGGCTGGGCAGGGGTGACCGCCCTAGAATTATCCATGGCGCTAAATCAGTTTCCTTTATCACTATCGCTAGCAATGATCAAAGTCAGTAGATTTAATAATATTTCTTATTATAATCAATCAATTGAATCTTCAATCAACATCAGTTACATTCAATGCAATCAATATAATACAACTTATGCAATCAGCAAATAGACCGGAGTACTTTAAAATAATATTCCCCGTTTTATCTCTAAGACCACAGGCCAATTTAGTTAATAACCCAAATTATCTATCACCGATCGCGTTTAATCTAAACGTACCTCAATTTCCGTCGTGAGGGAATAAGGTTGAGATCGGATGAGAAGAATCCGAAGTTGTATGGAGTTCCGGGAAATGCGTCGATGATATTGCGCCAGAAGTGAACCGAAAGAGATTGACTCCCGTAGATCGGCGACGATAGACACCGAACGAAAATAACCCGTCGAAATATATTCGACGATCAATTGACGCCCTTAGGCCACAAACTTTCAAATATCGACCGAAACGCAACAGAATTTGAAGGCGAAGAATAATTCGCTCCTGCGAAACGTGGAATGAAGGCCCAAGACGATAGGCCTAATCACCAGAAAAGAATCGACGCAGAACCAGTATTCAACGCCGTCGATACAATTTCCGCATTGAAATATTTATATTTGACTCCTCGTCAAAAAGTTAATCGCCGAGCAGAATCCGTAAGAAACTCAACGGCGCAATACTCAGGCGTCGCACTCAAACGATTCGTCACTCGAACGCGTCTTAACTTCTTGAGATTCCGGCGTGGTCTGCCTCGTCGACAGTGCGCGCTCCTTATATCAAGTCTTCTTCCCACCGACGCGTCTGACGTCACGGTGCAGCTGGCTCCCAGCTACGTCATACGCGCGAAAATGGCCGCCAAAATCAAGTCACGTACACCTGCACGTGCGTCAACGTGTCTCTCTCTGCCGTATCTCTTTCTGTATCTTCCTTACTCTGTCTCTATCTCAAAAACGCCACCTGACGACTCAGAAGACCACACACGAATCGAACCGATCTGTGTTTGAAGAATGGCCGCGACTCACACAGTGACGGCCTGTCCTTTTCCGTCTGTCCTGCTATCCTTCTGCCTGTGCATCTCCATACCTCTGCCTGTGCGCTCAACTATATCTGTCTGTGACATTCAGTCGACCTCCCCTCCTCTCTTTGGCTACCGCTCCTTTCAATGCCCGATTAAACCGTGCGAAACACGGCAGTTTCCATACAGGCAAGAAACGACCTGTGTTTGACGAGCAGCTGCCGACAGCGTGTCTATCTTCTGTCGTCTTTTGTACGTCTAAATGAGCCTGTCGCATCTCTTTGCCAGTATCAGCGACTCCTTTTTCCATATCTCCGCGTGTATCAGCGACTATGTCTATCGTGACATTGCGTGTCTGCGCGACTATGTCTGTCGTCGCTCCCCTTCTCTCTTTGCTACAGCTCCGGCCTAGGACCGACCGTGAGAGAAATAATTCGCGACTGACCGGCGCTCTTTGAAGACCGACCGCCACAGCAGCGATCGAGGCGTGGAAAGAATTCCCGACATCGATCGCTTACCGACGACGACGCGAGTCGCCGACCGCCCACGTAGCAATCGGCTCCACACCAGACGGCGCTAGCGATTAAAATGCGGCGGAAGTAAAAATTGCAAATGGCCGCTCTCAAAATATACAAATATACCGATCCCCGAAGCGCAAATGGCGGCTACCGGAAAACGTAACCCAAATTATCTGCAGGCGTTACAACTCGACCCGTACAATCTTCGGACTACTCTTACGGACAACTCTTTTGACTCAACCTAGCGCTCGTGAATAAGCTGGTGCCCCGCGATTGGCTTTCGAGTAGGCCTAGCGTTCTAGAAGTTTGGAGATTACGGTTGTAATCGACTACGATTACTAGCAGAGGGAGGGGTTTGGTGGAGGAGGTATTGTGGCGAAATTGAGTTCGCCTTCGCTTTCGTAGCGCCCGCCCTTCCCCCCTGTTCACACGTGTATCGTTTAAGCCCGCCCGTGCGCTGTCGGTCTTTCTCATTTCCCCTCGCGATAGTGATCTTTCGACCGCTTGTGTACAGCGCTCGGTTGGTCGCCGGCCTGTTTAATTACTGCATCGCGACGTCTTTATGTTCCCCTCTCCCCCGCAGCGGCGAGTTCTTTATGTACCTCTATTACCAGCGGCAGCGTAGTATTGGCCTTGTCGGCGAGCTCTTTATGTTCCCCTCTCCCCCGCAGCGGCGAGCTCTTTATGTGTCTATTACCAGCGGCGACGTAGTATTGGCCGAGTCGGCGAGCTCTTTATGTTCCCCTCTCCCCCGCAGCGGCGAGCTCTTTATGTATCCCTATTACCAGCGGCAACGTTGTATTGGCCGTGTCGGCGAGCTCTTTATGTTCCCCTCTCCACCGCAGCGGCTAGCTCTTTATGTATCCCTCCCTACGACGGCGGCACCTCTTTGAAGTCCGTCGCCGGCGTGCATGACCAGTAGTGTATATAAGGGAGCCCGTTGCTCCGTGTAGTCAGTCAACGAGTCATCGAGTCAGTCAGCGAGAGGGAGTCAGCGGTAGTAGTCTGTGAGTCAGTCGTCAGAGTTAGTCGTAGAGTTGTGTGCAGTCGATGGCAGCCGTGCTGCCGTTTCCGTGTTACGTGAATAAACTGTGTGTCTTCACTTCATCGTCGTGTGTTTCCTGGGTGAGGCGAATCGGTCGGGAGGGCTACACTACCTTCAAAAGACGACGAAGGCGGACTCGCGTTTCCCTCCTGAAACGACACGCAGACATATATTTGGACTGGCACCCGCCCAATCGGTAATCGGCCATCCTACGGACCGAGAGGGCAGCCGCTTTGCAGCCGGGGTGATCCAGGTCGAGGGATTCTTTCCGCCACAGTATTATGAAAATGTTTTTGAAATTTCACGCTGCAGTGGTAGCATATATTTTAGGCTGTCATTATAGCGAAAATTTTCATAATTTCAGTGCTGATAGTCGTGGTTTACGACTTAAAAATTTGTCTCCTTGGATTGTTTAAATCTGTCAAATTTCCTAACTGTAATGGTATTATTTTAGGCTGTCATCTCAGCAAAATCTCTTTTGATTTCATTGCTGAAAGACTTGATTTAAGAGTTCAACAAATATCCCCTTTGGTCAAATTTGATGAATTTCCACATTGCAGTAGTTGCATTTCAGGCTGTCATTTTACGAAACGGCTAATCATTTCAGTGCCGAAAGACGCGGTTTTTGACTTCAAAAGTGAACTCTTGTATTTTTTAAAATGTTTTTATATAATTATCCACACTGCAGTGGCATCATTTTAAGCTGTCATCTCAACACATTTCTCATAATTATTTCATTGCTGAACGAATATTTAATGGCCTAAGTGTTCAATGAATGTCTCCACGGCCGTCACCACGTCGTAGGCCTAAAAATTTTTGAATTTACACACTGCAGAGGTAGAGTTTTTTCTGTCGTCGTAACAAAATTGCTCATTATGGATAAACAATGGATAACACTCTAGAAATTCATGGAGTCTAATGATATTTCTGAAATATTTCTGAAATATTGGGGATATCAGCATCTCCATCCCTAACCGCAAATTTCGGGATCCACCCTCTGGCCCACTAAATCTACGCCTATGAATGCTGCTGCTAATTTAACACTCCATTTCCTAATGTAGTTGTACAGGACAACCGGCGTAGCCCCTCCAAGGAAGACGGCGGGCCGCCCAGTAAGATTATGGTGCACATAACCTCATCACGGGTCGGCGGCATGTTTAACATATCTGCGGTGTATTCATTGGCAAAAGCATCTAGACCTACGCTAGTCATATACCGAAAATTCAAAAAATCCTACCGTTTTAACCTAGTTTTTGGCGAATGACGACCTTTTTAGCCATTCGCAACTGATTTTTGGTAAATAAGCGACCCGGCTGAGACCCGGCAACAGCAGGTCTTGAAAATCGATGCCGGGTCGCAGATCCGGACCGACCCGGCTCACTTTTGGCCCTGCATACATACATGCATATAATATAGGCCTACATACATGCATGCATACATACATGCATACATACATACATGCATACATACGTACATGCATACATACATACATACGCACGTACGTACGTTAGGCAATTATCTAGTATACATTATCATTGGGGTAAAATGCCCAGGGTGGGGCAAAACGCCCCTTATGGACCAAAAACTTTTTGTGCCTAAATTTGGTCCATTTAAGTTTTTTATTTAGTGATATTGTAGCATAAGTGCAGATGTTTATGATGATAAAAACTAACATCAGATATTAATGTGTTTTGCTCTCTACACCCAGTTTTTCCTTAAGGGGAGCGTTTTGCCCCACCATCCCCTATATAAGCTTGGTTCGGGAGGCGGTTTCCGAGCTTCGCAATTGTTTTGTAGCGGCCTGTTGCCGACATACATTAGGTCATGCCAGAGCTCCCTTAATTTTAATTAAGAAGCAGTAGCATATAAGTTTTAGATATTAAAGTTAGGCTTCGGTTTTCGTGGTCGTTCGTGGTCGACCTATAGTTGCTTTGTCGATATTTTGGTCGCTTCTTCAATCTTCAGAAGTTGGCCGTTTTTTACGAACTTCTTGTCGACTAAAGGTTGTATGATTTTATGGTCAAAACGACAATATTATTATATTATTATTTGATTTTACCAAACGCGTTGTCCTCGTCTTTCTAAGTAGGGTGATATAACAATATAAAAAGCTTTTTATGGGAAAACAGAAAAATCAGCTTATTGTCGATTTTTCAGGGCTCCGCAACCTGACTTGGTTTGGAGGCGGTAATAGTAGGCTAAAACAAAAATGTCCGAGGTAGGCCTACAGCGCTGAAATAGCATTGCGCTTTTATGCCTTCAAATTTCTCTATTAAAATAAATTCCTTTGAGATCTGAGGGGCTGGGGACCATTTTTTGAATATATTGTTATTTTATCTTTAACTATTTTCTATTTCCAGCTTGCCAATTTTTTCCGAGTCGAAAGCTTCCGCAGCCCGACTACAAGGGGCGTTTCGGGGGTTAAACCCCCATCGATTTATGAAAAAGTTTTTAGAAGGGTTATTTATCCACTTAAATAAGAAAAACAAGACAATTGTTTGTAGTAACAATTCTTTTTCTTATTTTATTCCCCTTGTTACTTTATTCCCTTTTTATTTGCTGCAATACTGTTGGGTTGGTGTCAGGAATGGTATCCGGCCAGGCCATGAACACCCCCCCCTCATAAATTCCTGTCTACGCCACTAGCGAAGTTCAGCAGGGATCAGTGTTTGTTGCACTAAAGTTTTTAATTTAAGTAATTGAAATCCCAACCGTAACAGAAAATTCAAAGAAAATTTGCTGATGGCACAGAACCATGGAGAAATAGAAAGCGAGGAAGATACACAGATCTTGCAGCCATATCTCGGCGAGTTGTGTAGAGCAATAGGACTTTACCATAATGAACTATAGTAGCTGTGGTTATATTACCCACACTACGGATAGCTTGAGGTTGCCATCTCTGGATCTGTTGGTATGTCAACGATAGCGATTGATGTTGTCAATTGAACTTGGCAATTTTTTTCAGAAAAACTGCACAGTGGTTTGCCAAAAGTTGACCAATATGAAAGCATTCCAACAGAAGATGACTCAGATGAAGAGGATATCTACGATGATTCAGAGGTAAATTCCATTGTTCATACACACAGTTACCTCGATGCTTGACGACTGACCGTTTGAATGATTGTGCTGACATGGAAAAACCTGGATCTATAGCTAGTTAGATCTATAACGAATTTTGTCTGAATCCTTGGTAATGGACGGTCGCGCGTCTTTGTGGACTGTCAAGTCTATTAAAAGGTTATTCAGAAAATTCTTTAGAACTCAACAAAATAATTAGCCATGTACAGCAATTAGTGCATCGAACGAACTTAGGGTTTGTTTCATAATTCTTCCTGTCCAAAGTGATGATGATGAGAATGACGACGACGACGATGATGATGATGATGATGATCATGTCGACGACGACGATGGCTGATGATTATGGTGTGATTGTGATGACTATTATATCAATCCATTTACTAATTCGATTACGTGCAGAATGCAGCATTAGTGAGTGAGCTCATTTGTATTACGTTGCAGTTGTTCTGATGATAGTAGTTACTGTGACTTATATTCATATTTATTTTTTACAATATATCGTACATTTGACAGGCGATTCACAAACCACCGCTTCCTCTACGAAAATTGCCACCGCCCCCAGTCAGTTCTTCTCACAGCAGAGGAAGACGTTCAGTTGGCGAAGGTGAGTTGTTGATCTACTAATTCACCAGCGTTTTCACCCAGTAAGTGTATTCGCTCGGTTTCTGCATTTGCAATGGTATTAGTTTTACTTTTATTTGCGACAATTTATATAGCCTCGCAGTGCCGGCGCTAGCACCCCCGTACCCCCGCCGGGGGGCCCCGAGTTTGAAAGGGGCCCCCAAATTTAGCTGACCATTATGCCTACTTGTGACTGTACAGATCAGGTTTGGTGCATGCCTCAACTAACCATATATGGCACTGCCATAGCAGACCTAATGCAAATATCATTATGATTTTGGGCGTAAGTATAAAGCCATTAGAGTTTGAAAGGGGCCCCCAAATTTAGCTGATCATAATGCCTATTTGTGCCTGTAAATGTGGATTTGGAGGAAGATGTTGAGAATATCTTGGACAGAGAAAAGAACGAACGAATCTATAAGAATGGAGATAGGATTGGAAAACGAAGAGTCGTTAAAACAACTCGCGACAAGATTGAAGCTAAGATTCTTCGGGCATGTAATGCGATCTGATGGTTTGGAGAAGGAAATGATGCTGGCTTGTGGTGAGGGAAGGAGAAGACTCGGCAGACCAAGGATGAAATGGATGGACGAGATACACGACATAACTGGCATGAATTTGGAAGAACTGAGGGACTTGTCTGCGAACAGAGAACAATGGAGAATGTGTGTCAAGACGATCGCTAGAGCTCTACGAGCTGACGGCACAAGGTGACAAGGTGTGCCTGTACAGATCCGGTCTGGTGCATGCCTCAATCATAGGCGCAACCACCCTATGGGACCCACGGGACGCGTCCCCCCAACTTTGGAGTGGTCCCCTAGCTTTATTATTATGGTCCCCCCCAACTTTTAGGACGTGATTCATTATGGTCCCCACAACTTTTAGGACGTGATTGCGCCTATGGCCTCAATGAACCATATGCATGGCACTGCCATAGCAGACCTAATGCAAATATCATACTGCTTTTAGGCGTAAGTAGGCCTACAGTATATTAAAGCCATTTAGACCTAAACTAACTCCGGCAAATTCGTCCACTTTCTCAAACACAACGTTTATAAATAGTAACTTATTCTGATTGCTCATTGGATGAGGCCTCGAAATAAAACCTGCGTGAGGCCCAAACATTAAAGCCTGTGTAGGGTCCCAGATGTCCTTGGTATGTGTCTGATCTCAAGTTTGCAAGGGGCCTCAAATGTAGCTGGTAATTATACCTGTCATGACTGTTCATTCCTGAAACCACGCACCGAATTATGTTTTAACGCAAAGCATGCAAAATAGTAATTATTATGCAAACCAATAGAGCATTGTCCTTCAACCAAGGAGGAGACTTTTGGGGGTGTGGACAGGGGGCACGGCCCCACAATTTGTGGTTGGGACGGAATCCTTGTATCCCAATATTTCAGAAATATCTCATAAGTATCATCCACTGCCCATCAATAATGATCAATTTTGTTAAGATGACAGCCTATAAATGCTACCATTACAGTTGGCAAATCGGACAAATTTAAACAATGGAGAGGGGACATTCTGAAGTCCTAAACCATGACTAACAACATTGAAAAATGAGCAATTTTTGTAAAGATGACAGCTTAAAATTCTACCATTACAGCATGGAAATTCCAACAAATTTAACAACTGGGAGGGGACATTAAGTCTTACACCATATCTTTCAGCACTTATATTATGAGAAATTTTGCTGAGATGACAGATCAAGGTATGGGGGCCTCAAGTTTTTTGGGGGGGCCTCAGATACCCTAGCGCCGGCACTGTAGCATCGCCACTAGTGCATGCTACCTCAGGTTCTTTTAAAAACTGTTTTTAAGCATCGAGGTGCTGAGTTTCCTAATCAGATAAGATAAGGCATGAAAAGATATGACAAGCCATGATATCATATATCATGATCATTCCATGCCCATGATATGATCATTATATTGTACTGTAG
Source organism: Lumbricus terrestris (assembly GCA_949752735.1). Lineage (NCBI taxonomy): Eukaryota > Metazoa > Annelida > Clitellata > Crassiclitellata > Lumbricidae > Lumbricus > Lumbricus terrestris. The sequence continues at coordinate 58,476,520 of OX457038.1, forward strand.
CTATAAATTTATATAGCGCCTCAGGTAAGCCACAGACAAAATACTGCAGTAACTGGCTTAAGATTGACCTTCCTGAAATCTTTCAGATGGTGAACAAAAATCATCAAAGGAAGAGAGCAAAGCTCATGAACCAGGTGGACTCCTCCTTAACGCTGTAAAAGAATTGGCAAGTGAATTAGGTGTTCCACTTGCTGTACTGTTCAATAAATCGCGTCAGTTAGAAGTGTTACCAACACATTATAAGCATGCAAATGTTCTCTGTATTTAAATAGTGCAAAGCTGAGGCAGGGAACAGTACTATCGTCCAGTGTATCCGCATGGCTTCAATAGAAACAGATCGTGACTCACTGACCTGCTAGAAACACTTGCAGAGTTGACAGAGGCGCAGTGTCTCACCAGTCACCACTGATAAGCCACCTCGAATGGTATTTGGGAGGAATGGTGCTTGAACTGTTGAACAGATACAGGATTGCTAACAAATCTCAACATGAGAGTTCATGGTGCTTACTGAGCAAAATCAGACTGGCTACAGTTCCCAACAGTATTCCACAGGAATCAGTTGTTTTGTTACACTGTTGTTTTTAGTTTATGTAAATGAAATCGCAGACGTAACAGAAAGTTCAATGAAAACGCTTGCTGATGGCATAGAGCTATGGAGAAAAATAGAAAGCGCGGCAGATAAACTGATCTTCCAGCCATATCTCGACAGGTTGTGTAGAGCAATTGGACTTGGCCACAGGTGGAAGTGGACTATAATTATTGGATTATGGTATATGTTGTAATATTATCTACACTCACCTTGTCACCTTGTGCTGTCAGCTCGTAGAGCTCTAGCGATCATCCTGACACACATTCTCCATTGTTATCTACACTGCTTAGGCTATAGCCTGTAGTTGCCATCTTTGGCTCTGTTGGTACATGTGTATGGCAGCGATAGCGTTGATGTTGTCAACTAAACTAGGCAATTTTTTCAGAAAAACTGCACAGTGGTTTGCCAAAAGTTGACCAATATGAAAGCATTCCAACAGAAGATGACTCAGATGAAGAGGATATCTACGATGATTCAGAGGTAAATTCCATTGTTCATACACACAGTTACCTCGATGCTTGACGACTGACCGTTTGAATGATTGTGCTGACATGGAAAAACCTGGATCTATAGCTAGTTAGATCTATAACGAATTTTGTCTGAATCCTTGGTAATGGACGGTCGCGCGTCTTTGTGGACTGTCAAGTCTATTAAAAGGTTATTCAGAAAATTCTTTAGAACTCAACAAAATAATTAGCCATGTACAGCAATTAGTGCATCGAACGAACTTAGGGTTTGTTTCATAATTCTTCCTATCCAAAGTGATGATGATGAGAATGACGACGACGACGATGATGATGATGATGATGATCATGTCGACGACGACGATGGCTGATGATTATGGTGTGATTGTGATGACTATTATATCAATCCATTTACTAATTCGATTACGTGCAGAATGCAGCATTAGTGAGTGAGCTCATTTGTATTACGTTGCAGTTGTTCTGATGATAGTAGTTACTGTGACTTATATTCATATTTATTTTTTACAATATATCGTACATTTGACAGGCGATTCACAAACCACCGCTTCCTCTACGAAAATTGCCACCGCCCCCAGTCAGTTCTTCTCACAGCAGAGGAAGACGTTCAGTTGGCGAAGGTGAGTTGTTGATCTACTAATTCACCAGCGTTTTCACCCAGTAAGTGTATTCGCTCGGTTTCTGCATTTGCAATGGTATTAGTTTTACTTTTATTTGCGACAATTTATATAGCCTCGCAGTGCCGGCGCTAGCACCCCCGTACCCCCGCCGGGGGGCCCCGAGTTTGAAAGGGGCCCCCAAATTTAGCTGACCATTATGCCTACTTGTGACTGTACAGATCAGGTTTGGTGCATGCCTCAACTAACCATATATGGCACTGCCATAGCAGACCTAATGCAAATATCATTATGATTTTGGGCGTAAGTATAAAGCCATTAGAGTTTGAAAGGGGCCCCCAAATTTAACTGATCATAATGCCTATTTGTGCCTGTAAATGTGGATTTGGAGGAAGATGTTGAGAATATCTTGGACAGAGAAAAGAACGAACGAATCTATAAGAATGGAGATAGGATTGGAAAACGAAGAGTCGTTAAAACAACTCGCGACAAGATTGAAGCTAAGATTCTTCGGGCATGTAATGCGATCTGATGGTTTGGAGAAGGAAATGATGCTGGCTTGTGGTGAGGGAAGGAGAAGACTCGGCAGACCAAGGATGAAATGGATGGACGAGATACACGACATAACTGGCATGAATTTGGAAGAACTGAGGGACTTGTCTGCGAACAGAGAACAATGGAGAATGTGTGTCAAGACGATCGCTAGAGCTCTACGAGCTGACGGCACAAGGTGACAAGGTGTGCCTGTACAGATCCGGTCTGGTGCATGCCTCAATCATAGGCGCAACCACCCTATGGGACCCACGGGACGCGTCCCCCCAACTTTGGAGTGGTCCCCTAGCTTTATTATTATGGTCCCCCCCAACTTTTAGGACGTGATTCATTATGGTCCCCACAACTTTTAGGACGTGATTGCGCCTATGGCCTCAATGAACCATATGCATGGCACTGCCATAGCAGACCTAATGCAAATATCATACTGCTTTTAGGCGTAAGTAGGCCTACAGTATATTAAAGCCATTTAGACCTAAACTAACTCCGGCAAATTCGTCCACTTTCTCAAACACAACGTTTATAAATAGTAACTTATTCTGATTGCTCATTGGATGAGGCCTCGAAATAAAACCTGCGTGAGGCCCAAACATTAAAGCCTGTGTAGGGTCCCAGATGTCCTTGGTATGTGTCTGATCTCAAGTTTGCAAGGGGCCTCAAATGTAGCTGGTAATTATACCTGTCATGACTGTTCATTCCTGAAACCACGCACCGAATTATGTTTTAACGCAAAGCATGCAAAATAATAATTATTATGCAAACCAATAGAGCATTGTCCTTCAACCAAGGAGGAGACTTTTGGGGGTGTGGACAGGGGGCACGGCCCCACAATTTGTGGTTGGGACGGAATCCTTGTATCCCAATATTTCAGAAATATCTCATAAGTATCATCCACTGCCCATCAATAATGATCAATTTTGTTAAGATGACAGCCTATAAATGCTACCATTACAGTTGGCAAATCGGACAAATTTAAACAATGGAGAGGGGACATTCTGAAGTCCTAAACCATGACTAACAACATTGAAAAATGAGCAATTTTTGTAAAGATGACAGCTTAAAATTCTACCATTACAGCATGGAAATTCCAACAAATTTAACAACTGGGAGGGGACATTAAGTCTTACACCATATCTTTCAGCACTTATATTATGAGAAATTTTGCTGAGATGACAGATCAAGGTATGGGGGCCTCAAGTTTTTTGGGGGGGGCCTCAGATACCCTAGCGCCGGCACTGTAGCATCGCCACTAGTGCATGCTACCTCAGGTTCTTTTAAAAACTGTTTTTAAGCATCGAGGTGCTGAGTTTCCTAATCAGATAAGATAAGGCATGAAAAGATATGACAAGCCATGATATCATATATCATGATCATTCCATGCCCATGATATGATCATTATATTGTACTGTAGCTATAAATTTATATAGCGCCTCAGGTAAGCCACAGACAAAATACTGCAGTAACTGGCTTAAGATTGACCTTCCTGAAATCTTTCAGATGGTGAACAAAAATCATCAAAGGAAGAGAGCAAAGCTCATGAACCAGGTGGACTCCTCCTTAACGCTGTAAAAGAATTGGCAAGTGAATTAGGTGTTCCACTTGCTGTACTGTTCAATAAATCGCGTCAGTTAGAAGTGTTACCAACACATTATAAGCATGCAAATGTTCTCTGTATTTAAATAGTGCAAAGCTGAGGCAGGGAACAGTACTATCGTCCAGTGTATCCGCATGGCTTCAATAGAAACAGATGTTGATGTTGTCAACTCACTGACCTGCTAGAAACACTTGCAGAGTTGACAGAGGCGCAGTGTCTCACCAGTCACCACTGATAAGCCACCTCGAATGGTATTTGGGAGGAATGGTGCTTGAACAGATACAGGATTGCTAACAAATCTCAACATGAGAGTTCATGGTGCTTACTGAGCAAAATCAGACTGGCTACAGTTCCCAACAGTATTCCACAGGAATCAGTTGTTTTGTTACACTGTTGTTTTTAGTTTATGTAAATGAAATCGCAGACGTAACAGAAAGTTCAATGAAAACGCTTGCTGATGGCATAGAGCTATGGAGAAAAATAGAAAGCGCGGCAGATAAACTGATCTTGCAGCCATATCTCGACAGGTTGTGTAGAGCAATTGGACTTGGCCACAGGTGGAAGTGGACTATAATTATTGGATTATGATATATGTTGTAATATTATCTACACTCACCTTGTCACCTTGTGCTGTCAGCTCGTAGAGCTCTAGCGATCATCCTGACACACATTCTCCATTGTTATCTACACTGCTTAGGCTATAGCCTGTAGTTGCCATCTTTGGCTCTGTTGGTACATGTGTATGGCAGCGATAGCGTTGATGTTGTCAACTAAACTAGGCAATTTTTTCAGAAAAACTGCACAGTGGTTTGCCAAAAGTTGACCAATATGAAAGCATTCCAACAGAAGATGACTCAGATGAAGAGGATATCTACGATGATTCAGAGGTAAATTCCATTGTTCATACACACAGTTACCTCGATGCTTGACGACTGACCGTTTGAATGATTGTGCTGACATGGAAAAACCTGGATCTATAGCTAGTTAGATCTATAACGAATTTTGTCTGAATCCTTGGTAATGGACGGTCGCGCGTCTTTGTGGACTGTCAAGTCTATTAAAAGGTTATTCAGAAAATTCTTTAGAACTCAACAAAATAATTAGCCATGTACAGCAATTAGTGCATCGAACGAACTTAGGGTTTGTTTCATAATTCTTCCTATCCAAAGTGATGATGATGAGAATGACGACGACGATGATGATGATGATGATGATGATGATGATGATGATGATCATGTCGACGACGACGATGGCTGATGATTATGGTGTGATTGTGATGACTATTATATCAATCCATTTACTAATTCGATTACGTGCAGAATGCAGCATTAGTGAGTGAGCTCATTTGTATTACGTTGCAGTTGTTCTGATGATAGTAGTTACTGTGACTTATATTCATATTTATTTTTTACAATATATCGTACATTTGACAGGCGATTCACAAACCACCGCTTCCTCTACGAAAATTGCCACCGCCCCCAGTCAGTTCTGCTCACAGCAGAGGAAGACGTTCAGTTGGCGAAGGTGAGTTGTTGATCTACTAATTCACCAGCGTTTTCACCCAGTAAGTGTATTCGCTCGGTTTCTGCATTTACATCGTAATGGTTATTGCAGTTTTATTTGCGACAATGATTTATATAGGATCGCCAGTAGTAAGCTGCTTCTAGGATGCTTTTCGGCAATTTCTTTTCAGCTGGTTTTTAAGTATCAAGGCGTTGGTAATCCTAATAAGATAAAATAAGAATGGCCTCCCACTAACCTTGCGATTTATGCTTAGACTAAATTCATCTGCTTTTTATAAGTCACTCAAATCCTACTTTTTGCCTGTGGCTGGGCTGGGAGCGCCTTTGAGTAGTTTTATTGAAGAGGTGCTATATAAATTTCTCGAAATGAATGAATGAAGATAAACAAGACATGGCATGGCATGATCATGATATGAGAAGAAGGAAATATTCTATAATTGAACAATTGCCAGCATACCGGTAAATAATGTTGGTGTTCAGACATGGTATAGGCTAATGCACATTATGGCCTACATTACTCATTCAGCTGATCAGATAGGCTACTCTGAAATCCCACACAATATCTTGAATCCGGATATAATCATCCTAACGATGAAAGTTCCCTCTTAATGCCATCTACTTTGTGCGGCTATAGGCCTATAGACCAATGGGCAGAGGTGGTATCATAGGCGTAGGCCTACTGGAGATTTCAGCAGTGTGGGGGCAAAGATTTAACTTCTGCCCGAAAAAATCCTGAAATCTCGTGGAAAACAAAGCTTTCTCCCGGAAAAAGTTTATGACCTTTTTTGTCATTTCCCGGTCTGCTTGCCCGAAAAACACACTTTCCCGAAAAGTTGATGACTTTTTTTAGTCATTTCCCAGGTCTGTTTGCCCAAAAACCAGTTTTGCCCGAAATTTGGGGGGCATTTGCCCCTCTGGACCCCGCCTCGTACGCCTATGGGTGGTATAGCTTTGACCGGCGGAAGCAGGTCATGAAGTACCGGTAGCCTACATTGCCCGATTCATAATTATGGACAACAGTAAATATATGTGGAATTCGCCTTAGCCAATAGCCATTCAAAGGAGGGAGTATCGTCATGGAGGCGACGGAATTGGATAAGGTGGCGCATGACGGACTGAAACCGGTTCCGGTCGCCCTGTTTAGGGATGAGGTAGCCTACTGTTCAGGGCACTAGCTAGGCACTAGCGATCCGACTGGCCCGATTGTCCGTTTTAGCTTAAGTTTTCAGTTGCTATTGTGCTGTCGTATATAGTAACTTAGATAGAGGAAGAGACTTTATGCGTTCGTTGTCATTGGCTTACTGAATCGTTGGTTACTTGTTTTCAGAATCAATGTATAGTGGAAAGGCGGAAAGTTACAAATCTGAAATGTCCCTAAGTGCGGATGAAGCATCGTATCAGGTAACTGCACTGCCATAGTCAATTATAGTCATGCATCTCTGGCACTTACAATGAAATTGATAGTGCATCTCCATCAGTAGCATACTTGACTAGGCTACTTGACTGAGTGATCGCCTGAAATAACTCCGCTGCACATTAGGTCCATATTATTGGGTTAGTTACGGTACCACCTTACATCGTAGCCCGTCTATCTGTTTGTCTCAATAATATAAAAAAAAATCTCGATTAAATCTCGATTTTGGAGCCGAAGCTCACCGCACCTGCGTCAGCGAATTTATTTGTGAGAAAACACGTTCGAATAGACTTGTTCACAGAACGCATTATATTATTTATATTAACGCAGAAAATTCCTGAGATCTGATAACGGTCATGAAAACGAATTTTATATGAGTCCCTCGTTATAGAGCGCCGCGTCTTTATCGTCTCGTATTATAGGTTGCCCTTTGAAAGGTTACGCAGAAGCGCGTTTAAAATCTCCTTGTACCGTACTCAATAAAATAACCAGTTGCAAGTTGCAATCTTTAGTGTGTTTGATGAGCATGGTTGTAACCCGAAGAAATTTGAGGATTTGCAGTTCGGGGTTACCGATGAAAATGACCAAAAATACACAGAGTTACACAGAACAAGTTTGAAATTGTCAGAAATTGGGTTTGAACCCCAAATTTGCCCAATGTTTGCTCATGTTGGTGAGAACTGAGAACCTAACTTTACAATTTTGCACTACCGGTAATAGATCTATCATTCCTAGTAGATCTATCTAATAATGATGAGTATAATAATAATGCTAGGCCTAATGATGATTGTTGTGATGGTGGTGGTGGTGGTGGTGATGATGATGATGATGATGATGATGATGATGATGATGATGATGATGATGATGATGATGATGATCACGACGGCGATGATGATGACGATGATTACAATATAATTATATTTATAACAATTGCAATATAAGATAATAAAGTACTTATACTCACAAACTTACTTACATACAAATCCAGTAAATTACGCACTCACAAATATTGCGTTTTGGCGCTGTAGAGGCGTTTCAATTCAAATAAAATCTAATTACAGAGAACGGACAACCCAGGAAAAAATATAATAGATAATTGCCATAAGGAAGTATAAAAGCTGAAGAGGATTGGGCATTGTCGACCGTTATAGTACGAATAAAGACATAAATCCAATCGAGTTTTAAAGTTGATCTCCCGTAGTAAATAGTGTGGGAAATCCTACAGCCTACCCTAGGTCGATCAGTTAAGTTGAAGAAGAGTAGGACCAGGAAAGAACTCCATGGCTAGCAGACCATTGCAGATGATCATGATCTCCGATAAACTGCCTCATGAGCCTATAGAGTCCTTGAGATCGCGTTCTATTCTATTCTGAAGACTGGTCTCTTTAGTCGGGGTTGGGTCGGGATTCTCGGGAACGCTTCTAAGTAGTTACTCTTGAAGATGCGCTATATAAATCTCTTAAATGAATGAATAATTAATGAATGAGGCGAGTAGACGGGCAAAATGATGAAAGTTAAACGGATGTATACCTGCTCTGTCGATGTGCGGGGGAGAGATTAAATACTATGAGGGAGCTGATGAAATCTTATTGGTCGCCTTAACCTTCCTAAACTGCAATTTATTTTGTGTTTTTCCAGAGGATGGATGATGATTACAATCCCCCGAGACCTTCTCATCCACGGCCGGAATGGATTACCCGCATGAAGGACGGTAAGTGATTGCTTATAAAGAGTCAGTCTATCCAGGGTCGTAGCAACAATGAACATGGCCACTGGCCCCCCCCTCCGAACGTATGTCGTGCACAATGGCGACGGGGTCCCTTGCAATGCAGAAACTGGTATATACGCGGTAGGCTATACGTAATTATGTAACGTACTTATTGGAAGTAATTTCGTTTCATTATTATTAGGAAGCTCTAAATCTGAAATTATTATGCTCTATGAACTTTTCTAGAATTGGCATCAAATTGCCTTGATCCAGTACTGCATAGGCCTATCTGAAAAATCACTTGCATTTTCAGCGTTCAAAAGTTGGCTCTTACAAAACAGAAATTGGAATGCAGTATTTATACTTATATAATAAAATTATAATGTGTAGGCCTATTCGTATTATGTACAGGTTGGCTCAATAAAAAATGTACCACCGGATAAAATGCGATATCTTCGCAACCGATTGAACTTTGTCTGCGAAAATTTCCCAATTTGCAGGGGAATGAATTTCCAGCAATCCCTAAAAGTTTCATTTGAAACTTTTCATGTTTGCAAAAGTTACAGCTGTTTAAACTTTCAATTTCGTTTTTCAACTTTCCGCGGAAAATGAACGTCACTTGTAGATTTCATGTCAAATGATATCACTTTTCACTACGACCCTCAGAATTTCGTTTTGCAGTTTATTGTAAGGTATGATGTGAGTGTCCACTCGCTGCTTTAACACGAGCTCGAATTCTTTTTGTGAAGCTCAGTATGGCCTTGTTATTCGGGTCCTGAGGCAACTGATCCCACATTAGTCAGTGTTTAATCTAGACGTCTCTGGGGGGGGAAAGTTCCCCCCCAGGATTGACATTTCCCCCCCCCAGAAAAATTTGACGAAATGATATTGGTTTTTAGTTACTGTTTCATCATTGTTTTACATGAAGTGTTATAATATATCGTGATATTATTTATTATTATATGATTATAATGACATTATTTTACTACTATAATATATGATAATATCATGTTAAGATGACACCTTAAAATGCAGCCATTGCAATGTGGAAATTCAAAAATTTTCTAATGAGTCACTGAAACAGTACAGCTATTTTGTCAAGACGTCACCTTAAAATTCTGCCATTGCAATGTGGAAATTCAAAAAGTTTATAATGGGTCACTGAAAAAGTACAGCTATTTTGTTAAGAAGACCCCTTAAAATGCTGCCATTGCAATGTGGAAATCCAAAAATTTTCTAATGCGTTACTGAAAAAGTACAGCTATTTTGTTAAGACGACACCTTAAAATGTTGCCATTGCAATGTGGAAATCCAAAAATTTTCTAATGGGTCACTGAAAAAGTACAGCTATCTTGTTAAGACACCTTAAAATGCTGCCATTGTAGTGCGGAAACTCAAACATTTTCTAATGGGTCACTGAAACAGTACAGCTATTTTGTTAAGATGACCCCTTAAAATGCTGCCATTGCAATGTGGAAATCCAAAAATTTTCTAATGGGTCACTGAAACAGTACAGCTATTTTGTTATGACGACACCTTAAAATGCTTGCATTGCAATGTGGAAATTCAAAAATTTTCTAATGAGTCACTGAAACAGTACAGCTATTTTGTTAAGAAGACCCCTTAAAATGCTGCCATTGCAATGTGGAAATCCAACAATTTTCTAATGGGTTACTGAAAAAGTACAGCTATTTTGTTAAGACGACACCTTAAAATGTTGCCATTGCAATGTGGAAATTCAAAAAGTTTCTAATGGGTCACTGAAAAAGTACAGCTATCTTGTTAAGACGACACCTTAAAATGCTGCCATTGTAATGCGGAAACTCAAAAATTTTCTAATGGGTCACTGAAACAGTACAGCTATTTTGTTAAGATGACCCCTTAAAATGCTGCCATTGCAATGTGGAAATCCAAAAATTTTCTAATGGGTCACTGAAACAGTACAGCTATTTTGTTAAGACGACACCTTAAAATACTTGCATTGCAATGTGGAAATTCAAAAATTTTCTAATGAGTCACTGAAACAGTACAGCTATTTTGTTAAGATGACCCCTTAAAATGCTGCCATTGCAATGTGGAAATCCAACAATTTTCTAATGGGTCACTGAAAAAGTACAGCTATTTTGTTAAGACGACACCTTAAAATGCTGCCATTGCAATGTGGAAATTCAAAAAGTTTCTAATGGGTCACTGAAAAAGTACAGCTATTTTGTTAAGACGACACCTTAAAATGTTGCCATTGCAATGTGGAAATTCAAAAAGTTTCTGATGGGGAGGGGCACATCCCCCTCCCCATACCCCTCCCCGTCTCGGTGCTACACGCATCACGAGCGTCTTTTGGACGTTCAAATGTCTCCCCCCCCAGAAATCCCAATTCCCCCCCAGAGGAGGGGGACTAGATTAAACACTGCACATTAGTAGCAAGACTTGCTTCAGCTGGCCAATTTTCTTCAACTTGGGATGAAAATGTCTTGGAGCGTCCCAGCATAGCTCCCCAGACGTGATAATTAAGAGGTTAAGGTCTGGCGAATCAATCGTTGTCAAATAAATTTAGTGCAGTTGATCACAATAAGGTAGCGTCATCATAACCTTGCCCTGCGAGCAAGCAGGCGCACCGTCCTGCTGGAAAATAAAACCAGATTTTAAAACATAGATCTACCTGCGCTGCCTGCAGTCTTCAATGAGTCTGGGTAAAAGAGTTCAACGATGAGTTTGACATCTAACCTACTGAATGGGATTAAATGCAGTCTTTTCTTGCAGCCATAACACACGGTAGCATATCTGATGCCGAAACCATGATATGTGCTTTGCAAACTTGACCCTTTCGATTATCAAGCGAATTTCGTGAAAATCGCGCTTTTTTCCGTCAGACCAAACGACCGCTTCCTTCCTCTCTTCCGACATCTGATCTTCGTTACATAAACACGTTTACAGATAGCCTTCAATGTGCTCAGGCTCCACTTTTCACTGAGTATTTGCTATGAATACGCGACGCAACGTCCGAGTTCCCGTTTTATCTTCCGCAGAAACCCATGACGTTCAGTAATGAATTCACGAAGTGAGACCTTAACCTATAAAATATCACCAAATACCGACAGTTTGCTTCATAAACAGTTTCTTTACAGCTCATGGCGAGGTCGTATGACTGTGACATCATCATCAATTTGTGTGTTGTAATCTGCAAAAATCTTAATTAAATCACATGTATTGGAGCATGATTCTCCGGATATTTGAAAAAACGCAATTGAACGTTTAAACGGCTGTAACTTTTGCAAACATGAAAATTTTCAAGTGAAACTTTCAGGGATTGTTGGAAATTCATTTCCCGCAAATTGGAAAATTTTCACAGAAAAATTTCAGACGGTTGCGAAGTTATCGCATTTTATCGGGTGGTACATTTTTTTAGCCACCCTGTATAGCCTACTTAGGGCTACAGTGTTCAACTGTACATGTATTCCGTACTTACTGCTGCTGAGGCCTTTCTGACAGTGCTTTCCAACATGGCATTGTATTGTGCAACAGCGTCAATAAATGTCACTAACCTATAACCTAACTACACCTTACAATTTTTGCCACCCCCTTTCTTGCGGGGCCCTCCGGTCGGAGGGTACGGAGGGCGGTCGCTACGCCTCTGGCTAATTGTTTTCAGAAGCACGGGACAGCGGATTGTCGTCGGGAATCTACCCATCGGGAGGAAGCGCAAGTCAAGTGGTATCGGACTTAGAGGTAAAACGTTGCTGGCACGCATAGTAAAAGTCATGGTTGTGAAAAAGTTTTTCGTCCTTTAGTTTTCCCAGAAAATCCAGTTTTTTCTCTTTTGGGAATTTTTATGTGACCATAGGTCCTATTTAAATTTCAACAGATCCCAATATTTTTTATTTTCTCATTTTCTTATTAGACTAAAGTCACAAGAAATAAAATAGGTTAATTATAGTGGATTATTGTTGCCATGTTATCTAGAGTTTACAAATTTAAGTTGTATTATTTGCTTGCTGATTAAAATTAAATAGCGTAAAAAGGTTTTTAATTTAAACTGCAGTAAGGCCTACAAGATACAACAAAAGTCAGATTAATTTTCTTTTTCGATTTTCCTTTTTTGTGGAAAACACGACGTTTCCCCCCGTTTTTATTTGGTTCTACCATTTTTAGCATCTACGATAGAATAAGACAGCATTCGTCTCGGTTAGTATAGGCCTAATTAAGTTCTGTTTCACTGAGTCATGACCGTTTGAAAAAACTTTGATGACAACGCAGCCTTTCTGGGATCAGCAACTGAGTATCAATCCGCCTCAGTCTTCTCTGTCTGTCTGTCTTGTCTGTCTGTCTGTCTGTCAAACGACTGACGCACTTTGTGTCGACACTTCTGTAACTTTCTAACTGCGCAGACTGAAAAGTCTGTTGTGCATCTTGCTTACAAAATCGAACTTTTGCTTGGGATACCCAGGAGACCTAATATATAAGCAAACAACAAGTTTGCGTTTGAATTGTGAATGTTGCAGACAATAGAAGGATTTGATAAGACATTATTTTTAATAATATTAAAGAAGTTGACAAGAGTTTCGTCTTGCAGTAGGTCTAGCCACAAACAGAATTCTTCATTGAACGGGATATTTGTTTAAGGCCTTTGTACGGCAAGTTTCGTAGCTTACCTGACGGATATGTTAAAGGAATCTGATCTGCTAAAGACTAAACGTAATTGACACACGGGATGTGGTGTTTGTTTCAAGGCTTTTTGCAATTTTTCAGATATCTCACAGAGATGTAGGCTTAGGCGTAGACTAATTTCACACAGTAATTATTTTAGCCGAAGAGCGTGATGATGTGCATACTTCAGCATTTTGTCTTGGCTAATGTGAAAATATCGGATGTGTTACAAACTTAATAATTATTATATTGAGTTGTGCATCTGCAACAGGAAGAAGTCTCAAAGCCTGAACTGCCACCGCCATTACCTCAGCGATTTTCAGACGAATACGCTTCGTCAAAGACTTCTGCTCCAGGTACAGACCTGGGACCACTTGAGTGCATCTGCTCTAAGATTCTAAACTTTGATTTCAAACGATGTCAAAGCGGTGGCCTACAGTAGCCTATAGGCTTACCAATGGGCATTGGCGCCCGCGGACATTCTTGCTGGGGAGGGCAAAACAAAATATTTTTGTGGCAGAAGCTTCAAAATGCAGGGCAGAAAATTAAGAACGCTGGTATTTTTCACAGAATCTTCTAAATGTACCGGTAGCTTAAATTTCTCAGTTTCACTTTGTATAGATATCGTTAGTAGCATTAGCTCTTTAGTGCGAAGAAATTTTTTTAAATCACAAAGCAGTAGTTAAAAAACACGAAAATAAATTTTCCAGGGGGGCAAGTGCCCCTCTTGCTCCTATGTGCGGGCACCCGTGCCAATTTGCCTACTTTATAGATTAACTGCTTGTTGTAGCAAGCTACTATCTATATATATATATATATATATATAGTCTGCTATGGTCGAGTTTTCTCTATTTAGGCCTATGTCGGCCTAATAGCGTTACTTTGGAAGCTTGATGCACGATCGATATTGTCAGTGGCGTATGCAAGGGGGGTTTCGGGGGTTAAACCCCCCCCATTGGCTCCGGAAAAAAGGTTTTTTAAAGGTTATTTTTCCATTTAAGTAAGAAAAATAGCAAAAAACAGGGTTTCCGGCCATAACCCCCCCATGAAAAATTCCTGGCTACGCCGCTGGATATTGTATACCTGTCTTATAACTTACTGCAGTGATGTCGTTGCTAAGTGGCACCGTCATATACTCAGTGGTGGTGCTAACAGGTTTTTTTCCAAAGGCATTTAGAAATGCTGTAGCGCCGCCACTGTACATATGTAGGCTATATAATAACAAATTGTTACAGTAACGCGTCGCTAGTGAAGAGTAAGGCACAATTGCGTAGGCATATACATGGCCGCCTTTCGGGAGTTATAGGCCTAATTATAATCTAGCTAAACATTAATAATTATTGTTCTTCCCAATTTCTTTCAGGACTTGCTGGAGTAAGAGAATTCAAACCACGAGTCATACGTATTCAGCGCATTCTCAGATATGGTAGTTCCAAATACACAGAAATCTGTTCAGGTAATTTAAACTATAATAAAGCTTGCATTTTTCGAAAAATCTTCGTTTCAGATGGTGGTCCCTCTATCTGTCTGCCTCCTCATATTCGCAATGATGCTGACGGGCCTGGTTACGTCACTCTACTGATGATAGGTCTACTGTTTTATTCGAGCATGACTGGTTACATAAACTTCCCAATATATATAGGCCTATATATAGCCTACAATGCCTACATGTATGTATGTAGAGTTGTTTTCAAGTTTCGTCATCGTCACTAAATGCTCCATAAAGTTTTGAAATATGAAACCTTTAGGCCTATCTTAAACAGTTAGACCTAAGCCTATCGATCTCTCTCATCTGCTGGTCTAATACCCTGATAAGCAGCGATACATGGTACTACGTATAGCCTACTCCCGAACTACCACCCCAAAACTTTATCTCAGATCTCGAAAAACTTTAAAATGAAAAACTAATGACTCTAGTCGGTTAAAGTTCCAATGAGCCACAGACATTTCCTGATAACTTTCTATAGTAAATCTGGTTCTTTTTGCTCTGTTATGATGCGTCCGACAAAAACGGATTTCAGAAATTGCATTGGTTTCAGAAACTATTCAGCACACAATGTCATGTCATAGTTGCTTTACGCGTGTGTGACCAAACGGAAAATCTTCTGTTTTCATTCTTGTGCCTATCACTAAAGATGGATCCGATAAAGTCTAGCCTAATTGTGAACTTCTTCCCTTCCTGAATGTATCACGTAACAGTTCATCTACTATTTTATATGTTATTGTTTTGTTAGCAAAGCGACTGTGTATCGCCGTGAATAAGCTTGAATTTTTTTTATGTGAACTTCGAAATTACATTTGGCCTGGTGGAAAATAATTTTGTTCCCATTTGCAGGAAGTATAGACAATTTGACGGACGTTTTGGTGAAGCGGTTCAGCGAAGAGTCGAAAGCAGAACCGGCGGTTAAGAAGTGGTGCGAGTTCTTTCGAGAAGCTGAAATTCTCAACCGTCTACAACATCCGAATATTATTAAACTGCTCGGCGTCTCAAGAACTGAACCCAATTATGTCGTCTGTCAACTGAGTGGAAAAGTCTTTCTGAACGGTTTCCTCAAGAAGGATAACGGAAAGAACGTCAAACTGAAGCAGACCATCAACATCGCAGCACAGGTTAGTCAGGAAAATGAATAAGACGCGCGTGTAAATATGTTTGAGGTGTATGACTTACAATCTTCTTGAACGACAAAACTCTTCCTTATATTAGGATATCGTTAAAATAATAACAATAAGGATTCAACATTTTTGTTCCCGTGTACGCTATCTCGCTGATGATACAACGCTACAGCGCAGTTGCCTTTAGGGGCATTTTCGCCGACCAGGAAACAGAATGTGAATAGGATCTTTCAGACTTTGATTTTATACTAGGCGGTAGTGAAGTCCCTGAGGGATCATGTACATGTATGCCTTGGGACAAAAACAAAACAAAAAATTAGGATAATGATGATAATAGTAATAATAATGATAATAATGATAATAAATAGTAGTAGTTGATGTATAGTTGCAGTATTGGTAGTATAGTTGTAGTAGTAGTTGTTGTTGTGTAGTAATAGTAATAATAATAGTAGTAGAAGTAGTAGAAGTAGTAGTAGTAGTAGTAGTAGTAGTAGTAGTAGTAGCAGTAGCAGTAGCAGTAGCAGTAGCAGTAGCAGTAGCAGTAGCAGTAGCAGTAGTAGTACAACAACAGCAGCAACAACAACAATAATAGTAGTAGTAATAAATAAATAAATAAATAATAATAACAATATTAATAACAGCAGCAGCGCTTCACTGGCTCTTTCATTATGCCCCCGATTGACACGGATGAAGGTTATAATTCCGGATACACTGCTTTTATAGTTTGTAAGACCCTGGGAATGAAGTACTTCAGGGAATTTAAATAATAATAATAATAATAATAATAATAATAATAATAATAATAGTAGTAGTAGTAGTGGTGGTAGTAGTAGTAGTAGTAGTAGTAGTAGTAGTAGTAGTAGTAGTAGTAGTAGTAGTAGTAGTAGTAGTGTAACGCCACGTATGACGTGACGTTACGGCTTCCGACAGTTATTTTTGGAATCCGCCATTTGCGCTTCGGGTGATCGGTATATTATTATATATTTGAGAGCAGTCATTGGTATTTCTGCTATAGCCGCGTTTTAATTACCTTCGCGACGAGATAAGCCTTTCGCCGCGTTTTAATGGCTTGCGTGGTCGGTCGGCGGTTGAGACAGAGTCGCTGTGACAGACAGAGATACTGAGAGAGGTATAAAGACAGACGGAAAAGAAGACACAGCGTGCCGTCTGAGGGCGCATTTTAAGAGGTAGAGAGAGAGAGAGAAAGACCGACAAGCATGGTGATGCAAAGGGACAGGTGTGACTGCGCTTGGTAACTATCTTGCTGCGTAGATTTTATTGCGCAGTTCTTGCTACGTATACCTAACTGCGTAGAAGCAACATCTGGCATTTCCAAATGCGCAGTTTCGTGACGTCAGAAGGCTCTATATAAGACCCGCGCACTGTCGACGGTAGGGGACAAAGACAAAGGCAGAAGACGAAGAAGTAGAAGACTACGCCGGGATTGAGAAGTGTAAAGAAGTGTCGGAGAATGAATCGTTTAAGTTCGACGTCTAAGTTATTGCGCAGTTGTATCTCGTAGGTCTATCGAGAGTTCACGGATTCTGTCCGCCGTTTTATTCTTCGACAGGAGTATATAATATTTAATAGGTATCGGTTCTGCGTCGATTCGTCATTGTTGTCGGTTCTGTTGGTCTTTCGTCGTCCCGGCCGAATTCAGAAGAATGGTCTTTCGTCTTGGACTTTTCGTGTCTATTTATACGTCGTCTTCAAATTCTGTTGCCCCTCGTGCGATGATTTGACAGTTTGTTGCTTACGTGGCGCCAATGGATCGTCATATATCTTTCGTCGCGTTAATCATCGTTCGGTGTCTTTCGTCGCCTATCTTCGGGAGTCCATCTCTTTTGGATCACTTTCGGTGCTACTTCATCGACGCATCTCCCCGAAGTTCGTACTCTGGATTCTTCGCATCCCATCCCAGTCTTGTCCACCGCGACGGAAACTGAGGTATGTTAGGATTGAAAGCGATCATTGCTAGACAATTTGGGCTATCCGTTAAATTGGCCTGGGGACTTAGAACTAAAACGGGGAATATTCATGTGTGATCCTCTGGTCTATGTGTTGGTTGCATAGATTGTATTTGACTATTGCATAAGTGTATTATTTTAATTGTATTGAATGTAACTGTTGTCGCTTGAAGAGTTAATTGATTGTCAATAATAAGAAACATTCTCGAATCTACTGACTTAATTCATTGCTATTGATAGTGTTAAAGGAATCTGATATAGCGCTAATGGAGGATTCTAGGCCGGTCACTCCTGCCCAGCCGTCTAGGCCCCCTCATCATTGGAGGTGGTAATGGAGGCTATAACTTCCATGCATTCATCCATGCAGACTAATGCTAAGTCTACCAATGAAGCGATGGCTTCCATGCAGTCGCAGGCTAGGGAAACTAGAGATGCTATTTCATCTGTACAATTGAATGTCAGAGAGGAAATCTCTGCTGTGCACTCTAACGTGAGAGAAGCGTTGACGGAGGTTGTGTCACGCTTGGAGAGACTCGAGGCATCGCCGATTCCAAGATCTGCTGTGGGTCTGAACCCTGGACTGAGGTCCACCACTATTACCACCGCGGACGTGCCTTACCAGTCAACCATCGGCCTGGCGGAAAGTTTGGGCGCTAGGCCTAAAGAATTCGCTCACCCGGGTATACTGCGCAGAAGTGAGCGTCTATCCAAAAAGGCTCCAATTTCATACAGGGAGTTGGGCAACCGAGATATTTGGCCGCCATTTCATCGGTTGGATTTGAACCCGGGAGTCACCTCCTCTTATCCTCTCTCCTTATCTCCGAATTATCACCCACAGCAGCACGCGGCCTCTTTACCGTACGATGATCCGGAAGTGGCGACTCCGGGGATGACGGTGGGGGCGGGCGTTACAGTAGTAGTAGTAGTAATAGTAGTAGTAGTAGTAGTAGTAGTAGTAGTAGTAGTAGTAGTAGTAGTAGTAGTAGTAGTAGTAGTAGTAGTAGTAGTAGTAGTAGTAGTAGTAGTAGTAGTAGTAGTAGTAGTAGTAGTAGTAGTAGTAGTAGTAGTAGTAGTTATAGTAGCTGTAGTAATGAAAATAATAAAAATAATAATAATAATAATAATAATAATAATAATAATAATAATATGCTACTGCTTCCCTAGTGTAGTGTACTTCCTGTTTTTGATGTTGTTTGTTGAAAATATTAAAAGGAAATAAATATAATAATAATAATGATGATGATAATAATAATTATAATAATAATAATGATGATGATGATGATGATGATGATGATGATGATGATGATGATGATGATGATGATGATGATGATGATGATGATGATGATGATGATGATGATGATGATGATGATGATGACGAGGACAATGACGATGACAACAACAATAACAACAACAACAACAACAACAACAATAATAATAATAATAATAATAATAATAATAATAATTAATAATAATAATAATAATAATAATAATAATAATAATAATAATAATAATAATAATAATAATAATAATAATAATAATAACAACAACAACAACAACAACAACAACAACAACAACAACAATGACAATAACAATGACAATAATAATAATAATAAATAAGTATAATAATTGGTATCAATAATACTAATTTGGGATGGAGTTGTATAATACAGAGCCTAAGCTGAAATCGTGAGTGAAACTTTAAAATTGTACCACTCCGTTCACTGCTATGCAGTGGTTAAAGTGGTTTGGTTGAGCAGTGGGAAAGCTAAAGAAGAGTTTTATTGGAATGCATGTGTTTCCAGCGTTCCAAGCAGGTGAGCAGTGGGAACGCAGGCAAAGAATACCGAGAGCAGTGGGAACGCCGTCACCACGCGTTCCCACCCACTTTAAACCCTACATGCTGCTATGGGACAGTGCAAGGCAAACGCGCGCACGCACGGACGTATGCATGGTACGGATTCTAGAGTTGAAGCAAACGCGTACGGCAAACTTCCCGTATCACATTTTGGTATATTTGTCATATTAAGTAGGCCTGCTCATAAAAAAAACTGCAAACATCGTGACTCGATCACCACAAATCAAAACCTTATCACTCCATCAAGACAACTAAAATGGCCACATCCGCGCTTGACTTCCGAAATAAACGCAAACCTTGCGCTTACGAGTCTCATTCAGAGGTCCATCTGCACCCAGGCCTCCATTTTTCAGCATAATTTTACAATTTGGACGAGATCGTATTTCCTGAATTCAATACCACTATATAGCCTATGTATACATTGGTCAATGGTCATCATCTATTGTTTCGATTAACTTCAGATCGCTGATGCTATGAGCTTCATGGAAAAGAACAGATGTATGCATCGCCAGCTGGCGGCTGCAAACATTCTCATCGGAGAGAATTTTCAAGTAAAAGTCGCCAATTTTGAAATGGCTATCTTCGTGGACGAAATTGGAAAGCACGGAACGTTCTCTGACCCCTGTAAGTAAACTGCATCGAAAGCAGGGGCGGATACAGAAATTTTCGAAGGGGGGAGGCAAATTTTCGGTGATCTTTGCCCGAAAAATCTGATGGTTTTTTTTAGTCGTTTGGTCGAAATGTCTGGAAAATGTACCAAAATAACTTATGACCTTTTTTAGTCATCAGTCTTCCTATTCCTATGGCCTTTCTAGAAATTCTAGTATATATCCTACTTTTCTCTCCCGCTGCATTGATTTAATGACTTGTTTAAACCAAATGGGCATGGGCGCCGACTCTGCGAGGCCCGTGAGTGCTCAGCACCACCAGAAATTGGCCATGCGAGGCCCGCCCTATGCTGGGCACCACCAGAAATCAGCCATCAAGATGTGCTTTTTATGATATTATTTCTCTGTTGGCGTTGCTTATCTATAAAAATCATTGCGTTTTTTACATATTTTCTTTTATCTCAGTAAGTCTACCTTAATATTACTCCAGTTTTACTCCGTCCGGTAGTCTGAACAGTGGCGGCGCCAGACACTTTTTGTAGCCAGGGCATAGTCAGGGCAGTCATACAAGTAACCAGGACATAGGCCTATAATAATTTGGCGTCACCGTGCTTGCCATAAATCACCATTTATGTCACAGCTGATTTTTCCACTTGATCTGGGTTTTTTGCCTTCGTCTGGGTTTCTGGCTTGTTTTGAGACAAAATCTGGTTTCATTTAAAATTTTCAATTATACTTGACCATTTTTATTTACAACGCATGAATATTCTGTGCACTGAGCAATATCATCATCATCATCATCATCATCATCATCATCATCATCATCATCATCATCATCATCATCCTTAGGCTCAGCGCCCGTAGGAGTCCGACGCCACTCTCTGTCTGAGTCTGTCTCGCGTCATATTGCCCAGCTTCAACCAGTCCGGTCAGCAGGTCTGCTCCACACCATTAACATCTTGGAGCAGCTATAGACCACCTTGCCTGAATGAAGAGAATATTGGGAGAGAGGCATGAAGAACAACCTGGGTCAATGCCCGTATGTGTCACACGCTCTCTCCTCCAACTCTCTCCACCGGTCTGTCCTGACCAGCCTGTGCATGTCTGCCCCACTTCATGACACCTTGAAGCATCTGGGTCACTATGCCACTTGTGCCGTGGTTTTTGCGGATTTCAATCGTCTTGTTCTTTTACTGCCAACGTATCGCCACCCATCTGGCAAACCTTCCTCCTTAGGACCGGCACTGGGACGTTGTTGGTTCCCTGTGGCAGAGGATGGATGCAGTTTAACGTCGTGCCCAGGACCAGGACTGAGCAATATACATTGTATTTATATTGAAATTCAAAGTAAACTGGTTGTACTACATAATTTTTTCCACGACTCATTTGACGATCATTTTATTAAAACTTTCTTCCAAAATATCTTAAATCCAACATAGGCCTAATTTGAATAAAGCGGGTCTAAAATCGCTGATATAGAATTTAATAGTCCGGACTTTTCTGGGTTTTTTCATAACGAAATCTGAGTTTATTTCTGAAACCTCGGTGGCAACACTGTAAACCACCCACTCTACACTATTAGGGTTGACTGGTCATAGGATCAGATGGGCGAAGTCATAAACCGAGGACTTTTTGACATTTTGGAAAGCAAATGATGCAAATCTTATAGATCTTATAGACTAATCTCAGTGACTTAGTGAAGTATATATTGCAAATTTTCTTTCGAGTAGGATTTGGAAAGTAAAATGTTCAGCAAACAAGGTTACTGAGTTAGGCATAGGCCTATAGGCCTAGGCTAGTTCAATTGCTTACGCAAATGCTTACGCTTCATTTGAAAAACGATCAAAGCGACAGTTGGGCTTATGCTGTTAGTTATAAACGGTAATGTAAATAAACAGCCACAGAATTTTTGCCCTAGGCCTACCAGAGCCTTTGCCCTGCCAAGGCTGCCATAACTTTTGTCACGCCAGAATTTTGACTTGCCAGAAATTTTTCTCTCCCTGAATTTTTCCCTATCAGAACTTTTGCCAAAATTCTGACCAACAACAGTTTCTGCCCTGCCAGAACTTTTCCCTGCCAGAACAGTTGCCCTGCCAGAATTTTGCCCTGGCAGAACTTTTGCACTGACAATAGTTTTGCCATGCCAAGAAACAATATGCCCGAACAAATTGTGGCAATGCAAATAGTCTGGCAGGGCAGCGACCAGGGCAGCAGCCAGGGCAAAGGCTTTTTTACCAGGGCATTTGCCCTGCCATGCCCTGGCGTAGCGCCGCCACTGAGTCTGAACTCCATACCTATACGAGGAAAATCTCAAAACCTCGCTCATTCGATCCGCTTCAGTCATTTTTTTTATTACGGGCGAAGGCGACGGTTTGAATGACTGTTTCTTTTTTTATTGTAGACCTACATGCTGGGTTATATAATGATCATCACTGCGCGAAAATCACCTCACAGCATCACAAAAGCTGGATACTGTTTTGTCTGCGTTAATTAACAAATCAGCCTTGACTAAATTGTCTGCGAAAAATATTTGAAAAACTGTCTTCCACAATGTTAATATTGGCTCACTAAAATTAATAGTGGCTAATGTAGACAGAAATTTTGATTTCTTGTGCAAAATTTGAGTCTGTTGAGAGTTGTCCTAATTAGGGGAGAGTGCTCCAAGATGCCCATGCTAACGAAGATTGTGCTTTTCTTCTGTGTGGATTCCAAGAAAAGTACATGCCAAGAGTTATATTTTTTTAAGCAGTTGGAAAGAACATTTATTGAGATATTAAATCATATCTTTAAAAATGAAATAATGGGACATTTTGATGAGATAACAGCTCAAAATGTCACTATTTCATGTTGTGCGGAAATTTTTTAGACAACGGAAAGGATGCTTTTCAAGTCTCAAACCACGACAATTTCGTAAAAATTACAGCCTAAGATGCTGCCATCGCAGTGTGGCAAGAAAAAAAATCGAAAATGGTTAGGAGCACAGGCATCTCCTCCCCAAGCCCCTTCCGCCCTTCCCCGCTCGGCGATCGTCCTTTGACCGCGAGTTCGTGCCCTAAAACCATGAACAAGTCTCTGCCTATGAACAGAGGTCATTTCACTCACTCTACTATAAAAAAGGCTGAAAAATGTTTCCCCGCGCTCACGCGCGGATTTCTTTCACATTCGTTTGGGCACCCACACTCTTCGGGTCAACTCGGCGCCTATGCTTGAAATGGGGGCACGTCCCATGCACTTTTTAAATGGGGGCGTGGCCGGATTGGCCCCTGGATCTGACCCCTGATCGAAAGAGTCTACTTCTAATGGTAAATAATTGAAATAAAACTTAACAACTAGGCTAACTATCAATTTGTCTGCCAGACAAAAATAATTATCTTTGTCTGTAGGCCCATAGTAGGCTACTCTTTAGCAGACAAATTATATATAATTAGCCTGATGGAACATTCCTGTAAAACATTCCGTCAGAGCAACAGCCTTTCTGAACATCTCTGAACATCTTTAGGGAGCACGCTATAGGTTCCTCAATGTTAGACCTTAGCCTACCGACAGTGTTTAATCTAGACGTCTCTGTGGGGAAAAGTTCCCCCCCATGATTGACATTCCCCCCCCAGAAAAATTTGACGAAATGATATTGGTTTTTAGTTACTGTTTTCATCATTGTTTTACATGAAGAGTTATAATATACCGTGATTTTATTTATTTTTATATGATTATATTTACATTATTTACTACTATAATATATGATACAATCATGTTAAGATGACACCTTAAAATGCTGCCATTGCAATGTGGAAATTCAACAATTTTCTGATGGTCACTGAAAAAGTACAGCTATTTTGTTAAGCTGACCCCTTCATAAAATGCTGCCATTGTAATGTGGAACAGTGGCGGCGCCAGGATTTCAGTTTCGGGGGGGCTGAAGTTCCGCGGCAAAATTTGACATTTCCATCCGCCAAAATTTCTGACGACTTTTTTTAGTCATCGACCTAAATCTCATGAAAATTTTCCATTTTCGCCGCTAAAATTTCTGACGACCTTTTTTATTATTTTTTTAGTCATCAGCCGAAAATTTTGGATATTTCAATGTAAAATAATTAAGATGGCCATTTTTTTAGGGGGGCTGAGCCTCTTCTAGGGGGGGGAGCTTAGCCCCCCAGCACCCCTAGCGCTGCCACTAATGTGGAAATTCAAAAAGTTTCTAATGGGCCACTGAAAAAGTACAGTTATTTTGTTAAGATAACCCCTTAAAATGCTGCCATTGCAATGTGGAAATTCAAAACGTTTCTGATGGGGAGGGGCGCATCCTCTCCCCATAACCCACCCCCTCCCAGTCTCAACGCTACGCGCATCACAAGCATCCTTCGGACGCTCAATTGTCCTCCCCCCCCAGAAACCTCAATCCCCCCCCAGAGGAGGAGGACTAGATTCATGGGCGGAGACCTAGGGGGGACAGGGGGGACGGTCCCCCCAATGAAGGTGTTGGGGACGGCCCATGCATTTGTCCCCCTTCCCAATTGTTGAGCGTCAAGACTAAAAACAGGTCATCAACTTTTTTGGCGGCGAAAAGAGAAATTTTTTCGAGATTTCGCTGGTCGTCAGAAATTTTGGTCGGCAAAAGATGGAAATTTTCTGCGCCATTCGTCCGTCAAAAAATATCGCGTCTTTTCGTCCCACCCCCTCCAAGTCTCCGCCCAGGTCTCTGCCTATGACTAGATTAAACACTGGCCTACCGATGGGCTTCTATTATAAACCTGTAAAATTATAAAGTACGAATCCACAAAATTATTAATTTTCTGTCGTCATTTTGTTGTCTATTCCAAAGATGAGATGATCCAAAGTCCCATTAAAACCCAGTCACCCGAAGTGATCCAGTCGCAGCAATGGACGACAAAGAACGATGTCTGGTCGTTCGGAATTCTTCTCTACGAAATACTGACACACGGAGCAGAACCATATCCCGGTATTTATAATCACCTCTGAACTCATCATTCCGCATATACAGGGTGGGCCAAAAATATCCCCCCTAGATATTTTGCCCATATCTTGACCAAAAGTAAGAATTTCAAAATGAAATTTTTCAGGCTTATAGACAATTCATATTTACACATCATGGTCAGATTTCATCAAAATATTTCAAACAGAACAAAAGTTATAATTATCACTTTTAGTGAGGCCACCCACCGTTTTTTCACGATTCAAAAACGCGACGCAACAAAAAGTAACATAAAACCGATCTAATTATTCTGGCCAATATCTTGGCCAGAAGTAATTTGACGATTCAGAGGCGTAACGCAGAAAAAAGTATCAAAAACACGATTTTATTACGTCTCATCTCAAATAATTGTTATCAAATAGCCTTCATATAGCCAGATGATCATTATTATTACTATTTAAAAGAGAAACAGGGTAACAGCACAACAGCGCGTCGCTGAGAAGTCACTTAGCAAGATGACAATCAAATTGGTAAATAAGGAATTTATCAGATTAATCAACAGGTCAATCAAGAACTTTGCAAAGAGACTCAAAAGAAGTTTTGGCACGGGTGGTGGGCACATTGAACACAAGTCGTGAAACACTACCAAGTTCATTTGACAACAGTTATTTGAGATGAGACTTAATAAAATCGTGTTTTTGTTACTTTTTGTTGCGTTTCGTTTTTGGATCGTCCAAAAACGGTGGGTGACCTTTTTGTTCTGCTTGATATGTTTTGATGAAATCTGACCATCATGTGTAAATATGAATTGTCTTTGAGCCTGAAAAATTTCATTTCGAAATTCTTACCTTTGGCCAAGATATTGGCAAAAAACCTAATTTTTGGCGTTTCATTTTTGAATCGTCAAAAATGGGGGGGTGGCCTCACTAAAAGTGGTGCAACTTTTGTGGTGTTTGAAATATTTTTATGAAATCTGGCCATCGTGTGTAAATATGAATTGTCTTTAAGCCTGTAAAATTTCATTTCAAAATTCTTACTTCTGGCCAAGATATTGGCAAAAAACTAGGGTGGTCTTTTTTGGACCACCCTGTATTGCTGTTTACTTTTTGATATTTTTTGCCATATTAAGTACAAAATTGGGACGCAAAATGCCTCTGGGAGAATTGTTTATGTCTGGGTTTTAAGACTGTAGGCTAAGTCTCAGATTTTTGTCATTAAAAATACATGCATTCTTACTTTAGCGGAGCAACTGCATTCAGCTAAATTCTTACAATATTACTTCATTCATTTGTAATGTAATAATTATATGTCATTATACGTTCATACTGCCGTCTTGCATCTAATGTTTCACGCGCACTTAGAAGCAGAGCCTACAGACGTAAGGGCGACACGTACAATAAGCATATGCTAATTTCTTTAATTTTAAGGAATGACAAACGAGAAAGTGGCGACTGTTGTGCGAACAACTTACAAATTGCCGTCACCCGCTGGAAGCTACAAGTGTGCGGAGAAAAGATTGGATACCATCATGCGTTGCTGCTGGCACAAGAAACCGGACAGACGACCGACATTCGAGTACTTGTTGAAGTTCTTCCGAGAATACTTCGCGCATGAAGACGGTCAAAGTAAGACAGAAAAACACAAGAATTCAATGTTACGACAGGATAACAGCAAATAACGGCCATCGCTGTAGGCCTACATCCTGATGAGGGCCATTTATTAGTTCGGATCAGCCTGAATGATGATGACGATGATGATGATGACGACGTACGACGACGACGACGACGACGATGATGATCATGAAGGCCATAACGATGATGACAATAATAGTAGCAATAAGTATGATATAGTAATAATAGCAACTAACAGCCATACAATAACCATAATTATTATAAATTATATTTTATTCATTGGATGCAGTAGAGCTTATAGTTGAAACCTGGGTATCCGGACGTTTCATCCCAGGACAATTCATCCAGTGGACGTTTCATCCCAGGACGTTTCATCCCAGGACGATTCATCCAGTGAACGATTCATCCAGTGGACGTTTCATCCCCGGACGTTTCATCCTCGGACGATTCATCCAGTGGACGCAATGTTAAGTGCGCCACAAATGGGCAATTACCCGAAGATATATCAGGACATTCACCCTTCCGCATCCTGCAACAGCACGTCTCTACCGACCAATTAAAGTCGCCATCGGTTAATTAATCTATCTAAAACTATAAAATACAAGTTGCAACGGGAGGTTAATAAAAAATCTACTCATCCACGCGACCGATTTTTTCAAATAATTTACAAAACAACTTCTTAGCACCCACGAAAAACACTATCGGGATTCGCGATCCAAAAATCTTACCTTTTCTCGAGCTTGAAATTTTTTATTTTATATCGCAATGCTAACGCGTGTGTTTAATATACGACGCCATTTATTTGCATACAACCATCATTATCAACAGACCATCGATGATATATTGATGATTGAAACCAGTACATTAATGACGTCATGGCCGATTTTAAAATGATAGCGCTTTATCCGTTAATTAATATCTATAGCGTGTCGTATGTATCAGAAGCCTATTTAAGACGCAATAATTTTGGCAGATCGGTTTTCAATGAACCAATAGATTTTTAACCTCATTTTTCGCCGAGGGCAGATCTTTTGGCATGCGGTTTCGCAAAAATGCTGACTATAGCGTAAACATTGGCGGGTGGCAGCTGGCAGCTGGGTTGGACCGAAAACATAAATTTCACGGGCAACGCGGGCACTCAAAGTGGTTGGACCGGGTTGGGCCCGATGGAAGACGGCGAGGTGACTCAGGTGAGAAGGGCGATGTAGGAGCGGTGTCAGGCGTGGCGGGGGACGAAAACAGAAATTTTCCAGGCGTGGGAGCGTGGTCAGACGTGACTGTGAACAAAATCTGAAATGTCCCGGGCAACGCCGGGTAATTCAGCTAGTTTAGAAATAAAATTCAAAGCGTTCTAGCAAGTAGCCTGCTGTTCGAACTTAAGCGTGTGCCATGTGGTTTTGTTAAACGTTGTTGTCTGAGCTGATACCACTGTTCATTGGCATTCGTACTGTGGTATACAGAATTCTAAACAACGGCCAATTGAACGTACAACAGTTACTCTAAGCGGTCGACACTTTAATAGGTGATGATAGAACAATAGAACATGTTACTCTTCACCGGGACGTTGTATTACCCTGCCGACTAATGAACAAAATTTAATATGTTCTAAATAAATCGTCCGTGGATGAACCGTCCGGGGATGAACCGTCCGGGGATGAAACGTCCACTGGATGAATCGTCCACTGGATGAATCGTCCGGGGATGAAACGTCCGGGGATGAACAGTCCACTGGATGAATCGTCCGGGATGAACCGTCCGGGGTTGAATCGTCCTGGGATGAAACGTCCTAGAATCGAAACCTGAGAATGACAAACTAAAGGGCATTTTAAGGTCATCAGATTTTTCGACGACCAAGACGAAAACCTTTCCCCAAAATCGAAATTTTTGGCCCCCCCCTTCGAAAATTCCTGTATCTACCCTTGGGTGATGCCATTATGTTTTTACTGTTGCGATACTCATGCTGCTGTCTACTGCCGTTATTGTAGCAGCTGCTACAAAGCGTTTGCGCTAGAAAACTAGCCGCTGGCGCTCCTACTCTCAGTCGCACGTGCTCTGCTCATCTAACACGGTCTGTACAGATGTCAATCATCCACCACTGACTTCATTGCTTACCACCGCACTTAATTTTGCTACATGTAGAGGTCTGATCAATGGAAGAGTTAATTATATTGATGTAATTATTCTTACTTACAGTGCCAGATTAACTATGGCGCAACTGGCGCACTTGCGCCAGGCCTTCTTTCGGGGGTAAAAATTTGAAAAACATTGAGAAATCCGATTATCCGATCGAATTTGTTTATATAAGCCACAGTCCGGCTTATTTAAAATGTTTAATTTCTAAAACAAGCATTGCATATAAAATTTGGTGGCATTATAAAAACAGGCCTTCTACAGTACTGCTACTATAATGATGACGTACTAATTAATTGTGTACTTAATGATGACGTATGACGTAATCAATTTATGCGCGGATCGACCCCATCACCAAATAAAATATAGATATGCGTACGGTACAGACGACACAGTGTATGTTCCATGTAATATTATTATCTACTATTTAGTGTTTATGTAGCTAAGCTGCTTATTTCTTTTTTTAATTTTAATTTTTAAACAAATAAAATATGTAGGCCTAAAGAAAATGAAGAAATTTGAGTCCGGTTGGCAGAAACGTCAAAGAAAACGCGAACTTGAAGAGGTATAGGCAAACAGCAACGTGGTAGTATTGATAAATTTTTGGCAGTAAAAACACGAGAAGTGCCGCAATTTATAGATGGTGTCGACTCAGCGTCAGAAGCTGGATGCAGTTCAGGCTTAGGCCGCTCAGCAGTGTCAGCACTAATGCCAAAAACAGACACCCTTGATTTCAGCAATGATATCATTGATATGCCTAAATCTGAAACTACCATAGATCTACCATTAAAACAAGAGAATCAATCTGTTGGAAACGTGCCACAAACAGATGCTGCTCTGTGGACTATACATGAAGATTTGGTCAGTTATTGGCTGCAGATGGGACCTGAACCATGTCGTAATCAAGATGGCATGTACTCTAAATCCATAAAACAACATGGAAATAAAGTAAAATTGAATAGTAGCAAAAGAAAACCAAACGATTTTGCTTTTTTTACGATCATACCATTTAAAACGCATAAAATCATCTTTGAGGTCAACAATGGGCCAGGACAGATTGGCAAATTTAACTCTTTTGAACATTGAGTCGGAAATCTTGACAGATCTTGACTTTCAAGATATCATTGATTCTTTCTCTACTTTAAAAGCGCGAAGGAAAGACTTTTAAACTCGACGAACATTTTTGAACAGTTGAACTGTAACAAGTAAGCTTAAAATTAAAAAATCTCCTATGATCCTATCACAGCTTCATTTTGTGTTCATAAATTATTAAAGTATGCTTTTCTATATAATTAATTTCCCCCCCCCCATTTTTTGATAATTTGATTGGATAGAGGGCCTACTTTAGTTTTGTTGCATTGTTTGCGCCAGGCCTCTAAAAAGTTAATCCGGCACTGCTTACTTATGTAAATTTGCTGCTTCTTAATTCTTCAGATATGATGAAGTTCCTTCCTCGTCCAGAACTGTTAAAATCGATCGAAGGCAGTGGTCCCGTTCGAGGTCTAACCTTACTCAACGGACGATTGTATTTGGTCCGAAGTAACTCCAGAAACATCGAGGTCTACGACGCTTCCAAATTCAGGCGTAAAAGCAAAACCATTTGCGTCGACGGTGAACTATCTAAAATGCACGCCTTCAAGGAAAGACTAAGCATCCCACATGGTAGCAAGGCACTGCAATCCGGACTACAAGATGTCGCGTCCTGTCCAAATATGAACTGCATCTACGTCAGCGATTTACGGGATTCTCGCATCCATCGTTTAAGCGTTGAGACGGGAAAATTACTGGAACCGTGGTCCGTGCAAGAACCGTTCGGTCTCTCTGTGACCAAGTATGGAAACGTGATGATCAGCTGTAGGAATTCATACAAACTTTGCGAGTACACGCCCAGCGGAGAGCTGGCGCACTTCATCAACATCGGTGGCAACGGGGAGGGTCCGGTTCACGGGGTCCAGGTAGGTGAGGATTTTGTCGTCTGCCACGGAGATGCGGACGTCAGTCATTGCCGGGAATTCGTCTGCATATACGACATCTACAATGAGAAACCAGATTACGCGAGCCGCGTGGAACTTCAGAAACCTTCGCATCTTCTCCTTGATTCCATGGACCAGATCCTGGTGGCGGAAACTGGTCGAGATCGAATCGTCGTCCTCAGTCCCTCTCTGGATTCGCTGACGGTCCTCCTGACGTCTGAGCACGGACTGGTTGCTGCGCCAACTAGAATCTGTCTTGACGAACGTCGTGGTCTGCTGTTCGTTGGTCTTGAGAACGGTTCTCTGGTGATGTTTCGGGTCAAGCTGCACGAGGGTCGGCCCATTCAACACAGTGTTTCGACGAACTTTGATGAAACAAGCGGCCACGCCGGTGGTGGTGGTGGTGATGATGATGATGATGATGATGATTATTATACACTTGACGAAACTCGCGCGGCATTATATGCATAGCCTTATTGCTACTGGGACCGCAACATAAATGTAGATATATGTGAAGTCCATAATTATTAGGAGAATGTCATTTTCGTGTGGACTTCATCTCCTCAACATAATGGGCTAATTTTTATGTTGGAGAAACAAATCTATAGAGGCATTTGTACGGCAAACTATAACACTATAGTCGTCAAATGACCTTTTAAAGTTATAAGATCACAATTAACAAAGCAGCTTCGGCAATAGGGTTTACATGCATTTGATGTGTAAAATATCTAGCAAACTTCTGCAAAAGACTGTCTGCGTATTTGCTTAGTTCAATTTCAGAAGCCCGAGCCACTAACTGTATAATATTATGTGCAATATTCTACAATATAGGCTGCGTGGCTGCACTGTGACAAAGTGTGACATTGCCCAGATATTGTATATAGGCTACGGTTCCGGTTATCGTCCACACATATGTATGTATGTATATTCGTTTAATTCAATAAACAACAGACAGAACGCTGTAGGTTTACATTAACAGTATGGCTGCTTAAAGCTTATGGTAAAAATAGTTAGTACATGTTTTTGAATAACATTCTTGGGATAAAGTTTAACGAGTCTTTATTGGAAGATATATGAAGATGAACGTCAGCTAGAGGGACTGGTGGCTTTATATGTAATTGACCCATGACAACTGCTGTCCCCAGAGGCAATCCAGAGGGATCAGCATGAACTTCCATGAAGGTTCTTGAAGGCTGGAAGACGCGCTTATGACAACCGTCGATTCAAAGCACACATTATATAGTGTTGGGCGAGACAATTAACCTATATAATCATGCATGCCCTGCGCATACTAATATAGCTGCCCGTATTTTACCTCGGCCCTGGTGGCCCAGACTCCACGACGTGGTGCACTCAACCGCAGTGGACCGTTTGCTGTAATTAAGCTGCATCTTCTTGCTGGGAATTCGCTGGTAAACAAGAAAGGAGAATTAAACTCCTGTCCGTGTTGAGCATTCCCAGTAATAACCCAGCAATCGAACAACTCTGCCGCCTTGCCGATGGAATCCTATTTATACCAGAGCTTGGTACCCAGCGTCATATGTCCTTCACAAGCTATACTCCCGCCCGTTAAGGCGAGAATTTAACCATATGGCATCCCCAAACCCATTGGCTTAGTTGAAGGACAGGAACAGACAGAGAGAAGAATAAGACACACACCTCCACACATAAAACCGACACACACACACACGCACACACACACTGCATGCAACTCATCCTCTTTCACGAAAATTATCTTTCCATAAAAAGCGCCAATAGGCTAGATAATGTGTTGTAGGCCTACGTATGCTAGCAGCCGATGGCCATCAAGTAGCCGTGTAGGCCTATACGTCGAAACCTCCATTCTTCTAAATCGCCAATCGAAAACAGACGCAGTGCATCAGCGTATTAACGAGCTCTGCGCTGAGTCAAACGGGTGTTTAGACGGGTGGTTCTTAGGAAGTCTGCGTCCGGGTTCAGTTCTAGAGAGGCAGAGTATAAATGTTAAGGAGTGTGTCGCTTAGGTTAAGAATTGGATGGTGGACGATATGATGAGTTCTTTATTATGATGAGACTTCGATGAATTTCGAGACAGTGATGGCCACAGAGAAACCAATAGAAGTTTGTATGATTGGTGATGCCGTGATAGTGGAGGATACGGAAAGGTTAGAAATTCAAGATGCGAATCGTTCCAGAAACGTGGTGGAATGTTGGATATGGATCGGTTGGAGAATATGAGATGACCGGAGGACGAGAAAGAGTGAGAACGGAGTGTGAGCGGGTAGAGCGAGTTGCCCATAGGCGTAACGTTCTATTGTGTCGGTGTTGTCCAGTCACCACCACTTTTAAAAGTGGTGGTGACAGTCACCACCACTTTTTAGTCCGACAAGGAAATATTTTTTAGAAGCATGAAAGCATTTGGCTGTCTAACATAATAAAGGCTATTCATGATTAACATCACAATGGCGCCAATGCTGATAGCTTAGAGGCCTCCACTGTCCACACTCCACAGCGTGTTCATTGCCACAGTCATGGCTTAAATCATAAAGAGGGAAGGGAAGGAATTCCCTACCACTTTAAATTTGGGGAGGAAACGTGAAGCAATTCTCACTCACAAATCGTTATGGCTCCGATGCAGTGCATGGCATCAGTCCCAACAGTCTCACAAAACCATCTGGAATCATTGTTATTCATTCATTCATTCATCCATTCAGAGCATTTATATACCCAAGCATTGAAGGGACCTCCATACCTTTACCTCCCTCTCCCAAATGTTGACTTAGACTTTAGGGATTTGTGGACAAGAATAGAATAGTGTGGCGGACAGGCCACAAGAGAGTTACACGTAAAAGATAATTTACCGGTAACTCGCGGGAGTAACCCTGACTCTCGTTAGGTAGCCATTTGGCTTGGTAGAAAAGAATCTGAAACCGGTTTCGTTGGAATTTAGGTTTCGATACATTTATACGGAGAACCGATTGGGGCTTTGAAGCCAAAGCATAGAGTGTTGCCGGTGGAATAAAGCCTGCCACACGGTGCGCTGCTTATAACGTGGAGTAGTTGCCGACTACTCCATACGTACTGTGACTCGTTAATTCGTTCATAGTGACTTCGGTTGTGTTCAACTGTTGGCATTGGCCATTTGGACACGATTTGGCGATCCTGAGTGTATGCGGTTGTGATGGCTTTTGTAGTGATCTGTCAGGGTTCGTTCCCTTGGCATCGAACTCACAGGGCTCAATCTTCCGTTTCAGGGGTACGTGATAATACGGTCGGAGACCCCGCAGCTCCGTTGGTCTGCGGAAGTGACACAGTTGAATAGGATGAAATCCCCTGGTGAAGTGTACGAAGGCTACGTTTGGTTTCACGTATTGGTGATTCTGCAGGGCTGGGTTGGGCTCCTACCTGCAAGGGAAGCTACGTGTTGAATTCACGATCCTGCCGTCTTGGCGATCGTTGAGAGTCCGTTGAGCGTAACGTGAAGGTTACGGGTTTTCTGAGTGGAGAGTGGTGACTCCACGGGTGCGCATGAAGCCGATGCCTCGGTGATATTCGTGCTAATTAGTAAAACAGGGGCACCAAGTTCTTCGGGTTGATCAGTGTTAAAGTGGTACAGTGGATATTTTGTTGCTCTCCTCGGGCAGAGGATCGTTTGTGGGCTTAGCAAACTAAAAGCGTGGGAAGCAGAGCAAAATTTGAGAGTAAAGACCAAGTTGTAATCAGGGTTTTTGCTTGAGGTCCGTAACTGCTGAGTTAAGGGCGAACGGCGCCAGTAGAATACACGACAATTAATAAGTCTCTTCGGAGACGGGGTTACCCGTTACCTGTCCCCCCCCCAAGACCGCCAGGTCTTTTATTTTTTTCTGAAATATCGCAGAAGAGACCAGCATCCACCACCCCGCTCTTCCGAGCGGCCGAGAAGACCAAGTCTCGGGAAAAGGCCGGTTATCGCCGTTGACAGTGAGCCGGGTGAGGCGAGCACCCGAGGCGGCCGCCGCGCACTTGAACAAGGCGGTGGCGCGAGTTACGGTGATGGAAGCAAGGCGACAGTGTTAGCGACCGTTGGACGAGTGAGGCGAGCACTCGGGAAGCGCGCCGCGTACTTTGTACACGGCGGCGGCGCGTGTTCCGTTGACAGGCTACGGCGTAAAGTTGGGAGTTTTGGCCGCTGCCGGTCTCGATCACTCCCGGGCTTCAGCTCGACTCTGCCCGGTAGTGTGTTGGCAGCGTGGGCCGTCCCTCTGTGAAATTCATTGGTAGCAAGATGGGAACAAGGTCGTGGCGCATCCTCGGCCTAGGGCCGTTGGAATGGTCCTGGTTCAAGTCACTTTGGTCGCCGGTAAAAGGAACATCCTCAGTAGTCCCCGTTGGTGGCGAGGGTTCGGTGGCTGCCAAATGCAGCATGATGCGCCAGGGTGCGGGAAATACGGGCAAGAAGACGAAGACCGCAGTTGCGACGGGTGGCGCACGGCGAGGCCGCTCTGCCGGTGGGACAACGAACCCTGTGTTGGGAGTCGGCCATCCTCCATCTCAGGACGTCGCCTACTCGGTGACCGCGGACTCG
Source organism: Lumbricus terrestris (assembly GCA_949752735.1). Taxonomy (NCBI): domain Eukaryota; kingdom Metazoa; phylum Annelida; class Clitellata; order Crassiclitellata; family Lumbricidae; genus Lumbricus; species Lumbricus terrestris. The sequence goes on from OX457038.1 coordinate 58,511,893, forward strand.
GCAGAGAGCGGGTCCGACGATACCGCGCTGCACACCCGGTCGCAGGCGTCAGTGTCAGGGTCTTCTTCGACCGGCAGTGAAAGGAACGACGGCGCGCACGCCGCAGACAGCGACTCGGGAGACTCAGGCAATCCTGGTAAGATAGAGGGTCTCCCGGGTCCTGGGCAGCCAGAGACTCTTGGTGGTGCAGGGGCCACCGAGAGAGAACGACCCGGTCGTACAGAGGCGCTTGCGGGCCACGGCAAGAGGGAAGCGTCGCAAGCGTTGTCTGCTGAGGAGGGTCGGACGCCACAATAGCATGAATCTGGATATAATTTGTGAAAGATCTCTTTTAAAATTTGATTTAGTTATCCGTGAGTGGAAAAATCGTGGAGTTCACCAACGAGAGAGACGAAAGGGTAAAGAGTGAGAACGGAGAAGAGAGTCACCAGAGTTCATACTAAATTTGTATCCTAGGAACGGTACAGAGCAGGGGTTCTCAAACTGTGCGCATGGGGTGGTTAGGGGTATGGCCTAGGCGACAAATTATAGAAATATAAATTTTCTTTTTGTTTATGGACTTTGTGTCCATCTTTCTTTGATTAGCAAAGATTTTTAACGTTCCTGCCAAAGACAAATATAGCCTTTAAATTTGAGTTTGAATTTGACAAATTTTAAACCAGATATTTTAAATCTGCGCTAATAAAAACAAGCCCACAACACCACAACGCTATATGTTAGCTCTTTCTTACAGGGGTTATAGACCACTTTTGCCTTTTTGTTAAAATGATTACATGATTAAAACTAGCCTATACATATATTTTAAATTTTGCTCCTTAATACGTGTCTAATACACGGGTGGGGACAATAAAAATGAAGCCTGAGAGCCGCTGGGGTACTGTAACAGGAAGCCGAGGAAAGAATTGAACTGAGAAATTGTGTGCCAAGGAATAGTCACCACCACTTTTACGGGGAAAGTTACGCCCGTGGCCCGGGTATGGATAACGGGGAAAATACTGAATAATTTGAGGTACGCCGATGATACGACATTATTGGCGGGGAAGAGGGACGACCTGGCCGAGTTAATAAGAAGAGTCAGGAAGGAAAGCGAAAAGGCGGGACTATACTTCAATGTAAAGAAAACAAAGGTTATGACAACTGCAACCATGGGCGCCCGCACATAGGGGTAAGGGGGGGCACTTCCCCCGCTGGAAAATTGTCACCTATTTCTTTAATTACTACTGTTGTGGTTAAAGAAATTTCATTCCATTGAAATACTACTGTTTCACTTCAGTGAAAGTGTCAAATTTAAGTATAGAAATCTCTCTGGAAACTAAAAAGCTCTTAATTTTCTGCCTTGCATTTTTTCAAGCTCTTGCTGAAAATGGTAACCATAACTTTTAACCCTCCTGCAGGTGCCCATTCAAATAGTAGTCCTATCGATTTAAGGCCTACTTGTCTGGAATCTCACTGTAGGCTAATGCAATTTTTCACAACTGCACAAAAATTAATTATCGATAAAATTGCACGAATGAAAAAATTTGAAATTTATCAACAGCCCATTGAAATTAAGTCAGAGAGATCTATATATTCACCAGCGTTATGGAATCAAGTCTGCTTTTAAGTCAGGTTGCTCTTTGTCCATTTTGCATGCTGCCAGTGCAGAATTTAGGTAGATCAAGCTGTAGAGAAGCTTGAATAATTGGCTCTGGTTATCACACCTTGAGATTTTCTCCCAAAACCTGTTCAAAAGAATTGATACCTCATTCGATCCTCGGAATCCTCGGAATCCTCCACCTTTCTAAACGACACCAGCATTAACACCTGACTCGTACCTCTTACTTGACTGCCCTTTGAACAGCCTGCTGATTCGATGCAGCGCTTCTGAATAAGCTGGTGCCCTACAATTGACTTTGGAGTGGCACTTTAGAAGTTTAGAAATTATGATTATAATATAGAAGTAACTTGATGGAGCACTTGCCCCCCCCTTTAAAACTGATACCTGTTTTTCGTTCATTTATTCATTCATTCATTATATACATGTTACGCCCCTTCAAAACCCCACTTTTTAACATTCTACTTTTAATTTTTACTAAATTTCTTCGCACTAAGAAAACTATTCATATTGAAAATGATAGGCCTACACAAAATGAAACTGAGAAATATGCATTAAGAAACCTCTTTGAAAAATACCCATGTTCTCACTTTCCAGCTTTGCAATTTTTAAGCTTTCGGGACTAAGAAATTTAACCGTGACCATCTTAAAATTTTTGCCCCCCTGCAAAAATTTCTGCGGGCGCCCATGACTGCAACATGGGAAAACTTTGAGGTGGATGGAGAAGCGATAGAGGTAGTATCGAGCTTCACATTCCTGGGATCTATGATAGAAAAAGAGGGAAGAAGTGATATGGAAATAAGGCGGAGGGTAACAATGGGGAAAACGGCAATGAACGGTCTGGGAAGGATTTGGAAGGATAAATACGTGAGTAGAGAAACAAAGAAAAGACTGGTAATAGCACTGATCTTCCCAGTAGTCCTATATGGATGCGAGACATGGACAAAGACACGGGATATGGAAAGGAAAATCAACCCGTGCGAGATGTGGATTTGGAGAAAGATGCTAAGGATTTCATGGACGGAGAAGTGAACTAACGAATCGGTGCGTGGGGAGCTAGGAATAGAGAGATTGATTGATTGATTGAGTTTAACGGCACTTCAGCACATAGGCTAATTGGCTATTTCGTGCCTTAACATGATTATTGAAACTGCATTGTTTATTTTACACTAAAAACGTTTGGAGTCGATAAATAGGATAAACTTATAAATAAAGCAATCTGAACATCGCACAAGTAATATTAATAAATTAGGTTAAAACACGTTAAAGTCTATGTTTTAACCTAATTTATTAATTTTACTTGTGCGATGTTCAGATTGCTTTATTTATAGGAATAGAGAGGGAAGAGACACTGCAGCAAACAGCAACTTGGAGGAAATTGAGCTACTTCGGCCATGTGATGAGATCTAACGGTTTGGAAAAGGAGCTGATGACGGCATGCGGTGAGGGAAGGAAGAGACGCGGAAGACCAAGGAAGAGATGGTTGGATGAGGTACAGGAAAAGTCTGGCATGAGCCTGGAGCAGCTAAGAGAGGCGACAAGAGAGAGGAGACACTGGAGAAGATACATCAAAACTGTCGCCAGAGTTCCAAGAGCTGACGGCACCAGGTGACCAGGTGATACCCAAAAGGATTCCGATAAATTTATTGTCATTCGTGCATTTCAACATGTAATGCATGCATGCATCTGTACGCACACACATGCGCAAATGGCGTACGCACATGCATGCACGCATAGATAAATCGGTAGATAGGCAAGTCTCGGTTCTGAGCCAGTTAAGTATTTTACTAACTAGTCATAAATTATTAATTATCTCAACTAATTATTAATAATAGCTAACAAGTTGTAAATTATTAATTAGTTGGCTATATTCAAAATTAGCTAAAGTAATTAGGGGCCTAGGTCACCGGCCTAGGCTATGTAATTACGTCAAAGTCCAGAGCTCCAGGCCAAAGGTTAACTAGCAGTCAGTTAAGGTAATTATGTCAAGTACTAATTATAGGTAATTAGGTAAAGTAATTAGGTCACATGGTCAAGGTAATTAGGCCACGGCTCCTGGAAATGCGTAACAGGGAATGCGTTACCTGAAGTAACCTTCGAATGCTGGGAAGTATCCCGGAATTTGCCTTGCCCCTTCCGGAAGTCACATATAGCCTATCGGAAATATGCAACCGGAAGCGCCAATTTTGCAGAGCACCACCGAGCAGCAAAGTATCATAGGCCAAAATAAATGACCAATGTAGTGATAAATCAAAAAATGGCCAATGTGGTGATAAAGTATATGTACCAGACAGCGTCGAGCCTTCTCGGTTGTTGGCCCGTCCACATGGAATGGGCTCCCGCTTGCACTACGCTTACTACCTCGGAATAATTTGCCTGCTTTCTACAAGTTGCTCAAGACCTTTTTTTAGCTGTGGCTGGACTGGGAGCGCCTCTGAGTAGGCTTCTTGAAGGGGTGCTATATAAGTTTTCGGAATGAATGACTGAATGAATGAATGAACGGCTAGCCATTGTGCAGCCAAGTAAATTTTTCAGGCAAGTATGGATGAAGGTATCCATTCAAGCATTTGGTATAAGTTCAATTTCAGTTGCTAAGGCAGCACAAAGCAGAAATATTGTGCAGTAGTCACAGAGACTTTCACCTGAAGGCACAATAACATACGCATTATCTTACTCAAAAATTAAACACCAGTGGGCATGCATTGGCAAACTCACATATCAGTCGCCAGAGGACATCACCATGCATGAGGCATGCAATACACAGACCCATTCTCCAATATATTATTAGCAAAAAGTATGCTCTGTTTCTGTCTCTGTGTTTGTATCTGTCTCTGTCTGTTTGTCTATCTCTCTGTGTGTCTCTCTCTGTTTGTATATCAGTCTGTCTGTCTCTGTCTCTTCCTCTGTCACTGTCTCTCTCTCCGTCTGTCTGTCTGTCTCTTTGTCTGTATCTCTGTCTGTCCTTCTGTCTGTCTCTGTCTGTCTGTCTCTGTCTCTTTCTCACTCTCTCTGCCTCTCTGTCTCTGTCTCTGCCTGTCTCCGTCTGTCTGCCTGTCTCTATCTGTAACTGTCTGTCTATCTCTGCCTGTCTGTCTCTCTGGTTGAGGTACGGTCAGTATAAACATCATAAGCTGCCCACTAAATTGAGGTGCATAATAAATGGGCGAAATGCAGGGGCTAGTGGTTCAGTGGTTTTGTGTATTGCATCGCCTATCCAGAGGTCGTTGGCTCAACCCCTACCTCGGAAGTCAAACACTTCTCACATAAATTGTCTCTTCTATAGGCTCCCGTTCTCCCATTCACCTCCATTCCATACCCTATTCTACCTAGCGATCTCTCATTGTTGCGCTTCCGCACTGCATCTCACCGTATCCTACCACTTGGCACCTTGACGGAATGTAGCGAACAGTCTTGTCTAGCGCAGATTGTTTTGTGAAGTTCGCCAGTAACTGATGACGAGTCATGGAAAGAAATGTTTTTAGGGTATGCATGAATCGGAAGTTCAATTCTCTGGCTTCCAGCTTTGAAATGGATTGGCTATACATCGTCGAACTGCTCAACGTTCGACGAAAAACGCAGGGAAACTGCTACATGTGTGTTAAAGAAACATGCACTAGAAATGTCTCGCTTGGAGATTAAAGGTCGGAGATGCAAAGGCAAAGTAACAATCGCGATTAAAATCGTGAATGTTTATTGTCAGGACATCTAACCCTTACATTAATTCATTCTTTCAAGAACTTCTATAGCGCCTCTTCGAGTGGACTACTCAGAGGCACTCCCTAATCTAACACAGCGAAAAGCACAGTTTTGAATGGAAAAGAAATACTTCAGAAAGAGTCCATGAATCAAACGTAGTTCTTGTGGGAGCGGGGAGCCCATTTCAGATCACTGGGCCTTCAACGGAAATGGCCCGATTATAAATGGCTAAATGTGTAGTTCGCATTATTGGAACCAAGAACACCTCTTCTGTGCAGAACGATGGGGCGGTGGCACTGGACTCCCGGTTACAACAACGACAACAGCCTACATGTATTATTATAGACCTACGTCTCAAGTGATCCAGCAATTCTAATCCAAACAAAACCACAAACACTCTGATGCATCACTTGTTTCATTCATTTTAATCCAAACAAATTCAGTATGATATTATGCAAATGAAAATCTGCGGTAAAGTAGGCCTATCAACGAATGTAATTTGTAATCCAGTTAAAGACTTATCTTCTATTCAACCACATTTATTATTTAAAATCTAGATTTACTCAATCTGGTCTCAATTTGAATCGCTGCCATTGAAATTAATTCAGTCGTATTAAATTTGTCCTGTTTAATTTATTTTTCCAGACAATCTCGTTAGTGCATGAACGTTACAAGTTCGACATAGAAAGACAGAATAATAGACCAAGGGAAAGCAGTAACATTCTGGACCAATGTTCTTGATCTTGGTGCGAGTTGCAGAACGTTGTGTGTACATACTTGCTCAAGCCATCTCTCAAATAAAATAATTCTCATTAGCAATAACCATAACCACAGTTTCTATTGCTTAAAGTGACAGTAATTAACAAAACATCTTTTACACCATGTAGATATAGAAGCTAACGAAAAAAAAGCAAAAGGGATAAAACTCTGCCAGGGTTACCCAAGCATAGCCTACAAGTAAGAAGAAACAGCAACACGCTATAGATATGCAAATATATGTAAAAAAAGAGAATTATGTCGTAACTATAGTCAGCTACACCCTAGGAATATATAAGGTGATGTTGTGTGTGCCCAGCTCATCCATTTAGAAGAGTTGGAAAAATAATAAAAGTATAAGACTTAATAGGCAGATTTATAGATGGTGTAAAGCAGCTTAACAGGTTACAGCGTCTAGAAATGATTCAAAAGTTTGCGTTTAAGCAAAGTGAAACCTGAGGTTTCCGAATCATCAATGGTAAGTTTATCCAGGTCCTAGGATACGCACTCTTAATTGAGAACATACGAGTATTAATTTTGTTCTAGAAATAATATTATAATCCCTTTAAAAATAATTATAATTAACCGAGGACCTGAAGTAATAGGGAACCAAATTAGAAGGCAGAGTAGAGGAGCCAATAAAGGTATACATGAGGCAACAGATCTTATATAAGCTCAGAGGTTTGCTTGATTCTTATCGTCTCAATGCTGATGATTCTTAATTTAGATAACAGGAGACGAGAAGGGGAAAGGCTGGGAAGTCCCATGACAATTTTATTTATTGAAGTTAGGATGGTCTGCCAAGACGAGAGGTACAGTTTGATGCCCAAGCACAATTTAAATATGAGATATATGGATAGATAATAGAATAATATAAGGTATGTCTAACTTGAGGTGGGAGCAGATATGCAATATGTATACATGCTAAGATAACAACACTCTTAGCTATATTTTATAGATGTTTTCAACGTGAACCCCTTAAGTTAGAAATTGGTCCAAAATCTCCAAATGGACACCCAGGAATTTAGTTCTTGCTACTTGGGGTATAATGAAACTGAAATTGTCTATATATCTATATAAATTGATAAATTTATATAAGGAGTTGGTTTACGAAGAGAGCAAAATAAGATATAGTTCATATTACTAAGAATCAAGTTTCACTGGTAATGTTCCTCCCACAATTTCAATGAAACTTCAATGAATATCAATGCCCCAATCAGTTCAAGCCAGTTACTGTCATGGGCATGATACACGTGGCTGTGACCTCTGAAAATAACCCGGGTCGAGGAAAGACCGGCGAATTGACCCAATTCAATGTTTCTAGTTCTGGTGATTCACGTAGTACGATTCGGCAATTTCATATTCATCGTCAAGCGCTTTCATGTGTTCTTTCTCGCGCTTGACGTATGCTTCTTCTTCTCTGATGTGTGCTTCTTCTCCTCTGATGTGTGCTGCCCCTTCCTGCCTCATGCACCGCAGATGATCCAGCCTCTTCTGCTCAGGGGTCAGCTCGTATCCGTCAGAAATGTCCCCGCGCTGCCTGCAAAACGAAAAAGCGACAGCCGTTAGAATTGTTTAGGGTGCATGATAGTTCAGCGGTTAAAGTGAATGGCTTCTCAATTGAGAGATCGTGGTTCAACTTCCCGTCAATCGCCTAATGTAGGCCTATCCGTTCCTGTCGCAAAAACTAAAATTAATAAGCAGATCCAACTTGTCGGATTGTTGGCCCACACGCATGGAAAAGTCTTGCAGCATCCCTGCAGGAAACAAGAAGCTTCCGTGTCTTCAAGACACAGTTTAAAAATGTACTTTCCATAATTATTAGATTCTAATTATATCGAACACTTAGGCTACGCCGACAGTCTGTTGACAGAGTGTGTAAATCATCCTGGAATTAGCCTGCCACTCATGATAATAATTATACGAATTGTTGTATACGCCTAAATACAATAAAATACAACACAGGGCGGTGCCACCGTCACACACCGCCCCGCCGACCCTGTTGTATAGGCCTACCCCGCAGTCGATCGAGTCGATCGATCGAGTCGATCGTAACTTGGGCAAGTCGAGTCGATCGAAAAATCGTCGACTCTATCGACTTGCAAGTCGACTCGATGGTGAATCTTGCCAATTCGAGTCGATCGTGAGTCTTGCAAAGTCGACTCGATGGTGAATCTTGCCAAGTCGAGTCGATCGTGAGTCTTGCTAGGTCGAGTCGATCGTTGTTTCATCGGCTCGACTTAGAAATATTTTATTGACTATTTTTTGAAGTCTCAAAGTGACCTACATGATAATAATGATGTAATTCAGTTTTTGCACACAAGTGCAGCTAATGACCCTTTTGGCAGCTGACGATTTCGTGTGAGTAGACTTTGTAAGTTGACTATAGACGTACGTTTTCGATCTGAGTTGAACGAGTACAGGGTCTGATAAAGAAATCTTGGAAGTGGGGGCCCAACATTTTTGGTATTGGGTAGCCAAAAATTATCGTTGGTCATCCGCCGAAAAACATTTGTTTAGTCTTTCCCCCAAAAGTTCTAAAAACCCGTGGCAACTCCGGTTATTTTAAATCTGATGACTTTTTGGTCACGTGCTATTTTCTCTCTCACCTTCCTGTACCCGTTGCGCTAATTTACAGCTTCTTTAGACTCGATGGGGAGGGGCCACTTCCTATGCAAATCTCTGAAATGGAGCATGGCCGGTGACACGAAACGGAGTATCCCCCCTGAGAGCTATCCGGGGGATGAATTAATTTATCCCCCCGGATGGAATTAACCGGTCTATGCTATTCGGCGGGATAAACCATTCTATCCCCTTTTTGAAAAATGCGCATAATAAACAAATTTATGCTGTAATCAAATTTTAAAGTGACTCTAATTGTTTTAAGTGTCCTAAGCAATGCTCAGATAAAGGCAACTCGAATTTATTTAGTGACTCTGAGTGTTCTTAAGTGTTTTAAATGTTTTAAGTGCTCTAAAAACAGGGCAAAACAAGTTATCTAGTAGGAATAAACATACCTGTTAGTATCATTGTTCAAAACAAAGCAGATGAAAATAAATTTGCAAAAAAACAACACGCGGAAGCGGTTTTTTCGACTTTTTTAATTTGTGGGGGATACAATTAATACGGGGGATACTCTATTTTGTGACACCGGATTGGCTCCATTGGATCCGTCCCTGAATATTATGATAATGATCTACTCTTATAGGCCTGTTTAGAGCCTACACATGTAGATGTTTATTTTTAGAATATAAAACGGGCCTTTTCTGACGTCACTTCGATTATGATACAATTCTACAATTAAATAAGTTCACTGAGAAAGCTAAATCAGACCTATTGCGACGTCACTTCGATCAGGATACAGATCAACTATCATATAATTTCATTAATTGCTGAGAATACAAGACTATGCCCATTGTAACGTTACTCCGATTATGATACAATATTATTAATACATAAGTTCACTTCAAGAATTAAAAAACTTTACTATTGTGACGTCACTTCGTTCAGCTATATAGAATATAAAACTATAGGTCCATTGTGACGTCACTGCGGTCACTTCTATAATGATACAGACCTACTATTAAAGAAATGATCATTTTGAGAATATAGTATGCCTATTCGATTACGTCACCTCGATCATGATTCAGAACTACCATTATAGAATGGTATAAGCAATGCCTATTGGGACGTCACTTCGATTAATACACAAATCTACTGTAATAATTATTGAAGCTCATTTTAAGAATCTAGGACGAGGCCTATAATTGTGACGTCACTACGATTTCAGTGCAAAGCTGCTATTATCTAAATTCACTGGGAATTCGAAATCAGGCTTATTGTGGCGTCAAACAGATTATGACACATATCTACTATCGTATAATTTCATTTTGAGATAACATAACTGCAGATGTGAGCAAGAGTCAAAATTAGGCCAAGTCGATCGTCGGCCGAGCCAAGTCGACCGAATCGTCGAGAGGTCTGCGAGTCAACGAAGTCGATCGAGTCGATCGTCGGCCGAGCCAAGTCGACCGAATCGTCGAGAGGTCTGCTAGTCGACGAAGTCGATCGAGTCGATCGTCGGCCGAGCCAAGTCGGCCGAATCGTCGAGAGGTCTGCGAGTCGACGAAGTCGATCGAGTCGATCGTCGGCCGAGCCAAGTCGACCGAATCGTCGAGAGGTCTGCGAGTCGACGAAGTCCATCGAGTCGATCGTCGGCCGAGCCAAGTCGATTGTAGCCCACGACTCGATCGACTGCGGGGTATAGGTCAGAGATTTCTTGCAAGATTTCGGTTGCACCTAAACGCCATGTCGAGTATTCAATACTATGGCCGTCTGGGGCAAGATGAGACGATTCAAATGCATTCTGAGCACCATGGCGTCCGCAGACATTTTTGCAGGAGGGGGCAAAACACGATGGTCATTGTTACAATTTTTTGTAGCACGAGCTTGAAAAATGCAAAGCAGGAAATTAGGAAAATCCATGTGTGTTTTTGACAGAGCTTTTTAGTGTATGTTTCTGAGTTTCATTTTTATTGTTTTCAATATATTAAATAGTTTATTTTGTGCAAATAAATTTGCAAAAAAATCAAAAAGTAGTAGTTTAAAAATAGGTTCCTGAAGGAGCGCAATCAGTCCTCTTGACCCATGGAAACCTGACACCTATTTTTCATTCGGTTATTGATTCAAGCTTCCTCTATAGTTAGACCCAGGCCCTGTACTTCTATATTTTAGTTGCAATGTGTAAACTTCTAAAAGCACCACTCGAAAGTCAATCGCAGGCACCATGCAGCTTATTTATCGAGTCAAAGGGCTGTACAAATGGTGGTCGAAAATAGTTTCTGCAGGGTCCGATTTTCAGAGGGGCGGAGGGGCAGAGTAGCTGCTAAGGCGGGTGTCGTTTAGCATTGGATGGTGGAAGATCTATCTGGGATCAGATGAACCCAATGGTCATGGTTACAGTTCTTAACAAGAGCTTGAAAAACGCAGAGTAGAAAATTAACTTAAAAGCATGCGCATTTTATGGAGGTTTCTTAACATAGATTTCATAGTTTCGCTTAATTCATCATTAGTATAATCGATTCTCTAACACGAAGAAACTTAGTACTACAAAAGTAGTATTTTAAGAAACAGATGACAATTTTCCAGGGGGCAAGTGCCCCCTCTTGCCCCTGTGTGCGGGCGCCCATGCTGAGCGCCGTTGTCTTATGAAGTCGTAACACTTCATTTACACAGTTGCTTCTCAGAGTAATTTAAATTTAGTATCCTCGTCTTCTTTTATTTTTCTTTCTTCTTTGTGTTTTTTGTCATTGTCATCTTCTTATTGCAATAGGCCTATTTTAAAAATTCCATCTCCTTGACTTCATTTTCATAATAATAATTTATTATTATTTAACCTTCTTCGCGATGAATAGACGATTTTTCGCCCGCTGCCAATATAATACCGAGGGTACGAATCTTAGTCGCTAACGTTCAACTTCTCACCAACGTCTGCCTTTTGGGGCTGGCTTTGGAATTGCTTCACATCTAACATTATATTATGTAAACTTGCAACGAGTAACTTCAAGAGCTAATCCTTAGCATCGCCCCCTGCCGAGCATGTAGAAACCAATATCAAATTGCCCTCGTAATAATATCAAGCTTTCTATTATTCTTGTGTGGTATTTAAACGATCGTTTACCACACAGAACGATCCTGACAAAATATTATGACAATAACAAGATTTTTTTCTTCGAATTCTCCTTCTCCTTTCCTTCGCCTTCTCATATTATAAAATTGACTTGTCCAGACATGATAGGACAATTGGATTGCAGTGATTAGTAGATACTAGCTCAGATTCAAATAGACCCTTATATCATTCTGTGCAGAAGAAGTAGGCTAAGTAGCCTACCGGTAGCCTACTTACTCAGCGAAGTTTGGTACTTTATTGTACCTTCCGGTTCCTCTGTTGCCTTCATCAGGCGGACCTTGGGTTGCTCGGCTGCAAAATAAAATAAAATAAAATCAGATTTTATTGCTCTCCATAAAGCAACTATGGGTCTACACCATGCATCGTGCAAAATAATTAAGATTCTAGATAAAGAGTTACTGAAGTAGGCTAGATTTTAAAAATGGAGAGCCTTTGTTTAAAGGTGCATCTTTGAAAGTAACCTGAAACGATGGCTAGCAGTAATATTATTCTTCATTGAACAATCCGGTTGACAGACAGCAACCGGTTGCAGTGTACAGTAATGTAATTGAAACAGTTCCCAAGAACGCAGATGGCAGAAGACAGAGAATAAATCTTAAGTATACCAACAGAACAGACAGCCTGCAATACATAGCCTACACGGCGCTATTAGCAGCCTACAAAGTACGCCTGTCCTACGGGGCTCGAACTCGGGTTCGCTGACCTCCATGCAAGTATGCTATCCAATGCGCTACCGGATCCCCATTAGGTATTTTCATGTGTCAATTGATCTTGATCTTCCAATCTATATGTTCGACCGAATTACGCCTGTTATTAGACAGGGCTAGTACAGATTTGGTTAGATCTAAATACAGCTCTAGAGAAGATATATTTAGGCCTACCATTGGCCTTTCAGGGTTTGTTTCTGAACCTTTTCTTGATTGCAGTATCCAGGCTGACGGTAGAATTGTTGACTGAAAAATGAACAAGAGTTAGCCTACTGCTTCAGATGAAAGAAATTGGAGAATTCTCTTCTACACGCATTCATTCATTCATTAATCTTTCTTTCATACATACATTCATTCATTTATTCAGTCAAGAGTTTAGGCTATGTGGTCCATGGGTATGTTCATCGAAGAGCCAAATATTTTAACAATCATTTTATTTTTTGAAACGAAGTTTCAAACGGTAGGCGTATCAAATAAGGTAGCCGAAATAATTGTGGGCTCATTTAAGTAGCAATAAATATACCTTCCGTTTTTATATTTATTAGAAAAGCTGAAGAATTACTATAATAGGGAAGGGTCAAGTAGCAGAGGATTTCTCAATTTGTCATATCATGTGAGTTTGAAGTCTTGAAATTATATGAGTATTCGTGTAGAAGTAATAATATTGGATTACTTTGAAGCAAGATGATATCGCGAATGCAACAAATCGTATAAAAATTGTAGGCCTATCATTATAGAGAGCAGAGCAGCCCTTAGGGACATGCAACTTAGAACTCTAAATTTCTAAAGCCACAAAGAGTTTCTAAATAAACCGCATAAATTTGCAGTTAATTAGAAAAGCCAAGTCTTAGACAGCCAGTCGAAATTTTAAATATGGCATTCCCAGTTACAAGAAACATTCCAAAAAGTTGTCGGATAGGATTCAACTCGCAGACAGCTATCGCTCACCCTGACATCTTGATCGAATAAAACCGTGTAGACGACTTCTTTATCTTCTCCTGCGTTCCCGCGACTTCCCAGTCACCGATTGAAGCTTCAGTATTTATACAGAGCCTGCTTCAGAAATTCTTGGAATTTCCAGATTTTCTCCCCTCATCTGAATGACCTATCATTGTTTGTATTCGCTGTGAATTTATCTAGAGACAGGCAGGGAAAGCTCTCGAAATTTCCTGGTTTTGCTCCTCTGGTTTTGAGTGACCTCATAATATTCGTTGTTGATATTTTTATGCAGAGCCAGGAAGATAAAACTCGGAGTTTCCAACATCGTTCACCTATGCTGCTGATGTCATATAACAGTTATTGTCCCTCGATATAATATAATAATGGTGGCGAGTTGATCGCACCCAGCCCGTGGTTTTATTAGTAACCATGAATTGCGGAAATCTTTATTGTCGCAAACCGCTTTGTATCGCTCATGCATGACGTCATCAGTGTTGACTTTTTGTGGGTATACATAAATGACACGGTCAACCTAGCCAGCTGTGTTGCTATGCACTCACCTGTCACCAGGGATTTTGAGGTGAGTATACGCTGACCGGGAGAAAAACCGACTTTTTCGGGCAAAAATTTCTGGCGGCTGTCGTCCGGAAAAAATTTCCCTTTTTTTAGTCATTAGCCGAAATCTCCTGAAAATTTTACATTTTCGCCGCCAAAATTTTGACGACTTTTTTTTTAGTCATCAATCAGCCGAAATTTCATGAAAATTTTCCATTTTCGTCGCCAAAATTTCTGACGACCTTTTTTTTAGTCATTCGCTCTGGATTTTGGTGAAAAATATACCTGAATAGCCTTTGCTTTTTTCGCGCGTATACCCACACACCCTTTGTGAGGTGAGTATACGCTGTATACCCGCGTATACCCTGGTTTTTCGCGGTGGGTATACGATGCCGTTTTTTCCCGGAGGTGAGTATACGCCGTATACCCGCGTATACCCTTGATTACAGCCCTGCCTGTCACCAAGACAGCGGAACAATGAGGTGCAGAGGCAATGGTCAGAATGGAGTTCCCGTAATAATCGATATGGTTAAGTTAGCGCGTGCAATGCGATGCGCAGAATGACGTGGTGCAGTCGCAAATAAATTCCTGCACTCATGCAATGCATACTATGCATTGTAGGTATACGTAGACACGAGAGTACATGTATTTATGCTTGCGTGAATTCATGCATGCATGTATAAACGTTGTATGTAGGCCTATACGTATTTACATATAACATGCGTGTGGACATACATTCGTTAGATCTATAGCCTAGATTTTCGAAAAAGAACCAAAATAAACTCCAGGAGGGCTGACAATCATGGGGACAATCATGGGGACAATCATGGGGACAATCATGGGGGACAATCATGGGGACAATCATGGGACAATCATTCATTTGGTTTCGGGTTTCTCATGACTGATTGACCTAATCTACCTATTCGTGCATACAATGCATGCAGGCGTGCAGACGCGCATACATACATGTACATGTGGATTTCACATACAATTACATGTACATGTTGATTGGCAAGTAGGCCTAAACACACTTACACACAACTCTCACACACAAATATAGTTTGCTAGTTACCTTTCTTTCTCCCCGAGAAAAAAACCTAATGTCTCTATCTTTTTCATGCTCTCTTTGTTTGTATGTGCACTTGCTATAGCTCAGTTGCTGAGTGGTGAGAAGTTCGCGAAGATATTTTTGCTCCATCAGAGACGAAGGTTAGACAATGAAGAGTCAGTGTGTATAATAATTACAGTTCTATTATGTCTAATGAAGGTTCAGGGATTTTATTGAATTTGTCGCTTGTCAGGCCTACTGTTTAACGACACTGCCATATCAAAGATGATTATAGTGTCGCCCTCCTCCTTTATCCAGGCTTGGGATTGGCACTGGCAGAGTGCAACCATGCAGTGGCAGAGTGATTTTGTCGGAGAGGCTTGAGAAATTGAGATAATGAGTTCTGTTTTGGAAGGGTTGAGCCAGAGGAGGTTGGACGACATCCAATAAGATTTTAAGTTGACCACATTGAGCAGTCAATGAACTTGAGAGAGGTATACGTATATGACCTTGGAGGGATTATATAGAATTGGGTGTCGGGTGCGTATAGTTTTAGTCTCTTAGAGATGTTGATCGACAGAGGAGTCCATGAAAGAGCTCAATCGCGTAGGGTAGGCCTATACTATGATGGGTATACAAGTAATATACAGGAAGTAGAGGATCGATCGAGTCTTGAGAGACAGAGTATATAAGAAAGCACGTTCGATCGATCGAGGGATGCAAGCAGTGGATTAATTGATACCATAACAGAGAAGGATCTTGAAGGTACGCCTAAGTATATGTATATATATATATATATATATATATATATATATATATATATATATATAGGCCTACTGTGATCAAAGCAGAACAGTAGGCCATCTTACACAGACGCCAAACCAAGAAATTAAGATAGTCGATGAGTCGAAAGGGCATGCAGGCTCATGAGATCAATGATGTCGAATGCGGCGGATATGTCAAGGAGACAGAGGCAAGAGACTTTCTCATGGTTGACTGAAGAGACCAGTTTATTGTACAGAGAGGCAATTAAGTAGTAGGCCTATTATACTTTCGGTGGCGTGATGTCCATTGAAGATAGATTGCATGGTGGGGGGGTTCGAGGAGTGAGCTGGAATTTAGGTAGTCGTCGGTGAATCGGGTGACGAGTAATCGCAATCGTTTTCTCCACACTTCTAATGGCAAGTATAGTCCTAACGATCATTTGATACAACGCCGTACGTGTATATTATTATCACAATTCTAATTATTATTACTACATAGTACATACAGGGCCGGATTTACATGTAAGCCAACTAAGCCCGTGCTTAGGGCCTCCGGAATTTGGGGGGCCTCCAAAAGTGAACTAAAGAAAAAACTCAGTGGCTTATAAATTATAACTTATAAATTATAAGCCACTGATTTTTTCTTTAGTTCACGATTGAATGGATTGATTATAATCAATCATTTCATCTTACTTTTTTAATAGGAGTTGATGCGGCTAATGCGTAAGATCGAACACACTTGCTCTTAGTCTCAGTTCTTTAATAATTATGTTGAACGCTTGCGTGAAGTTGCGTCTCATCGATATTTATATTTCGTCTGGTAAGAACCTGCGACAACCGATACATTATTTATTGTTTAATGCGGAAAGTGAGGAAAAACACGTTTTTTGAATGTTTGATCGATGGTAAAAGCATTCTGTGGTAAAAGTGCATTTTAGCGTATATAATTATTCGCCATTGCATGGGTGTCACGGTTTTCACCGTTTCAATGTTTATCAGATACAAGTCGAATTGACGAAAATAATTCTTGCAACATAGAGGTCGGATTCATAAAAATAATTTTTACTCAAATAGAAATGAGATTTAGGCCTATAAACAATCTCGCTGAAAACCAAGTTGGATTCAAAAATAATAATTTCTAATTAAACAGAAGTGATATTTACGAAAAATAATTCCTCCTAAACAAAAGCTTCCAATCCAACTGGAGAAATGGTGAATTTAAGGAAATACTGTCCTCAAGATTTGTATGACATCATTGTCAGGGACGGCATCAAAAGCGATTTTCCTAACCTTGAAGTGGTGCTTCGTATGTTTCTGAGTCTAATGGTAGGCCTAGCAAATTGCACTGTTCTCGCAGCTCAAGCGCATAAAAAAGCGAACTTCGCTCCACGATGCACCAGAATAAACTCGATCTGCTCATTGAGCCTGCTTTTCATCGAATGCAAACAACCATGCAAAATTCCTTTTGATGACATTATCGCAGATAATGCGATGCAGCAATGCAGGAAAAGTTGATGTAAAATTTCATTGTAATTTCTAGTAGGCTATGTAGCCTATAGCCTACCATAAAAAACTGGAATAAAACTAGTGTATCAATAATATTGCAATTCGACTCGTTATAAAGACTGTAGCAGTAGTTGATCAAACATGGATCACTGGCGCAATAGGCCTATGCATTAGGAATAAACTTAGATCTAGAAATGTGCATTTTGTCTGTTTTTATCCTTAAGTGGGGCCTCATAATTGAAATTGCTTAGGGCCTCACCACAGTATAGATAACATCTGTTATCTATACTGTGGCCTCACTCTGTTCAAATCCGGCCCTGAGTACATACATGTAGCCTGTAGGCCTACATTTCAAGGTCACACCAGAATGTGAATCTGAGGCGATAAGTGTCATTACACAGACAAATAGACAGATCGATAGACCTGGATTTCGTCTAGGCCACTTAATAAAATATAATAGAGACTGTCTCTACGAGCATTGACTCAGGCCTGATCGAATAGAATGTCGAGTTACGAATAATATTATTAGCCTACAGGCTAAAATCGCCGATGCAGAGTTTAATAATATATCTAGACCTTAGATCTGCTTTGGGGGAGGGGTTCAGGTCTCTGCGGAGGGCGGGGGAAAACGGCCCGTTTTGGGCGGACGACCATATATATACTTCGTTTATTCAAGAAAAACTAAGTTGACACACCGCAACTTATTACATGAAACAAAACAAAAAGTATTTTAAAGAAGTAAATATATAGGCTGAAGAAACGATTGTCCGCAGAATTCAGGCTGGAAGCAAGCGAAAGATCAAAGATAGATTAATTTCTAGTTCCTAGAGTTAACAGTACTTAACACTGCGAACTGTCTTAAAAAGAACACGAGAGATGAAATTAAAGTCATCTTTCCTAGGCAGTTCAAAGTCGTGTGGTCGCGAACGCAGAGCATGAGGCCTTTTAACAACAGGTGGAAATAGGTTTCGGAGTACATGATTTAAATTCCAGATGACACCGTGCATTTGTTCTGAACATTGCAAGACCTTTTAAAAAATTCTCACAAAATTTAAGAAAAACACACAAACACAAATTCCGGTACTTTCAAAACTGATGACCTTTTTTCCGGTGCTTTCAAAACTGATGACCTTTTTAGCACTGTGCCAAATTTTCCGTAAGGCCTAGGTCTACACATCAATGTTGCGCTGTCGAATTATTCTAACACGGCAATTTTGCATACCTAAATTTATCCGGAGTGGAAATGTTAATTACAAGTAGCGTTTTTCTGGGGGATGATACATATATATATATACATGTGAACACAGCTCAAGATACAGGTAGATACTTCTACAAGGCTACGCTCACGATAAAATTAACCAATTAATGATTAAATGTATCGTTTGCAAATAAAAGCCTACTACACGCAGTGCAGTTTAATTATTTCTTCGCCGGATGCGGAAGCTGCATGAGTCGCCATTTTCTTTTCTGGAATGGTCTGTGATTTCGCGAAGGACGATCAATATTAACGATTTGTTAGTATTTACAGTTAATTCCGAAACTCAGAGAAAGTTTTAGGAATCAGGCAGATAGCTGAAATGAACCAATACCACCAATATAGCTCTCAACCGGTTGGATACGCCGATGGAGGCGGTTTTCAAGGTACTCCGCAACAGTTGCCGCCCGGTTGGGAAATGCACATTGACGGAGCCACTGGTTGGCCTTTTTTCGTCGACCACAACACAAAAATGACGACCTGGCAAGATCCGCGACAGAAGACATTCGTAAGATAGAAATGTTTCTCTTCTTAATTTGTATCCGGAATCGGGGCGTACTAGGTGCGGCGATAGTGCCCGAAGCCAACCCCGAAACCCGAGTCCCTGAAAATGCTGAAAATACAAAGCCCGATTTCCTGAGAATACTTTAAAAGAAAAAGCTGCCGAACTCCCGAGAGCTATTAAGAATTAAATTAAAGTAGACGTACTCGACACAATAGCCCTGTTAATGTTGTTAATAGCACTGTTCAGTGTTTAAAAAAATCAGTGGTTTGTGGTTCCATTTAGAAAATTGATTTCGGAGATCCGGTGTCACGAAATAGAGTATCCCCCGTATTAATTGTATCCCCCCAAATTAAAAAAAGTCGAAAAAACAGCTTCCGTGTGTATTTTTCTTTGCAAATTGATTTTCATCTGCTTTGTTTTCAACATTGACAATAACAGGTATGTTTATCCCTACTAGATAATTTGTTTTGCCCTGTTTTTATAGCACTTAAAACATTTAAAACACTTAAAAACACTCAGAGTCACTAAATAAATTCGAGTTGCCTTTATCTGAGCATTGCTTAGGACACTTAAAACAATTAGAGTCACTTTAAATTTTGATTACAGCATAAAAAAATTTATTATGCGCATTTTTCAAAAAAGGGGATAGAATGGTTTATCCCACCGGATAGTATAGACCGGTTAATTCCATCCGGGGGGATAGATTAATTCATCCCCCCCGGATAGCTTTCAGGGGGGATACTCCGTTTCGTGTCACCGGCCGAAATTCCTTTTGGGGGATTCAGGTCGCATCCGATGGTGCCATGTCCCCCACACCAAAAACCTGTGACTGGAGTGGGTGGAAGAGTCATGGGTAGGAGCGAAACACATTTGTATGTTTCTGGGTACCAAGACACTTAAGACAGTGCCTTTCAAACACCTTTTAGAGATTTCTCTTCAATGGGGATATTTTTTTACCGCTCTCCCATTCCCTGCCAATCACCTTGGGGACGTAAATTTACGATTTAATGACAGTGATAAATTGCATTATTAGTTCATTATCTTTGTGCTTTTGAGGTTACTTTTCCTAACTTTAATCTCACATTGCCTGTTTATCCAAACTGCATTGTATGTAGCCATTGAAAGTAGTTTTGGAAATTAATGATGTGTACTGTTTTACTCCATTTGCCAAATTGTTACAATTGTTGGTCTGATGTTTAATGTTTTTAGTGTCTGGTGCATGTGGTTGATTTGTACATTGTAGATTTATTCTTGTGAGCCTCTCATAATATTGACTTACAATCAAGGCCATAGCCAAGATTTGATTTCGGGGGTGTTTCTTCAGTTCTCCATCCGAAAAAGCCGATGACCTTCTTTTAGTCATTCGGCCGAAATCTTCAGAAAATGTCACCAATTTCCCGTCCGAAAAAAAACTGATGACATTTTTTAGTCATCAGCCTAATTTAATGTTTTTTCTGTTATGTGCCAGTGAATGCATTCTATAATTTCTATTATGTTACATTTTTCATTTCGGAGGAGGTGTTTTTCATGGTTTTATTTCATATTTTTTACATCATGTGCTAGTAATTGCATTATATTATTTTTTACATTTTCCATTTGGGTTTGTATTCAGGCACCCAAAACACCCCCTAGCTACGGCCTTGCTTATAATACATGTTTGGTGTCACCCCATTGGTTGCAAGTGTTCAATATGTTCGTTATTTTCTGGATTATTATGTCACTAAGGGAATTTCTATAAAATCAACACATGTGTTACACTGACAGGCTGATATAGTGTGCCCAAATACCGATCATCATACACGTATTATCAGCACATGTGCTGTCAGTGACCATACACAGCTGTTGTCAAATGCTTGCTAAAAATAACCTTTCTTTTCAAATAAAAATTTCATTCTCTTTTGAAATGATTTTTTTCAACATCTGTTTTCTGTTATGGTTTTATAGTAGTTCTTATTATTTCAAAATGTGAGATTAGGCCTTTGCTGTTTCCTAAATGATTTTGAAAGGGATGACACTTTCTTTTGTGCTTGATGTAGAAAAATTAATTCAAGGATGACGTTATTATCTTAAATATATTTCTCAAAGTTTGTCCTTCCATTTGTTTGTATGTTCATGTGTCCGGATGTATTTTGACTCTTCATCCCAGAAAAGGCTCGGAAATGACAGAGTGTCGATTTACCAAAATTTTTGCAATTGATTCTTACCCAAATTTTAAGGTCAACATGACATTTTCAGCTCTCAATTCACTTTAAAATTTAAAACCCGAGATATTAGCGTTTTGATCAGATTTAATCACTCATGTTGCCGCATTAGTAAAGAGTCGACAGTCCGCATAACGTCATTCTCACCCATTAATAATTTCCATAAAAATCCGGTTGACAAACCGAAACCAGTTACAGTGTACAATTATGCACAAGAACGCAAATCACAGAAATATTAATTATACTAACAGAACAGACAGTCTGCAATAATTGTATTAGGCCACAGTCAGCACACACCCAAGTCATGTTTGGCTTTTGGGGAAGCGGGGTTGGGGTGAAGGGTGGCGAAAACCCGAAATTTAGCGGTCAACGCTGGGTACCCCAGAGGAGTAGTGTTGAAAACCCTAAATTTCCCGGGCAACGCCGGGTCCCACATCTAGTTGACATATAGAGCTGCATTTGGCTTCTAAGTGTATTATTTTGGCTCACTCCTTTATATAAAACACCACTTGCGGCCCTCATGTTAAAACCATGACCCATAGTTAGAAAAATGTGGTAGCTACATAGTACATACCTGTACATTCTTGCACATGTATGCATACAAATTACACACATACATATTTTTGATGCGATCTGACAAAATCAGGCTTATATCATTAAAAAAAACTAAAAAATTACATTTTGATTCCATATTAAGCAGTAGAAGTTTCCCTTTAAAACAAGCCCTGTTCTGATCAAATATCTTGATATTTGACAGAGTTATGAATATTTTACTGTCCGAAACTGCGATATTGCAGTTTTCGGGAAATGTGACGAAAAGGTGATGACCCTATTTATGTTTATTATACCTGCCTCTAAATTCCGCTTTTTATCACGGTCTGATAATGATTAGCATAATTTATGTGACCTCCTTTAGTTAGCCCAAAGTCTCAGCTTTCAGAGGACACCAAATTGAATAGGGGTGAAAGGTTATATGACAGACGGCAATGATTTGAAAGTGCAATAAATGGTCCGATTTTGACACTTTAGAAAGGTACGACATTCACAAATAAAAATAATTTAAAATATTTCCAGACAGATTTTGGCTTTGATACTTGGCAAATAATTAGATGATACCGTGTGCTATATGAGAATGCAAAAAAGTAAAAATCGACCTCTGATCCCATTTTGCGACCATTATCTCAAAACGCTATTGTGCAACATAACCAGATTTTGTCAGATTGCATCAAATTTGCATACACACTGCTTGTGAGCTAGGTATACAGTAAGCTCACTAATCAATGTTGACCATTGATTTGAAGCATGAGCCGTATTTAATTCATTCATTATTGAGATTAGGTAACTTCTCAGAAACGCTCCAGAACCAACCACGGCGGAAAAGGACGGTTTTAAGGTTGCGATAAAATTTATGCATCTAAGTGAACCCTAGGTATAAAGTGTAAAGCCAAAGCATCTTGTGCATCAGTAAAACCATTTCGTTCACCTGTGATTTAGGTGCGGACATGCAACTTTTGTGCTCGATGTGTGCGGTTGAGTGCTGCATGGCATAATGTGGCTTTAGAACTGTGTGTTTGTGTGCTTGCTTCAGGTTCCTACAGACAACGGCAATCAGTCACGTGTTGTCTACGAGATTCCTGTCATGAGAGAGTCATACGAAGAGCCGAGAAGAAGTAGTTTCACGTGGCAGCCACAGCCATCGCAATCGGCCCGTTCCTTCGCTCAGCCAGCTCCTGCTGCGGGAGCATCCTCATCTGTGCGGGATATTCCCGTATTTCGACATCCGACTGCAGGTAAACAACCGCCACAGCAACAGCAGCAACAGCAGCCGCCCAGTTGGGGCTGGACAGGACCTTCTCAATCCGGTCCAGAACCGGTCTCTTCTACCTACTGCAGTACTGCAAATATCACTCCGACGTACGGAGGCAAGGGAAGTGGAAACCAAGGTGTCACGGAAATACCTGTGTTTGCAGTTGAATCAGATGTTGACGTGAATCCCAATGATGCATCTATGTCGAGAACAACTGTTCTGCCTCCTCAGCAGCCAGGTGGGAATGCCGAAAGTCAGACGGGTGGAGGCGAGAGGGAGCAGTACTCTGAAGTGGATGGAGCTCCTGTCTGTCACGAGATCCCGGTCATAGTTCGTGACGTTCCCGTTGAAAGAGGGGCTTCTGTTGGAAACGAAGTTCCGCCGACTGGGTCCAGGGCAATTCCAGTGCGGGAAGTTCCGCTAGTGTGCGAACCGCCTGCGGAGGAGGAGGTGACGTCAGATGATCAGGTGGCGGCGTCTCGAGGTCGGGAGTCGTTAGAGTCCAAGTCAAGAGACTCCCCGGATGCTGGTCTGAAAGTCGAGCCACCGCGACGAGGGCGTTCGCCGTCACCTGCCCCTCCGAACACCACCCCACTTGAACAGATTGAGCTGATCTTGTCAGAGGCTGAGAAGCAGAAGATAGAAGTGGACAACTTTGCTGGTGCTAAACAAGACAAACACTACCTCATCATCGAGGAGATGCTCACCCGGCTGCTGATAAAACTCGATCGAATCGACTCCGAAGGCAAAGAGGAGATTCGCAACGCACGGCGCCTCGGGGTGAAACAGGTCCAGGCGGCTCTTGACCTTCTCGAGTCAAAGGGAAAGGGAAAGGTGCAATCCGGAGAGGATCAACCAAAGAGTAACGATGATGCCAGTGGTCTCGACGCGGCTGCCGCTGTTAAGGAAATGACTCTGAACAGCGAAGTCCCTTGCTAATTTGCTACACTAGTAGCGAATGCATTGCTGTCTTTATTTCGTGCTAATTATATATCTATAGGAGATACGCGAATTGTTCACGATGTTGTTTGCTGATCGCTTTACAGCCGCATGAGTTTTTCCAGGTGGAAAGTTTTGGAGAGTTGGCACATAATTTCTTGTGAATGGTTTTCAGAGGCATGCTAAGTTTGTAGTTGATTAATTACATTTCATCATTTTTATTTACTAATTAAAGTTTTGTGCTTTACACACCATAATTTTATTTTTATCTGCAATCCTATACTCATTGTATTGGGTTTTTGCACTCAATTATCAAGGATTTGTTCAAATGGGCTTGATTATGACATTCTATATTTTAAGCAGATGTAGTGTTTTGTCATAATTTTTCAGTAACAGTAAAGGGCAATTGTCTGCATATCATGTGTAACGAAATCAGTTTAAGGCAGCTGAGATAGATGAATTACTGTTTCTGCATCTGGGATATATACATGTGCTTGTTTTCAGTATGAAATTCACATCTTTTAAAAAACTATCTGAAATGTATTGAGCAAAGTTTTATTTTGATGTCAAGTTGAAATATTAACTTCAAAATATCTTATATATTACTTCGTGGTCCTTCAAGTCCTCATTAAGAAATGTAAATTCAGAAATTATATATTATTCGATTTCGTATAAATGATTAATTAATTGATTGATTAATCATTCAAATTTGTAATTGATTAATTTCGGCTTTTTCGATTAATTACTGCTTGTATCATGATGTTGAATGACCCATTTCTGGGCTAAGAATATGGCAAGCAATGATAATGTGACATGTCTGAGTGAAAAATTAAGTGATCATTTTGCATTTAATGTAAATTCTGATGGAAAGTTACAGATGGCGATAAAATTAATGGTATTCATTGTAATCAACAGTTTGCGTACTGTGGTTCAAACATTTCGCTGACTTATTGCCTGCAGCATGTCGAATGATTTCAGCTTTTTTTAGAAAGAAAAGTATTAGATAACTCAGTGACTATATTTTAAATAGTTTTTCACGTTTTACATAATATATACCAAGCGTTTACATAATATATATACCAAATTAATTGAATTGATTGATTATTAAAGTTATTTTGCAGGTTTATCGATTTTTTTAATTGGTACCAACCCAAGTATATTCATTACTTTGTGTAATGTTGTGCTGTATTTGGTGCATCTGTTGTGCAATTTAATATCCTTTAAAGTTGGTAAATTGCTTGAATATTGCTCTAGATAAATAATTCTGATGCATGTCCACTGGTCCAGCACTTGTTTGTTTTATCACTGTTTTGATGTGTTATCTAAATGGTAATTTGTATATTTCTTCAGAGCGCTGTTTGTAATTCGCTGGAAACTATTTTTGTGTCACTCCATCGAATATGCAGCTATAGTTTCATATTCAACAAGCTATTCTCTGTCTTTCACCTGCTCTACAGCGTAACGAGATTTTTGCACGTGATTAAAGGCTATTTAATTTTATATTTAAATAATGCCAGCGAACGGTCGATAAAACATGAAGTGCATCATTGTTGGTCTGTTATGTTTACTTTATGAAACCTGTGAACGATGGTTTTGAATAGTAGGAAAGTTCCTAGTGTTAGCTGTTATTCTTGTTAAGGAATGTCTTGTTATTCAGCGACAGCATTCAGTACAACTGTGGCTTCAAAAGAATGCTTTTACAATTATATGATTGCAATGGAATTTCTTTGTAGCAGGCATCATTGTGTCATAAATAAATTCTGATGTTTTGGATTGTTACAATGCTGCTGCTTCTTCAGTTTAGCTTTGCAACTTGACCAGGTTGCAGCACAACTTCTGCATGATTTATAAATGCCATGTCGACCAAAGAAGCGTTGAGAATATGAGATGTTGATTTTCCAGCTGTTAAGAGGTCCCCAATTAACTTATTCTAACTCTGCTTACTATTAAAAGTTGCAGATATGCTGTCAGTTTGCTTTGTGTTCTGTTTTGGATTGATTGCTCTCAAGTCCACTTTATGGACTGTAAACTTTTATTATATTTAACGTGCTTTGATCGTGATTGTAGAATTTGACCTTTCAAGCAATTTGTTTGCAATCTTTAATTTAACAATAAATGGTTTTAGTGCTGTGAATTTTTTATGTATCGAGACATTTACGCAGCGCCTTTAAAAACCTCTCTAGAACAATGCCTGCATGGATATCCCACTTTGATGCTTAGATAATTTAGATAAATAGAGACTGTGGGTTGAACTGATTAGCACGAAAAGCTTATTTATTATTGCTTTTATGACTTTTAATATTTCCTGCAGACTGGATTTGCAATTGTTAAAATTCTATTGAGCTTTTGCAGGTTTTTTGGCTTCTTTTGGAATGGTAACTGTATCCCATGAGCACTTTATCTGCCATGTTTTAATATGTCGTTAACATCAATTATTGTAATGTGCAAAATGGATTAAAAGCCAGAATTGGTAACCTGTTTATGTGCTTCCATAGGATGGGAATTTGCTTTTTATTTTGGCCCTTTTATCAGATGAAGGCTTTTTTGCAATATCCTGATATTCAGATGTGACATGGTTTCCAGGAAGTTCCCTTAAATGATGTCGTTAGTGTTTTGTAAATGGGTGAAGCCATTACTTTTCTGACAGATGGCCATCATTAACCATGGATGCTGCATAGAGCAGTCGCTTTTCTGTGTCTTCAAGATGTTTTATGACAACCTCTGAAACAATTATTGATGCTTGAATACTGAATCTGATATGTAGATAGAAGTCTTTTCTCTACAGTGAAGGTCCCGATGAATACCATGCTCAACGGATGTGTTAACGGATGTGGGTCCGTTTAACTTAAAGGCAATGTGATAAATAGAAGTGAATTGGGACAGTGCTGCTCTCGTATCTTCCACTGAAACTATAATCTACTAAGATCTTAGGACTTTTATTTCTGTGTTGTGAGTGCTAATGGTGTACGTTACACCGCTAGTACTCATTAGTTTCGCTTCTTCATTTTAGTGCAGGCATTGTGATTGAAGTTTATGGTGGAAGGCCATTTGTGGCAATCCCTAAAGA
Source organism: Lumbricus terrestris (assembly GCA_949752735.1). Classification (NCBI taxonomy): domain Eukaryota; kingdom Metazoa; phylum Annelida; class Clitellata; order Crassiclitellata; family Lumbricidae; genus Lumbricus; species Lumbricus terrestris. The sequence continues at coordinate 58,538,921 of OX457038.1, forward strand.
CCGAAACATCTCAGGGTGGTAATTGAATGGATGTGGCGACCCTGCCTGGGCTGTTTGTCTGGAGTTTGCATTTAACTGCGCAAGAAATTTCTTATAATGCTGTAAGTACGAGCCACAGAAAGGTTTATATGCTAGTGTAACAGGATCATGTTATAATGAAAATAGTGTTAAGGTTCTGGAAAGGCTAGAACTGCAGTTTTTGGGTGGGTTTAAAATTGCACGTAGACTGAATTAAAATACTCGTCTTTGATCTATTTAGTTGCATGCTGGTTCTATAGTGCAATGATTGTTGGTTCAAGATTGATGAACAGACTCCGTGTAATGACCCTGTTCATACATTTCTAGTGCCTGAACTTTGTATGTATTCACATGGCCAGCAATGCTTTATATGAACATACATAATTATCAAGTGGATTTCGCAATGGCTTGATTTATGACTTGCCTCCTAAATTTACATAAAAATAGCCATCGCAGCCACTTCTGTGAGCCATCGCAGCCACTTCTGTGAGCCATTGCAGCCACTTCTGTGAGCCATCGCAGCCACTTCTGTGAGCCATCGCAGCCACTTCTGTGAGCCATCGCAGCCACTTCTGTGAGCCATCGCAGCCACTTCTGTGAGCCATCGCAGCCACTTCTGTGAGCCATCGCAGCCACTTCTGTGAGCCATCGCAGCCACTTCTGTGAGCCATCGCAGCCACTTCTGTGAGCCATCGCAGCCACTTCTGTGAGCCATCGCAGCCACTTCTGTGAGCCATCGCAGCCACTTCTGTGAGCCATCGCAGCCACTTCTGTGAGCCATCGCAGCCACTTCTGTGAGCCATCGCAGCCACTTCTGTGAGCCATCGCAGCCACTTCTGTGAGCCATCGCAGCCACTTCTGTGACCTGATGTGGAACTTATTGCTGATCACCATGATGTAACGAATGGTGGCTTTGTGGACCACTTATAATGCCATCTCTTTGTAAATGCTACAGATATGTCTGTTGAAGATGCAATATAGAGTAGCATGGTTGTTGTAAGATTGCCGTAGATTGAATGCATTACAGCAGATTGCATTGTATGTTGAATTTGTGTTTTACAAAGATGAGTTTTTTGTTTGATTTGAGTGTTGAAGAGTGACACCGTGTATGTGCTTCTATGTTGGCATTTAACACTGTTAGTGAAATTGCGTTTTCTTACCTCAAGAACAAATATGAACAAAGAAATGAATGTTTTGGTAGGACAAAGAAAAACTGCTGTTGCTTAAATTGCAGATTTCAAAGATGAACTGGAATTTTAGCCTGCTGTTTGTTGTATTTAAATTTAATTAACTATATTAAAGCATTTTAATTTTGGTTTCGCTGTTAATGAATTTGCATATATGCGTATATAAATTTTGTTTCTGCCTTCTGAAATGGCTGCGTTTTCTGTATGGTTGCCATTCTGGGTTTGCTACTAGGTTTGTTTTATTTGATAATCTAGAGCTGGTTTCTTTTTTGCTTAGTTTATTTAAGCATTTATTTTCTAGAAGCAGCAATAGCTTTTGAAGCGTAACACTAGATAGCTTGGCTATTTTGAAGCAATTATTGTAAAAACACCACAGAGACTTTCTTTGGGACTTGGTAATATATGCATTTATACATTTTTCACAATGATTGCGACTTTTTCAGTTGAGGCAGCCACAGTTTGGAGTGTGGGTTTACAATTGTACGGATTTGATTCATAGCTGTTGTTGAACTGCTTCTTGTGTAAAGATAGTAAAGTGAAGAATCTCTCTGTTTCAATCCGTTGTTCATCTGATTCTAATACTCTGTTGTTTTTTCTTTATCGCATGCTTGCTTGGATAACATTTGAAGCTTCATATCGGAGTTTTTTGTTGTGGCCAGGGTGCGATTTGGAGAGGGTGGCAAGGGCTGACCTATCATAGTGTCAGACAATTTCCTCTTGATGCACTCACTGGTCCATTCTTTTCGCTCCTGCCCTTCAGTCTCCCTCGATTAGTCATTGAAGACTTTGTTTGTATTACATATCCAGTCGCTCGTGTTCTTGCCAATGGCCAAGTGCTACTGAATATATACCCCGTGCTTTCACCCAGGTTGTTCTGCCCTTCCTATCCGGTTCAGACGATGCAAACCCTTTAATCCCATCTGTAGTTTTCCACTATGGGTTCAAGACTCATAACAATTTCGCCATGCTTCTTGCCCTCTACCTCTTCAAATCGCGTTCTGGTTTTGCTGTAGTTCTTTTTCAAATCTGTATTTATAAAATTTGTTATTATTCTGCGCTACTGTGTTTGAATGTCATCAACAATGTTGGTATTCGTTTCTAGTTATTGGAGCCGCCTGTTCAATTGTAGTTGAAGATAATACATTAGCAACAAAACATTGACTGATTTGACGATTTTGACCATCATAATATTATCAGCAACATACTAAAGAACTCTGCCGCGTTTGAGCCATCCATTTAGTATTAATTGAAGCAGAAATCAGAAACAATTGACCCGTTGCATGCGCACCATGTACGAACATGTGCACTTCTGAACGCCCCCCTCCTTTCGTTACACGCACTGATCACCCCTCCCCACCCCCGAATCCTATAGAACGGTCTCTATATTTAATCTAGGTTCAATCCAACAGATATGGCGGTGTCGTTAAACATGTAGCAAGCATGGGAATATTAGTAGAACTCTGCCCCTCTTTGTTCTCTGACAGTGCCAGTCCCAAGCCTTGATAAAGGAGGAGGGCGACACTAATCATCTTTGATATGGCGGTGTCGTTAAACATGTAACAAGCTGAAGCATTGAGACCTATAATAAAGAAATTCTTATTGACGTTCTCGGAGCGTTCGGTAGACCCTTCCCTTCCTCCGTGGTACATACTAAATGTATGGCCCTTGACTGGCTGGCTGATTAGGCCTACTACACGGCTGGGTTTTTTGCTGGCTGGCTGGTATCGCAGGCTGAGACGCCTCAGTTTTCAGTTTGTGGTATAGCAACTGACATCTACAGCGTTAGTCAGAGCAAACCATCAGAGAAAAGCGCCAATCTACTCTGTCTGTCTGTCTTACACGATCTGGTTCTGTGCCTGTCTGCGTTTGCATGTTTGCCGGATATCCGGTACCCAGTCAATGGACCCCCATTAGATTGGAGACGGAGCAACGTGTGTGTAGTCTGTAATTCTGGATTTCGAAATTAGAGGCATCTGTGACGTTGAGTTGTTGATCTCTTGACGTCCCCCTCAACCCCCCCCCCCCCATCTCCCGTTGCCTTTGATGGTCGTCGCCAGTCGCAATACACGGCAGTCCCCATCAAATCCCCTACACATTTTGGTGTGTCTAAAATCAGTATGCGAGTTGTAGAGAAATAACTAGGGTGAGATTATGATCCATGTGGAGTTGGTCACTGAGAAGAAACTACTATGGGCCTTAAGAAAGACTAGGGAGGTTTGAACCAGTCAACACCCGTCAGTTCTCGCCGTCTGTAATTGAGATTTTGAAATTAATATCGATCATGGGATGTTTTTGTGTTCTGCCTTGAGTAATATCGTCCAAATTTTAAACTTGCGCAAAATGCATTTAGAATCATGGGCGGAGTTTATCAGGGGCTAGGGGAGGCTAAGTCCCCCCAAGAAGACCCAGATTCATTTTTTTCACCATGTAAATGGTATATTTTCCCGGGCTTAGACCCCCAGGAAGGCTTAAGCCCCTCCAAGAACGGAAACCAAACTCCGCCCATGTTTAGAATTAACTGTAAGACCAACTTCTCTGGATTAGCTGTGTAAAAAGTGCAAAAATTTGATTGCCTTCATGAAAAGAGGATCGCTCTTTGGGGTTTCATCTGGTGAAGTACAGATGAGCGGCAGCCGGTTCTTCTTGTTGAGTTGTCACAAAAAAATTGTAACTCGAAGTCAATGATAACACACTTTGAGAGTGGAATTATTGTCGAGATGTTCTTCTGTGCTTTGACTTTGTTGAATGGGAAACTGCTTTCTGAAAGCCACATACATCTTAATTGCTTTGATCACACGTACCATCCAGCGCACACAGTAAATGCGGTAGGCTATCCTTCGGGTTGGACCTGACTGACTTAAGTGACCTTGATTCCTTTCGGTAGAATTCCTCCTGCCAGGCCCCTGGAACACTGACTGTTGGCTCTAGTAGTCTAGTAGATCTTCGTAAAGGTCTTTGTGACGTACAGCAGGCCTACTCAATTGCTGCAAAGCAAAGGAGGTCATTCTCAAATGTGCTTGGCACACAATAGACATACTGCGACTTTATCATCTATCGCTGTGAATGTGCCCTACATGTGTATTGTAATTTGTACAATGATCACTGCTGCAAACCCCTAGTGAGGCTTAGTCATGAATTTTACCATAGCTAATAAATACTAATAGGGATAGCCTACATGACTAAGTTATCTTACCATAGGAAGCCTTCCAGCATGCCCGTGAACGTTTGATTGCACCCGTGAGGGAATAACAGGTTTTATATAGGCCTAATCATGGCTTATGTGGCCAATGGCATGCTTTGGAGTCAAGTCACTGTCTTTTCTTTCGTCTGTCTGCATGGGAACGTGCCACTATACGAGTATCTACCCGTCCGTTCACTTGCCTACCTGCCTGCCTGCCTGCATGCATGCCTGCGTGTGTAGGCTATGTGTCTCCAGGTCTGCCCTCGCAAATGTTCAATCCCGTTGCCTGAGAGTCAGTCTTTGTATTGTTTTATTGGACTGTTCGACTCTTTTTATAGAACCGTCACCGAGATATTATGCAGCAGATATATTCGACCAACGTATACTCGGGGTGTTCCGTGTCGTCATTTCGAGCGCATCCATCGGTTCTTCGGTGCCAGTTACTCGCTCGTTCTGTCCGTCTGTCCATCCATCTTCGGCTGTCGCGCTGGATCAAGATAACCGCCTATTGATCAACCGGGGTTCGGCGTGCATCGCTCTGCGCTAAATTATTTACCGAAACATCGCATGCGCGCTTTCTTGCAAGAGTTGATGAGGTAAGCCTCGCGTCGTGTAACTGCTGCTGCTGCTGCTGGTGGTGGTGGTGGTCGTGGTGGTGGTGGTGACGCTGAGCTGTGATTGATTGATGTGGTGATGGATGGAGTGAATCAGAATCTTCGATGATTGACGAACACCGGCTGTAATGGATCTCGTCTCAACTGAACTGATGTCGGAGTTGTACGTGTAAGGATTAAATATCTACTAGACTAGCCTATATTATAAGTATTCTAGCTGCAGAGGCCGCTTTTGCTATCAGCGCTTTTATCATAACATAACATAACATGGGTTTTAAGTGGTTCAGAAGACACTGGGTCTGTGTTAGAACCACTGCAAATTAACCTGGAACACCTAGTAGCCCAATTTTCCTAGCTTCCTTTTGAATGCTGAGACCGTGTCCACCGACACAGTGCTGTCATCCAAGCCGTTCCACATGTCTACAACTCTAGCACTAAAGAATTTCTGTCCCAATGTTCCTCTCGGCTTCTTAAACAATTTGTACCTATGACCCCGAGTTGCTTTGTTTGGTGCTAATTCAAAGAATTTCTCCCAACCTAGTGCTTCCTTTCCAGTAATGATCTTGTATGCTTCAATTAGGTCTCCCCTGCTTCTCCGTCTCTCCAGTGTTGTTAGCCCACACCTCTCCAACCTCTCTTCATAGCTCAAATCTTTGTAGCCCCAAATCATCTTCGTAGCTCTTCTTTGCACTTTCTCCAATTTTTCAATGTCCTGTTTCAGGTGTGGGTTCCATGCCTGAATGCAGTATTCCAACTGTGGCCTAACCAGTGATTTATACAACCTCAGTAACGTGTCCTTGTCTCTAGTAACTATTGTCCTTTTTATCATGCCTAATGTTGAATTTGCCTTTTTTGATGCTTCCGCACATTGTCTTGAGGGTTTTGCACTCTTGTGCATAATCACTCCTAAGTCCCTTTCTTCCTCGCTAACCCTCAGTACCTTACCTCCCATTTCATATGCAAACTCCTGGTTTCTTTTCCCCATATGCATCACTGAACACTTTTCCAAATTAAAGAGCATTTGCCAGTCCTGCGACCATCTAAACATTCTTCGTAGATCTTCCTGTAGTATCTCTGCTTCTTCTTCATTGCCCACTGCTCTACATAGTTTTGTGTCATCCGCAAACTTAGAAATTTTCGATAGAACCCCATCATCTATGTCATTGATGAAAAGTACAAACAACAGTGGCCCCAACACTGATCCTTGTGGCACTCCACTTAGCACTGCTGCCCACCTAGAATGTTTATTGCCTATTCCCACCTTTTGTCTTCTATCTGAAAGCCAGTTTTGAATCCACTTGAGTACCTGCCCACTAATCCCACATGCTTGTAACTTTTTAATTAGTCTTTTATGGGGTACTTTATCAAATGCCTTTGCAAAGTCTAGGTAAATCACATCCACTGGTTTTCCCTCATCTATCTTCTCAAAGACCTCCTCAAAGAATTCCAACAGATTTGTCAAACACGAGCGTCCCTTAGTAAACCCATGCTGACTACCTTTTATAATATCATGTTCCTCCATGTGCTTAACTATGTTATCCTTAACAATTCTCTCCATGACCTTACACGCCACACTGGTTAGACTGACTGGTCTGTAGTTACTTGGTTCACTTCTGTTTCCCTTTTTAAACAATGGCACTATAAGGGCATCCCTCCATTCTTGTGGAACCTCACCGCTCTGTATCGATTTATTGAAGATCTGTGCCAATGTCTCTCCAATTTCTTCCCTCACTTCATGTAAGAATTTAGGATGTAATTCATCGTTTCCAGGACTCTTGTCTGTTTTTAATCTTTTCAGTTGTTCCACCACATTTTCCCTAGTAAACATTATTTGTGTCAATCTTCCACCGCCATTGTCCAGAAATGCTCGGCTAGGCTCAGGAATGTTCCCTAAATCCTCCAAAGTAAACACTGAGCTGAAAAATTTATTCAGTACTTCAGTAGCTTCCGTGTCGTCCGCAACAACTTCTCTACCGTCCTCTTCCTTTTTTATTGGCCCTACTCTGTCTTTCCTTTTCTGCTTGCTTCTAACATAATTGTAGAAACTCTTGCTGTCCTCTTTTACATTTCTCGACAACTTCTGCTCAAAGATTTTTAGTGCTTCCTTATTTGCTTTATTGCAGATGTTTCTTTTCTTCACATAGTTCATCCTCAATTCCTCGATTCTTGCTACACTATCACACTCGAGTACATTCTTTGTTTCCTTCTTCAACTTCTGATAATTCTTCCAAGCTTTATTCTTTGCCCTTCTCTTTTTTTGAACCTCACGTGTTACCCACGGCCTCCTCTTGTTGGTTCTTTTGCGCTTCGGTATATTTTCGTCAATAATCTCTCTCATGACTTCATTAAACTTCTTCCAAGCTTCGTTCGCTCCCATTCCACTCACCGCACTTTCTAGTTCCTTTTCCTTCAACCTGTTCCTCACTAATTCATAGTCTGCTTTAAAGAAATTGGGTTTGCTCATATAGGCTTTCACTTCCTGAGACTGCTGTACATATAGTTCCCATCTTACAACCTGATGATCACTAGTGTTAAAATGCTCCCCCACACTCACATTCTCTACCATATTTTCATCAGTCGTTATCACTAAGTCCAAAATGTTGTCTCCTCTTGTTGGCTCCATAACATGCTGTTGCATAAAGCAAGCATCAACAAAATCCAAGAACCTCCGATCTTTTTCTCTCTCCCCTTCCAATGTTTCCCAATCAATATGATAGTTGAAATCTCCCATTATCAAGGACGTTTCCTTATTGGCCATTTCCAGTAGCTTGCACATCCCTTGATCAGCTTCCTCTGTGGCATCGGGTACCCTATAGCATACTCCCACAAGCATCTTAGACCTGCTCAGTTGAATTTCACACCAAATACTCTCCTTAAATGTCTCATTGCTCATATCCTGCCTCTCTACTGCATTAATATGGCTCCTAACATACAGTAAAACACCTCCAGCTCCGTGTCCAACTGATTTCTGATTAGCTCGATCCTTTCGAAATAATCTGTATCCATCTAAAGCAAGCTCACTGTCTGCGATTTCCGGCTTTGTCCATGACTCTGCTATTCCAATTATATCAGGTTTCTCATTGTCCACATACAATTCCAGTTCTGCTCTTTTTGCCCTACTAACAATACTCCTAACATTTGCAAACATGCACTTTAAACTTTTACTGCCCCCAATTTCCTTACATCTCCTGTCCTCACTCCTGCAATTTTCTTTCTTTATCTGCTTTATGTCCTTATTTTTGTGACAGTTAGTGAGCCTACTCTTTACTGCACTAACCGTCTCCCAACCAAGTTTAAAGTCTTCAGCATCATGAAGACTTGCCTCGCCACCATGTCAGCACCTCGAGCATTCAGATGCAGACCATCTCTCATATTATTATTGTTCCTGTTATTTTTTTTCATCGTCATCATCATCATCGTCATCATTGTCATCTCATCGTCGTTGTCGTCGCCATCCTCCTCTTCCTCATCGTCGTCATCATCATCATCGTCGTCGTCGTCATCATCATCATCATCATCATCATCATCGCTATGATTATAATTATATCCCGAGGAAGCCTACAGAATGACCCGTCGAGGACTCGAAATAGGTCTAATATCAATTTGAAAAGAGAGACATTATTTCTTACCACCGGTCTATTTATTTATTTATTCATTATTTTGTATGCCTTAACCCAGCGGTTCTCAACCTGTGGGTCGCGACCCCACGGGGGTCGCCTGACGATTTGCCAGGGGTAGCCTGAACCCTTCAGAAATTCGCGAAAGATGTACACATTTTAATCGATTTCAGCGTTTTCTACAATATCAACTTGAAATAATTTTTTAGCTGGCTTATACTTTTGCTATGAACCATTATATAGCTTGCAGCAGCTAGTTTAATTTTACTATTTTTGTTTTAAAATGTAAATTCCACTTTTACCATTCTTCTAAATCTAAAAGATAGAACCACTTTCGGTTAGGTCATCGAATCTATGCTGTCTGCTAGTCAGGCCAATACACTGGCGGAGACTTTTGAGACATGTGCAATTGTGCATTAGCCTAACTGCAGAGAGGGCGGTCTCCAGAAATGTGTTGTGGGGACTGAGCTGCTTATAATCTCCCCAATATTTCAGAAATATTTCATAGATATCATCATTTATTTCTACCTTATTATCCGCTGTTTATCCATAATTTACAATTTTGTTATGTCAGTATAAAATGCTATCATTACCGTGTGCAAATTGAAAATTTAAACAATGAAGATGAAATGTTTATTGAAATCTCAAACCACGCTTTTGAGCACTGAAATCATGAGTAAAGCGCAAATAAAAATAATTTAAACAATGGGGAAGCCTAGGAAGAACACTTATTGAAGTCTGAAGCGATGTCTATCAGCACTGAAATTATGAGGCATTTTTGGGACAACACAGCTTAAAATGAGACCATTGCAGAGTGGATATAAAAAAAATATTAAAAATTGGGGGAAGCTGTTGAAGTTTTGAACCACGACTAAAAGCAAATAAATGATGACCATTTTTTGCTAAAATGGCAGCCTAAAATGCCACCATTGTAATGTGAAAAATCAAATTTTTTTGACAACTGGGACACATTCCCTTCTCAAACCCCTTCCCTGCTTGTCGCATTCATAGAGAACACAAATAAGGTTTGCACAATCAATTAGCTTCCCAAAACGAATCGGCTAAGTTAAAAGAGTGTCAAGAAAAGAAGAACTAATGAGGAATTTTCAGAGTAGCCTATTAAGTTAAGAAAAACTAATGACCTATTTTCAGAGTAGGCCTAGCCTATTGTTTAATTATAACTTTAATAGATGCACCATGAATAGAGAAACTACAACGTTTTATTTGTAGCCTAATAAAATTTTGTCGGTAGAATCAATGAAATCCAACAAATAAACTGAAGCGCCATTCAGATATCGGTACTAAACATCGTAACTATACTGGAAAGCATGGCCAGTATTTTTTATAACAGCTGATGACGCCATGAAGGCACGCTAGAGATGGGGGGAGGGAAGTTCCAGCAACAAGGCGTGGCAGTTGTTGAAGTGTCACAAACTGAGTAGACCTATGGAACTTCAACTTCAAACTGCCGAATAGGTACATTGTAGCTCTCATGCAGAATCGCCATTAAGAACCAGTAAGACTCATACAATATTGCCAAAAGCAGTTTCGAATTATGAAGTGAAAGTGCATGACAATGGACAATAGGCCTAAGGAAAAAAATGCAGGGACAAAGTTAGAAAGTCGATCAATTTTTTTGTTAGGGGTCGTGACAACTTTAGAAATCTTACCAAGGGGTCGCCGCACTAAAAAGGTTGAGAACCGCTGCCTTAACCCATCACGAACAGCAATTCAAAGAGCGAAATAACGTTGAGTATACGGAAAAATTTTATAAAGGCTATACGTATACCGCGGAATGTCACTCCCTCAAAGCAGACCCTGAGACAGAAGCTATATATAGGACTCGCGTGCAACTCCATACACCGTTTTGTAACTATTGTTATTATTAGGCTATTTACTATTTTTATTATTATAATTAGGCCCTATTTATGATTTTTATTATTATTATTATTATTGCTGTTGCTGCGATTATATAATACTACTACTGCTACTGCTGCTGCTGCTGCTGCTGCTGCTATTAGGCTATTCGCTGTTATTATTATTGTGATTTTATTATTATTATTCACATAAGACAATTATATCTTTTATTATAAAAAAAACCATCATTTATTTTCAAAACCAACAGAGCAACATCAACTGGCTGGAACTGATTAACGGTGAGCACTAGGCTAGACACTAGCAAAATGTGCTAATTGTATTCCCACAGATGCATGCAAAGCCTAATACATAATGCAATTATTGTTGGTATGGCTGGTCGACCTCGACTCCGGTTGGTTGTGTGAAAGTGCCCCTGAATGCTATGGCGTTGAATCTTTGAGTGCATATCGATAGCCGTTGGAATAAGTGCACAGTCTCACGAGGGTCACCAGAAGCGGCGGTCATACGGCGCCCCAGCTCAGACAGGAATTCGCGACCTGACCGATTGATGGGGCCCAGCGATTCGATGGCGATGGGGACGAAGTCGTGGGTGGCCGGGAGTGTTGAATATTTGGCGCACTTCCGGTTTGCGGCGTGTTCGGCTGCCCCACCGGGCATTGCAGCCGAAATGTTGAGGTAGGAGGCAGCACAGGTGTGGATGGATGTTGCATCCCATGCGACATACTTGCCCTTCGCCCAGGGAACCAGTGTTGCTCCGTCCGGTCTCTTGCCATCCGTGCGGATCAGGCCCGGTGGCTCCTTCGTGCTTGGAATGTCCGATTTTACCGATTTTTCTTTTATTATTATTATTATTTTTTTTTTTTATCATCAACAAATTCCTTTATTGCAAAAAACAGACACGACCCTAATGTAGCAAAAGTTCCGAAGAAAAAGTATCGCTTCTATGGTTCGTGGTCCTCGTCCCCTGTGTCGTGCATAAAAGTGCCTCTAAATGCTATTGCGTTGTAGCGTTGTGTGCAGATGGACAGGCGCTGGAATAAGTACACAGTTTCCATAGGATCGCCGGTGGCGGCAGTCAGCCGACGACCTAGTTCCTAGTTTATTATTATTATTATTATTATTATTATTATTATTATTATTATTATTATTATTATTATTATTATTATTATATTCCTAGACCTAGCCTGTATGTTATGTATAGGCCTATACATATAGGACTTTGTTTTTACTAGTTTACTTCAGCTGTTGGCATAAGTGCAATTTCTCAGTATAGCAAAAAAGATCAGCATCATTCTGTTTATACTTTATAATGTGCTTCAGCATTTCAGAAAAAGTCTATACATGTAGGCTACGTGTCTGCTCCAGTGCTTTAGAAGTTTAGAGACTATAGACAAGGTAGGCACTTCAGGGGATTGCAAAGCGTCTCGTCCGAGTTCAATTTGAAGGTCAACCACTGCATGGGCCTACTGAATGCGATGCAGCATAATTTTATGGATCTATATGAATACTCGAATGGATGTAGTCCCACAATTATATGCTGCTCCGTCCAAATCGGTTAGGGTTCGGACTTCGATTGACTACTAAGCTCCGACTACTAATAAATTAGTAATAATTATTAAATTATTAATAAACTAATAATTATAACGCTGTGGCATTTCGAGGCACTTTCACGCAGTTGTACTGTGATGAGGGCCGTTAACTCTTGAACAAAGGTCTTTTTGTGCTGCTTCTTGTAAAACATGTTACGTTTAATAAATGAATAATAATAATAATTATTAATATACTAATAATTATTAGTATTAAAAGTTGAAAATGTCTTACAAAATCGGATAGGCTGACAAAAGTTCAGCAAAGAACTCAGCCTTTCTCTTGCTCCTCCCCGTTTTGTAAGCTGACCCGGTAGAGTAGTGGTTAACACGCTGGCCAAGAGTGCGAGAGGTAGTGAGTTCGAGCCCCCGTTGGGCGGATTTGCTTTGTAGGCTGCCATCGGCGCCGTGTAATTACAAAGCTGTCTGTTCAGTTAGTAGTTAAGTTTAATTAAGATTACTACATAACTTGTAAATGTAAAGCGCAGTGCGTCTTGCAGGCGTTTAATTAAAGAAAAGATTATTATTATTATTATTAAAACGGTGGGTGGCCTCACTAAAAGTGACACAACTTTTGTTCTGCTTGAAATATTTTGATGAAATCTGGCCATCATATGTATATATGAATTGTCTTTAATCTTTATGCCTGTAAAATTTCATTTCTGCAACGAAATTATTACTTTTGGTCAAGATATTGTCAAAAAACCTAGTTTTTTTTTTAGCCCATCCTGTATGTATAAAATTATTGGACATGATGATGCCAGGTCATCAATTTGTTTTATGGACTTTGAATTTGTTATGCAATTTGTTGCGTCACAACCGTCGTTTATGGTGAAGTTTGCTGCTGCGTCAATAACCCAGTTCTACTATGACGACAAAAGTCATCTCTTTGACCTACGAAGCTATTGCCACATCATTGTATAGCGTTGCGCGTTCTTAGGATTATGACTAAACTCCGTAGTAGGCCTATATAACGACCATCTTTATTCTGCAAAAGGCATAGGCCTACTATTGTTGCGTCATTACTACTCATTAGCTTTGTTAATGAACATGTTGCTGACTTGCAGTTAGGATGATAGTTTTGTGACATGAACTTGCTTTATTAATTGTGAGGATATATCTTTGCTGCAGAAAAAGCATGCGAACGGATTAAAAGACTTGCGGGTTATGTGTTGCGAGGTAAGGTCAGGCCTAGGCCTAAGCGTTTAGCAAGAAAAAATAATATTTCTGGATGATTTTCAGATGAATCTGCTGATAATTATGGAAACACCGATGGCGTAATTGCAGAACACGAGACCGCTAGGTTTTTTAGCGATTTTATTATAGTACAGTATATCTATAGTATCTAATGACGACACTAACCCTAACACTAACCCTTACCGACACTCACGACGCTTAACATGACCCTAACCGACCCTCACGACGCTTAACCTGACCCTAACCGACCCTCACGACGCTTAACCTGACACTAACCCACCCTCACGACGCTTAACATGACCCTAACCGACCCTCACGACGCTTAACCTGACCCTAACCGACCCTCACGACGCTTAACCTGACACTAACCCACCCTCACGACGCTTAACCTGACCCTAACCGCTACACTATAGAGGTCCCGTGTTCTGCAATTACGTCACACCGATAGGGATCCTACACGTGTGCATACACTAAAACGAATGGTCGGAGTGGCTTCGAATAATAAATATTTTCTCTGAGATTTTTGCCAATTTCTACGGTTATAGGCTTAACAAATAATAATTATTAGACCTACAGACTGTTGAAATTTGTTTCTTTGGCATTCGCGTGGGCCCCAAAATGTGGGGGCCCTGTTCGGGGTCGAACATATTGAACATCAATCTGCCTCTGGTCAAATAGACTAAGGCCTATAATTATATAGACTGCTATAGACAGCACATTAATTTTGAGATAACCTCAGCAAAACTGTCTCCGCCACACACAAAAAACAATTTAATGAACGTCCGTTTCATCATTCATGCATGGTCTTTAAATTATCATTTCAGACAAGCTGCGTCATCGAGTAAATGACGTATAATTGCTATCGTTTTTCTTCGTCGCCGACTTCTTTCTTTGTTTTTATAGCGCGATATGTCATTATTTTTCGAGCGATCAGTATTTTGAAGCAGTTGTTATTTTAAGTGTTCATTATTATTGGAGGGGTCATTATTTTTGGAGGGGTCATTAGTCTCATTACGAGTCATTCGACTGGTCATTATTTCGAAATTTTCTAATATTAATATACTAGTGACTAAAGTATAAAAAACCAAGTGCCTGTACGACCCGTTGCCCTTCCAGGCTGTGCTGGCCTAATAGGTGGCAGGACGGCGTTCAGACTTGAAAATAAATGCCTGGACGCCGTCCATGACCGTCCTGTCGCATTTTAAGCTCTGATTTATGCCACAGAATAGATCAAGCGTAGCACCTAGTAGGCTTACAGGCTATAATTAGGCTATATGAAACACTGCATGCCTGATTAATTAATTGGTTCATGCGAAACATTATCACAGCCGCACCGGATAATAAATTGTCATTGGTTTATATCAGTAACAACATAGCCTACGAGTGAAAATAACTCTGGCATTAGAGTAACTCTGGCGTTAGTGGTGGCGTCTTTGCCTTGAAGCCGGAAGGTTCGAGGTTCGAATCCACCTAGCCGCGTAAGGACCTTGGGCAAGTCCTTCACTCACAATTGCTCAGCGCTTCGGCGTGAAACTCCGACGCAGTGTCCGCTCTGCATTCGGGAGCGCCTCTGAGTAGAGAGAGCTTGAAGGGGCGCTATAACAAGTGCACATACAAATAGACGTTTCAGTGACTTATATTTTGTTGGTCTTATGCTTCTCTAAAGCTTTTTTGTCCATGTAGTGGTGGCGTCGTTGCCTTGAAACCGGAAGGTTTGAGGTTCGAATCCACCTCTCGTCGCCGTGTAGGGACCTTGGGCAAGTCCTTCACTCACAATTGCTCAGCGCTTCGGCGTGAAACTCCGCTGCAGTGTCTGCTCTGCAGTGGGAGCGTCTCTGAGTAAGAGAGCTTGAAGAGGTGCTATGACAAGTGCACATACATATATAAATACACACATACAAACATACATACATGCATACATACAAACATACTTACATACTTGCATACACACATACATACATACATACATACATACATACATACATACATACATACATACATACATACATACATACATACATCCATACATACATACGTACTTATGCATTCATTCATGCGTACATACATACATACATGCATATATAAATACATGCATACATCCATGCATGTATGCAATGCATGCACAAATTGCACATATACATGTACATACAAACAAATCCATGCACACATACATACATGCATACTACACAGATACATACAATCATACATATACACTTGCGTACATACATACATACATACATGCATAAATACATATGTCATATCTACGTACCTAAATACATACATGCATATGCATTATGCATTCATATATACATGTTTGCATATAATGTGGACCAGCATATATTACCTATACGTGTCCATCTCTTTAAGATAATAATTATGCTGGTTTTTAATTTTCTATACCTAATGACAATTTCAGAGAGAGAAAAAAACAGGAAATAATTCTTGCCACTTGGGGAAAAAAGGTGTTTAATAAACTTTTATTTATTTATTTCAGCTTCATGTTTTTTAGGAGCTGGGTATTTCAAAAGCGTATTATAAAATACTATTTTACTAAAAGCATGAATACATGCATACACATATGCATGCATACATACATACTTTACATACAAACATACATACATACATACATACATACATACATACATACATACATACATACATACATACATGCATACATACATATATAATATACGCATAATTGCATACCTGTGTGCATACATGCATATATACATACATGCATACATACATGCATGCATAAATACATACATACATACATACATTCATGCATGCATACATACATTCATACATGCATACATACATGTAGATACACACATACATAAATACATACATGTACACATATACATACATACATACATACATACATGCATGTACATAAATGCAGACGTACATCAATTTGTTATCATCTTAGTATCACGATCACCGTTATCAGGTTAAAGGTAATGATGACCACCATTATGACCAGAAACCACGGCAATCACATTAGCGCCATCATGATTGTCATATCTCTCGATCATCGCCAACCTTATCGTCATTACCTGCAGCATCGCCTCTTCTCATTAGCGCCATCATCATCATCATCGTCGCCATCATCATCATCATCATCATCACCATCGTCATCATCATCATCATCATCATCATCATCATCACCATCATCATCATCATCATCACCATCACCATCGTCGTCATCATCATCATCATCATCACCATCATCATCATCATCATCATCATCACCATCATCATCATCATCATCATCATCATCATCATCATCATCATCATCATCATCATCATCATCATCATCATCATCATCATCATCATCACCATCATCATCATCATCATCATCATTATCATCATCATCATCGTAATCATCAATCAACGACAGCAGCAGCAGCTGTATCACAATCACCATTGCCATTGTCATGATTAGCCAGAATAAGAATTGATCTCTTGTCGAGTTAATGCCTTGCATGTCTCCACGTTGCAAACTTAATAAAAAAGATCGATTGGCCCCTTTAGACCATTGTCTATGATGAGCATTATGATTCCAGCAAAATCCGTAATAATAGACACGTTTTGCCGCTTTAAGTTTGCAAAAGGTGTTTCATAAGTATTTGGCAACCAGCCATTCGTGCCTCGTTTAGCACGTTTTTCTATTCGTATGCTTATTGAATTGTTGTCTACAATAGGTAAGTATTCTCCCTGTAATTTCTATAGCGCTTTCTCAAGAAGGTTTCGGTAATGAGCTGTCTATTATGTATTGCAGCTGTCGAGAATATGACAGCCTGTCGTTTCGCTTCCATTGTGATGAGGACGTCCATTAAACTGACAAGATGGCGGATGAAGACGGATGGATGGACACAGACACACACGGACAGGGTGACGGTCATGGGCACGGACAGACAGGGAAACAGATGCACAGGCATGCTGGCACGTGATAGTCGGACACAAGCACAAACATGCAGATGGAGAGACACGAATAGATCGAGAGCGACAGACACGCGCGGAGAGTCGGATATATGCATTCGGAGAAACATATGGACAGATATTCAGAGACACAGACGGTACACCAGAAACATGCAGATGGACAAACACAGATACATGATCTGAAAGATTCCACACTGATAAACAGAAGCAGGCCTGTATACAAATGCACACATAATATGTAGCCTAGACAGATGGACAGACAGATAGGAAGGGGCATACACTGCAGGCAAACGTTCTCCTCCCATCCTCCCTCATGAAATTCTCTATTTAATGTATGTCTACATGTCTGTCTCTCTCAGTTTCAGAGGGAAATTAGGGAGGTACAGGATCATAATCATCTCACTGTCTCTCTCTGTTCCTCTGTCCCTCTGGTTCTGCCTCTGCATCTGTTTCTCTCTGTCTATCTCTGTCGGTCTCTCTCTCTTTGTCTGTGGGCCAAAAGAAATTATACTTTCACAAAACATCCTTGCATGTGAACAGTGGCGGGGCTAGGTGGCTATAGGCTCCCCCCCCTATAAAAGACCATCCGGGTGTTTTACATGCAAAACTGACTAAAAAGTCTTCAGAAATTTTGGCGGATGAAAATGGAAAATTTCCTCCGGGAGGCTTCAGACCCCCCAAACTGAAATCCTGGCGCCGTCGCTGCATGTGAATTCCTTGTGACGTCTTTGTCCTAACACTCGATCTTGCACCCTTCTGCCTCCATTCTGTTTCATTCCCGATCCTTCTTGTCCTCTTCTGCTCAACTATTTCCATGTGCCATCCTTCCATCTTTCCATCCTTCCATCCTTCCATCCTCCATCGCTTCAAAAACCCTCCACGACTTTCCACTCCATTTCTTACCCTTGTCTTCCCTCTGCCGTCCTCACATACATCTCCTCAAGCACGTTTTCTTCTGCAGTGTCCATCCGCTGTCACCCTATAGAACCCATCTACACGCTTTCGTCGTTATATGTCTCTCTGTCCGCCCGCCCACCTGCCTGCGTGACTGTCCATGTGTGTGTGTGTGTGTGCGTGCGCGTGCGCGTGCGCGTGCGCGTGCGCGTGCGCGCGCGTGTGTGTGTGTGTGTGTGTGTGTGTGTGTGTGTGTGTGTGTGTGTGTGTGTGTGTGTGTGTGTGTGTGTGTGTGTGTGTGTGTGTGTGTGTGTGTGTGTGTGTGTGTGTGTGTGTGTGTGTGTGTGTGTGTGTGTGTGTGTGTGTGTGTGTGTGTGTGTGTGTGTGTGTGTGTGTCATTCTGTATCGGTCTCTTTCTCTTGGACGCGACCACAATTCCATTTGGGTTTATCCTTAATTGTTTGGGAGATATTAGTGTGATGTCGTTGGCTTCTAATGTTTATTTTCACAGTCATTTAAGTTTTCTGAGGCTTTCATATTTCGCTTACACCTTTTGCTTCGTTCTAAAATGACCAAATGACGTAAATTCTGAATGAGAATTGCCGGTGTTTGGGAAGGCTGAACCCCTACCGGTAGTCTTTCTTGGGGCTCCACAGCAGTCTTTTCTGCACATCCCAATTCCTCGTGGATCATGTTCTGACCACACATTTTTCTACATTTCCCATAGAGGCCATATATACTCAGAGACGTATCGAGGTTTAGATTCAAGAGCAGGCAACTCCGAGAGACATCTATGATCCAGACATGACAATTTTTTGTGCAGATCCTAAAATCCTAATCATTGGCAAGCAAATGCTAAAGCATGCAAGAGGGGCATCTACCTATAGCTCCCTCTGCCTTCAAATAGCAACGCCTATGCTCTTTGAACATTGGTGCTTAGAAAGTTTTCATATACAGGGTGCGCCAAAAAAGTAATCCCCTACGGCTTTTTATCAATATCTTGGCCAAAAATAGGAATTTTTCAAAGTTTTACGGGCTTGAAGGTAATTCATATCTACGTACAATAGCCAAATTTCATAGTCATGTGTGAAACAGAGCAAAAGTTATATCACTTTTAGTGATGCTACCCACCGGTTTTTGACGATTCAAAAACGCGACGAAACGAAAAGTAACAAAAAAACAATCTAATTATTCTGGCCAATATCTTGGCCAAAACTAAGAATATCGAAATGAAATTTCACAGGCTTAAAGACAATTCATATCTGCACATGGTGGTCAGATTCCATCAAAATATTTCAAACAGAACATAAGTTTTACCACTTTTAGTGAGGCCACCTCCGTTTCTTGACGATTCAAAGACGTAACGCAGCAAAAAGTAGCAAAAACACGATTTTATTAAGTCTCAACTTAAATAATTGCTATCAAATAGCCTTGATATTGCCAGATGATCATTATTGTTACTATTTAACAAAGAAACAGGGCACCAGCGTAGCTGCGCGCCACTGAGAAGTCATTTAGCAAAATGACGATCAAATTGGTAAATAAGGAATCTATCAGCTTAATCAACAGGTCCATCAAGAACTGTGCAAAGAGACTCAAAAGAAGTTTTGGCACGGGCGGTGGGCGCATTGAGCACAAGTTGTGAAGCACTACCAAGGTCATTTGACAACAGTTATTTGAGATGAGACTTATAAAATCGTGTTTTTGTTACTTTTTGTTGCGTTTCGTTTTTGAATCGTCAAAAAACGGTGGGTGGCCTCACTAAAAGTGGTATAACTTTTGTCCTGTTTGAAATATTTTGATGAAATCTGAGCATCATGTGCAGATATGAATTGTCTATAAGCCTGTAAAATTTCATTTCGATATTCTTAATTTTGGCCAAGATATTGGCAAAAAACCTAATTTTTGTTGCGCTTCGTTTTTGAATGGTGAAAAAACGGTGGGTGGCCCTCCTAAAAGTGGTGTAACTTTTGTTCCGTTTGAAATATTTTTTTGTAATCTGACCATTGTACGTAGATATAAATTGCCTTTAAGACTGTAAAGTTTCATTTAAAAATTCGTATGTTTGGCCAGGATATGGGCTAAAAACCGTAGGGGATTACTTTTTTTGGCGCACCCTGTAAGTTCAAAGTAAATTTCGGATCACACAGAATCAGATCAGACTAAATCATATAAAGTCATGGCATACCAGATTAAATGAAGCGAAATAAAACCCAATCAGAATCATCAGATCAGCTGAAATGAAGTCGAATCGAATCAAATCAAATCATAGGCCTGCATCATAAAGGATCAGATCTTGTCGGACTTTAAGACCAAATCATATGAGACCAAGTCAGATCAGATCAGATCGAATCGGATGAAATCACTTCATATAATCAGATCACAACAGATCGTTAGAAATGAAACTGGTCCATCATTTAATAACTTTTTCAATATCTGCCGGCTGCATGTGATGCGGTATGCGGTATTGGAAAGAATTGCGCTATAAAAGTGGCTGCACAACGGCCGAAGCAAGTGACTCGCAGTGTTGCAAGCGGACACATAGACACACAGACACACAGACAAACGGTTGGCGCATTATCAATCAACCGATATTAGTTCGTTGTTCACATTATGAGCTCCCTGGATTTCTTCTGTAATTCGCTGCAGACGTAGAAAGAAAGACAGACAGACAGACAGACACACAGATGGACGGTCAAACAGACAGACGGACGGACAGACAGACATACCAGCTAATTCTTTTCCGCAACAGAGAGGGAGAGAAACAGAGGAGACGCCCCAACAGCCCCCCCCCCAATACCCACTCCCGGGTCGACAAAGTAGAAATAGTAAGGAAAGCGAGCAGCCTTCTGGATGCTGTCTCTTTGACCTATGACCTTTTCTCCGGGCAGGGGCATGAATATCCCTAAAGCACCGGAGCTGCCACGGCGTCACGACCCTGCACGGCCCTCTGCCCACCTAAGTTATTGGCAGGTCTGAAGAGTGTGGCAAACGAAGCGCAGAGGGAAATGGATAGCCAGGGAATAGGGTAACATGGGAAATGGATAGGGAATAGGGTAGCACGGGAAGAGCGTGACATGGGAGGGGATGGCGTGGGGGAAGAGGGGGTTATACGGCAGAGGGTGGGCGATGGGTCGAGGGACGAGATTTCCGGGGAACGGAACGAACGGTAATTTGGAATTCAATAACCGGCGGCGGATGCGATCTGTAACATCGACCAGACGCTGCGACGCACGCACGCACGACCGACCGACCGACCGATCGTCTTTATATGATGATTATGACGCCTGACAGAACTACAAACTAGGAAGACGACAGCAGCAATGACAAGCAGACCGAAGAAAATAACATAGGCAGGCACACACAGGCATATAGAAACAGGTGTCTTGCAGAGAGACAAAAGGACGGATAGAATGCAGGCATGATTATAGATATAAGCAAGCAAACAGACGACTAACGAGAAATATCGACAGACAAACACACAGAGGTACTTTTATCCCAACAGACAAACCACAAGAAATATATGCAGACAGACAGACAGACAGACAGACAGATGCCCATTTACATAATTAGACACACTGTCGCAGGAACAGACTATACCCACTACCAGGTACAGATAGAACGTCAGACATGCATTCATACCGACATACATGCATACTTGCATATTGCATAACACGTAGATACACTCATTCATATATGCATGCATGCATACATACATACATGCATACATACATACATACATACATACATACATACATACATACATACATACATACATACATACATACATACATACATACATACATACATACATACATACATACATACATACATACATACATACATACATACATACATACATACATACATATATACATGCATACATACATACATACTACATGCATACATACATACATACTTCTTAACACACAGACATACAGAAAGACAGACAAACAGACAGACAGACAGATTGACAAAAAGGACAGCGCTACTTCTTAATCCCTAACGACGACTCTGTATCAGCTGCTTCTCTAACTGATGACGACGATGCCGATGATGATGACGACGACGACGACGACGGCGATGATGATGCTTCGGTTGCAGCTGCTCGTGCTGCAGACATCTTCACGCCATCTAGCGCTGCATTCGAATCCTCATCCGCATATTCGTGCTGCGTAAACTTAATTAGGCGCTGGGTTCTTAGATGCTCCGGTCGCTTCCTTATTCTCCTCCACCTCTTCTTCCTCCTACATCTCCTCCTTCTCCCCTCTTCCTCCTGCTCCTCTTCCTCCTCCTCCAATTCCTCCTCCTCCTCTTCTTCCTTTTCCTCCTCCTTCCCTTCTCCCCCTCTTCCTCTTCCTTCTCCTACTCCTCCTCCTCCTCCTCATTCTCAGCCTTCTATAACTCCAATTTCTAAAGTATGCCTCTATACTCATCTTGCAATTCCGCCTTCTTCGCCAACTTTACCTCTTCCAACTCTCATTACCAATAATTATAATGCATGTAAACTCTTTCTCCTGTTCATCTTTTCCTTCATTCAACTCCTCTTATCTTTGCTAATCCCTTCCAGTACTCCTCCACCACCTTCTGCCCTTCCTCTTCTTTCTCCTCGATCCATTTCCTCTTTTCGAAAACTACGTGACCCTTCTTCTTCGGTCTCTTCCATCACATCTTCCACCTCCTTCTCACCCTCGTCTTTCCCCTCCTTTCCCCCCTCCCATTCCTCCTCCCATCTCTCCCTCCCATTATCATCACCGGAAGCATCTCGCTTCGCCATCTTCTCAGCCGTCCTTTATCCGGACAGATCTTTTCGGCGGCTGAGCAAAGCTCCTTCTTTATATTTTCCTATTTCGTGCTGGCGCCCATCTCTGTCAGACAGACTCTAGCCGCCGCTGCTGCTGCTGCTGCTGCCGCCGCTGCTGCTGCCGCTGCTGTAGCGAGCGCAGACAATGATGCATTGTCTCTGGCATCCTCCTTCGTGGATGCGAGGCGCGTGACTTGCAGGCGGATTCATTGAGAAAGAAGCCGTAATCGCCAAATAATATGAGGCGTCGAACGGTGTCTGCTGAGTGTAACGCCTCTTCTTCTGCAGTCGACCGCCTGATGGCTCCGTTGGAATTATTCTCAAGTTCAGAACGTAGACACCTATAATTATATATGCTTCCAGCAATTCTCATTCAGTCGAGCGAAATGAAAACGATACAGATGAGATAATTTGAGACGGTCGTCAGAGTGCGCTATGGTAAATAATTATAATATAAATAATATAAATAATGATAACGACCGCTATAAGGACGCCTCACAAACAAGGTGCAATAGAAGTCATAGGAAATTTTACAATGACTACGATTTCCTTCGCACCATAAGCTTATACTCTTTTGGGCAATCACTCTGACTTTAGCCACATTATAATAACAAACAGTACGTCGACTAGAAGCGCCACTTTGAACACGAGCCTTCACACGTAACTTGTGACGTAAGATTATGCAGTCCTTACAACGTTGCTAGGCAACATGCGTTGTGACGTGGCAAGCAGGTTGAAAGTAACCGATCTAGTAAACGGCTCACGTTTAAAATGGCGGAATACTCTAATATCAGTCACACATCAGGGACGGATCCAGAGGGGGGGCCAATCCGGCCATTTAGAAAAATATTTATTTTCACCATCCATTTTGGCGTGGATCATCAGCCTTATTCCATGAGGCCAAGACTGCATGAACATGACCGAATCATTTCTAGGGCGGACAACCTAACGAGGAAATCATTTTTTACGAGGATGCTTTATCATATTTAAATGCAATACCATATAAACCAAAGTGCAGCATAAATTGTTGGTCATTAAAAGAACTTTTTTAAATTAAAAATTTATATTGGATTTGGACTTAGGATTTTTTGCTATTCTAAAACATTTTGACATTGATTGGATAGAGAAATGATGTACGTTTGTTTATTATACCTTGTATGTACACCAAAATGCGGATAGCAATTGGTATATTAAAGAATATTCTTATCTTAAAGTGGACGTGCATCCCCCCCATTAGTTCGGCAGACTCTATACAAAAGTAGTCTATGATGACTAAAAAATGGTCGTCAACTTTTTTGACGGAAAAAACTGTAGGCCTATAGATCTATTTTCCGTGAGAATCGGACAAACGACTAAAAAAGGTCATCAGATTTTCCGGTGGCTAAAGAATAAATTTATCCTTGCCCAAGACCGAAAATGTTGCCCCCCCTTCGAAACGTTCGGGATCCGCCACTGTCACACATAATCCTCATTCATTCATCCATCATTCCATCCATCCATCCATCCGTTCATCCGTCCATCCATCCGTCCATCCATCAATCAATCCATCCATCCATGCATACATACTTACATACATACACCCATTCGTCCGTCCGTCTATTTGTAAATCACTCTGTTGAAGTCTGTTCGTCCATCCATCTGACATCATGGTCATCCGTCCCCTGCCCCCCGTCCCTCGGTCCCCAGTGCACTCCCCCTCCCGTCCGTCCACCAGTTCCTCCTGTAACATTGTCTGAGCGCCAATGTTTATTACTTTACGACAGGAAAGTAAAACGACAATGCACGACAATAAGAAGACGAAGATGAAGGGGAAGGAGACAAGGAAGGGAAGGAGCCAAGGAGGGGAAGGTCCATGAGCCATGACTCGTGATGTTCTTCCACAGGCTCTCATATAGGAAAGTCCACTCGGGAAATAGAATTTCACGGACATTTGCACGACTGCCCCTCCTCCTCCCCCCCCAGCGTCCAACAAACGGACGGACGGACTGGCCCTTTGTCAGTTACTGCTTTTGTTGCTATTAGCAATTTTAACGCTATGTAAACAACGAAATATATTGGATGCTTACAGACAAGCCTATTTGCAAGGATACAAAGAGCATACGCATTTAGGCAAGTACATGCAAACATACATATTGTGCCTAGAGGTCACTCCAATATGGTTATCTCTCACTTTAAAACTTACTTATTTAGCCGCTGTTGGACTGGGAGCGCTTCTGAGTGGATTATATTGAATGTGCGCCATATAAAAGGTCAATAATGATGATAATAATAATAAAAATAATAATGATAATAATAATAATAATAACAATAATAATGATAATAAGGCCATGTCTTTCTATCTGACCTAGGACAAAAACTCAGCATGGTTACGGGGGACCCACGAGAGACCTCTTTCCTCTACCAACGTATTTCTTTAACGATACAACGTTTTAACGCGATCGCATTCCGAGGCACTTTCTTTGATCAAGACAACGAAGAATAGGGTCATTCTGGACTAGTTTTTAACCAATAGTTAGTAATGAAGTCCCTGAGGGATCCTAAATACCTCGGGACAAAAAAAGATAATAACAATAATAATAATAATAATAATAATAATAATAATAATAATAATAATAATAATAATAATAATATTTAAGATTTCATTTCGGTATAATAATATTTAAGATTTCTTTTCGGTATTCTTACTTCTTGCCAATATTTTATTGGCACAAAACCTCAGCTGTTTTGTGCCCACCCTGTACATTCATAATCATCACCATTAACATCACAAACATAAGAAAACAAGCATCAAAGCCATTGCAGTCGTCATCGTCATCATCATCATCATCATCATCATCATCATCATCATCATCATCATCATCATCATCATCATTATCATCATCATAAATGTAATGGACTAATGAAGACTTTTATGACTATGATGATGATGATTATATTATTAATATTATGATTGTGATGATGCTGATGATGCTGATGCTGCTGCTGCTGATGATGATGATGATGCTGCTGCTGCTGCTGATGATGATGATGATGACGATGATGATGATGATGATGATGATGATGATGATGATGATGATGATGATGATGATGATGATGATGATGATGATGCGGACGATGATGATGATGATGATGATGATGATGATGATGATGATGATGATGATGATGACGATGACGACGACGACGACGACGATGATGATGATGATGATGATGATGATGATGCGGACGATGATGATGATGATAATAATGATGATGATAATGCTCCTGCCGTTGATGATGATGATGACGACGAGGCTGATAATGATGTCCGCTGTCGTTGACTTTTGTCGTTGCTGTGGCCATTTCCCGTCGGCTGTTGCTCCTCACCCGTCGTCGTTGCGACCTCATCGGTCGGGTCTTCGTCTAAATTGGTCGATGACTCCATCTGGCCGACGGCCATAAAAGTCTTCATTAGTCCATTCGACGCTGTTCCATCTGACCTCCCTTCTCCCTTCTTCTGTGCCTGCTTTCCTCCTGCTTTCCTCGTCCTTCTTCTTATTTCCCCTTTCCTCCACTTTCCTTTCCTCAGTATGTCCTTTCTCCCTCTTACTCCTTCTCCTCCACCTCTCCTCCCTCCTCGGCCGGTTACCAAAACCATCCTTTCCATCATTCCTCCTCCTCCTCCTCATCCTCCTCTGCATCCTCATTCTATTTGCGTGTTTTCTTGCATCAATTTTACTCTCTTCTTCTTCTCTTCCTCCTCCTCCACCCCTGCTCCTCCTTATCCTACTCCTTTTCTCACTGTTTATTCCGTTCCTTCTTTCGGCGCAGTTCCTCCTTCTCACGCAGCTCCTCTTCACAGCAATCGCTCCATTTCGTGCCTCCTAGCGTTGAAAACACTTTTCCTTCCAATTCCTCTTCCTCCTCCTCTTCTTCCTCCTCCTCCTCCTCCTTCTCCTCCTCCTCCTCCTCCTCCTCCTCCTCCTCCTCCTATGACTGCTCTCCTTCTTCCTTCTTTCTTCTTTTTCAGCTGTATATGCCATCTTCTCCTCATAACCAGTGGTGTAGTCAGGAATATATGATGGGGGGGGGGCGTTATGACCTGGCCGGATGCCTTCCTGACACCAACCAAACAGTTTTACAGTAAATAAAAAGGAAATACAGTAACAAAATGAATAAAGTAAAAAAACCCATTTAGGTCTATGTTTACTACAAACAATTGTTTTTTTTCTTATTTATGTGGATAAATAACCCTATAAACAACTTTTCCCTAAACCAAGGGAGGGATTTGTTTACGCCACTGCTCATAACCATAATTCGAAATCCACCTCAGCCATCGGTAACGTGCGTTTAATTTTTCTTCTTGCACCGATCCTCCTCACTTTCCTCCTGTATCCTCTCCTCTTTCTTCTCTCTTTCCTCCTGTATCCTCTCCTCTTTCTTCTCTCTCCTTCGTCCTCTTCTCCACAGACTTTTCAATTCCACCTGCTACTATATTCTTCTCTTCGCCTTATCTTCTGCTAGATGTGTCACCCGGCGTTGCCGGGGAAATTTAGGGTTTTCAACACTACTCCTCTGGGGTATCCAGCGTTGTCCGCTAAATTTCTGGTTTTCGGTAACCCTCCACCTCACCCCGCTTCCCCAAAAAGCCAAACATGAACCGCCTCTGAGGGGCGGGTGTGTGTGGTGACTGTGGCCTAAAGCAATTATTGCAGGTTGTCTGTTCTGTTAGTATAGCTAATATTTCTGTGATCTGCGTTCTTGTGAATATTATTGTTTCAACTACATAATTGTAAACTGTAGCCGGTTTTGGTTTGGCAACCGGATTGTTAGGCCCTACAGAAATTATTATTGGTCGAGAATGACGTCATGCTGCACGTGGCTGATTACATCTGTCTTAAAACGCTAATAACTCGGATTTTAGAGTGAATTGAGAGCTGAAAATAGTCGCGTTGACCTTACAGTTTGGGTAAGAATCAATTGCAAAAAAATTGTTAAACCGACGCTCTGTCATTTCCGAGCCTTTTCTGGGACGAAGAGTCAAAATGCAAAAAGGGACAAACTTTCCGCCTTATAAAAAATTATAGATTACCTGATCCTCCTTTCTCATTCGCCATTCTCTTTCTTTCGCATTCCTCCTCCGCCATAAACTTCCCATTTCCTTCTAATCAGCATTTCTCCTCATTCCTAATTTCCACTCCTTCTAGCGCTTCTTCCTCCTCCTCCATCCTCTTCTTTCCATTATTTCCACATCGATCTTTCGCATTTTCCACCTTCTCTTACTCCATCCGTCTTCTCTTCCTAATTGTCCATCGCTTGCCCTCCCCCCCCCCCATCTGCATCTTCCTCAGCTTTTACTAGAGTCCCTGCTTTTACAAGACTCCTCAATTACATGTACCTGTCCCTGTCCCTCCTACTCCTATACTTTCTCCTCTTCGCTCTCGTGTCCCTCTCTTGTTCGTTCTTCCACGCTTCGTCCATTCTTCCTCATTGTTCCACCTCCTCTTCCTCCATCCTGACCTTCATTCTCCGCCTTCTCCTCTTCATTCTCCTCCTCGCACCTTCCTCTCCTCGATCCCTTTCCTCGCTGCTCCCTATAATATCATGCCCATCCCTGCATACGAGTCATTAAGTTCCCTTCTGACTGGGCTTTAACGTCATCAGTGACGACGTTAGGACGATTATTTCTCTCCGCTCCGCAGAAAATTGGCGTGTTTGCCGTCGGTGCCCCCGACCCTCCGTCCGTCCGTCCACAGTCCAGCCCCACCCGTCCATCTCTGGCCTCCGTGGCCTCTTCCAGTACCCGTTCGTGGCACCATGGCCGATCCAGGCATCCTCTCGATGTCTTCCTCCCGTCCCGCTCTTAGAACTGCCACACGCCGCCGCCGCCGTAACGGGTCTGCATTAGATATTCGTTAATTTATATCTACGATGGCGGCGGCGGCGGCGGCGGCGGCGTTCCTTCGTCGGCGGCGGCGCTCGGGTCTAATGGATGTCTTTACGAGAAAAACATTACCCGTAATGAAGCAGCGCCGACGCCGACGCAAGACTCAGGCGCCGGGCACCGCTGACGCTAATGGGACAATCGCGCATGGTGGGACAACGCTGAGGGTTAGGGTAAGGCATATCGGTGGTTAGAGTCGGTTGTTGTCTGCGTGGCTGCTTAAACCTCAGCACGTACGGTTGTTGTCGTGCTGCGCGCCTCACCTTACCAGGCGCGGTGCGGTTTTGCTCGTGTCAAATATGCGCGTCTCAATGCTTTAGACGAATCGGAAGAAGACGCATGCGCCGATGCTGAAACGAAGTCGACGACGGCGGCGGCGGACGAAGAGGACATTGGTGGCGCATATGGCTAGCACATTGTTTCATCACAGAGACAGGCACGAGCCAGGGTCCGTATGATTGCGCTGTTTCGGATCAGCCCGTCTGTCGCTCTGTCAGTTTGTCTTTCTGTAAGGTTGATTGTCTGCCTGTCTGTTTGTCTGTCTGTGTGTCTGTCTGTCTGTGTGTCAGTCTGTGTTGTGTGTGTGTGTGTGTGTGTGTGTGGTGTGTGTGTGTGTTTCTTCGCCGACGAAATCCTTTTCTTCGTCCTAATGGAAAAACAAAGAAGACTTCGCAGAGAAAAGCGTCACCACGGTAAGCACTAAGCACATGCATACGATGAGACGCGCTCGATTTCAGCCGAATGCCGTTTTATATAGCGCTATATATTGCCGTCGGACTGTTTCCGCTGTCTGCCTGCCTCTCTATCTATTGGTCTGTCTGTCTGTCTGTCTGTCTGTCTGTCTGCCTCTCTGTCTATGGGTTTTATTTTATTTTCTGTCTTTCCAGGTTCCTGGTCTTTTTTATACTTAAGTCTGATATGGACAAATGCATGCTATTAAGTATATTGTATACCGTAGTATATATATATATAATATATACATGCATATCTATTATGTGCTTCTCGTTTACTGGGCTCTAATTACACCACTCGACGTGCAGGCGATCACATCCATTGCCTTCCGGTCTTTTGCTCCCATCCTTCTTTTCCCCTTTGTTATGAGGGAACAGCGAGCGTACCTCTGTGATCCGTACTCGGTCCTCTTCGATTCCGGCGTCTCTTCTTTTGCCCCTATACCGACATTCTCATCATAAACTACCATCTCCATAAATTATATTACTCCATCTCTCTCTCTCTCTCTCTCTCTCTCTCTCTCTCTCTCTCTCTCTCTCTCTCTCTCTCTCTCTCTCTCTCTCTCTCTCTCTCTCTCTCTCTCTCTCTCTCTCTCTCTCTCTCTCTCTCTCTCTCTCTCTCTCTCTCTCTCTCTCTCTCTCTCTCTCTCTCTCTCTCTCTCTCTCTCTCTCTCTCTCCTCTCACTACACATTGAGGATGATACCCCGAATAAGATCTTACTACGGATAGAGGGAGATAGGTCATTCCGCATAGAACGGGTCACAATGGTAAAGGTGCGGTGTCATGTCAGTAATAACTCTCGCTTGTTGTATAATTATGACGAAACATATAGAAAAAGAATAATGACTTATTGATTGATGCTGCGTGGTGGCAGTGTGTTGACGTGTTAGCTGCAGTCTGGTCTCGGTGATCAAGTTTCCACAAGCCTTGTCGATCTTTTTTTATTTAACAAAAATATCATGCAGAAAGCGTCTTTAAAATTGTGGAGACAACTGTATATATACTGTGTCCGGTGTCACGAAATAAAGTCTTCCCCGATACAAAGTCTCCCCCAAAACAGAGTCTCCCTCTGGCTGAAACTATGTATTGGAAGAAATTTTCTGAAGTAAAAGTATTATATGTTTTCTTGTTATATAAGATAAGATAAGATAAGAATATTCTTTAATATACCAATTGCTATCCGCATTTTGGTGTACATACAAAGTATAATAAACAAACGTACATAATTTCTATATCCAATCAACATATAATCTGGCAACATAAACTAACCGTTTAGTCTGCTCATCTATAAATTTTATGCGACTGGAAAAACTTCTCTGGTCAGTCTTGGTCATAGACTCTGCAGCCGCCATGGTCGCCATGCGGTTGCCATGGTCACCAAGCGGTTGCCATGGTCGCCAAGCGTCGATCTTCTCTAATTTTACACGGTTCAATAATTATCCGACGCTTATTATAAAATTCTATGACGGAATCTCAGCGTTGAACTTATCTAAACCTGTGTAAAAATGTCCACCAGACGTTCGTGGAATTGTATTAGAGCATCTATTCTTACGCCCTGCAGTGCTGTTGACCCAGACCTTACCCTTGCTTGCCTTTTTTGCACAGTCTCCGGGCGATTTTATTTTGACAAACATCTTACATTTTAATGACGTGCTTGGCATTAGGCAGGCGTCGTTATTTCTAAAGAAAACATTTTGTACGGTTTTCGTCATTCTGTCTCAACGAGTTCGGTGCTGATGGTTCATCAGTTGATATCTATAATGACGCTGTGTTGTAACGAAGGCTGGCATAGCGGCGCCATCGTCGTAACAGTAATCTCCAAGCTTCTAAGGCGCCACTCGAAATTCAAGAGCAGGGCACCAGCTTATTCCAGTGTGAGAATTGTGAAAAAATAACTGGGTGCTGGACTATGATCCACTTGAAATTGGGGTGTGAAAAACAGACTTTGCTATGGGACTCTAAGAAAGACTGGGGTTTGAAACGGTGAAACCCCAAATCACCAGACAATTCTGACCCTGGCTTATTCTCGATACCGTATAATAAGGCTTGCTTTAAAATGATTTTAAATTTTCACTGTAGATTGAGAGAACATCTGCAATATATTCAACAACTCATTATTTTCGTCTCTTCTCCCTCGTTTGTTCAAACATGAATAGCTAGCCAAGCTCTTACACCGTTCAGTATGTCTACATATCAATTATTAAGTTCAGTCAGTCAGTCAGTCAGTCAGTCAGTCAGTCAGTCAGTCAGTCAGTCAGTCAGTCAGTCAGTCAATCAATCAGAGAGACAGTCAGACGGACGATCAGTCAGTCAGTCAGTCAGTCAGTCAGTTATAGTTAGTCAGTCAGTCAGTTATAGGCAATCATTTTCTCCGTCACTTAACCTGTGAGTCGGTGAGTCAGTCAGTCAGTCAGACAATCAGTCAGCTGGTCAATCAATCGTTCAGTCAACCAGCATGTCAGACAGTCAGTGTCAGTCAGTCAATCTGTCAGTCAATCAGCCAGTCAGCCAACTAAACAGCCAGCCAAGCCAGTCAGTACTTGCGATGACTCGCCGGATCTTGCAATATCCGTCAAGTAACAACGCAGTCGACTGGAGAGGAACACTGTCGGATGAACAGAGGCGGTCATCGTTATCATCATCGTCGTCGTCGTCATTATCATCGTCATTATCATCGTCATCATCGTCGTCATCGTCATCATCGTCGTCGTCGTCATCGTCGTTGTCGTCGTCGTCGTCGTTGTCGTCGTTGTCGCCGTCATCGTCGTCATCTTAATCCGTCGGAAGTTTGAAAGACGGTGAGAGTCCTTGAGAACGAAAAACGAACGAAAGACGGAGGGACGGTATACATGACGCTCAAGTGCCTCTCAAACCCGGACATTGTACATCGCAGCACCAGCACCACCACCACCACCACCACCACCACCACCAGCAACGACGACGACATTCTTTCAATTGATGAACAGAGGAGGAGTGCCACAGGCACCTTGAGCTCCTCTCACAACAGCCTCGATCATGACGACGCCGAATATTGATAAATCTTACACAATAGCTTGTCAACTCATGACAACAACAGAAACGAACGTCTAAGAAACTCTGAAGTCTGTCACTCTAGCGTTCTCTATCCGCCTGCCTGTATGCGTGCCTCCGTCCATCCAACCGTCTGTCTCCGTCTGCTCTTCCTTTCTCGCTCTTACATCCTCCCTCCTCCTTCCTCCTTCCTTCTTCCTGCAGCGTCCGTTGAGAAATAGGGGTCGGTGCTGCTGTTAAAGACTGTGTTTAATTGTTCCACGTCGTCGCTCGCTCGTTGGGCGGCGCCACTATCGCGGTGGCATTAAATCGATCCGCGAACAAATATAGCTCCCCACGAAGTCGGAAATGTTGCTCGTTTCGGGGATCCGGATACCATTACAACATATATACCGTATATATATATATATATTACGTATATATATATATATATTACGTATATATAAATATATTGAGATATACTGCTATTATATATATATAATATATATACGCGACAGAGTTTCGACGGTTGATTGGTTGGTTGGGGCGTATGTTGGTCGGACTGACACATACAATCACGGAAACCCGGTCTGTAATATAGTTCCCATTATTTACTTTTTGGCTCAATCTGTCTTTGCCTCTTCCTCCTCCGTCCCTCCTTCTGCTTTTAATCTTATACTTCCTCTCCGTGGCTTCTTTTTCTTCCGCCTTCTCTTTCCACTGCTCCGCCCCTTCCACTTCTCTTCCCTCTTTCTCTGCATTACCACTTAGTCTGCCTTCCTTCCCACTGATTCTTCCTCATTCTCTCTTGCTCCGAATTCTTTTAAGATATATATTTCTAATAAGCTGGATATAAAAGTGTGCTAAAACGAAATTGTCGTCGCAAATGGTGAGTAAACATTGCCTAGCGACATCCATATTTCAAATTTCATTTTTCGTTCTATATTTCTTATTTCATTTTGCATTTTATATTTCATAGCCTATACAATTTGTCATTTGTACTTCATAATAATTCATTCTTCGTTTTATATTATTTTCCTCCACTCCTGCCACGTTTATTATTATACATGTAAGTCAAGTCAAGTTTATTGCTCCCACAAAAGAAAAATACAACAGTTACACATTTTGTCTTGCATATGTAAGGAAGAAAAAAAAAATATAATTACAAGTTGTAGAATTGGTATTACAGGGAAACAATAGGAGCCCCAGAAGGGAAGATCTCGCTAGTTAGGGGCCCTATGTGCATGATTACTCATTGCAAAGATGATGGATAAATGACGTTTGTTGAGTTAGTAGTACAGGTGGGAGATTCGGATATAGTTGAGTGGGTCATGGTGGTGACACGAGGGAATAAACTAGAAGCAAACGAAAAAGAGAAGACAGAAGAGGAAGAAGAAGAAGAAAAGAGAGACAAGAATCAAAAAGCCAATATATAACCAACAGCCAACATCAATAATTAGTTTTATATAACATTATAACGATTTATTATATTACAAACTATTCCTCATATTCCTCCAATTTCTCGTCCTTCTCATCTTTCTTTTTTATGCTTTACAAATGCTTTATTAGATTAGATGACTTTAGACAAAGGGCTCACAATTTCATTATCCACAATAAAGACTCGATAAACTCTATCCAAAGTATGTTATTCAAAAACATGTAGGCCTACTAACTATATCTTAACCATAAGTCCTAAGCAGATATATACTATCAATTGTGCAATTTGTGCTAATGTAAACCTGCAGCGTTCTACATGTTATTTATTGAAATTTAAAACCAATAGACATACATACATTTTATGGATATCTAAAATCAGTAAGAACAAGTAGTTTCGATGTGTAGCCGTTATTTGCAGTTAGCAGCCCAAAAGTGTCGTTGCATGGCTAAATGCATTATGAGAAGATTTATATGTATGCTAGTGGTATTCGTAGGCGATTCAGTCTTATTACATTACAAACTATTTCTCATATTCCTCCAATTTCTCGTCCTTCTCATCTTTCTTTTCCTCCTCCTCCTCCTTCTCCTACTCCTCCTCCTTCTCTCTCTCCTCGTCCTCTCTCTCTTCTTGTCCTCTTATTAGTCCTTCTCTTCCTCATTACCTTCTTCTTAGATCAGTTTCTTCTAAACTAAATTATATTTAGATGCATAAGAACTTTTGGAATGTCTCCTATTCTTACAACTTAATTTGATTCGTCCTCGTCAGCTTATATTGTCTCCATTTACTTCGCAGCAGTTGACACGACACTGTTTTTTCTTCTCCTCCTCCTCCTCCTCCTCCTCCTCCTCCTCCTCCTCCTTATCCTCCTCCTTGTCATCCTCGTCCTCCTCTTTTTCCTTCTCCTCCTTCTCCTCCTCGTTGTCTTCATCGTGATCTTTCCTCGTCATTACAGTACTCCTCAATCCTCAACGATTCTCATTAACCTTGTCCTATATTCTTTATCCTCTCTAACTGTCATAATTATATCTTCTGGTCTATCCCTCGCACCATTTCTTTCACCATTCCCCCGCTGAGTGTGTGAGTGAGTGAGAGAGAGAGAGAGACAGAGAGAGACAGAGAAAGACAGAGAGAGAGAGAGAGAGAGAGAGAGAGAGAGAGAGAGAGAGAGAGAGAGAGAGAGAGAGAGAGAGAGAGAGAGAGAGAGAGAGATGGAGCCAGTCAGTCAGGCAATAAGTGAGTCAGTCAGACAGTCAATCGGGCAATCAGTGAGTCGGTGAGTAAGCCAGACAGTCAGTCAGCCAGTCAATCATGCAGTTAGAAGTCAGTCAGGTAGTCAATCAGTCAGTCAGTCAGACAATCAGTCAAGCAAGCAGTATGTCAGACAGTTGATTAGGCAGTCAGTCGGTCAGTAATACATTCAGTCGGACAATTAGTCAGTCAGTTAATCAGTCAGTCAGTCAGTCAGTCGGTCAGTCGGTCAGTCGGTCAGTCAGTCAGTCAGTCAGTCAGTCAGTCAGTCAATCAGTCAATCAGTCAGTTACTTCTTTTCATCCTTCTTCCTGCCTCATTCTCTTCCATATGGCTCCTTCTTATTCCTTAGCCTCTTTTTCAACACTTTCCTCGCATCCTCCATCTCGTTCTGTTCTTCCTCTGTATACGTCTTTCTGTCCTTTTCCATCCACCTGCTGCTCCATCCAGTTCCACGTTCTACACATCCTATCACTTTTGTTTCCTATAAAATTTACAAATCCTCATCCTTCACAACGTTTTTTGCACCGCTATTTCTTCTGCTGCTCGGCGTCTTTCTCCTTCTGTATATAATCATCCTGCTTCCCCTTCTGTTGATCCTCCTGCACCGGCGTAAAGCGGAATATGATATTCGTCCTTCACGCTATATGGTCCATTTCTTCCGAGCATATAGAAGTGGAAAATTGTTAGGAGGAGCTGGAAAATTAGGAAAGGAGAGAAAGGAGAAATTGAAGATAAGAACCAAGAAGAGGATGAAGGAAACCAGGATAAGGAGATAAGAAGGAAGTTGAGGAAACAGGAGGAGGATTGCTGGAAAACGGAGAAGGAAGAGCAAGAGTCTAAGAAAAGTAGAAGGAACGAAACATAAGGAAGGAACGGAAAAGTGAAAGAGATGAAACGGAAGAGGAGGACAAAGAGAAGAACGAGGATGAGGGTGAAGATGAGGATGAGGACGAGGAGGAGGACGAGGAGGAGGACGAGGAAGAGGACGAAGAGGAGGGCGAGGAGGAGGAGGATGAGCAGGAGGACGAGCAGGAGGACGAGGAGGAGGACGAGAAGAAGGACGAAGAGGAGGACGAGTAGAACGAGGATGAGGAGGAGGAGGACGAGTAGGAGGAGGACGAGGAGGAGGAGGAGGACGAGTAGGAGGAGGACGAGTAGGAGGACGGCGGGATTTGTAATATGATGAAGCAGACAGTAATTATACATGCAGGAGCTGGTGAAATAAATAGGAAAACAGAGGAGCATAAAACGGAAGATGGAAAGAAACGAGGAAGAGAAAAAGAAAAGGAGGACAATGCAAGTGTGGGAGGCGAAGAATAGAAGGGGAGGATGAGTTAGGAGAGAAGAATAAAATGAGGGAAAATTACCGATAAGGAAGAATTCATTAAGGAGCTGAAGAACAACGGAAGAGGATGAAGAATGGGAGCCGAATGTGGAGAATAATAGGGAGCGGTGGTGAGTAAATTAGGAGGAGGAAGGAGTAGGAGGAGGAGAACGAGGAGAGGAGGAGAGGAGGAAGGAGAATCGGAAGGAAAGGAGGAGAGCAGCAAATGAATGTAGATGGAAAGTGATTAACAAGAAGATGGGAAAAGGACGAGTATTATGGCAACGAGGAGACGAATAATGGGGAAGGAGGAGAGAAAGTAAATGAGAAGGAAGAAGAAAGGGAGGAAAGGGAAGGAGAGAAGGAGGAAAGGGAGGACGAGGAGGAGGAGAATAGGAAATGAAAGGATGAAGATGGAGGAAGGAGGAGGAAATAAATTATAGCAGACGGAGAAGCGGAAGGTGGAAGCGGAGGGAGAGGTGGAAGAGATGCATGGAGTGTATGTGGAGGAAGAGAGATCTTCACATGATTCATCGTCTGCTAAATCTGGCGTTTATGAGGATGAATCTGCTTCGGGTGTTTTCGGGTGTGTTCGTTTCCTTCCGTTGACGGACCTTTCTCCTCAATTATTACCAACTCATCCAGCAAATCCACCGTCGCCCGATTTATGGCCAGATCCGCATAAGAAGACGACTATCGACCGTACGATCCGCTCGCCCCTCCCAACCCCTCCACGTCTGCCACCCCCCCCTTCACCGCCTCCCGCTCCCACCCTGGTCAAGCGCTCACCTTCATCACGCTCAACCCTGGATTCGAAGCCGACTGTTGTCCCGTTTGATGATTAGAAGTCGATTACAGACTCATCCAAGTTTCGCGATGACGACATTGTATTGCATTGTATTGTATTGTTGCTTAATAAAGTTTGTGTATGATTCAGTTGCGTAGCCAGAAAAACAAATTCTGGGGTTTCCATTGTGGTTTCTATTTCTGTGGTCAAATGGGGTTTCCATTTATGTGATTTCCATTTCTGTGGTCAAATGGGGTTTCCATTTATGTGGTTTCCATTTCTGTGGTCAAATGGAGTTTCCATTTCTGTCGTCAAATGGGGTTTCCATTTATGTGATTTCCATTTCTGTGGTCAAATGGAGTTTCCATTTCTGTCGTCAAATGGGGTTTCCATTTATGTGATTTCCATTTCTTTCGTCAGATGGGGTTTCCATTTATGTGGTTTCCATTAATTTTCTGGGGTTTCCACTTCTGGATTTCAATTTTTGTGGTTTTCATTTCTAGGTCCCATTTCTGAGAGTTTCCCTTTCGGGGTTTCCATTTGTGGAGTTCCATTTCAAGGGTTCCATTTCTGGATTTCAATTTCTGTGGTTCAATTTCTAGGGTCTCATTTCTGAGAGTTTCCATTTCGGGGTTTCCATTTCTGGATTTTCATTTATGGGTCTTCTTTTCTGGATTTTTTTTATTTCCGGGGTTCCGTTTCTGGATTTTCTATTTCCGGGGTTTCCATTTCTGGGGTTTCCATTTCTGCGGTTTCCATTTCTGGGTTTCCATTTCTGGGCGTTTCCATTTCTGTGGTTTCCATTTCTAGGGTTCCAGTGGACAGGATCGCATAATATAAAGAAAATGCAAGAATTAGTCGATTTAGACATTTCACGGTTTGAACCATAAACCCTCCCCATATACGCCCATGGTATGACTTGTTTTGTCGTGTCGAAATATACAGACTCTATATTGTCTTTCAATTCCATTTGTAGGCTGCTGCATTATTTGTGATGCTCTGCATTGTTATCCTACCATACAGACTGCAGAGTGTATAGTATACCATGCAGCTGCTTGCATGTAATTGTATTTCTACTCCGTTGTATAATTGTATTGCATCACCAGAGCATCGAACAGTCTGGCAAAGATGTTCAGTAGTGTCTGCTTCCACAGAGATTCGCTGAGGTCATCTCATGTTATTCTTCTTCGTCGTCGTCGTCGTCGTCGTCGTCGTCATCATCGTCGTCGTCGTCGCGTTAATCCGACCCGTTTTGTGTTTGATCACCGATGCTGTCTCGCCTCTCAGCGGCTGATAATTGCGCAATCGGTTGCATCGGCAGACGGAAGTGCAATGTGAGAAGAATACTTGAGTCCACAGACGGTCGCCACCTGTTCCCCGTCTTCCATTGGGTCGACCGGTGCACCAGCAACCATTCTCATATCAATGTGTGTGTGTGTGTTTTCGCAGGGTATATACTCTCAATGTCCGACTTATGTTCAGAGACAGTATTATGTATATAATATGTATACAAAATATATATAATATGTATATATAATATATATATAATGTGTATATATACAATATATAATATATATAGCTTGAAGGGGCGCTATAACAAGTGCACATACATACATACATACATACATACATACATACATACATACATACATACATACATACATACATACATACATACATACATACATACATACATACATACATACATACATACATACATACATACATACATATAGATAACACCGCTATGCATTTTAAAACAAAGAGTGAGATGTTTGAAATTTATTAACTGATTTTATACAATTCTGACATGCTGATTTCAAATATGATTGTGAAATTTGGCCATCACGTCGTGATTTCGCACAAATCGAATTATAATTTTATTGATTTTTACAATTCCATTAAAAGATTTTCTTTTTTCTACACTCCAAGGAAATTTTATAGAAAAGGTTTCTAAAAGTCCCCGATGTTAAAATCTCATAAACATATTACAGTGCTCAGTTTTTTACAATTGGAAATGGCAAAATCTTGAAAAACAGTGAAACTAAGACAGAAACTGTCTTAGGGACAGAAAAGTGTTTTCTTGGATTTTCTTGTTCTTCCTATGGCAAACAATCTCTTTTCATCATCCAGCAATAGTCCGCCATCATGCTGACATCCCAACGTCCTTGATAACGGGTTTCCATAATTTTGATGTCCTGATGAAATCGTTCACCCATTTCTTCGCTGAAGTCACCCAAGTTGTCCGGGAAATAGTCGAGGTGAGAGAACAAGAAATGCACCTTGAGACTCATTCTGCAACCAAGTTTCTTAAATGCAGACAACATATCTTTCACAATCTGCTTATAATTTGATGCCTTGGTGTTGCCAAGAAATTGGCTCACAACACCCTTGAAACTGTTCCAAGCATCTGCCTCAGCTTCATTGTTTTTTCGAAATCACTGTATCTCATAAGTGCTCTGATGTTCGGTCCATCGAAAACCCCTGCCTTCAGCTTTTCGGAGCTAATATTCAGAAACTTGGTGCAAATATATCCGAAACAATGTCCTTGCTTATCCAAGGCTTTTACAAATTGCTTCATGAGGCCAAGTTTAATATGAAGAGGTGGTAACAGTATCTTGTTGGGTTCCACCAGTTTCACATACTTTATGTTTTTTGATCCTGGTAGAAACTCTGTTCTAGAAGGCCAGTTTTTCTTTTTCCAGTGGTCCTTGTCTGCTCTGCTATCCCACTCACACAGGAAACAGGGCAGTTTTGTATAACCGCCCTGCTGACCTAGCAATATTCCAATTACTTTAAGGTCACCACAAACCAGCCACTGATGTTCATTGTATTTTATATTCTCAAGAAGCATGGCCATGTTTTCATAAGTTTCTTTCAGTTGCACAGAATGCCCAACAGGAACAGATGCATATCTGTTGCCATTATGCAAGAGAACAGCTTTTAGGCTTCGCTTGGAAGAATCAATGAAAATTCTCCATTCAGTTGCATTGTAATTAACTCCCAACTTTGCTATTAATCCATGAATATCTGAGCAATATACAAGAGATTCAGTCTTTGAGAAATGGCATGTAAATTCTTCTTCACGGTTTCTGTACCACGAGAAAGACGTGCCCGGTGAGAGTAAATTCTTGGCTTTTAAGCGTGACCCAAGAAGGTCTGCAGAGATCTTTGGGAGGTCTAAGTCCCGAATTAGATCATTCAGCTCCGCCTGAGAGAACGTTTTAGCAATATCTGTATTGTCTGGAACATAGCTACCAGTGTCATCATCATCTTCTGTACTACACTCACTTTCTGTCATACAGTCCTCAATATCCTTTGGTACTGGAATAGGAATGTTGTCATCATGGGGTACCGGTCTCAATGCAGATGGCAAATTTGGATAAGATATTTCCTTTTTATTCTTGTGATTGAAGCCTTTAGTATTAACCATACAAAAGTAACAGTCATCCACATGATTTCTAGGCTCGCGCCAGACCATAGGAATTCCAAAGCTAAGGGATTTCTTTACACCTGTGCCCCAGTTTCTTAGACCTTCAACACATGTCTTGCATACGACGTGAGGCGCCCATGATTTGTCTTGGTCTCCTAACTTTATGCCAAAATACGCAAGGTAAGCTTTTTGCACAAACCCAGTTATGTTCTGTCTTTGTTTCCGCAAAGTATAACATCCAAATATATAACAAAATGAATCAGGTGAATTGACACAACGTCTTCTAAAGTGGCCGCTTACAAATCCAGCCATTTTGAATATGAAAATGCTGATTGAGAGAAAACGTGACGTCATACAGAAAAACGGATATCATTTATGAAATCAGCAGACTAAAATCTTTTAGAAAAATTAGTTTTTGGCAAAACATCAGATATCATGCATAGCAGTGTAATGTGTATAGATCAGGGGCGGATCCAGGCGAGGCCAATCCGGCCATGACCCCCCTCCATTTGAAAATTGCATGGGATGTGGCCCCCATTTGGTTTCAATAAGCCATTAAATAAATGTAGTGGGAGAGAAAAAACAGGACATCAGGCCCCCCCTATCACAAAATCGTACGGGACGTGGCCCCCCCCGTCGATTTAGCGGCGGTCGAGATCCCGGAAAATTGGTCGAAGACTAAAAAAAAGGTCATCAGTTTTTCGGCGGATGAAATGGTATCTTTTCCCGAAAAATTGGTCGATGACTAAAAAAAGGTCATCAGTTTTTTCGGCGGATGAAATGGTATCTTTTCCCGAAAAAATGGTCGATGACTAAAAAAAATAAAAAAATAAGGTCATCTGTTTTTTCGGCGGTACAGCGAAATTTTTCCCCTTTCCCACCAACAAGACCCAAAATTTTGGCCCCTCCTTTGAAAATTTCTGTATCCGCCCTTGGTATAGATCTATGTATATAATATGTATAATTTCATGAGGTTCTGAGATGTCAATGATACCATAATGAGGTGCCTAGATAGTTTTCTTTTCAGAGTGTACAGTTGGTGTATAGTGCTAGTATATATCGCCTTACGACAATAAGAATAATAGCCGCCTCAGCCCGCCTGAACTCTTGTCTTACTAGAATTCTCGATCGTTAGTAAAATGTCTTGCCTAAACGAATGTGTCTACCATAATGAGTCAGTGCACTTATCAAACATGTCGCCAGCCATCTTTTCCTTCATCCATCCTTCCTTCCGTCCTTGCTTTCATCCTTCCTTCCGTCTGTCTATCTGCAAGTTCCGACCATTCCCCTCTCCTTTTCTTTCCTATTCCACCTATCCACTCATTTATCCTCCTTTGCCTTCGCTGTTTTCCTTGAGCAGTGTCGGATAGCCATTGTACTCGCGTGCCATGGCATATGGACCTCTCCGTTCTCACTGTGCGCCGTCGTCTCTTGGGTAGAGAGGAATAAATCGTACGTCTGAGACTTTTCCCATTTCGGGAATTCTTAAAGCCAAATAGGAAGCAATTTGCATCAGAGATCATTCAAAGAGTATATTTAATATAGAATGACGCCTATATAGAAGCAACAACCGCAACGTTACGTACACGATCTGTCATCATTATTATTTTCTGTTCTTTAGTTTTATTATGTTCAGGTTTGACGTGTAGGTCTGCCTAAAAGAAATTAATTCGTCTAATGCTGGTCTTTATGGATCCGCAGGACTTAAGGTGTGATTAGACGGTCCTGGACGGCGTCCAGGCACTTCTTTTCAAATGTGAACGCCATCATGCCACTTTATTAGGCCAGCGCAGCCTGGAAAGGTAAGGGGCGTCCAGCCACTTCTTTTAGAAAGGTAAGGAGCGTCCATGCAGGCCTACTTCCCTTTCTATACTGCAGCTTGAGCCTCATGCCTATGCCAGGATATAAATGACCAGGCTCTAAAATGGTTCCATTCCACCTCTGCTCTTAAGCGATTCCATGAAGGTCTTGAGCCAACACACATGACCGAGACAAAAATTCAGTTGTTTGTCTTTGGGATTCATATATGTCCGTGAACGTCGACCCAGTAGGCTGACTGTCATGGGCGCTGAGCTTAAAATGTTGTCGGACTCGACCCGACTCGGGTCCAGTGTTGAAATAATCCGCAATTAATCGATTGGCAACGCTTGGAGCAGCGCTAATTGAACAGACAACTATAGGCCTACTACAGATTGCTGTCCGTTTAAAAGAAAGAAAAAATGAAATCCGTCAACTTTTCAGTATAGGTTGATTCTTATTTAATTTAATTGTTGTTTCATCACAACCTTGAAGATGAACGACTTATTCATTTTAGCAAATTAAGACAAGAAGATAGCACCGCACTGAATGTGCCATCCATTGATTGCAGGAGTGATGGGGCAGACGATCGGTTTAGTGGCGCGCAAATCATAGAAACAGATGACGTAGAATTGAGTGTGTGTGTGTGTGTGTTTGTGTGTGTGTGTGTGTGTGTGTGTGTTGGGGTGGGGTGCCAAAAATACGCGGTTCGACGTCAGCGGAAGACTGGGTGAGGGTGAAAATGAACGATAATTAAGGAGAATAAATCGGTATCACGTGTTCACGACTAATGACTTCGAAACCAATTGGTTGCCATTGACTACCAGATTTGATGATGTATAGGAAAGATGGAAAATGGGGAGATTGTCAGTGAGTGACAGACAAAGAGATACAGAAACAGATACACACAGAGACAGAGAGAAAACACACACGAAGTCAAGTATTGAGCTCAGACTGATGAACTATAATGGCAGATGGAAGTATCATCTTGTACCGATATCGTACATGGATGGATTGGGAGGACCGGATGGACATCTTGAAGGCCTGGTTCAACTCCAATGTAATCATGGGTGTAACTTTCCCCGTAAAAGTGGTGGTGACTATTCCTTGGCACACAACTTCTCAGTTCAATTCTTTCCTCAGTTTTCTGTACCCCCGCGATTCTCTAACTTCATTTTTATTGTCCCCACCCCGTGTATTAGAGTCGTATTAAGGAACACAA
Source organism: Lumbricus terrestris (assembly GCA_949752735.1). Lineage (NCBI taxonomy): Eukaryota > Metazoa > Annelida > Clitellata > Crassiclitellata > Lumbricidae > Lumbricus > Lumbricus terrestris. The sequence continues at coordinate 58,582,752 of OX457038.1, forward strand.
TTTAAATATACCGGTATGTATAGTTTTAACCATGTAATCATGCTGACAAAAAGGAAATAAAGCCTGTAAGAAAGAGCTAACCTATATAGCGTTGTGATGTTGTGGGCTTGTTTTTACTAGCGAAGATTTAAAATATCTGGTTTAATATTTGTCAAATTCAAACGCAAATTTTAAGGCTATATTTGTCTTTGACAGGAAGAAGAGTTTTAAAACCAGTTCACACAGATATGACGTGCTGAAAGGAATCAAAATTTTGAAGCTCGACCAGAAATTAATCGTTGCGCCAATATTATTCAGCTCTTCCTTATTTTGAGCTATAGGCTAAAGACCTACGCTGAGAATTTCTGGCTCGCACCTAAACACCGTTTGTTTCAAACATTATAATAATATACCTAAACAAAAATATGTTGCATGCACTAGGCCTATATATAATGTGAGTATAATTATGATGTTGTGAAAGAAAAGAAATGATGACGATGCTGTTTATGTTACAACGTTAAAAATCTTTGCTAATCAAAGAAAGGTAGACACACATAAGCACACAGAAAATTTATATTTTTGGAATTTTCGCCTAGGCCCTACCCCTAACCGGCGCCTGGCGTACCTCATGTGTACAGTTTGAGAACCCCCTGCGCTGTACCTTTCCAATTATAAAAATTTAGTATGAGCTCATGCAGGCAATCGAGAATTCTCTCACTCCCGTCTCCATTCTCACTCTTGTCACTACCATCAAAATCTAGGGTTTTAAATCTAGTTTTAATAGGGAACTTTATGCTCAGAGGCCTTTGGGTGATCAATATTAGAATGAGCTAGGACCTAAAACAAATGTAGCTGAGATTCGTTTAAAGATTATATTATAATAAAACAATATCAAACAGTAAAATACAATCAATAATCCTATCTACTTATTTGTGGCGTATTATCTAATAATATTATAGCTTGTTTCTTATCTTCCACGTTGGACTTTTCCAGCGTAGATGTAGAAGTTCTTCAGTTCGTATGGATTGGAATGAAGGTTCGAAGAGGAAGGAAGGTCACCTTCTTCTTGTTTGCCGTCGTTTCCAATTCTCTTCTGTAGCTGCGTAGACGGAGAATGCTGTAGCTGGCACAGCACTCTGTAGTTTCGTCCGCCTCGTTGTTTCTCCACAAGCAACGGTAGCTTCTCGTCGCTTGCTCGTCTTGTAGTCGTTTCGCCCCTTTCTTCTGCCGTCGAACTCCAATCGCAATTGCAGTTCCGAATCGACCTTCTCCCGATGTCGAATCGCAGTTCACTCGCAAGTGTCACATCAAACTTCGCAAAGTTTCGTTCGACACGCCCTGGTATCTCTGTTCCCAAGGACTTGTAGTCTCACCAGTGGGACAGGCCGACAGCGTGTCGCCTTCCACACCCAATTCACCGTCAGATCTTCTGAATTACCGACGAGAACGCCACGTTTGACTAATGGCCGTTCTCGCTCAGAAATCTACGTCTTCTTCCTTCGCCATCTTTTCGCTGTCTAGCTTTATCGTCTGCCGTTGTTGCCGTCTGCTCAAGTTTGACGCTGCTTTCCGCCCTCCGTTGTATTTCAATAATTGATGTAGCGCGTATTCAAGAATTGTTATAGCGCTATTATTATTATCTAACTTAATGCCACAAGTAATATTAATTATAATCTACAATACGCCACATATTGTCTAGCTTAATTCTTACCTATTTAATACTTATACAATGCATCATTTAATAGGTTTGTTTGATAAGAAGCATTCTACCGCTACAAATGCCCCTCCTTCAAAAGACTGTTTACAGGCTTTAACAAACTCACCTACTTAACAAACTAACCTAGTAAACTAATTCACTTACTATACACGACATGACAATTAATACACTTTACTCACTGGCTTACACTTCTTCATTTACTTTATCTCAACTTATACTACACAATCCCTCTACTTAAATAGTCGGACATAACATTTTCGGACCCTTTAATATATCTAATGTTAAAGGAATAGTTTTGGAGTGCCAAACTCCATCTCATCACCCTTGCATTTTTCATTCGACCCTCTTTCATATATTGCAATCCGCAATGGTCTGTCTCAATTGTAAATGTCTTTCCACAAAGATATCGGTCGAACCTGCTTATACCCCACATGATTGCTAAGCACTCTCTCTCTTCCACAGAATATCTTCTCTCTCGCTCTAACAGCTTCCTGCTCGCATACGCTATGGGATGATTCGTCCCCTCGTACTGCTGCATTATCACACATCCGATTCCACTCCCACTTGCATCAGTTTGTAGGATGAAATCCTTCTCTAAATTTGGAAGTCTCAGAATTGGTTCTTTCGCCAATTCGTTCTTCAACTTTGTAAAACTATCTTCCAGCTCTTCATTCCATTCTACCATTCCAGGTGCTATCTTTTTCGTTAAGTCACTTAACGGTGCCATGATTTCCGCACAGTGTGGTATGAATTTCCGATAATAGTTTATCGCTCCAAGAAAACTCCTGACTTGTTTCTTTGTCTTTGGACGTGGCATGTCTACTATTTTATCCACTGATTTCTCCTTTGGACTTATGTCATCCTTGTTCAACGTATGTCCCAAAAAGTCAATCTTTCCATATCCTATTGAACACTTCTTCGGCTTCAATGTCAAATTCGCTTGTCTCACTCTTTCGAAAAATATCTCCAAAGTCTTCAAATGTTCTCTCCATCCTTTATTATGCGCTAGAATGTCGTCGACATAACTTTCAAGATTTTCTGTTCCTTGAAGAATCTTCCTGATTAAACGGTTGTAACTTGACGCACTATTGATCAATCCAAAAGGCATCACATTGAACTTGTATATCCCATTGGCACATACAAATGTAGTGTAGTCTTTCGATTCTGGACTCATAGGGATCTGCCAATAACCCTTGCAGAAATCGAACTTGCTGTAGATTCTACTACCACTCAACTTATTAAAAATATCCTCATTTGTCATCATAGGCTCAGGATCAAATATTGTAAGCTTGTTCAGCTGTTTGTAATTGCAACACAACCTATTGCTTCCGTCTGATTTCTTGACAACCACCAGCGGTGCTGCATAAGCTGCCTCTGATCTTTCTATCACCTTATTGTCCAACATCGTCTGGATCTCCTTATCTATTTCTTTTTGCAAATGGTATGGTGTTGGATACGCTCTTTGTCTTACTGGTTCTTCACTCGTCAAATGTATTTCATGCTTTACTAAGTCTGTTCTCCCAGGCTTGTCTGTGAATATGTCTTCATATTTCTTCAGTAGTTTCCTCATTTCTCCTTTTTGTTCTTCATCCAAATCAGGATTTATATCCACATCTTCATAGGTCTCTGTTTGTTCACTTACATATAAATCCAATATTTCTTCTTCTTCATCTTCTCCCACTTTTCCGTCATATACTACTGCTGAAATGTACGCTACGGTCTCGGCATCTTCTCTTTCGTGGTATTTCTTCAATATATTAATGTGATATGTCTTTATCTTTCCTTTCTCGATTTCAACTCTGTAATCATAGTCTCCAATCTTCTCTCTCACAACATATGGCCCTTGCCACTTTACTAACATCTTGTTCTTACAACTAGGCAATAGTAACAACACCTTATCACCCATTTCCAACTTCCTGTATCTCGCTTTCCTGTCATAATACTTCTTGTTTTTAGCGTTCGCTTTGTGTATCGCCTTCTGCGCCATATCACAAGTCTCCTCAATCCTTTCTCTCAAATCCTGCATATACGTATACACGTCCTTCACTTCTTCTTCCACTGTCTCATTGGTCCATAACTCCTTCAGGATCTGCACTGGTCCTCTACAGTCTACACGATCTACCAAATATTAGTTCGAATGGTGTGAAACCGTGACTCTCATGTACTGTGTCTCTCAACGCAAACAGTAATGGAGCTATATAACGATCCCATTCTTTCGCTTGTTCACCAATCAACTTCCTCAACGTCGCTTTGATGGTTCCATTAAGCCGTTCTACACATCCATTGCCCATTGCATGATATGGACTCGTCATGGTGTGTTTTATCAATAGCATCTTATTTACTTCAGCCATGAGTTCAGAAGTGAACTGGCTTCCACGATCAGTATGGATCTTCTGAGGCACTCCCATACGACAATAAAATCCGAACAAAGCTTCTGCAACTTCCTCAGTACTAATTCCTTTCAATGGAATAGCTTCCGGATACCTTGTACTCAAATCTATGATGGTCAATATGTATCGATAACCCCTTGCAGACATAGGGTTAACTTCTCCGATTATGTCTATGCATATGTGTTTGAATGGTACATCTAATACAGGTAGATGACCCATAGGCGCCTTGTGGTTCTGTAGCGATTGTATAACTACGCTACAGGTTTCGGGTCGCTAATATTATTTTATTTAATTTTTGATCGATTATGGGGTTTCAGGGATCTGATATATTTGTTTTATTTCTGTATTTTTGAGCTGCCTTGTGTGACCTATATTTTAATGTTGATTTGCGCTTGACACGGGTCACAGCGACCGCTGACGTAGGCAGCAGTCGTTGCTGTTCCATTAATTGGTATATGTTCACACGCTCTCAGCGATCGTCGGTCGCTGTCTTCAAAGGCCGTGCCGCTTGCAGTCGATGAGGGTAATTAAACTTTCGCACGCTCTCTGAGGTGGTCTGATGATCAGAGTGAGCGAGGAATACAGCCAGCCAGACAAGCACAGGCAGGGACACGGATTGAGAAGGAAACACCGTTGGCGTGTGGGTCTGTGTACGTGTGTTTTCTCAAGGTTGAACTGGTGCATTTGATGCCTACGTGATCAGCGGCAGATGGCGCCTTTCAGAAGGAGAGATAGAAGGAGAAAGATAGTGAGCTACAGACAGACGCAGAGATACACAGGAGAGGACGCACGTGGCAGCTGATTCTTGCCGCCTTGAAACAGCTGCGTTGCTGCTGGGTTTGCGCGCGCGGCTCGCTTGCTGGTCATGCGCAGAAAGGGGGACGCTCTCCTTGTCAGGCAGTAATAAAAGAGCAGCGCAACGCTGAGAGGCTCAGTTGCGCACAGGATCTCAGGGCGGTCGGATGTATTGCGGCGGTTGGTAGTTTTAGGCTCGATCAAGTTGGTGAAGCATGGCCAGGATAAGCGCCTGCTTGCACTAGTTGCGCATACACGGATTCTGTCGGCGATTCATTCTCTCTCGACATGGAGTCGATTAAATAAAAGAGTTTGTTTGTTGCGAGAAATACATCAGCGTCGCTGCAAGTTTTGTCTTCGCTCTCGCTTCGGATATATTCCTGGATTACTAATTCAAGGCCTCTCTTCGCCCTGTCACACGGAGTGATTTATCGTGGGCTTCGAATCGTCAGCGCTCTGCTCTCGTTCTTCGAAATTGTGTTGCGAAGCGGTTGTTCGTATGGTTGCCTAAGGGCGTCTTTCTCAAACGGCTTGGATAAATAGCCGAAATTGTTGTTCATTGCGAGAAATCAGCATCGGATTTAGCTGATCTTTTCGGGCGTTTCAAACTCGACGCCTTTCTGTGTGTTTCGTCGCATCTCTTGGATATCGTCTTCGTCGCTGTTCTTCGCACACGATCGGCTTTGTCCCTTGTCTTCGGACATAAGGTACGCTTTATTGGGGAATTAATACGATCGGTTATTAAGACATTTTGGGCTGAACTGAAATTGGCTGTGGGACTTGAGAGTCAATCGGGAGTTAAGTTAGGCATACTCCGGTTGATAGGTGTTTGCATTGAATTGTTGCATTTGATTTTCATTGAATGTCTTTACAAAGGATAGGAACTGATAATTGAACTTACTGACTTTTATGTTTGATTGCTTTGAGCATAATTGATGTCAATTGAAGATTCAAGTGATTGTGAATAATAAGAAATATTAATTAAACTTCTGACTTTGATCATTGATGGCATTGAATGCAACTGACGTTGAATGAATACTTGATTGATTGTGAGCTCTAAAGATAGAAGTCATTTCTATAGCGCTATGGAGGAATCTAGGCCAGTCACCCCTGCTCAGCCTTCACGGCCCCCTTCTTCTATGGAGGTATTGCTCGAGGCAATACAGACTAACGCTAAGTCAACTCATGATGCTATGACTTCTATACAGTCGTCTTTGCAACTGAATGCCAGAGACACGCAAGAGGCGATTGCCACGGTGGAGTTTAATGTCCTGGCAGTGCAATCAAATGTTAGCGATGCTATTTCCTCAGTGCAATCAAATGTAAGAGAGGAAATCTCTTCTGTAAAATCTTATGTCAGAGATACGCAGGATGCAATCACCTCAGAGCAATTAAATGTCAGGGAAGCGCTGACGGAAGTTGTATCACGATTGGAAAGGCTAGAGGCATCGCCGGTACCCAAGCCTGCTGTGGATTTGAACCCTGGTTACCTCACCGCTATTACCACTGCGGACGCGCCATACCACTCGACCATCGGCCTGGAGGAAACTTTGGGTGCTAGGCCTAAAGATTTCACGCAACCTGGTATATTGCGGAGAAGTGATAGATTGGCTGGTAGGCCGCCAATTTCATATAGGGAGTACGGTAGTCGAAAAGACTGGCCGCCTTTCCTGGGTTGGGAATCGAACCCAGAAGTCACCTCATCCTGTCCTCCCTCTATCTCTAGAGCTCGTCCACAGCAGCACGCGGCCATATCGAGCGAGGATCCGGAAGTGGCGACTCCGGGGATGCCGATAGGGGCGGGCGTTACAATTGGTCCCAGCCAGTGGGGTCAAATTAGTTCTAGAGATTTTGGCGATGATAGGTTAGAAGAGGAAACTGACTATGCTAGAACAGGCGAAATGGCAATTTCTTTTGAAAGAAGGAAGGAAAGGGAATTTGCTGATATTGTGGATATAATGTCTGATGATGGTAGTGTAGACATTGAAATCAGCAAGATAATGGAATCTAGACCTAAAACTGTTAAAATAATTGATAACAGAATGCATGCAGCACGGCAACCGGAGTTTAGAAATTTGGAAATAAATAAACCGATCGCTAATAAATTGTCACGGGAGGGGGGTGATAAGGTCAATCCAGTTCCTTTTGCCTCTTCGTCGCCTTCCCACGGTGCATATTCTCGACTTGATCCGCAATGGAGGATGCAAGAACCGCCTGCGTTCGTCGATCCACAAAGAGCGGAAACGGCGCAGCACCGGATCGACAGCCGGCAACCAACGTCGGGAATGCCGACCTCAATGCCCAACGGTGCTTTCCACGGTCGTGCAACTTCGACCATGGTTGGTCGAGACTACGCTCGACCCGACCTTCCTCCTGGACCAGCGGCGATGGCAACGGTCGACTGGATGCAACCATACGCTCGTCCCGACCATTCAAACATGCCGTGGAGGTATGCTCCGACCTACGCTCCGAACGCTTTCTACGGTAGCAGCGACAACCGGGTTTGGGTCGACCCGCCTCGCTGTCTCGACCCGCTTCGACCAAGCGACGCCGTCTTTCCTCGGTGGCCAACGGTCGTGGAATCGGCGAGGATGAGTTCATGCCTGGGTGCGCAGAACTTCGGATTTAGCCGTGACGCCGAATTACCGCGATGTCAGACGGTAACGAAGTCGACACCTCTGGAGAAGAATGAAACGACGGGCGATGATAAAGCGACGTCTGCGGTTGGTGAAACGAGAGCACGGACGTCTACCAACGCTTCAGTCGGCCCTATTAAAGTTGTCCCGACGACCACCGTCGCAACGCAAACGACCGGCGACTGGGGGTTACCGTCGATCGGTTCAAAGGGAACAATCAAGGAAGCAGAACCGACCGCGTCGACGACAGCTAAAGAGGGCGAGGCCAAACAGTCGTCGCCTTCGTCTACCAAGCCAACACAATTCCTGAAACTCGGGTCTTTTAGCGGAAAGACGGACGTTGAAACATTCTTACGAAAATTCTCCGTGTGCGCCAGGAATAACAGATGGACGGACGAGGAGAGATTGAACCAATTAGTAGTCTCATTGGTTGAACCGGCGACTCATTTGCTGAGCGAGTCGAACGCAGATGGCCTGGACACTTGGACGGCTTTGGTCCAGCGACTTCGTGAACGATACGGCAACGCTGAACAACAAGCCCTGTTCCAAACGCAGCTAAGCACCAGGAAACAGAAAGTCGACGAGGATATGGGCGTCCTGGTGGACGACATCCGACGTCTCTCCACGCGAGCCTATCCGGGTTCCTCGACGGCTCACAGCGAAGCAATTGCTGTTCGGGCATTCTTGGATGCCCTGAGAGATAGAACGCTTGCTCTGAAAATCCGAGAGCGAGAACCGAGATCCCTCGACGAAGCCTACAAGGTAGCGATGCGATTGGACGGCTATCAGAAAGCAGAAGACGGTGGCCATGAGCAGCACGAACGTCGACATGGACGAATCTACGCGATTAAAGAAGAAGAGTCGGAAATAAAGGACCTGCTGCGACGAATGGAGAGACTGGAGAAGATGGAGCGGCAACCCGTGTCGGCGCCACAATACAGAGACAATAATCGCGGGTCGTGGACAGGTCAGAACGGGTCAATCGGAAATGGTCGGTATAACGTTAACGGAGGGAACTGGCGGAACAATCAACGCTGTTCGATCTGTAATAGAACAGGTCATTGGAGTTCTACGTGCAGATACCGACAGGCGGCGGAACCGGAAGCTGGACGATCGGCGCGGAGATGCTTCGAGTGTTCAGCAACGGACCACATAGCACGCTTCTGTCCTCTTCGACAACAGCAGCAGGCTTCACCTAGCGACAACCTTGGACAACCTGTGGGCGATGACCACGACAACCCCAGCGTTGGCCGTGTGTTCGCTGTTCGGTCCGCTCCAGCGCCGAGCAGGGACCAGCGGAACGGGCAGAACCAGGAGCGTCGGTCCCGGAGGTCGCCATCATCGTCGAGGAGGCGAGACAGTGGTCGGAACTCACCAAGAGAGGAGCGACGCTGTTTCTACTGTGACGACAGTTCGCACCTTTTGAGGAGCTGTCCGCTTCGCAATGGACCCCCTGAGGACCGGTTCTGGAGGATGCTGGGAGAACCGACCGGACTTCGTCCGCCTGAGAACTTGACGTCAGCTGGGTAACTCTGTTAAATGACCGCATAATCGCGGCCGTTATGAATGCAGAAGCACCTGTAACCATGTTTTATTTTGATTTTGATGAATACATTTTTGATTTACATGTGGAAGGCTTTACATGTGTGTTACTGTGTAAATAACTGTATTCTTGCATCGTATGTTGTGCATTCATATGTGTATTGCATACTGCGTAGTATTAATATTTGTATGCCTTGCATTGTATTTCAGCGATGGACAATTTCAGTATTGCCTCTGCTGTAGACAGAAAACTGGACTGTCATTGCCTGCATTGCGCTATATAAATATTGATTTTTCCAGTAGATATATATAAGATTGCCTATATTAGTTAAGGCCTTGATCACGATTATGTGACCTTGAACTTAGACTTGCAGTGGAATTAGCCATGATGATGTGATTATGTGATATTATGACCTGCGTTAAAATAGTAGGCCTATGTCTCTAAGAAGTAATTGTGAGATAACGCTCAAAGTCGAAATCTGCATTAGGCCTATGTCCCGCTCTATCTATAACCTGATTTACGAAAAATAATTTAAAGAGATTTGCACAGTTAAATTTTAATGCTCCTAATTTCTGTGGTAGTGTTTTTATATGCGTAACTATTGTCATCGCATATATATATAATTGTATGGATGCATAACTGATGATTTAAAGAGGCGCTGAATGAATGCTTTAAGGCCCATATTGCGCTTAACTGCAATCTGTCGGGATTAGGCCTATATAATTCTGAGGATTTGAAGACAAATTTCGGCATTTTATATCAATTAGGATGATAGGCCTACTTGTTTTAATAGCCTAACGCTGAGGAATAGGCAATAATTTAGTTATGCTGTGTAATTTCTGCATTAGGCCTAGTTTTGCGGTTTTGCCTGATTCCCGCCTGCAATGGAATTATATGGTTAAACTCCGTTGCCTAATAATATTTATTAGGATTAGGCATAAAATAATTAGGATCCTTTTTGTGTATAATGAAAAAGGCTGGCCGTTCAATTTCCTATTTGAGCTATAGGCAAAACGTGCCATGTAAGGTTTATCGATAATTCTAGCTTTAAAAGGTTTTGCTAAGTTTTGTTGATTGACCTAGTTTTGAGGCCTAATTTGCTGTGCATGGACTAATTTTGGGCCGGGTTAGTATAACTGCCGGTCGTTCCCACGACTTCTACAGCTGAAATTGTAGAGAGAGGGGGAGAACGACGGCGACACAATAAAGGCGATCGCGCTCGTCCTTGGCCCTGATTTATCAGTGCATATAATGTCACTTTGGATGGCCAGATTATTGATTGCTTTAACGTAAGGAAATCAGCGGAAATATAACCTTATATTTGATTTGTTGCATAGGACTGTAATATACAGTTTTAATGCATAGATTTTATCCTAATTCTTAGAAGAGCTTAATTAGGATTATTTTCACTTTGTGCAGAAACAACGCGACCTTAGTCGTACGATGCACTTTGACCTACATGTAAAACGATCATGTTCAATTGCCTAATTCTCACAGCCAGACGCACGCTGTAGATGCACTGCGTGGGGGGGGGGAATAGAGACACAGGAGTCGACGCATCAAAGAGCGGCGATTAATTAGCAATCGTTGTTTCCCAGGCGCGTGGGTGGTCCCGTTAGTCTCCGCTGCATCTCTGATAGAATGAAGGAAAGATAATAGGCCTTGATGCTATGCAATGATGCATAAGGATTTATAGTAGACTAAAGTGGCCTAATGTTGATTTGCGCTTTAGACTAAGATCTCATATTAAAATCATGATAATCCTTTTAGGCCTAGAATTTTTACGATTATACAATGTGACTGTTTTGTAACTTTAGCCTATGTTTAAATGGCCTATTTTAATTCTGTGCATAATCGGTTGCATTTTTAAGTAGGCCTACTGAAAGATGTTGGGAAGAGAGCGGCTTATTGAGCTGAAGTTAGGCTAAGTCTCTTACGGTAAGCTTTGATGGGAGCCTACGGATAGTTATAACAATTATAAGCTTTGGAGACTTAAGCTGTGTGTGTAGTCTCAGGTAATTTGCTATGATAGCACCGTTGTTAATGGGATTAGAGACTTAGGTTTAACTGCTTAGATGAGTCTTTAAATGTAGACGTTTGCCTACAGTGAAATGCCTAAAGAAGTCTCTATGGTAAAGGCTATGGGTGGCCTATTAATCAGATGACCTGTTGTAAAGGTAACGAAGGTCTAGTGGTTTTTGTGGCTGTCCCGTGGGTTCTTAAGTCAATGCTTGCCGTGGAGGACTTTGTGCTTAACTAAACTCAAGGAGACCTATATATAGAATTGCTTTTGAGCTTCACTGAACTATTAGCGATGGAGCTATAAAATTATAATCATAATAATGTGTATTTCTTTTGCTTGAACTGACAGTCGACGCTAAAATGTGAACTTTGTGATGCTTACGTTGAGGACTGTTCATTGCATATATTTTTAATTCTTGCATTTGAATCATTGATGTAAAAATTGGAGTATGGCCTTACTAACATTTCAGGATCCATTTTTCCAATTAAAGGGATCCTGAAATCAGGGAGGGCCGAGAATAGTGTAGCGATTGTATAACTACGCTACAGGTTTCGGGTCGCTAATATTATTTTATTTAATTTTTGATCGATTATGGGGTTTCAGGGATCTGATATGTGAGCTAATTTTGTATAGTGTATGTGGTCAGCTAAGGGGTGAGCGTACGAATAGACCAGCTCAAGGTCAGCTAATTGTTAAGCGTACGGACAGACAGACTTGCAGGTGGCAGACTGGCGGGAAAGTTGGCGCGGCTCGGCCGACCGTCGCCGGAGAGCGCGAGAGAGAGTAACAGACAGACAGACAGACAGACAGACAGACAGACAGACGGATAGAGGCAGAGAGAAGGACAGAGCGGCAGGGGGAAGAGTGTACGCCCAGACAGTGAGATAAGTTGTTGAAGGAGTGCTAGTAGGGTAAGACGTTTTAGAGAACAGTGGAGTGTGTGTTGAAAACTTTAGAGAGCAGTAAGATATTAAGGTTGCGTTGCTGTCACAGAATTGAATCGCTTGTCGTCGTTGATGCATTGTTGTGTTATTTGCGAATATTAAAACGGAGAAGAAAATACAAGAAATAGATCTTGGTTGTAAGTGAACAAGTTAAGAACTTTAGAAACTTATACACTAGCCTTAGATACCGTCACACAGGGAATAGGTTAGGGCTAGGCTGCGCTACAGAACAGTAAGAAGAGACTGGAGAAATCGTCAGTGATTGTGGAACCTGACATTTGGTGACAGCGGTGGGATTTCGAATTCGGGCAACGAACGGTGGATATCGAGTTCAGGCAACGGACGGTGGAATACGAAGTCAAGCAACGGACGTCGGGATATTGTATCCAGGTTTACGAACGGTGAATTGCGAAGTCAAGCAACGAACGTTGGGATAGTCGTATCCAAGCTACGGACAGTGGATTTTTAAGCCTTACGAGACGCCGACCACACGGGAGAAGGAGAGTGAGCATCTGAACAACCGGAGAAGCAGTCCGAGCATCCGAACAACTGGTGAGAAGATACAACGGGCATACGAACGACACTACGACAACACAACGCCAGAGAGAGGTATACAAAACTCGCTCCTTGAAGAAACAAGTAATTGAAATTACAGTCAAACAATTGCAGAAAGCATAGCCACTCCCTCGATTTTCTTCACGCAAATCAGTTGAAGTAAGAAAGTAAGATGGAGAAACTCACGGAACAAAAGCAAGCTAGTATAAAGAAGATGTCTTCTGATCGAATAATAAAATTATTAATCGAAGCTGGTCTAGACGTGGAAGAAGTCGAAGAGATGTCAAGGGAAAATTTGATGAGAGCTTTAGCAGAGGATTGGCTAAAAAAGGAAGCTGAAGAGAAAGGCGCTGTGGGTGGGGCTGAGGAGAAACCACAGGCTATGTCTATGGAGGCGTTGATGCAATTTATGATGATGAGGGAGGAGCAACGGAAACAGGAAGAGAAAGAACGGAAACAAGAAGAGAAAGAGAAAGAGGAGCAACGGAGACGAGAAGATAAAGAGAAAGAGGAGCAACGGAGACGAGAAGAGAAAGAGGAGCAACGGAGACGAGAAGATAAAGAGAAAGAGGAGCAACGGAGACGAGAAGATAAAGAAAGAGTGGAAAAAGCAGAAAGGTTGAGGCAAGAAGAGATAGAGATACAGAAGCAGCAGTTCCAGCTTCAGTTAGAACAACTGAAAAGAGATCGTGACGAAGCAGAACAAAGAAGGATGGAACTAATGATAGAATACGAGAGAGCAAGGAAAAGTGATGAAGAAATACGAAAACAGCAGATTGAAGAGCAAAAGGCTCGCGAGGAAGACAAAGAAGCCATGCGTTTGGTAGAATTGGAAAGAGCCGAAGAGATTCGACAGGAAGAATTGAAAATGGAGAAAGAAAGTTTGGAAAAAGCGGAAAGAGAAAGGAAAGAACAAGTACAATTGGAACAAAAGAAACTCGCTTTGAAGGAAGCTCAGCTCCGAGAAATGGCTATAGAAAAGGAGGAACGCAGAAAGCAGTTAGAATTGTTGCAGCAAAAGATAGAACAAGAAGAACTGCGTAGGGTAGAAGATCAAAATAGACTGAGGGAACGAAATGAAGACGAAAGAAGAAGCCGTGAAGAGTCAGAACGAAACAGGATTCGAGAAAGTGAGACAATGGTGTCCAAGATTAAAAAGATAGGTGATGCAATGAAACACGTGTTACCAAAGATGCCGTATGATATGATGGAGGTGCCATTATATTTTGAGACAGTTGAGAATGCATTCAACAGTTTTACGGTGGAAAAGCAGTTTTGGGTCAAATTGCTGTTGCCACTAATGACGCCAAGAGCGAGAACGGTGTTGAACCGATTGTCTTTTGATGATCTAGACGATTACGACATAGTGAAAGAACATTTACTGAAAGAATTCAAATTGACAGCGAGAGAATATCGATCACGATTTGGAGAAGCGAAGAAAACGGCAGAAGAGACATACACTATGTTTACAGCAAGATTGAAGAATCTGTTGAACTATTATGTCAGAAGTAGACGAGTGGGCAAAGACTATGAGAAGTTATTTGATCTGTTGGTGGCGGATAAGTTGAAAGAATGTCTACCACCGGGTCCACTACAGTTCGTACTAGCAAAAGAGGGTACTGAATGCTTCGAAGCTAGTAATGTTGCAGAACTCGCAGACATACACGTGAACAATCGAATTGGTCTAATGTTTCAAGACAAACCGAAATATGAAGCATGGGGTAATAGTTCGAAGCAACCCAGGTGGAATAGTAATAACAAAGAAACAGGAAACCAAGCCAGAAGTAATGAAGCAAGGAATGATGGTGCTCCTGGAAGACAGTTTAGTCAAGATAGAAGAGAAGCAACGGGTGACAGACAAATATACAGTCGAATTCCAGTGATGGGACGCCAAAGAGAAAACAATGCAGCGTACAATTACAGGCGGGAGAGCACTGAACAGAGAGGGATTGGTAAGAAACGTTGCCATAATTGTCAGTCAGACAAACATCTGATAAAGGATTGTCGAGTACCACCAAGAATGACAAATCTGAGAAATAGATTTACTCGAAGTGCAGAAAATCTCAGAGTAAATCAGATCCAAGTAATGAATGCACCGAATCAGCCGGAAGAACAAGACAACCGCGAAACGGAAGTGAAGTCAGTAATGAAGTGCACGCCTCAATTTGCTATACAGAGAGAAATAGTAAATTCTGCTCCCATCAAAGATACTGGTCGAGAAACTGAAAGCAAAGATGAGTGTCAACGTACAAAGAAGTCATTACTACAGCATGTCAATGTAGAGATACGTGGAAATGATGACAGTTGTCAGCCTGTGCAAGTCAAAGCGCTGATTGACTCTGGTACTGAGATTCCAGTAATCAATGAGGAATTGTTGAAAGGAGCGACAGTGGAAGAAATTGGTAGAGTACATTTGCAATGTGTGGCTGGAGAACCCATTCCAGCTAAGTTGGTGAAAATCGAAGTGCGGATGAGTTGTCATAACGAAGGAGGAGATCTGAAAGATAAGGGAGTAAATTTCGCACCATATTTAACCTTGGTGTGTGCCAGCATTCCGGCAGTCTTGTGCAAAGATAACAAAGAAAAGTTCTTGCTGCATCCAGAGATAATCGCAGAACTGAAAGAGGTTCCACCAGTGAGTGTATTGCAAGGAGAATTGCAAGCGAATGTGACTACAAGAGCACAGAGTCGGAGAAGAGAAGTGGAAGAAGGAGAAGAGGAAAAGTCAAATGAAAGTTTGCTAGATGAGGACACCGAAAGCGATGATGAACAAAGCGTTCAAGAAGAAGAAGAAGGAGTAACATCCGGGAACAATGAAATTGAAGAAGAGATGGTTGCATGTGAGCGTGATGATTATGATGATTTTTGGAGTGATGGTGAATTGGACACGAGTATGAGAGATTTGTTTGCCGAAAACACAAGTGATGAAAGACAATTGGCAGACGCGAAGAAGTTTGAAGAGCAACAGAGAAATGACGAGTCACTGAGGTCGTGGTGGAGGATAGCTGAACACAAAGGATCAGAGTTTAGTGTGGTGAATGGTTTGATGTATAAGAAGCATCAAATGTTGGATCAGTTGGTGTATCAGTTGGTGTTGCCGAAGGAAAGAAGAATTCAGGTGATGGAATTGGCGCACGAGTCAGTATTTGGCGGACACTTGGGAGAAGAGAAGACAAGGGAACGTATCAAGTTGTCCTTTGTGTGGCCAAGAATGCGTAGAGATGTGGTGAAATTCTGCAAGTCCTGTGAGAAGTGTCAGTTGAAAGCACGAAGTTTGGTGATGGATCGAGTGCCGATTACACCAATACCAAGGGAGGATGTGCCGTTCAGAAGAATGACCATGGACGTCGTAGGACCAATCGAACCGACGTCAGCAGCAGGGCATAAGTATTGCCTGTGCATCGTGGACTCATGTACAAGATGGCCGACAATATTCTTGATGAAATCATTGACTGCTAAGGCTGTATGCGAAGCTTTGATGAAGCTGTTCATGGATGTGGGAGTTCCGTCAGTGATAACGAGTGATAGAGGGACGAATTTTACAGCCAGTCTAACAAGAGAATTTCTGAAACTGATGGGGTGTTGTCCTCGATTCGATTCGCCAGGACATCCAGAAGCGGCAGGATTGGTGGAGAGATGGAATCAAACGTTCAAGAAGATGATTCATCATGTCGTTGTGGAAAATCCGAGACAGTGGCATAAAATTATTCCATTTACAGTTTGGGCATTGAGAGAAGTGCCTAATGCAACTACCGGAGTGGCACCGTATCTACTAGTCTATGGAAAGTTGCCGAGAGGGCCACTAACCATTCTTAAAGAAAGCTGGACCAAAGAGATAAATCTACCACCGAACATTGGAGTGCAACCGGAAAAGTACCTGAAGAATTTAAGAGCAGACATGGAAAAGGCCTTGACATTCGCTGAGAGCTGTGCTGAAGAAAAGCAAAAACAATACGCCAGTCAATATAACAAAAGAGCAAAAGATAAAGAATTCGAACCAGGAGAAAACGTCATCGTGCTGTATCCAACGTCAACCAATAAATTGATCTCGCGATGGCATGGTCCATGCACGGTCTTGCAAAGAAGATCCAAATATTCGTATCTGGTGGACATGAACGAAAACGGTCGACGGATTATTCATGCTAACAAGATGAGGAAGTTCATTACGAGAACATTGTCTTGTGGTCTGATCGTGGAAGAGGATGACGAATTTGGATCAGTGGTAGAAATACCGCTGAAGGAAGACTATTCAGAGACAAAACAGAAGTCACTCCAATTGGATTACGAACAAATTGGACATCTGACGAGCGAACAGCAGAAACAATTACTTGATGTACTGAATCGATATGCAGACAGATTTTCAGATAAACCTGGACTATGTACATTAGTAGAACACGAAGTGGTGCTGAGACCAGACTTTCGAGAAAAGGAATTCATGGCATATCGAATACCACTAATATACCGAGCAGAAGTGGAAAAACAAATACAAGAGATGCTGAAAGAAAACATCATCCAACCATCGTCAAGCAGAATGGCAAGTCCACTTGTCATTGTCAAAAAGAAGGATGGATCCTTGAGATTGGCTTGTGACTACAGATACATTAACTCTTTTACTGAGAACTGCAGATATCCTATGCCAATCGTCAACGATGTCTTGAGCAAAGTCGGAAAATCCAAGTTCATTTCTGTTATGGACTGTCGCAGCGCATATTGGACTTGTCCTGTGAAAAAGAGTGACCAATGGAAGACTGCGTTTGTTACACATAATGGACTGTATGAATTTACGCGTGTTCCTTTTGGAATGATTAACTCTGGACGGACTTTTGTAAAAGCGATAAATATGATTTTGCAACCGATTCATGATTTTACTGAACCTTATGTTGATGACATTGCAGTGCATTCTAATGATTGGGACATTCATTTGAGACATTTGGAGTTATTTTTGAAACAAATAAGACTGCATAATGTAACATTGAACTTGAAGAAATGTGTGTTTGGTAAGAGTGAGGTGAAGTTCATCGGTCACCTTATAGGATCAGGGAAGAAGATGATGAATCCAGACAGGATTGACAGTTTAATTAATTTGAAGAAACCTGAAACCAGGAAGGAAGTGAAGCAAGTCTTAGGATTTTTTGGGTTTTACAGACAGTTTATTTGTAATTTTGCTGAAATTGCTAAACCATTGACAGACTTAACCAGCAAGAAAGTACCTGAGCACATTGTTTGGGCTGATGCACATCAGAAAGCCTTTGATTCCCTTAAACAGATTGTCTTGTCAAATGTGATTCTATATATGTTTGAGGTTGGGAAACCATTTAATTTGTACTGTGATAGCAGTGATTTTGCTGTGGGAGCTGTTCTGTCTCAGGTGGACGAGGAAGGGATAGAACGTCCCGTTTCATTTATCAGTCAGAAGCTGACAGATACCCAGAGGAGATGGGCGACGATTGAGAAGGAAGCCTATGCAATCATATGGGCTTTAAACAAGTTGAAAGAAATTCTTATTGGTTCTAAAATCAATGTGTTTACAGACCACAATCCTTTAGTTTATTTGACTGAATCAATGTCGAAATCTGCTAAATTAGTCAGATGGTCTTTATCATTGCAAAATTTTGACATTCTATTGAACTATAAGAAAGGTAAATTGAATGTAGTAGCCGATTGTCTGTCTAGATTGTAGTGTAAGATATTTTATGATGTATTATGTTATGGACTATTTGCATTGTTTAGTTAAGATACGTTCGCTAATTTTTATAGATAATTAGCTCTCTTTAAAAGAAAGGAGGGAGGTAATGTGAGCTAATTTTGTATAGTGTATGTGGTCAGCTAAGGGGTGAGCGTACGAATAGACCAGCTCAAGGTCAGCTAATTGTTAAGCGTACGGACAGACAGACTTGCAGGTGGCAGACTGGCGGGAAAGTTGGCGCGGCTCGGCCGACCGTCGCCGGAGAGCGCGAGAGAGAGTAACAGACAGACAGACAGACAGACAGACAGACAGACAGACGGATAGAGGCAGAGAGAAGGACAGAGCGGCAGGGGGAAGAGTGTACGCCCAGACAGTGAGATAAGTTGTTGAAGGAGTGCTAGTAGGGTAAGACGTTTTAGAGAACAGTGGAGTGTGTGTTGAAAACTTTAGAGAGCAGTAAGATATTAAGGTTGCGTTGCTGTCACAGAATTGAATCGCTTGTCGTCGTTGATGCATTGTTGTGTTATTTGCGAATATTAAAACGGAGAAGAAAATACAAGAAATAGATCTTGGTTGTAAGTGAACAAGTTAAGAACTTTAGAAACTTATACACTAGCCTTAGATACCGTCACACAGGGAATAGGTTAGGGCTAGGCTGCGCTACAGAACAGTAAGAAGAGACTGGAGAAATCGTCAGTGATTGTGGAACCTGACATGATATATTTGTTTTATTTCTGTATTTTTGAGCTGCCTTGTGTGACCTATATTTTAATGTTGATTTGCGCTTGACACGGGTCACAGCGACCGCTGACGTAGGCAGCAGTCGTTGCTGTTCCATTAATTGGTATATGTTCACACGCTCTCAGCGATCGTCGGTCGCTGTCTTCAAAGGCCGTGCCGCTTGCAGTCGATGAGGGTAATTAAACTTTCGCACGCTCTCTGAGGTGGTCTGATGATCAGAGTGAGCGAGGAATACAGCCAGCCAGACAAGCACAGGCAGGGACACGGATTGAGAAGGAAACACCGTTGGCGTGTGGGTCTGTGTACGTGTGTTTTCTCAAGGTTGAACTGGTGCATTTGATGCCTACGTGATCAGCGGCAGATGGCGCCTTTCAGAAGGAGAGATAGAAGGAGAAAGATAGTGAGCTACAGACAGACGCAGAGATACACAGGAGAGGACGCACGTGGCAGCTGATTCTTGCCGCCTTGAAACAGCTGCGTTGCTGCTGGGTTTGCGCGCGCGGCTCGCTTGCTGGTCATGCGCAGAAAGGGGGACGCTCTCCTTGTCAGGCAGTAATAAAAGAGCAGCGCAACACTGAGAGGCTCAGTTGCGCACAGGATCTCAGGGCGGTCGGATGTATTGCGGCGGTTGGTAGTTTTAGGCTCGATCAAGTTGGTGAAGCATGGCCAGGATAAGCGCCTGCTTGCACTAGTTGCGCATACACGGATTCTGTCGGCGATTCATTCTCTCTCGACATGGAGTCGATTAAATAAAAGAGTTTGTTTGTTGCGAGAAATACATCAGCGTCGCTGCAAGTTTTGTCTTCGCTCTCGCTTCGGATATATTCCTGGATTACTAATTCAAGGCCTCTCTTCGCCCTGTCACACGGAGTGATTTATCGTGGGCTTCGAATCGTCAGCGCTCTGCTCTCGTTCTTCGAAATTGTGTTGCGAAGCGGTTGTTCGTATGGTTGCCTAAGGGCGTCTTTCTCAAACGGCTTGGATAAATAGCCGAAATTGTTGTTCATTGCGAGAAATCAGCATCGGATTTAGCTGATCTTTTCGGGCGTTTCAAACTCGACGCCTTTCTGTGTGTTTCGTCGCATCTCTTGGATATCGTCTTCGTCGCTGTTCTTCGCACACGATCGGCTTTGTCCCTTGTCTTCGGACATAAGGTACGCTTTATTGGGGAATTAATACGATCGGTTATTAAGACATTTTGGGCTGAACTGAAATTGGCTGTGGGACTTGAGAGTCAATCGGGAGTTAAGTTAGGCATACTCCGGTTGATAGGTGTTTGCATTGAATTGTTGCATTTGATTTTCATTGAATGTCTTTACAAAGGATAGGAACTGATAATTGAACTTACTGACTTTTATGTTTGATTGCTTTGAGCATAATTGATGTCAATTGAAGATTCAAGTGATTGTGAATAATAAGAAATATTAATTAAACTTCTGACTTTGATCATTGATGGCATTGAATGCAACTGACGTTGAATGAATACTTGATTGATTGTGAGCTCTAAAGATAGAAGTCATTTCTATAGCGCTATGGAGGAATCTAGGCCAGTCACCCCTGCTCAGCCTTCACGGCCCCCTTCTTCTATGGAGGTATTGCTCGAGGCAATACAGACTAACGCTAAGTCAACTCATGATGCTATGACTTCTATACAGTCGTCTTTGCAACTGAATGCCAGAGACACGCAAGAGGCGATTGCCACGGTGGAGTTTAATGTCCTGGCAGTGCAATCAAATGTTAGCGATGCTATTTCCTCAGTGCAATCAAATGTAAGAGAGGAAATCTCTTCTGTAAAATCTTATGTCAGAGATACGCAGGATGCAATCACCTCAGAGCAATTAAATGTCAGGGAAGCGCTGACGGAAGTTGTATCACGATTGGAAAGGCTAGAGGCATCGCCGGTACCCAAGCCTGCTGTGGATTTGAACCCTGGTTACCTCACCGCTATTACCACTGCGGACGCGCCATACCACTCGACCATCGGCCTGGAGGAAACTTTGGGTGCTAGGCCTAAAGATTTCACGCAACCTGGTATATTGCGGAGAAGTGATAGATTGGCTGGTAGGCCGCCAATTTCATATAGGGAGTACGGTAGTCGAAAAGACTGGCCGCCTTTCCTGGGTTGGGAATCGAACCCAGAAGTCACCTCATCCTGTCCTCCCTCTATCTCTAGAGCTCGTCCACAGCAGCACGCGGCCATATCGAGCGAGGATCCGGAAGTGGCGACTCCGGGGATGCCGATAGGGGCGGGCGTTACAGTTCACCTTCTTGTCAACTGATTTTTGACAAATATCACAACTCAACACATATCTCCGTATATCTTGTCCTATTCCAGGCCAATAGAATTCATTTAGAATCTTATCATGTGTTTTCCTCATTCCTAAATGAGCCGATAACAATGAATTGTGTGCCACTGCTAACACTTTATCCCTCAATGGTTTAGGTACCATTAGTTGCCATTTCACCTCATCCTTCTGTACTTCTTTGTATCTTTTATACAACAATCCCTTCTTTTTCACATATGGTTTATCTTCTATGTTGTCTTCGTTACCATCCCATTCAATATTATTGCTGTTTCCATTTGTTTCGACATAGTTTCATCTTGACTCTGCAACTCCTGTATCTCTTTTACTGACACATTCAAGTTCGGCATCTCCGCAACTTTCAATGGTTTGTATTTTGCTACCTTTTTAGCTTCTGCTCTAGTCTCCACAACTGCTACTGTCATTAATTTTTCATCTTGATTCCTCATCACATCGTCAGAAAATCTTACTGTTTTCTTTGCACCAATAGGTCTTTCTTCATGTTCTGTTTTTCTAATCAATATTCCTTTGTTTTCCACTTCAGTACATTTCTCAATTATTTCTTTTGGCTCATGATTTGTCACACTCTCAGTTCTTTCATCCTTAACCATGTACTTCAATCCTTTGATTTTCCCAATTATTACTGGCTTTATTGGCTGTTCCATCACCATCGCTTGTACTTCACCATTAAAATGTTCACTCTCTATGTACACCTTAGCCAATGGGAAACATCTTAAACTCCCATCAACTAAAACACAATGTGTTTCTTCTCCAGTCAACGCTTCTTCATTTATCAAAGAACGTTTTACAATACAACAACTTGCGCCTGTGTCGTATAAGCATCCCACTGTGTTTCCATTAACTGTCACCTGGTATTCACTCTTATCTTCAAGGCTAATACATCCATCATTGTCTTTTATCACCATTGCACTAGCTGCCATGTACATTGGTGGTATTTTATTATGTTCACCCTGTTTCATCTGTTGTTCTCCTCTTGTAACTTCAACCACTCTCTGTATTTCACTTTCTGGCTTAACCAAGTGTGCTCGACTTTCGAATATTTGTACTGCTGCTGCAGTGTGTTTAAATGTACCCCTGTTTTTCTTTGGGCATTGATATGCCTTATGGTTCTGTTCTCCACAGAAAAAACAAGTAATCTTATGTCCAGTTGCAATTTCTCTTTCCCTGCTGAATCCTCGGTTTTGATGTGTACCCTGATTTATCTTCACATCACTTCTACTCCTGTTCAGATTGTACCCAGACTGTTCTTTGGGTCTGTGTTCATACGGTCTACCGTTCAACCTGTCACTATGAAATTTCACATCTGGTTTTACAGACTGCTCGCTGTACTTGTAACCGTGTGCTTCAATGTGTGATTCCGCACAAACTAACATGTCCTTCAAACTCATTTTACCCTTCTCTTTTATAAACATACGAAGTTCAGTACTGCACGTCAGGTAAAACTGATCTTTCAACAATAGATCTTCCACTCCTTCGTAAGTTCTCTCAAATCCCGCTTGTGCTAACCACTGCTGCATATACCTCCTCAATCTATGTACAAAACTAGAAGGTGTCTCTCCAGATTCCATTTTACTGGTTTTGAACTTGTTTCGATAACCACCTTCAGTCAGTTGAAATCTCTTCAACAGCTGAGTCTTCAAACACTCATAATCTTGCACTTATTCTGCAGACAACCTTTGGTATACTTCCAGTGCTCTGCCTTCCAAATGTCTAGCTAACGTCAACGACCAAACTTCTTTTTTAACTTCATACGCAACACAGGTTCGCTCGAATCTCAACAAGTAGGCATCTAAACAATCCTTTGACTCGTTGAATATAGGAAATTTGATATTTCTGATTCCTTTATTGTTTTCTCGGTGATCTCCCTGTTGTTGACCATCACCGATCCTCATGTAGTCACTCTCGTGCTCTCGGTTTTGTTCCCCTCTTGAATCAATTTCACGCATTCTCACCTGTGCTTCAAGTCTATTTATTTCTAACTGGTGTTCGCGCTGTTCTCTGGCTTCTGTTGCCAAGCGATTTTCTCTCGCTTCTGTCTCAGCTGCTTCACGATTCAATCTGGCTTCTGCTTCAGCACTCCTGATTGCTTCTGTTTCAGCTTTTCTCGTTTCTGCTGCTGTTTCAGCTTTTCTCGTTTCTGCTGCTGCTTCAGCTTCCATCTCTGCTTTTCTTGCTTCTATCTCAAGTCTCTTGACTTCTGCTGCTGTCTCAGCTAATTTCATCTCTTTGGCGATCTCCCTCTCAGTCGCTCTATCTTGTCTCCATTCTGCCTGTCTTTCTTTGACAAAGGCACGTGTCTCGTCCCCTTCCATGTTCATCCGTTTGGCAATTTCTAACCAAGCTTCAAAATCACTTACAGACATACTTACTGTCTTACTTGCTGACTAGCAACTTATGTCAAAAATATTGGCAACAATGTGCGCTATTTAAATTTCTAACAAATAGAAATTGTTCAATTCTGCAAAGTGTCAATTCAGTTCCACAACAACAACTAATAGTTCATACACCTACTGCAGTATCTTCAATCTACAATCTCAGATTTAGACTCTAACAATCTCCTAGCTATAATTGTTCAAAGCTTTTCTAATACTGTTCAAAAGACAGTTTTTTACTGACTCAAATCTTTACTGAATTAAATCTTTAATGACTTAAATCTTTACTTACTCAAATCTTTACTGACTTAAATCTTTACTGACTTTTATCCCGGCATGGGCACCCACTCTTGTCACTACCATCAAAATCTAGGGTTTTAAATCTAGTTTTAATAGGGAACTTTATGCTCAGAGGCCTTTGGGTGATCAATATTAGAATGAGCTAGGACCTAAAACAAATGTAGCTGAGATTCGTTTAAAGATTATATTATAATAAAACAATATCAAACAGTAAAATACAATCAATAATCCTATCTACTTATTTGTGGCGTATTATCTAATAATATTATAGCTTGTTTCTTATCTTCCACGTTGGACTTTTCCAGCGTAGATGTAGAAGTTCTTCAGTTCGTATGGATTGGAATGAAGGTTCGAAGAGGAAGGAAGGTCACCTTCTTCTTGTTTGCCGTCGTTTCCAATTCTCTTCTGTAGCTGCGTAGACGGAGAATGCTGTAGCTGGCACAGCACTCTGTAGTTTCGTCCGCCTCGTTGTTTCTCCACAAGCAACGGTAGCTTCTCGTCGCTTGCTCGTCTTGTAGTCGTTTCGCCCCTTTCTTCTGCCGTCGAACTCCAATCGCAATTGCAGTTCCGAATCGACCTTCTCCCGATGTCGAATCGCAGTTCACTCGCAAGTGTCACATCAAACTTCGCAAAGTTTCGTTCGACACGCCCTGGTATCTCTGTTCCCAAGGACTTATAGTCTCACCAGTGGGACAGGCCGACAGCGTGTCGCCTTCCACACCCAATTCACCGTCAGATCTTCTGAATTACCGACGAGAACGCCACGTTTGACTAATGGCCGTTCTCGCTCAGAAATCTACGTCTTCTTCCTTCGCCATCTTTTCGCTGTCTAGCTTTATCGTCTGCCGTTGTTGCCGTCTGCTCAAGTTTGACGCTGCTTTCCGCCCTCCGTTGTATTTCAATAATTGATGTAGCGCGTATTCAAGAATTGTTATAGCGCTATTATTATTATCTAACTTAATGCCACAAGTAATATTAATTATAATCTACAATACGCCACATATTGTCTAGCTTAATTCTTACCTATTTAATACTTATACAATGCATCATTTAATAGGTTTGTTTGATAAGAAGCATTCTACCGCTACACTCTTTGCCCTTTCGTCTCTCTCGCTGGTAAACTCCACGATATTTCCACTCACGAAAAACCAAAACAATTTTTAAAACAGCTCTGTCACAAATTTTTATCCAGATTCTTCCTATTCTATTCTTGCTGATCCAACTTTTTTGGGCGGGGTGGGTAAAGGTAGGAAGGTACCTTCAAAAAATATTTTTATAATAACAATAATTCCAGAAGATTTTGTGAGGCTGTTGGCATGCCATGTACTGCCTCGGAGCCATTACGACTTGTGGGAGAGAATTGCTTCACGTTTCCTCCCCAAACTTAAAGCGGTAGGGAATTCCTTCCCTTCGCTCCTTATGATTTAAGCCATGATTGTGGACAATGAGCGCGCTGTGAAGTGTGGACAGTGGAGACCTACCTCTAGGCTAGCAGCATTGGCGCCATTGCGATGTTAATCATGAATAGCCTTTATTATGTTAGACAGCCAAACGCTTTCATGTTTCTAAAAAACATAATATTTCCTTGTCGGACCAAAAAGTGGTGGTGACTGTCACCACCACTTTTAAAAGTGGTGGTGACTTGACACCACCGTCACAATAGAACGTTACGCCTATGAATGTAATATATAGTAGGCCTACTCCTCAAATACATGTCCAGTCAAATTGAAGTTATAGAACAGATATTATGAATTTTGAATTGCATGTACTTGCGACGTGACTTCATAATAGAGCAATATTATTCAAAGTCTAGCCGTTATCTAATTTCACATCTTTGAAACGCACTGGATGAATAAATGATCTTTAACCACTGCAACTAAACACAGGATGTGTAAGATGATGCTTATAACCTGAGCAGAGTAAAATGGAAATATTGAATTAAGCGGCGGTTCCAGAGCTTTGGATTGGGGGGGGGGGGGGTATAAATATGCGAGTGAGCAACTTTTTGCCAACAAATAGACCTACTGTAGGCAATGTATGCAGGCCTGCATAAAGATGGGTGCTAATGATGCTGCAGAACCCTGGCCCGCAGTTTTGAGGGCCGCGCCTGGATTAACAAATGTGGTGGGGTGGGGTGGGGGAGAGGTGGAGGCTGGGGAGGAAATTTTCCCGAAAACTCAATTTTCACGGGTGGCGTACCGGTGGAGGTCGGAGTGTGGTCACTGGTGGGGTATAGTGTGGTGCAGAGATGCCACTCTGGATTTTGAAAAAGGTCAGATCCGGTCGAAAAAAGGCTAGAAAAGGCTAGATTGAGGATTTCCCTGTAAAATACAGAGATTTTTTCAATTTTTCAGCTTGAAATTTCTGACGACCTTTTATTAGTCGTCCGATGACTAAAATATGCTCTCTTTTTCTTCCCGAAAAAATTTCTGATGACCTTCTTGTTTAGTCTTTCGCTCAAAAATTTACATTTTTGGTCCAAACTCAAAAAAATCCGATTTTTTCACGCCTTTTGTGCATTTTCAATTTTAAAAAATAAATTTGTATGTAAAAAGTCGAAAAAATCGCCGTGAGAAAAAACCTAGATCATGACCAAAAAACCTAGAAACCTAGACAAGACCGAAAATACCTATATCTAGGTGGAAAAAGCTATGAGTGGCATCCCTGGTGTGGTGGGTGTGGTGTGGTGGGGTCGTGGCTGGGAGCGGGTCGAATCCTAAATTTCCTGGGCAACGCCGGATACCCCAGCTAGTAATCTATAAAAAATTAAAGTAGCCTGTGTTACAAGTTTGTCTAAATTTATTTGTTTGATTATTGATTGCTAGACAGACATATTTGATTGCTAACGTGTCATTCCAGAACACATGCATTATGATCAAAATCTAAATTTGAATGTCCGCTTATTAACTTTTGAAACTTTCCACTAACATGATTATTTTAGTTGGCAAGTCTGAGAGCTGAGCAAGGAATCATGATGGACGCTTCCACCACCTCCCTTGCCTGCTGGGATCTTGACGAGAGAAATTTGGGGGCTTTGTGGGGTAGCAGTCACCTGCTCCTAAACTATATGTTAAGGCTTAATGAGAAACAATTTTTTAGAAACAAATTGAAGTGATGAAGTTTGAACGGATTGTAGATAATTTTCTCTTCAATTTTACTACTTAAAAAATCATAAATCATAAACTTTTCTATGCTACCTTGTCGGGGCCCCTAAAAGTCGCCGCGCTCCTGGGTAATTGTCCACCTGCTTTCCTCTCGGCGGCCATGTTTATCAGTATTGCCTCCTGATCCTTGGTTGAAAGTGTATCAAAACTTCCCGTTGATCTGGGTGGCATTCCAGTCAACGCAAAACTCTACCAGTGACCTCTACCCTTCCCAAAATAACCGGACTCAATCCATATCCTTTCCTCTCCTGAGCCGAATCCCCTGACGTGAGTTTTACCTCAGATCTTATTTTCTCTGTTTTCACTGGGCTCAAGCTGAGCCCGCCTGTATACATAGGGATAGAAGCCCTTGAACTCTATTGTTCTAATATCCCTTTGGTGATCGATCACGCCTAATGGAAGACATGTCGAACCACAGAGCGTCACCTCTCTCTAATTAAAAACTCACTGAAATTCCACGAATTCCAAGACACAGCCTGAGCAGGGTTTGGGGAGGCGGGAGCAGGTCCACCCCTTCACCGGCTTGACGAACGAAGCTAATGATCATAAGCCTACGTCATCATCGCCATTGATTTGCGTGATATTATCTCAGTTGTCATTCTCAATACGATCGTCAAAACGAGTCGCTGCGATTTCAACGAAAATCCTCATCACGTGACATCTGTACCGGTGATTAACGGGAATCAGAAATTGACGGAGAAACAATAGGCGTCATGTACTCGAGCTCCTGCGTGTTCCGTAATGCACGCGGCTGTCCCTCCGGGGACTCCAGATCTCGTTTATGGCGTCACCCGAAGAAGCGCTGAAAAACATCGGCTGAGTAATAACTCGAGGCGGACGTGTAGCCTGCGCTCATCGTTTAGAAACTTCCGGTTCCGTTGCCGACCGGAAGAGAAACGTCGCCACCGGAAGCGGACGCAATTATTTCTCAGCGCATGTCTGGAAGATAATGATCGAACGGAAGGGAAGGGGAGGCGAAGGGATGGGAAGGGAAGGAAAGGGAAGAGAAGGGAAGGGAAGGTAAGAGAAGAGAAGAGAAGAGAAGGGAAGGGAAGGGAAGGGAAGGGAAGAGAAGAGAACGGAAGGGAAGGGAAGAGAAGGGGAGGCGAAGGGATGGGAAGGGAAGGAAAGGGAAGAGAAGGGAAGGGAAGGTAAGAGAAGAGAACGGAAGGGAAGGGAAGGGGAGGCGAAGGGATGGGAAGGGAAGGAAAGGGAAGAGAAGGGAAGGTAAGAGAAAAGAAGGGAAGGGAAGGGAAGGGAAGGGAAGAGAACGGAAGGGAAGGGAAGGGAAGAGAAGGGAAGGGAAGGGAAAGGAAGGGAAGGGGGGCGAAGGGATGGGAAGGGAAGGAAAGAGAAGAGAAGGGAAGGGAACGGAAGGGAAGGGAAGGGAAGGGAAGGGAAGGGAAGGGAAGGGAAGGGAAGGGAAGGGAGGGAGGGGAAAGGAGGGGAAGGGAAGGGAAAGGAGGGGAAGGGAGGGGAAGGGAAGGGATGGAAAGGGAAGGGAAGGGAGGTCTAGTGGAGGGAAGAAGGATGGGTGTTAGAAAGGGGGAGAAAGAGCCAGGGTTCCCGGACAATTCGTCGACGGACAATTCGGATACGGACAATTCGGACCGGACAATTCGTCGACGGACAATTCGGATACGGACAATTCGGACCGGACAATTCGGAGACGGACAATTCGGAGTGCATATAAAAATCTTGCACTGCTAAGAGGCACTTACGGGAATGCAACTTTTATTTATCGCTGGTATAAAAATAATTGTATGGCACCAAGCAAATGCTGTCTGATCTTCCAAAATTGGTCCGCTAGTCAGATGTCAGATTATTATTAGTTTGGACAGTAATACATTTTGGGTGATGGAGATGGGTAGGCTAGGAAAATCTGACTTAAAATTGGAAGTCCCATCACGAATTTTGGCTGCTAAAAATTGTCCGGTCCGAATTGTCCGTCTTCGAATTGTCCGCCGATGAATTTGTCCGGACACCATGAATAGGCATGCAGGGAAGAGAGAGGAGTGCGAAGAAGAACAAAAGGAATAGAGAATAAGATGATTGAAACAAATGAAGACGATGCAGAAAGGAGAAGAAATTGCTCTGTAGTTGAGAGCGCCTCTGAGTAGAGAGCTTGAAGGGGCGCTATAGCAAGTGCAAATACAAACGTCGATGGTGAGAATTACGAGGACAGATAATTATGAAGAGGAAAGGGAGAGGATTGACGCCATCGATGAGTTTCGTTCTGGAAGTCGCGCTTTGTATAAATGCAGGACTACAATAAAAAGATTACAATGGGATGAATGAAATGAAAATATGACTAAGGGGCGATCAGGGTGTGTGTGGGTGAGAGAGAGAGAGAGAGAGAGAGAGAGAGAGAGAGAGAGAGAGAGAGAGAGAGAGAGAGAGAGAGAGAGAGAGAGAGAGAGAGACAGACAGAGAGAGAGAGAGAGAGAGAGAGAGAGAGAGAGAGAGAGGGGGAGAGAGAGACAGACAGACAGACAGAGACAGAGACAGAGAGACAGAGACAGAGAGAGTAAGCGAAAAAAGGACAAGAATTTTGAAACGGAAGAATATCTTTAGCCATTCGGACATCAGAGATGCTGCTGCTGCTGCTGCTGCTGCTGTGACTGTTCACTACTATCTCAGCAGCAGCAGCTGATGCGGAGGATGCAGCAGATGACCAAGATGGCGCCTCGATGACGACGGATCACTGTGAGCGAAGCGTCGACTAAATCCTGGGTCAAATGAGCGGACGAAGCAGGCAGCTGCCGTGTCAACAGATGGATGGATCATGAAGGGATGGAGAGATGAGTGGAGGGCGGGAGGGATGGACGGAAGGAGGGATGTAGGATGGAGGGATGGGTGAAGGGAGGGATGGAGGGAGGGATGAAGGGAGGGATGGAGGGGTGGATGAAGGAAGGGAGGGATGGAGAGATGGATGGAGGACGGGAGGGAGGGTGGAGGAAGGGGCATGGAGGGATGGATGTAGGAGGGAGGGAGGAAGGAAGGGAGTGATGTATCATGGATAGATGGAGGAAGCGAGGGAGGGAGAGATGGATGGATGGATGGATGGATGGAGGAAGAACTCGATGGATGTATGGCTGGATGGATGTATTTAAGGATGAATGGAGGATGGATAGATGGATGGAGGAGCGGAGGGATGAAGGCATGGAGGGATAGGTGGATGGACGGACGGATGGAAGGATGGACGTATGACCGATCGGAGAGGTAAATAACCGATACTCCGACAGTCATAATGATGCAATAAATTCGTTCATTCATTCATTTATTCATTCATTCATTCATTCATTCATTCATTCATTCATTCATTCATTCATTCATTCATTCATTCATTCATTCATAGCATTAAAGAATGGAAGTTGGGGGTGGACGGAAGGAAAGAATAGAGGGACAACAGATGGAGAGAGACAGAGAGAGAGAGATGGGCATATGGAGGGATAAATGGAAGGACAAACAAAGTAATCGTAATCGTAAAGTGAAGGACAGACACACAGACTGACAGACTAAGGAGGATGAGGAAGGGAGGAGGGAGGCAGGGAAGGATGGAATACAGAGAATGAAGACAGAGATGGAATGAAGAGGAGTGGATGGAAGGAGTAAAGGATGGTCTGATGGATGGAACGGTGGACGGATGGAGTGACGGATGGACTGCACGGTGTAAGACGGAGCGATGTATAAGTACTCATGGGAAGGACGGATGGATGGATGGAGAAATGGAAGGGGCAAAACGTATGGTGGAGGAGCGGAGAGAGAGTGGACGGAAGGTCGGTGTGGAAGACATTGAGACGGATGAAGAGAGGCAAGGAGGGGGCGCCCGTGGGACTGGCACGGCGACATCATTGCGCATGTGCGTCGTCTGCTGCCGCCGCTGCTGCTGCTGCTGCTGCTGTGACAAATGGACCGACATCCGGTTATTTATGATCCCCGGATGAAGAGACACGGAGACCGACGCAGAGACCGGAAAGAGAGAGAGAAGGAATTATTATATGCTCTCACTTAATAGTCTGTCTGGCGCTATATAATGCGACGCAATGCAATCTTCTGTCGATTAATGTAATGTACTGTAATGTAAGCTTAATCTAATGTGATGCATTATTATAGAGCTGTAATGATGGTTTAATTATGTGACTCGGCTGAACATTAACTCTGCGCTTATAATACTCTGTCTATGTTGTTTTGTCTGTCACTTTTAAGGCGTGACTTTGCCTTCGTATAGGGCAAAATTACTTACTTATTGTCTTATTTACTTATTGGTTGTTGATTAATGTGTACATACTCATTCTTGGCATTTTCCTTTATCCGTAACTGTTGTCTTGTCGACGTGTTCCCTAAAATCGCAATATAAATCCTCGATTCCTATACGAATTGCGACACTCAGCCACATTCAACAAAACTATAGTATTATAATATAGCCTAATGATTATAAGTTCTCTGCCCGATGGCAGGTTCATTGACTTTATGCCC
The DNA here is from genome assembly GCA_949752735.1 of Lumbricus terrestris. NCBI lineage: Eukaryota > Metazoa > Annelida > Clitellata > Crassiclitellata > Lumbricidae > Lumbricus > Lumbricus terrestris. Next base: position 58,614,400 of record OX457038.1, read on the forward strand.
CTGGGGATGAGATGGATGAGGTGGTGGTTTCCCGCTGTAGCCTATTCATCGCAGACACTTGTGGGTGAGCAACTTGTCCAAGCAGCGGCGCCCGCAGGCATACGCACATATATGTACGCAAGTGCGTGTATACAAGCGCGGAAAGGCTAAAAAAAAAATTGGCTGATGACTAAAAAATTTTTTTTTAAATCATCAGTTATTCGGCGGATGGAAAAGGTATTTTTTTGGGAAATTCGTAACTGATGACTAAAAAAAAGGTCATCAGTTTTTTCGGCGACCCTGACGAAAATTTTCCCTTGTTGTGCGTACAAGAAAAAAAAATCCTGGGGCGCCGCTGTGTCCAAGGTCGCTACGCGTAGTGTTGTTTTCGTTAACGAAAACGAAAACGAAAATGGTAATTAACGAAAATGAAACGTTTTCGTTAACGAAAACGATAACTAAAACTAAAACACGCCGACAACGAAAACTAAAACTAAAACGAAATATGCAGCAATCAAAACTAAAAGTAAACGAAAATTGATCAAACGAAAACTAAAACGATATATGGTCAAACGAAAACTAAATAATTTGATCGTAATTTCACCTTACTTTCCTTATTAAATTTTGTGCGTATTGTGCAAATGGCGTATTTTTGTATTGTGAGGAAGCAGAACAGTTGGTCGTTTTACCTGTATACCCGGGGTCATAATTATGGCTCTAAACCTGTCCAAACCGGTTTGGGAGTTAGGGGCTATTAATATGCAAATTGGAGTAATGCAGGGCGCTGATTGTCTGAGGAAGCCTTGGAGGGCCGTCAGGCAGGGTGACCAGTGGAGTTAGGTAAGATACGATTGGCCAGTGAATAGGGCGAAACAATGGTGAGGCACGTGAGAGTGAACAATGGCTGTCCTCTGGCAAGGAAGACTCTATCTTGCTGTGGCGCAAGATAGACTGAGTGCATGGTCTTTGGGATGATAGCGCGAATCTACCCTGCATCCTACATTGTACCGGTACCTGATCTTCACGTCAGTGATGCTGTCATTATTTTATGGACTTCACATGCATAGCAGGAACAATAATTCCCTCGGACCGTTACCGGGGATCTCAAACCATAAGTCCATTCTTTATTATGAGACACGAATGCCTTCGGCCTCTTGGCGATGAAAAGTTGAAAACCATGTAGGCCTATTCGACAAAACTGGTCCCAAGCGTGGAGTTTTAATCAGCAGAGAGCCCCCATGAACTTGAAGTTTTTTTTAATCATAGATTTAAATTTTAAGCTTCTAAAGCGCCACCCAAAGGTGCTATCATGCAGAAAGCTATATATATATATATATATATATATATATATATATATATATATAATGTATATATAGGTCTATTTCGTGAAATTGTGCCAAATTGGCACATCGTAAGACTAAGAGTGATAAAAACTGATAAGTGCACGGATAGGTAAAACTAAATAAAAACTCTTACTGGAAGAAGAAACATTATTTGAGAACTAAAAGTGGAAGCAGAAGTAAAATTGCTTCAGGCAGAAGTGAATAAGAACTAGAAGTGAAATTATTTGAGAACTGGAAGTAGAAAATAGAGGTAAAATCACGTCAACAGAAGTGAATAAGAACTAGTTCTAAGTAAAATGAATCTAAGAACTAAAATATAACTGAGGGACACTATAATAATAATTATTTACATGCACGATCAGGGTTGATACGTAATTTTGACCTTCCTGTGGTGAGCAACTGCATATATCTAAGTTGTCATATATTAATTCCATAAAAAAGTTATGAATTGTAATGCTGAGGTAGTTATCAATTGGGTAGATCAACAGCAAATGACATTTCACATAATGATCACGTTTTATGTTCAGCACATCTTCGTATTGATTTGTATCAATATAGTTTATTCAAGAAACGAAACCGTATTCACTGCTAACGAGTGTGTAGCTCCAGATTATTAAAACTAAAACTAATATTGGCATACTAAAACTAAAACTAAAATTGGCATACTAAAACTAAAACGAAAACTAAAATTGATCCATAAAAACTAAAACGAAAACTAAAACTAATATTCAGCAACAATAAAAACTAAAACTAATACTAAAATTAAGACTAACAATCAAAACTAAAACTAAAACTAAAATTGGGGCAGTATTAAAACAACACTAGCTACGCGGTGGCTTGAGGTAGATTCGAACCAGAGGCCTTTCGGTCACAAGGCGCCGAATTTACCGCTATTTACCACCACCACATCCCACATAATATAATAGAGCAGTGCACTGTAGCTTCAATTAGTGAATTAGTTAGTGCACAGTCAGTTCAATATATTTTTAATATAGGCTAGTTTCCGATGGTTTAAAATAAATATGCTGCATTGTGATGTCGTGTTCTGTTTCGTTTCCTCTTCAGTGTTGCTCTGAAAGACGGATGCAGTTCAACGAAGCATACGACGATATCAGCAGACTACTCAGTACCCAGCATCCAGTAGAACATAATTATTCTAGACTCTTCCATTGCAGCAGCATAATTGGCAAGAGTTGCCAGACGACGAGGAGAGATATTAGTCAACTACAGGTGGTAGTCAACTACAGGTGGTAGTCAACTTCAGGTGGTAGTCAACTACAGGTGGTAATTGAATAATGGCCGTCACATTCGAGCCCCATTTGCTGTTGGTGGTATGCGCGGTGGTCGTAAGCCACTCCTTAACGGAAGTGTTAGGACACGGTGATGGCGGCAACAGGGATTGCTCTCTTCAAGCCAAGTCGAACGGATCGGGACACTGCGCGTGCACGGCGCTCATGGACATCCACTGCAAAGGCCTGGATTCGATTCCTGAGTTCCTCGATACGGGAATGACGTACAACGGGATCTACATGGCCAACCAGGCGATCACCGACGTTCCGCAGGGCATCTTCAAGTACATCCGGGTGAATAAGATCGTGCTGAACTTCAACCCCATCGGAGACAAGCTGAGTGCCAGCGCCCTGCGTGGCCTCGAGCGCATTCTGAGGGAGCTCTACCTCGGCGACTGTGGCATCAGGTCGCTTCCGGACGGGATGCTGAACGGGATGGAGGAGCTGCGGCACCTCCACCTCTGGGCGAACCAGATCACCGCCATTCCGACGACGTTCTTCAAGGACTGCAGCAACCTCCACGAGCTGATCCTCTGGGGCAACCAACTGAAGGAGATTGACGATAACAGTCTGGCCGGTCTCTGGAAGCTTCGCAAGCTCGATCTGGACCGGAACCTCATCAAGGAACTGCGCAAGGACGCCTTCCGCCATCTTTCTGAACTGGAAGCGATCCATCTCGGAGAGAACCAGATAAAGACCCTCTCCAGCGAGACCTTCTCCTTCACGAAGAACCTCAAGATCCTGAACCTCGACGGGAATCGCATCACCAACATCTACCCGAAGGCGTTCGACGGACTGGGTAACCTCCTCAGCCTGGCCCTCGATCAGAACAACATCACCTACTTCACTTCCCAGATCCTGGACAACCTGCGCAACCTGACGACCCTGAACCTTCAGAAGAACCGCCTGGAGGCGATCTGGCCTGGGACCTTCGGCGCCCAGAGGTCCCTGGTGCGTCTGAACCTGTCGAACAACCGCCTGAGGTCCCTCCCGGACGACATGCTCAAGTCGAGCCCGCGTCTAAGGTACGTCTACCTCGAGAATAATCAGATCGCAACGTTCAGCCGGTGCGTGATGTCAAGGCGGGTGACGCCGCACACCGTCTCTCTGCTCGGGAACCCGGTCCGATGCAACTGCGACCTCAGCTGGCTGACCGATCTGTCCGAGTCGAAGGGACTGACGGTGTGGGGCACGTGCGCCGACGGCAACCACGACATCGAGATACCGACCTCAGTCATCAGTCGCCAGAACTATGTCATGTGCAACGCTTCCAAGGTCGACTGTAGGTCACAGTGATGAGGTGGTAGCGCAGCGGAGGTAGGAGCATTGGGGCATACAAGAAAGGCAGCTATCGATGCTTGGGGGTGGGGGGAGGAGCAGTGCTTAAAGTGTAGAAAAAGAAATGCTCCAACGCCCCTTACATTGGCGGCAGACAAGAAAGGTGGATGACGATGCTTGGGGATGGAGGGAGGAGAAGTATTTAAAGTGTAGTAAAAGAAGTGCTTCAACGACCCTTACTTTTCTAGGTTCTACGTGGTAGGACGACGTTCAGATTTGAAAATAATTGCCTGGACGCTGTCCATGACCGTCCAGTCACACTGTAATCCATGAGGAGGGATGGTAAAGAGGTGAGTGGATGGCGAACGTCAACAGTAGATTGTGGCAGATGATCTGCGACACGCCGCGCGTGGCAGAGGGGTTGGTCTTGAAGAACAGAGGTGGAGAAATGGTGGTTGATAGCGGAGGTTGGTAAAGGAACGCTGGTAGAATATTGATTATGGAGTATCAGTATAGTAGACGGCAAGTTGCATAGGTGGATGGTAGAGGATAGGAAGAGCTGAGCGGTGGATTCTTAAAATCACAACTGATAGATTGGGGCTGAAGGGAACCTCAAATAATATTTTATAAACCAATTCTAGCTGAAGGGCTAAACAGTGGAATGTTCTTACGGGCGCAGATAAGTAAAGGTCAAATTACTTGAAAAGAAATTTTATCTAAACATCTAAGTAGTTAGTTTTGAAGGGCGATGAAGACGAAATCGAAGTTGATTTTCGAGCATCCATAGCAAGAACTCGTGCTTCTGATTTAAGGCAGGTGTATGTGTTTAAGGATGACGTTATAGAAATCCTTAAAAAAACTCAGAAGATAAATTGAAATAGCTGCAATGACTGCAAAATGTACATCGAATACTATTAAGAAAGAATATCTGGAGGTAGAAAAAGTTGAAAGAGTCAATGAAATGCTTCACCGTAACCCAACGGCTAAAGACAAAGAAAGGGATAATAATTGACTTAAGCCAGCTAGTAGCATAGCGATTGAATTGCAAGAGGTCTCAAATACATTCCGCAAGACTAAACCAGACATAAAGAAGCAGAAATTTCAAGCAGCCGAAGCTATGTGATTTCAACGCGACTTTTCTGGGGTAAAGTTATTGTAAAATAAGTTCAAGCTCCTGAAGCCGCAATGGAAAATCGGCAATAGAAAGATGAAATTATTTGCAGCCAAGCTGACCTTTTGTTCATCGACAAACTCGGTATAGGGCCTATACCTCAAAGTGCACCAGTTTCCTCCACAATTTCTATGATCCCTACTAAAAAACCTTGTTCTTTAAGCTGTCACCAGACAGTTTCTAACCACGCTTCAAAGCGCGATTGCCTTTCAGAATCCCATTATAATCTTCTTTTTTTCTTTTTTTTATTGCTCCCAAGTCAATTGTACACAGTTCTATTTTTTAAGCAGATCAGTATACTACAAATATGATAACAGAACATAAGCAATTCAATGCAACTAACAGTTCATGGAAAACAAACGGAACCCCTAACCTCTATTTGAAACCATAAAAGTTGACGTTCTTGAAAGGCCTGTATACCAAAAGCGTGATAGCTTGGTAAGAGTGCAGTTAAGCACCAGTAGACCTAGGCCTAATTGAAATACTATAGCACATAGCGTGGACGTTTTCATTCTTTACCAACACCTGCATTGAGCGGCAGCACACTTTGTTGGCATCCTTCAGAAGCGGGGGAAAAGCACGCATGCTTGCTACCAGAACACTACCTATAGGCTACTATCAGCGTATGGTTGATGTGATCAACGGTGTAAACTCGGCAGACGGCTTTACATAGAATGAAGCCGTTAACTGTCGAAACACACGCACATGCAGCGACGTACGTGCGATCGCTTTTCGAATTCGTGATTGGTTGGGCTGTTTTATATGCGCTCAACTTATAAGCTTTCACATTGACTAATGGATGGATACACGCGACGTTTATTAGGTCGCTAATAGCCTACTACTGCTAGACTTCACGGAAGACAGCCGTAACTTAGTTGTAAGTCTTAATCTCACGTATACAAGGAAACCAGCCTCGTTGCTGACTTCTCAGTTGGTTCTAGAAGTATAACACACGCAAGGTTTTGACTCTGAAGAGGAGCCAGAGGTCTGGTGATCATCGTATCTTTCACAGCCAGTATAGGCCTAAAAGTGGTTCAGAAACTGTTGACTATACACAGTCTCGATCTGCAAGAATGTGATTCTAAGACTTGTAATGCTGCTAACTTTCACAATGACTGCAGGATGGATAAAGGAATATGCAACATTTAGAATTGGGCACAACTTTCACAGTGACTTTACAATAATTGGTGGTTCGTGAAGATTTTTGCAGTAATGACGCTTCTTAACTTTCACAGCAACAGTTATTTGTTTACGATTTGTAAAGTCTATGATGTATGATCAACTTACATGTATATTAAACAGTTTGGTGCGGCGAAGACTTTCCGAATGACGATTCTAGGACTAATCTATAGTGAAGTTCACACTGAATACAATAGAGTCTATAATATAGACATATTATGTGGACCAAAAAGGTACAATGCAGTTACTCGGCTTTCGCAAAACCGATCGATACTAGGCCGAAGACTAATGCCGTCATCGACGAACCAAGAATCACGGTACTCCAGCTATATGGGCGTATACTTTAGGGGCGGGGTTCACCGGGTTCATACCCCCGTCCGAAATGGATAGCTTAATTTCCGAATTTGTAAAGCTAATTCTATGTGTTTTCCGGTCATGTCCATTGGAAACCCCCACCACCATATGGAAATTCCACCGAAATTTTTCCCTGGGTACTTCTCAGCTTCCGACGTATTGTGTAGGTATTAGCCTACTACAGGCAATTCTTTCGCTTTTACTTGAAGATGACTGTAGACACAATAATGCAATGTCCAGTGTCTATGTATAGACACTCATAATTATATGCATATTTTTATAGTCTATATATATATATATATATATATATATATATATATGATTATATATGTGCATGAACATAATCAATGTGTAATTGTGCATATAATATTGTACAATATAACTTATATATAGCTATTTATATACACAGACGAGTATACAACTATGCTGCATACACCCTTTGTACATGTACAATGTACATTTACATTTACCCTAAATATATAATCATCACGTGAAAACAGAATATGAAATTATGCATAGGCCTATATGCGCTCACATTACCGGTATAAATATTATAATAAGTATTTATCCTATGTGCATAATAATTATTATTATGTGCGTGTTGTGTTTGCGCATGCGCATGCGCGTGCGTGTGTACGCATTCAAAGCTTCGTGTTTGCATACACGTAACGCGAGGAGTAGCAATCGCAAATGCGCATGAAAAGCCGATTTGAACATCAAAGCGAGCGATAATGGGTCACTTAGTGCAGCGACGCACATATAACAAGAGACCTGACGTCGCAATTCAATCAACCCATATTATTATATTGGGTGGCGGAAATCACTTAGAAGCGTCGCTGCTCAAGCACAGGCAGCGCGACCTCTGTCGTCTGTTTGCAACATATTATTAATGTGACAGATTGTATTGCTGTCGGGACGCTGCCATCGACGGCTTTGAGATCAGGATTAAATCTCCAGAGGACGAAGTAAGGCTGCCTGTCATGGGGCTGGGGGGGGGCATAAGGGAGAGAGCTATCCGATGGATCTACAATCTTCAGCTCGTATTCCAATGCCATGGACAACTCTTTTGACTCAACGCAGCGCTTGTGAATAAGCTGGTGCCCCTCGCCTGGTTTTTGTGTAGCACTTTATAAGTTTGGAGATCACGATTGCGATACGGTTACGCTATAACGGAATATGAGCTGAGTGTAAGGAAGTGGCGTATATTATTTTGATTCAGACCTCGGGAGCTGACGGTTCAGTTGAAGATAATATATGATACCTGCCCCCACCTCTCGTCACTGCAGTCTGCAGAGTTCCCTCTAGGGCAAACAAACAGCGGGTTGGGACTGTTTTGGTGGCCTGGACCATGCAGTTGTGGAATGCGTCTCTGAAACACATGGACTACAATGATCCAACCACATTTATGGGTGATTTTTCCGACTTCGATCATATAATTTATAAACAGACCATGGCAGTCCATTTGAAAGACGTGTAGTGATTAAGTTTATAACTGAAATTTTAATCTGCGTCGGCGGTATGATTTTTAAGCCTTATTGTCTATTTCAGCCAGTCTTAGGCCTAAGAACTTTTTGAAAACTGCAGAATTTAACATGTTTGTGTTGAACGTGACTTTGGAACTAAGCTTACATATATTATAGACTGGCGATCTTTCACAACATGTCATCTATAGGCCTACGGTTAACTGTTTCCGTGGTGCGTCTTAATGAATGAAAACTCCATAAAATTAATTATTGCTACGAACAGAATGTTTGTTCATGAGTAGTCTTTATTATAAGAGATGCATAATTGCATGTCTTATTCAAATTCATTCATTCATTCATTCCGAAAACTTATATAGCGTCCCCTCAAGAAGCCTACTCAGAGGCGCTCCCATCCCAGCCACATCTAAAAAGATACAGATTATTGAGCAACTGGTAGAAAGCAGGCAAATTATTCCGAGGCAGTAAGCGTAGTGCAAGCGGGAGCCCATTCCATGTGGACGGCCCAACAACCGAGAAGGCTCGATCGACGCTGTTTGGTAGCAGAGCGGGTTCGAGGGACCAGCACGTCCCCATTGGCCGAAGAGCGTAAAGCTCGACGGGAGGTTATGTTAGAGACAGGGCTTATGCTAAGTAAACCATTATCAATGGTTCAGCTTCGGCATGACTTCGCCACTGACAGCAACAAGGCTTCTTAAAACCAGGTAGGGTCATGGAATTTTTTATATCCGCTATACTTATTAGGCAGCTGGACCTATAATAGGCCTTAGATGAGCAATTTAACGACTTGGCAGCGACAAAACACTATAGCAGAGCGTGGTTTCGATCCACGGACCTCTGGGTTATGGGCCCAGCACGCTTCCACTGCGCCACTCTGCTCTATAACAGTAGTCCTACCGAAGGCATTCAAACATTTATAACCGCTCATATCTTGCAAAAATGTCAGCATTATAGGCTTAGTAACAAGTGAATTTTCTAAGCCTCTAAGGCAGCGGTTCTCAACCGGGGTCCGCGGACCCCTGGGGGTCCGCGGCCATCTGCCTGGGGGTCCGCGAGCAAGTCCCGAAAATTATATATTTCTTAGTTAAAAACATAGAAACAGATAAATCTTTGTCAAATTTTCAATATTTCTCATTTTCAATGGCGACATGAAACTACCGGTAATAATACGCTGATTAATGACAAATTCATTTGTTTTAGATAGGTCAGTTTGTAATCGACTCTAGATTTTGGGATGCTTTTGATAGAGTTTCTTAGATAAAAACACAGCCTGTAATTCATTTGAATAAACAACTCATGAGTTTCAACTTTGGCTTATCTGGCTGGCATTTTTGAATTAACTGAATTCCTCTACGCAAGTGATGCAGACTAATCTAATCACTCTTAGTGATAAAGTGTCTGCTTTTTTTTAAACTTGATATCTGGCGCAAAACGGATAGTGGTAGATAACTTTGACACATTTGATCAATTGATCAATTGCATGAATTCTCATAAAAATAAGGAAATGCTCGGATCAATCAACCAAAATTTGTTAATTTAATTTTTGGTCAATCATAGATGGATCAGTTCAACTTCCAATTCGGTAATTTGAACGTTCACAGTTTTTCGTTGACTTCCAGTCAGTTTCTTGCAAACTTTGATTCGTGGAATTTACCAACATCGGAAATCATTGAAGTGACTATTTAAAATGGCATTAGGCCTACATTGAAGATGTACGTTGCATCCATGCAAGATTTAGCTTGATGCACGAGTGTCTCGAGCAGATAAACTGCTCGAATATGCATGCCCAAACCTTACATTAAAATAAAATAGTTTTTTCTAATAAATTTCATATAATCTTATCTGCAATATAAAATTTGTACTACAGGATTGCAGGCCTGCAGGGGCATATCTATGCTATAGTATAGCATACATGTAGGCCTACTATTACATAGGATTAACCTATAGAGTCGCACAGTCACGATAATGCGCCAAATTTCGGTGGGGGTCCGTGACCAGGACCAAAATTTAAAAGGGGTCCGTGAGTGTGAAAAGGTTGAGAACTGCTGCTCTAAGGCGTCCGGACAAGACTTTTACAAACGCATGACTGCTTTTCAGGCAATGTAACTCAGCCTATAATGGCCTCCGCTTGCAAAAGAGTAGGCTATGTTAGGCCATATATATAAGTAGTGGTAATACGATGTACCTGGCCCCTCCACGGTCGCTGTTTCTGGCCCACCACTGTTTCTGGCCCACCACTGTTTCTGGCCCGTCACTGTTTCTGGCCCGTCACTGTTTCTGGCCCGTCACTGTTTCTGGCCCGTCACGTGACTGTATGACGTCATCTGTAATGTATACTCTCACTAAAGACCCATGTTTTTGGCCCAGTGGGTTATAAACCGTCACGCTTCACTGATCATGGTCTTTGATCCTTTCTTTTGATCTTTTGTTCTTTTGTATTGGACGCTGAAGGGACGCTGCAGGGACGGGGACGGGGAAGGGAAGGGGAAGGGCTGGGGAAGGCGATGCGAGCCCCTCCCCTCCCCCTAACCCTAACCCTAACCCTAACCCTAACCCTAACCCTAACCCTAACCCTAACCCTAACCCTAACCCCTTCGTCAGCATCTTTCGATTTTCAGCAGCTGCTACAGCTGCTTAGTCATTCTCAACTCAGTTCTTTTAAAGAATCACAATTTATATGGCGCCACATGCACTATAAGATGCGTACTATTTTAAAACTATAAGAGCAATGTTTCGAGTTTAAAATTCTGTACAAGGCTTTTTTCTGTTCATTTCTTTGACTTGTGAGCGATTCTCTTCTCATTTCTTTTAAAATGGTAGATTCTTTATAGGACATGCACTGTAAGACATGTTCGATTTTTAAGATTCTGTTTTGATTTGTAAGGTATTTTCGACTCATTTCTTTTAAAACGGTAGTTTGCTTTATGGAACACGTACTATTTTAAAATTATAAGAGGCATCTTTCGTTTTTAAGACTCTGGCCCTGTAAGACATGCACTATTTTAAAATTATAAGAGGCATGGGTCGATTTGTAATGAATTCGCCAGACAATTCTTTTAAAACGGTGGATTGCTTTTACTATTTTAAAATTATAAGAGCCATTTTTCGATTTTTAAGTTTCTGTTTTGACTTGCGAGGAATTCTTTATGCCCACACACACACACACACACACACACACACGCGCGCGCACACATACGCACCCGCACACACACACACACACACACACACACACGCGCGCGCGCACACATACGCACCCGCACACACACACACACACAAACAAACAAGAAACTGCACAGACTATCCATCCACACCCATCAACCTCATCATCCAACCCTCCATTCCACCCCTCCCCACCCACAAATATTCATTTTACACACTAGAGCTGAACATTACGATAGCGACAAACTTAGAGAGGCAGCAAACAGCAGGCTAGAAACTCTATATACGGCATCTCTCATCCTCCACAGCATTCAACCTCACCCTCCAACCCTCCATTCCACCCCTCCCCACGCACAATTATTCATTTTACACACATGAGCTGAACATTATGGAAGCGAGAAACTTAGAGAGGACGCAAACAGGAGGCTATATTCCATAGGCATGGTATCTCACAGCCTCCACAGCATTCAACCTCACCCTCCAACCCTCCATTCCACCCCTCCCCACGCACAATTATTCATTTTACACACATGAGCTGAACATTATGGAAGCGAGAAACTTAGAGAGGACGCAAACAGGAGGCTATATTCCATAGGCATGGCATCTCACAGCCTCCACAGCATTCAAACTCACCCTCCATCCCTCCATTCCACCCCTCCCCACGCACAATTATTCATTTTACACACATGAGCTGAACATTATGGAAGCGAGAAACTTAGAGAGGACGCAAACAGGAGGCTATATTCCATAGGCATGGCATCTCACAGCCTCCACAGCATTCAACCTCACCCTCCAACCCTCCATTCCACCCCTCCCCACCCACAATTATACATTTTACACACAAGAACTGGCCAATCAGAAAGCTTGAAACCTAGTGAGCGACTAATCAGAAGGCGAGAAATCCCACACACCCGCCACCCCACCCTCCAAACCTCCAAGCCTTCACTCCACACACACAAATTTGGCATACATGTATAAAATTTAAGCATCTAGCAACTGCTAAATCCTTAACATGACCCACTCAGAAGAATATAATTCATACATATTTACCAAAAATATTCCCAATATTCGCTATTTTATTCGAAAATATACATATAACAGCAATAAATACAATTAAATTATACTAAATTATAACATTTATTCAGAATTTGTTACAATACTAAGCAAACTATAGCAGACAAGCGCCATTTTCATATATATTTCTTCTATATTTCTTACATTTCAAGCAAGCACAAACCCAAAAACCGAAGAAACGCGCAACCTTCCAATCCCAAGATGGCGATATTTCTAACTTTCTTGCACACACGAACTCAAAAATCAACGAATCCTGCAACAGGCCTTTTGGAAGATGGCAACATTTCTTACTTCCTTGCACACTCGAACTCAAAAACCGACGAATCGCTCAGCCTTCCTTTCGGAATATGGGGGCATTGCTAACTTTCTTGCATACACGAACTCAAAAACCGACGAATACTTCATCCTTCCACTCCCATTATGGTGACATTTCCCATTTCCTTGTACACAAAAACTCAAAAACTTAAGAACCTTGCAACATTTCAATATCAATATGGCGAAATTTCTAACTTTCTTGCACACACGAACTCATAAACCGACGAATACCTCAACCCTCCAATCCCAAGATGGCGATATTTCTAACTTTCTTGCACACACGAACTCAAAAACCGACGAATACCTCAACATGCCAATCCCAAGATGGCAATATTTCTAACTTTCTTGCACACACGAACTCATAAACCGACGAATACCTCAACCTTCCAATCCCAAGATGGCGATATTTCTAACTTTCTTGCACATACGAACTCAAAAACCGACGAATACCTCAACATGCCAATCCCAAGATGGCGATATTTCTAACTTTCTTGTGAACACAAACTCAAAAACCGACAAATACTTCAACCTTTCACGTCCAAGATGGCAACATTTCTCAATTCCTTGCACACAGAAACACAAAAATCGATGTATCGGCCAGCAGTGCTATCAGCCGGAGACAACATGGCCGCCTTTCTACATCATACACACAAACACGCACACACACGCACACATACACAGCATTTCTTACGAGTCTAAGTCCAAATATCTATCACACACAAACAACTTTCCACTACAAGATAATGCACGCTCAATCTTTAACACACACGCACACTCACACACACACACACACACAAACACACACACACACACGCACACATACAGCCAAATTTCCCACTGCAAGGTAATGCACAGTCAATCTTTTGAACCCACACACACATGAGCTCTTATAATTTCTAAGTTCCAGATATATACTTTGTACAATTTTTCTAAATTAAGGTAGTAAGGACACATGAAACAACGAAGAATGCACTCTGTATAAGACAAGTGCTCGAAATTCATAGTTGCAAAGTTGCAGGAATTGAACATTGACACAGGCAAAATGATAAGTATGATAGTTGTGCGAGCGAATAGGACTTGGATTTTTCGAATTATTTCAAAGTCAGACGCATGCCATTACCAATATACGATTTCAAACAGGCAAATTCGCTAAGTATGAAATGCAGAGATTGCATGGGGAACGATGTAAGATGCAAAGCGTGGGGTGCGGAGAGGGGCACATTCTTCAGTTTGTGGAAACAAAGATGTTCATTGTCTGCAATATGACAGCAATTTTGACAAAGTTAGGTTTGCAGGCGGCGTATTACACGACTTTTTAGGGTTGAGCGTTTTAAGTTGGAGAAATTTGGGGTGGAGGAGAGTGTGCAGCATTAGGATTTGCGAAAACAAAAGATGTGACTCACATGCGATGAGTCATCGATTTCAGCAAAGTGCGATTATAGCGAGCGAAGAATGCAAGTTAGGGTTGCGAGCAGCATATTACAAGGTGAATTAGGTGTAGAGGACACGCGTTATTTGTCCAAAACTCTCGTTCGACAAATCGAAAATGCTAAGTTCCTAAATTTTTGCAGGGCAAATTCGTGCGGCGGCGTCCTTCGTGCGCTGCGGCGGCGATGCGCCCCGTCCCTCACGGGCGACTTCGGTTCCAGCAGCGAGGCGACGGCCGCAACATGTGCACCCAATCGATCGTGCTTTGACTCGTATGAAGCTAAAGTCTCATGCGTATTGTGGGGTATGGAAATTATTGAAAGATTTGTGCCGTGGCGTATTCGACTTTAGCTTGCACGGGTCAAAGCTTGATCTAATTGGGAGCGCATGTCGGTTTATGAGTTCGTGTGTGCAAGAAAGTTAGAAATATTGCCATCTTGGGATTGGCATGTTGAGGTATTCGTCGGTTTTTGAGTTCGTGTGTGCAAGAAAGTTAGAAATATCGCCATCTTGGGATTGGAGGGTTGAGGTATTCGTCGGTTTATGAGTTCGTGTGTGCAAGAAAGTTAGAAATTTCGCCATATTGATATTGAAATGTTGCAAGGTTCTTAAGTTTTTGAGTTTTTGTGTACAAGGAAATGGGAAATGTCACCATAATGGGAGTGGAAGGATGAAGTATTCGTCGGTTTTTGAGTTCGTGTATGCAAGAAAGTTAGCAATGCCCCCATATTCCGAAAGGAAGGCTGAGCGATTCGTCGGTTTTTGAGTTCGAGTGTGCAAGGAAGTAAGAAATGTTGCCATCTTCCAAAAGGCCTGTTGCAGGATTCGTTGATTTTTGAGTTCGTGTGTGCAAGAAAGTTAGAAATATCGCCATCTTGGGATTGGAAGGTTGCGCGTTTCTTCGGTTTTTGGGTTTGTGCTTGCTTGAAATGTAAGAAATATAGAAGAAATATATATGAAAATGGCGCTTGTCTGCTATAGTTTGCTTAGTATTGTAACAAATTCTGAATAAATGTTATAATTTAGTATAATTTAATTGTATTTATTGCTGTTATATGTATATTTTCGAATAAAATAGCGAATATTGGGAATATTTTTGGTAAATATGTATGAATTATATTCTTCTGAGTGGGTCATGTTAAGGATTTAGCAGTTGCTAGATGCTTAAATTTTATACATGTATGCCAAATTTGTGTGTGTGGAGTGAAGGCTTGGAGGTTTGGAGGGTGGGGTGGCGGGTGTGTGGGATTTCTCGCCTTCTGATTAGTCGCTCACTAGGTTTCAAGCTTTCTGATTGGCCAGTTCTTGTGTGTAAAATGTATAATTGTGGGTGGGGAGGGGTGGAATGGAGGGTTGGAGGGTGAGGTTGAATGCTGTGGAGGCTGTGAGATGCCATGCCTATGGAATATAGCCTCCTGTTTGCGTCCTCTCTAAGTTTCTCGCTTCCATAATGTTCAGCTCATGTGTGTAAAATGAATAATTGTGCGTGGGGAGGGGTGGAATGGAGGGATGGAGGGTGAGTTTGAATGCTGTGGAGGCTGTGAGATGCCATGCCTATGGAATATAGCCTCCTGTTTGCGTCCTCTCTAAGTTTCTCGCTTCCATAATGTTCAGCTCATGTGTGTAAAATGAATAATTGTGCGTGGGGAGGGGTGGAATGGAGGGTTGGAGGGTGAGGTTGAATGCTGTGGAGGCTGTGAGATACCATGCCTATGGAATATAGCCTCCTGTTTGCGTCCTCTCTAAGTTTCTCGCTTCCATAATGTTCAGCTCATGTGTGTAAAATGAATAATTGTGCGTGGGGAGGGGTGGAATGGAGGGTTGGAGGGTGAGGTTGAATGCTGTGGAGGATGAGAGATGCCGTATATAGAGTTTCTAGCCTGCTGTTTGCTGCCTCTCTAAGTTTGTCGCTATCGTAATGTTCAGCTCTAGTGTGTAAAATGAATATTTGTGGGTGGGGAGGGGTGGAATGGAGGGTTGGATGATGAGGTTGATGGGTGTGGATGGATAGTCTGTGCAGTTTCTTGTTTGTTTGTGTGTGTGTGTGTGCGGGTGCGTATGTGTGCGCGCGCGTGTGTGTGTGTGTGTGTGTGTGCGGGTGCGTATGTGTGCGCGCGCGCGTGTGTGTGTGTGTGTGTGTGTGTGGGCATAAAGAATTCCTCGCAAGTCAAAACAGAAACTTAAAAATCGAAAAATGGCTCTTATAATTTTAAAATAGTAAAAGCAATCCACCGTTTTAAAAGAATTGTCTGGCGAATTCATTACAAATCGACCCATGCCTCTTATAATTTTAAAATAGTGCATGTCTTACAGGGCCAGAGTCTTAAAAACGAAAGATGCCTCTTATAATTTTAAAATAGTACGTGTTCCATAAAGCAAACTACCGTTTTAAAAGAAATGAGTCGAAAATACCTTACAAATCAAAACAGAATCTTAAAAATCGAACATGTCTTACAGTGCATGTCCTATAAAGAATCTACCATTTTAAAAGAAATGAGAAGAGAATCGCTCACAAGTCAAAGAAATGAACAGAAAAAAGCCTTGTACAGAATTTTAAACTCGAAACATTGCTCTTATAGTTTTAAAATAGTACGCATCTTATAGTGCATGTGGCGCCATATAAATTGTGATTCTTTAAAAGAACTGAGTTGAGAATGACTAAGCAGCTGTAGCAGCTGCTGAAAATCGAAAGATGCTGACGAAGGGGTTAGGGTTAGGGTTAGGGTTAGGGTTAGGGTTAGGGTTAGGGTTAGGGTTAGGGTTAGGGGGAGGGGAGGGGCTCGCATCGCCTTCCCCAGCCCTTCCCCTTCCCTTCCCCGTCCCCGTCCCTGCAGCGTCCCTTCAGCGTCCAATACAAAAGAACAAAAGATCAAAAGAAAGGATCAAAGACCATGATCAGTGAAGCGTGACGGTTTATAACCCACTGGGCCAAAAACATGGGTCTTTAGTGAGAGTATACATTACAGATGACGTCATACAGTCACGTGACGGGCCAGAAACAGTGACGGGCCAGAAACAGTGACGGGCCAGAAACAGTGACGGGCCAGAAACAGTGGTGGGCCAGAAACAGTGGTGGGCCAGAAACAGCGACCGTGGAGGGGCCAGGTACATCGTATTACCACTACTTATATAGATTATAAACCCTACCATCTGAACAACCTTTAAGAATATAGTTTGTGTACGCCTACGTTTAGGCCTATAAGTAGGCCTATGCGCAAGCGACGGGTCTGCTTGGCTGAATGCTTCTTTATCGTCAAACGAAAACTCAGTAGCACCTGTTTGATAAGCGTAAACGTCAGCGTGAGTGGTATAACGGTAGCATAGTTGCCTTCCAAGCAATTGATCCGGGTTCGACTCCCGGCTCACGCACTCTGTTTTAGATTGCGTATTTGACCAATGGTAGGTCGCAAGCGACATGCATTCTGTGTTTTATGAAGTTTCTGTTAGCAATGCCGAAAACTAAAACTCTCATCGTTCACGAAAAATAAAGGTTTTGTTAATGATGACGATAACCAAAACGTCACGCAATAAGCCTATAGGCCCTAACGATAAAGAATAAAAGCGAAAATTCGGGCCTTGCAACTATTGCTAAGACTTAAACTCGGCATACTAATAATATGCCCAACAGATAAAAATAACGAAAACCTTAGCTAAAACCTTAATTTGGTCAATTTCGGCGAAAACTGAATTGTTACTTTGGCGTAGGCCTATAGGCCTACTTGCTTCACTCCATAGGTTTAGCCTATAAGAGTTAGCGCTAGGCATTACATGCAGATCGATATATCATTCTATTCGTTGGCCTATAATTATCTATGTCTTCCCAAAATTCATTAGGCCTAGGTCTATTTCTTTTATTCCAGTTTCGGGCAACTCGCTGCGACAATAAAAAATTTGACACTGCCAATTATATAGCCTAAGCCTAAGCCAAGTATTGTGGATTAATTAGGCCTAATTTTCTGACGAGTAGCCTTCGCCTTCTCTTTACTTTATCTAAAGCAAGTTACGTCAGCATAACAATATTAGTTTGCCTTAAATCGACTTAAATGCTAAGGTCACGTGGGTCTAACTGGAGAAAATAGGCTTCCGGTTTAACACGTTTCTAACCGAGTTGCACTCAGTTGGTCAAATTCTTCACTAGGTCTATAATTATATATGCCTAACAGATTTCAAGAATATAAGTGTCATTCGCTTCGTGGCGCTGCTCGCGCCCATCCGGCAGCCGGGCAACCTGTTACCCATTTCGCGGTATCTAAATTGGTAGAGTCATTGCAAGCAAATGTTTTGTTTTTCCTATTTAAATGGATAAATAACCTTTAAAAAACTTTACTCTTAGGCCAATGGGGGAGGGGTTTAACCCTGAAACCCCCTTGTCTACGCCACTGGTAGCCTGCCAATGTAACCCGATGGAAATCAAAGTTTGAAAAGCCTAAGTCAAGTTTGCAAGTTGTTGGCGAGTGCCATGCGAGACATAATATTATTGTGTCTTATTGGGGATTAGGAGCTAGGACATTATATAGATATAGGAGACAGGGAGAGTGAAATAGTAAATTGTGATAGTAGACAGAGGAATTGAGATAGGAAAGAGATAGGAAAGAGGTAGTGAGCGAGATAGAAGACAGAGAGATTGAGATAGAAGAGAGATGGCAGACAGATAGTGTGTGAGAGGGAGATAGGAGAGCAAGATAGGATACACACAGAGAGAGAGAGAGAGAGAGAGAGAGAGAGAGAGAGAGAGAGAGAGAGAGAGAGAGAGAGAGAGAGAGAGACAGAGAGACAGAGAGACAGAGAGAAATAGAGAGAAATAGAGAGACAGAGAGAGAGAGAGAGAGAGAGAGAGACAGAGACAGAGAGACAGAGAGAAATAGAGAGACAGAGAGAGAGAGACAGAGAGAGAGAGAGAGACAGAGACAGAGAGAGAGAGAGAGAGAGCGAGCGAGCGAGCGTGTGAGATAAGATAGACTAGAGACAGGAGTCAGAGCGATTGGAGACAGATGGAGTGAGATGTGAGATAGCTAGGAGAGAGATAGTAGACAGAAGGAGTGAGATAGGAGAGAGATAGTAGACAGAAGGAGTGAGATAGGAGAGAGATAGTAGACGGAAGGAGTGAGATAGGAGAGAGATAGTAGACAGAAGGAATGAGATAGGAGACGGTGTGATATAGAAGAGATAGGATATAGAGAAAGAGAGCGATAGGAGACAGAAAAGGTGTTTGCTATAGTTAGCAAGGAATACTTGAGAGAAAGAGAGAGACATGAAGGAGAGAGAAACAAGACAGTGAGAGTGAGAGAAGAGATAGAGAGATGCTAGTGAGAGATACTTGAGAGAGATTGGAGACAGAGTATGAAATAGGATGAAGATTGTGGACAT
The DNA here is from genome assembly GCA_949752735.1 of Lumbricus terrestris. Lineage (NCBI taxonomy): Eukaryota > Metazoa > Annelida > Clitellata > Crassiclitellata > Lumbricidae > Lumbricus > Lumbricus terrestris. Next base: position 58,633,817 of record OX457038.1, read on the forward strand.
ATGAAGTGATATGGGAGAGAGACAGGAGACCGAAAGGGTGTGAGATAGGCTAGAGATAGGAGACAGAAAGCGTGTAGGATAGGCGAGAGATAAGAGACAGAAAGAGTGTTGGATATGCGAGAGACAGGAGACAGAAAAAGTGTGGGATAGGCGAGAGATAGAAGACAGAAAGAATGTGGGATAGACGAGAGATAGAAGACATAAAGAATGTGGGATAGGCGAGAGACAGGAGACAGAAAGAATGTGGGATAGGCGAGAGATAGAAGACAGAAAGAATGTGGGATAGACGAGAGATAGAAGACATAAAGAATGTGGGATAGGCGAGAGACAGGAGACAGAAAGAATGTGGGATAGGCGAGAGATAGGAGACAGAAAGAATGTGGGATAGGAATGAGATAGAGAAATGAGATAGGATAGAGAGAGAGAGTGCGAGATAGAAGAGAAAGAAAGGAGACAGAGACGTAGGCTGAGGCAGAGGCGTAGGCAAAGGCAGAGGCAGAGGCGTAGGCAGAGGCAGCGGCGTAGGCGTAGGCTGAGGCAGAGGCGTAGGCAAAGGCAGAGGCAGAGACGTAGGCTGAGGCAGAGGCGTAGGCAAATGCAGAGGCGTAGGCAGAGGCAGAGGCAGAGGCGGAGGCAGCGGCGTAGGCGTAGGCTGAGGCAGAGGCGTAGGCAGAGGCAGAGGCGTAGGCAGAGGCAGCGGCGTAGGCGTAGGCTGAGGCAGAGGCGTAGGCAAAGGCAGAGGCAGAGGCGTAGGCAGAGGCAGAGACGTAGGCGGATGTGTAGGCTTGGAGACAGGCTGAATGACAGATGCAGAGAGAAAGAGAGGCAGACCTGAAACATAAAAACACACAATTACTAATAACAATAGTTACCAATTACTATAACAAGTGTGCCTTCTACGGCTCACGTCCTCTTTTATTTATCAGACAAAAACGAAGAGCTGTGTAGAGAGAACATTGAGACAGGCGCAGTCGAAGAGGGGGTTACATTCAAACAGGCCTCGGCCTAGGTGAACACGAGATGTTACAATTGAGGTCCGCTTCTACCCGACACCGTGTCCCTATGTCCTCGCAGACTGGCAGCCTCCGTGCGTCAATTCAAGCACATACATTTGCACGTAATGTTGTCTGCTCTAGTAGCAACAAAATGGAGAACTTGCATGCCACAATTCTGCTCCACACGGGCGAGTAGAACTACCGAACCTGTGTTGCCTACTCTAGACATTGCGTTTGAAGATGACAAGACAGACATCGGACATGTCCTCGCAGATTCAATGGGGGCTATAAGGACCCTATCATGGACCGTAGTCTCTCTCGATAGAACCACCCAGATCTGCTCGACGTCCTGACTATATCGTTGCAGTAATTCAATGCCATGCAATATTGTCTGCTTTGGTTACTAGGCAACATCAAGTCTATTTTTAGCTATTACGTAATAATGTCTAGTTTGAGCTATTACGTAATAATGTATATTTTTTAGCTATGCTGTAAAATTGTCTATCTTTAGCTATTATGCAATGTTAATCAAGTCTATTCTAGCAGTCTAACACAATTACACAAACCATGTCGAAGGTTGTTCTTCAGCGGAGTGTCGACCCGAGCAATCTTAAGGCTAAACTGTCCACCCTTCTCCTTCTTATGACCTTCAACCGACCGTCTGTCCTCTCATTGGACCGCTCAACAGAATCGTTGCCAATGGATGCAGATCACGTGATACCCATTCCAAAAAATCACCGTAGGTGCAGATGACGTCGTGTTTATTAATGAGAATAGCTAGGCTAGAAAGAAACGCAAACAATTATAGTTCTCCAAGGTAAAGCAAATGACGTTATAATTCAGTCTCTTCGCCATTATTTTGCACTAAGCAAAATGATCTGATTCATAAATATTAATAAAATTAATATTATGCGGGGACAAACATAGTCTATTTAAAAACTATTATTATGAGGACAAAGCTTCATTTCAAATGCTATGGCAATAATCATAATTTTTTTATAGATCCATCCTGGCCGTTTTCTGTCTGTCTAGATCATCACTTCAACGCAAGCTAAAATTATTAATTCATTCAAGCATTTGTATAGCGCCTCTTCAAGAAGTCTACTCAGACGCGCTCTCATTCTAATCCACAGCGATATAAACAAGTCTTAATTAAGGAACCTGTAAAACGTTGATGAGAACCTCATGCAACAGGCGTATCTTCAACGGGACACTCAAGGCCGTAGGCCTACTAAATTTAGGGCGGGGGTGTTTTTGGTTTTGAACATCCCTCCCACAAATGAAATAATGCAAAAATGAAATAATGCATGATATGGTAGGCGAGGGGCGAAACTATAGTACACTAACTCGAACTCTAACCCTAAATTAACCGACCCGCACGACACCTAATCTCACCTAGGCCTAACCGACCCTCACGACGCATAACCTGAGCTCTAACCGACCTTCACGACGCCTAATCTGACTCTAACCGACACGTCGGTCCTCCATACTATAGTTATGCCAGGCGAGGTTCTGGAATGGTATAATTATATCTGTACATAATTTATACTTCTGATCTTGCATCTCTTCTTACAACGCATGCAGTTTTGGGTCAGCTTTACGCTGATGATGTACAAGCGTACAAGCATTGCCTATCGTCTAGCGCCATATCAGCGGTCCGGGACATGAGTGAGACCTTAACTGCCTTAGAAACATGGATATCATCTAACCGACTGCGCCTAAACCCAACTAAGACTAAATTTATCTGGCTGGGCAATCGTAAGCAACTTGCTAAAATTGACTTCGATGCATTTGTGACTGAATTCCCCACTTACACTTTCTCAAATACGGTCCGTGACCTTGGTGTCCTGTTGGACCAAGAGCTCACATTTGCTCCTCACATTCACCGACTTACTCGAGACTGCTACTATCAATTGCGTCAGCTTCGCACAATTGCTCGTTCACTGAAATCTAGTGCTGTCACCACTCTGGTCCATTCCTTCATTACTTCCCGTCTTGACTATTGCTCGTCACTCTACTCTGGCCTCCCATCCAATCGAATAATGTGCTTAAACAGAGTCTTACGCTCTGCAGCACGTTTAATTGGACATATCCCTAAATTTGATCATGTGTCCAGCTATATGCTGGAGACATTACACTGGCTTCCTACTCGGCAGCGCATATTGAATTTAGGATCGCTGCCCTAGTTAGGCAATGCCAGCTTGGAATCGCCCCACAGTACTTGCAAGAGCTTTGTTGCTCCACTAGTATCCTAGACCACCGCCCCCTCCGCTCTGCACAGAAGGGATTGCTATTGGTCCCTTTTGCACGAACTGCAACGATGCAGCATAGAGCCTTTTCTGTGATCGGCCCAGTTGTGTGGAATGAGCTTCCACAGGAACTACGTCTACTTGCTGGGGTTATTACTGGAACATTTTTTTTACTAAACTCAAAACTGTCCTTTTTTGCCGTGCTAGAGTCGGGAGCGCTTCTGAGTAGTCGCCTTGAAGAAGCGCTATATAAATTCTTGAATGAATGAATGAATGTACGGTACAGAATGGAGGTCCCGCTGCGCATGCGCACACGAATATATCGATTAGGCTTATTGTCAGTATGGATGCCGAGTCTCTGACAACTTTAACAATTGATATTTTTAAAGTTGTATTTACATTTTATTCGACTCTTTTGACGAACATTTTGTTAACCCTCATACGAACAAGCGAAAAATCAACTTAATTTGAACAAATGGGTCTACAATTATAGTTTATATGAATGGTCTGAATTTTCTGGGTTTTTTCGGAAGGAAATCTGGGTTTATTTCTGAAACCTCAGTGGTAACACTTGCTGCAAACACTTGGAGTAGGCCCCCGTTATATATATCTTTGATATAAGGTCGTTGAGTAGGCTATAGGCCTAACCCTATAGACAATAAATTATGTTCACATCGACCTATCGACCACACATAACAAGCATTATTTTGCAAATCTTGTCTCTATCACATTAGGGCAATGAGTCATTTTCTGCTATTAAATTAATTTCACTTTTGGAGTTGGAAGAAGAAAAATTCTTTCAAACGATAAATATTTTCATCTTATTTTGATCAGCAGTGTATATATATATATATAGGCCTATGTGATTAAGAAATATGGGGGTTGTTGCGCATTAATATATGCTAGTTTGATGATTTTTGTAAATAGGCCTACTTTGACAGCAATGTCCACTCCGTTACCAGACCTGGATCTCCATAGATGTCACTGAAAAACCGGAGTAGGTCCGAGTAGCATCAAATAGCCTAACTGCATGATAATCTGAACTTCATTGTAATTTGTAGGCTACTCGAACATGACGGGCATGACTTTGAATAGCGAGTCTCTATCGTTACATCAAATAATAATAATAATATGTAGAGATTAAAGTGCCATGGGTTCGTAAGCAACCGATTAAGAAAACCGTAGCAACGATTCAGAAGCACTTAGCAACGATTCAGAAGCACTTAAATAGTCCTAATTTGCCACAAAGCATTCAACAATCTGGATTCCAAATAAAGTAAAAGAAGCTCAAAACTCGTTCAGATTTTCTATCTATAGAACTCTATAATTGTCCGCTACTAATCCCTTCTGTCCTCCTATTTCTCTTTCTACACATCTCCGTGTCTCAGTCTGCTTCTCTTTGTCATTCTATCTGTCCGAGTCTATTTTGGGATTGCGCATGCGCATAAGCGGTGCCTGCCGGTAGGAAACAACAATGGCGCCCGATGTTGGTCGATGACCGATATGCATCAGATATCAAATTTGGAGAATGTTTGCATTCACTGTTTCTGTTGCTACGATGTGCAAAGGAATAGGAGCGGATAAAACCAAATCAGAACTGTTAGTTCAGTGAGCTGCAAGAAATTCTTATGGTGCTGGTGCTGTAGACGGACGTTCGAGTCAATGGAAGGCGTTAAGAGGAGGTGAGTATATTTTAAATAGTCTTGCAGTCGAATGAGATGCTCTTAAGTTTTGTGTGAATGAAGAACTGTCACGTGACGTACTCTATTGTACCGTTGTTGTACTGTTGTGATACATCGGTTGCAACATTCAGTACAACGTTTCAGATGGTCATTTTCACCGAAGTTGAACAGCCGCCCTACACGGACAGCCATCAGGGGGAAAATGTGCGTTTAGCCGTCACTTAAACATGCCACTGGTGGTCAAGACCACACATTTATTAAGCGCTTGTTTGATGATGATTACACGTCAAACATGGAATGGTTGGGCTTTGAGCATTGCATGACTGAAACGCGCACTTGGCAGCACACTGCTTATGTACCCTTGTCCTCTCCAGATTCATACCAGACTCAGAAGCAGCAATCTTACTGTTGTCGATTTTTTAATTTGATTACGCTACGGTGAATAACTGGCATCAGACACAGCGTATTGGGGGGGGGGGGTGCTAGGCAATTAAGCAATTTTAGTGAATGCAGTAATTCCATTATTTCAAGTATTCTGCATTATACTGCTTGTTAACATTACATGACAAATGTAAGTACAGTGTCCGAGGACCGTGAACATTTATTCACTTCAATCACTTGTCAAAATTTTGATTAGTTTGTCTGATACAAAATGGAATGAAGCATAAGTTTTTATACTGATTATGGCTTTAAAACACTTAATCCTCCCATGGAATGTTGTTTGACAAGTACGTCTAGGTTGGAAATGAATTAATTGCCAAGGTGGGCAGTTAAGTATTACGTACTTTTCAGCAACATTCAAGTGTTCATAATATGTTTACAGTACTTAATGTCTAATCTTTGTACGAATTATGTTCTTAGAAGTACTTGATCTTTATTCTAAATATGGGCTTTGAGATACTATTCTTACTAAATATGGTTTAAAGAAGTAGATCCATAGAATGTTTATTGGAATACCAATTGCAAACCAATATGCGTATAGCATAAAATTATGATCATATGATTCAGCCTTTAGTTCAGGGTGCTTACAAGTAAAGATTGTTTTCGTGTGAACCAAATTTATACTATTGGTGTTATTTCTTTTCTGGTTAAATGTTAAGAGACTTTATTAAGAAATGTTATTCTTCCCCTACTAACAAACAAGATCTGCTCAGTTATGTATAGTATATATTCCTAATTAGGAACGCTTTCATGTCAGACAATTAGCCGGTGGAAAAACTCGGTCATGAGCGTGAGGGGCAAAAGTGTTTCGTATGCTTGATGGGGAGCTGGTCATATTGTGCCTGCCCTCAGTCTTTCTGGACTGCTAAAAATAGATGGGAGTCTACTTCATAGCACTGCTGTTCATTGTTGAAGTATCCGATAGTATATTCTCCTGTGCAGAGTCATTGCAAGACCACCTCTAGGCTCTCATGCTAATTGCAGATGTTAAATCCATACCAGCTGACCAGGCATAATTAATGCATCTTGGTCATTGTAATATGCACCATGTCGTGCAGACATAGTCCATCTGGACCATGCGTAAGCGACCAACAGGCCTGACTGCATATATAATATATTTTATTGGTATGGGTGACGAATTTGAGCGTGGTGGTCACGTTTACTCCCTGAATGACCCGGCCTCCTTTCAGTCAATTAGAACTTTTTTAAACTTTATATGTCTTCGTTTTTGTTCTAGGTCTATGGATAATTACCATTTCGTCTGATTTCTTGTGATTTAACTTTAAGAAAAAAGTTGCATTTTTTCGCTCGTTGTGTGATATGCTCTTATTCTTTAGTTGTGGTTGTTTTAAAACAGGATTCGGGAACGAGTAAACTACAGTAATCTGCTTGCTTAATCTTTGCACCGAATAAGACATTGTTTAATTGTTGTGTCAAAAATGACGTTAAAGGCAATGAGAGCTCTTCTTAACGAGAGTATGGGTTATGAATGGACTTCCTGATCTTTAAATTGTATGTGAATGCTTTCCATGGCAGGACAAGCAGTTTAAGAAAAAGCGTCTATTTGATAGTGCTCGCTCGTCTATGTGGATTCATAGTTTAGCCATGTATGGCTATATTCCAATTGATGACTTGGAAAGACCCAACTAACCCAGTTAATGCAGTCATTACGCTCTTAGCTGTGGCGTTTACTAATAACATACACTGATGTGCCTAGAATTCTCTTGATCGACATTAGCTATTTGATGTTTGACCGCATTCACTGTCACCATCAATCAGACAGTTTTGTTGAATTACTTGAAAAAGCCAGCTGCAATGGTCCATTCATGAAGGCCATGTATATAATAAGTGCTTTGTTTTGAGACAACTGATGTTTTTGCTTCTTGAATGTCTGCTCCCTTCAGTCATTACTTTTAAGAGCGTTGTCAACTGTCTACAGCTGTGGTTTGCAGCATAGATGTAAAAAACGTTTTTTTCCGTTTTTTATTCTCTCCCAAAAAACGTCGTTTTTTTCGTTTTTTATTTATCCCATCGTTTTTTATCGTTTTTTATTCTTTCTTTAACTTTATTTATTCATTTACTTTCGGTTATTATTTTCCTTAATTTTCACTTTTTTCTGATATTCCTTATGTTTTCCGCCAACTCTCAAGAATTCATCTAACTAAAGTCATTATTTCATCGTTTAACATCATCATTTAAGAGATAGCCTGCGTGTAGTAGGTTCCTAATGAATGTTTTCAAGCTTAAAATGCGGTTTTAGATGTAGCAAAGTCAAATTATTTACCGTTTCCGTTTTTTTCATCGTTTTTTTGTCGTTTTTTATTTTTTCGAAAAAAACGACGTTTTTTTCCGTTTTTTATTTCGTTTCCATCGTTTTTTACATCTATGGTTTGCAGTGCTTCAGTCTGCAATTTAACGAAGGCACTTGCATTTTAGATGTGTCAGTTGAATATTTCATGAGTGATGTTTTTCGTTTTGCGGTATCTTCAATGCAGGTTTTTTGCCAGCTTGCAAATTTCGTCTCCCTCTTAAATAACTTTGCACGCATTGTAAAAGACCTTTGTTCGTTCATTCCAACCTTGACCACCCTCAGGACCAAAAACAGGTATTATCTATCAAATTGTTTCACTGTTCTGTCTCTTTTTTCTGTCCGTTCTGGGTTCTGGATCTATAACTGGCTGCTAAAGAGGTTCTTTAGAGGTATGTAGACCACAAGTGTTACGCACAATGCCACTACTACCATTTAACTAGTTTTTACCTTTCCCAACCTTTGCTTGTAACCTGAAGTGCCAGTTATGATAACTTGTGATTGTAGGTCTAGAAAGCTGTCTTTGAAGCTGCTGAAGCGAAGACTATCTTGGACACGAAACTCCAGCACAACTTGTATCGATGAGTGCTTGACCGATTTGGCTGACCGCTTGACCATTGAAGAAAATGGAGGCATCAAAGACAATGGCAGTGAGTTGCAGCAATTTCCTTCATCCGATAGTTGTGCATGTGTGTGCGTATTGTGTTTCTGACCATTACTCTAACCAGTGCAGTTTATGACGATGTGCATAGAAACAGTAGCTGTTGAGAAGATCTAAAGTTGTGACATCAGGAAACAGCTGAGAATATTTCTTGAGCTGTTTACTTTGAAAGAGTTCAAGTTTTTTCTGGCAGTAGTCCAGTGGTATACTGTACTGGACTCAGAACGCAGCTTGGGGTTAAGATCCCACAGCGACAACAAAATAATCGACGAGTTATGTTTCACTTAGAACTAGTGCGTTTGATGAGCATATCGTGAAATAACGTAATGTAATGTCGGTGGGAGGATTGGACAACGAAGGATAAGACAGGGCAGTCCTAATATGCCAGGACCAAGAAAATGAGGTTGTAGTCTCTCTACTTGTGAAATCTACTCTACTAGAACCTATACTTGTTAAGCATGACATTGAAGAGCATACATGTATGTACTCCTGCGTAACAAGGTTCTTTTATCTTACGAAGCACCTATTAGTTGTTTTAGCTGCAGGGCTTCAATGGTGAGTTTCTTAGAAGTCATGTATAAGCACTTGATACATGCATGCATGGCCACACTCGTGCTTGCATAAATAAACGCATACATACATATGCGATGTCATAGGTATATACAACTTGGTGTAGTACGGCATATTATAGTTCTGGACTTGATCTAGCTTTAGGTGGTAATGCTACAAACAAGTTCTAGTGTGGGACATTTAGCGTAGGACTGTAGCATGTTGCTCCCTGCTGCTAATAGCCGCACTTATGAGGTTCTAAGATATACTATATAAGAAACTTGATCGAATGTGTATTTTGGTTTATTGTTATGGAACCTTTCATAATAAATAAATTGTGTTCTCTGGTGTGTACATGTCACCTTGTGCATATTAATGCATATTTACACGTATGCATTTGTATAACTGTATATGTATGTATGATTGTGTGTATGGTTGTATGCATGTATGTATGTATGTATGTGTGTATGTATATATGCCTGACATTGCCTGTATGTATTTACTGATGCAAGTTTTTAGGCTCATGTGTATCCTGATATAAGATGTTTTAGAATGTTGACGTACTATATAAAATACTGGGTTGATCAAGTTGCTTAATTGCAATTTTCGTGACTAAAATCAAATCTAATCTTGGAGAAGTTCTGCTTCTGGCAGTCATTAATCGGAAGTGAAGTGGAAATTATTATTATTATTATTCGTGACACGCATTAGTCTTCTCTCTGCTGATGAAAGCCAAATAAGGTCTGAAAGTGTTGCCAAACTCAACATTTCCTGTGCAATTTGTGAGCCTTTCAAATGCGCAGTAAAAAAATGGATGGATGGGTCAATCAATAGATTGATCAATAAGTGGGAGGGTTACTCGATCTATGGGGGGGGCGTTGATGTATGGGTATGTTCACTAATTGATCAAGTCTTTCCTTCAATTCATACAATCATTTTCTCAATCATTCATTGTGTGGTGATTTGTTTGCCCATCTTCATATTTTCCATCCGTCAATGCATCTTGTCATCTGCACATCATTCCATTGAATTGAGATGTTCTTCAGCCATCTAACCACCCTTCCATCTAATAATGTTGTCTCTGTATAGTAATACAGTAAATGATGATCATGGTGGAAATGGTTGTGGTTGTAGTGGTGGTGATAACGATATGATGATGATGGTGGTGACAGGCAATTAGTTTTGCGCGTTTTTTCTGCTTATTCTAGGATACTGGTTACTTGTATACATTGCTGTTTTGCATTGTTACCTTTTATTTGTATTGAATGTTTCCTGTACTAAATTGACATTCAATTGGTTGTCGAGCTGTAACACTTGTAGCGTATTAAATCGCTATTATCTATCAAACTAACTTGTCTGATATTATATGTTAATTCTAAGTAGGAGTTAAGCTAGATAATTTAGTTGGCGTATCTAGATTAATAATTTGGCATCTAGTGGATTAGTAACTAGGAGACCACGAATTTTGCGTACATGAGCGAGGCAGTCATGGTGACGTCAAGCGGTTACTACGGACGCTTACGTAAGCGAAAACATTTGCATTGATGCGTAACCAATAAAAAGCATCGAAATAAGCTTAACGGTTAGAATTGAATGGAAACAGCCACGTCATTGAAATTTGACATAAACGGTTGATTCCTTACATGAACATTGAGAAAGATGGTTGCTCAGTTGTGGCTGGCAATTCATTTGAAGTTTATTCAATGGTGAGGATGATGATTATGCTCGTATCTGGTCGTAAAACAGTACGAGGCATTCGTGTGAGAGTAGAGGCGATTTAGAAATTCGAGGTTGCGAACTCTAACGTCCGTGAAGTCTACATTGTAATCGTGACGGTTGGTGAGACGATATTCGTGTGTAGAGAAACGATTTTGGGCTCGTTGTCTCTGGTTGACATTTCAAGGTCATTTTCAATTGGGAAGGAAATTCTCATTGGTTGGAGTATGATAATTTGATGCTACGGAAGTATTGAATATTGTCTTGTCTGGTATTCGATCTGGATTCCACAGCTTGGCAGTATCTCATTATCCTTCTTCAAATATAGCACGGGGTTGCTTATTTTCATACAGTGAATCTACGGAGAATCTGCAGAACTATTTCTTCAAATATAGCACCGGGTTGCTAATCTTCATTCAGTGAATCTACAGAGAATCTGCAGAACTATTTCAAGGCCGTTTTACACTACAGAAACGACATGTCATATATCTCAACTGTGGAACACAGATAAGCAAAAAGATAGTTATAATTAGTGATACGCCAAATAAGTAAATAGGAATATTGCGAAATTGTATTGTGTATTTAATAGTTTCAATTATATCATACATTTATAAAGAATTGGTGTCTTTTTGAACAGATCATTTAAATGCAGTACATTTTCAATTACCCGCTAAAATAAGCATAAAAACGGAGACGTTACACACTTCAATGTAACAGCTTTCAGAAGATTATGCAGGTCTTGTTTGAAAAGGTGCTATATAAACCGTGGAAGCTATAAAGCATTTTAAGCTGGTCAGTGGTCGTTCCAGACGCTTAGAGCCTTAGACGACTGAAAGCATTGGTTATTGAAGCTGACTATTTAATGGCTGGCTGATGGCAATTGCAAAGTCTGCTTAAATAACTGACCAATGGTAATTACTTCTGTGTGAATAACTTAACACTGACCAGTATCAACATGTGCATTCTTGAATTGTTGTAATTTTTGTAATTTTCCACATTCTGTGTAGCTATTAGTTCAAATGATGGCCTTGCAGTGGAATGCTTGCAGATTGCAGAGATGTGAGTGCATTCAGTTTAAACTGACTTGACATAGTAGTTTCAAAAGTAATTGCCAGATGGATTGCTGTGATGTGGCAGCTGGACTGCTGTAATTTGGCACTTGGACTGCTGTAATTTGGCACTCAGAATGCTGTGATGTTGCCTTGAGCTGATATAATGTGCAGCTTTGATCATCAACGTCACATGGCTCATGGCACATGAAGTGCAGATTTTGTGGGTCACATTTTTGGAAGTTACCATTTTTATTAGCAGAATTTTTCTAAATGTTACTGCGTGATATATGCTATGGCTAAAACCTGAATCCTGCTTTTTGATGGGTTTGAATCCAGATGATTTGAAAGTTGTATGAATCGATGGTTTTTGCTTTGACGTTTGAAGAGCAGCCATTGATGAAAGCATAGTTTTTATAGAAGATCCCAATGCAGTGGCACAATCAAGAGGCATAACCCTAGTTTTCGGTTGAACTTTCCTGGATTTTGGCAGGCAGTCTGACAGTTTTATGATTTTTTGCATAGCTGAGACCATAGTGCACATGCATGTGTATGTTACTGATATTTGTTTTGTTGGTTTGGGATATAATCATATGAGTCATATGACCAGCCTTTCATTCTGAATCAATCCTGGTGCTTTTCACTATTAACATTTAGCAGAGAATACTGCAATTGGCTATTTCTTGAATTACAATCTCAGTAATGATAATAGTATATTGTATGTTAATAATGATGATAATAATAATATGCAAAATAGTTACAGTGATTGCAAGATTACTAATTTAATTATATATCGATACTCAATTTTTTTTCGTTCTTGAAGGACTGTCATCTCTATCTGTAGGGACATCATGAGTGTTCTTCATCAATCACATTTTCTTTAAAAGAATGAATTAGCAATGTTATTAGTGACGGTGACAGCGAGCACAGAAATGAATTTATGTCGCATAATTTGTGGTGTTGGAACTTTTTGATTCTGCCTTGTGTAAACAGCAATAATTATGAGCAATTGTTTTAGAAACCATAATGGCGCTGAATTACGTAAAAAAATTATTAGATGAGCGCTAACGTGTTAATTTGATGTTGACTATTTAATTGTCATTACAAGTTTATGTGTGCTCAAGTCCTATACTGTGTCCTCGACTGTGATTGGCTGACAGTTTCCCATGATGGTTATGGAGTATTTTAAGAGGCTTTGTATATGTGGTCTGAGGATTTTGGGGTGATACATGGGATTATGTGTTTTCTTAGACTTTTAAGTCTAGGGATGTTGGGTCGTCTGAGACTTGGGAGGACTTAGGATTCTCGGTGGTCAAAGACTTGGTGGGTGGTCATTTGAACATGTGATCTTGGCACTCTTCCAATGCTAATGGACAGGCTTGTTGAGAAACATAAATTAAAGACTTGAAATGATATCATTGGAGATGCCCTTCATGTGTAGGAGGCTCACTTCAGTATTCATTATACTCCACGCTGACAAGTGGAGTACACAAGAAGCCAAGAGAGACAGAGAGAGAGCGAGAGCAATTGGAATATTGTCATGTAATATTTCTTAAAAGGCCATGGACCCACAGTGTACACTGTTGTTGTTGTTGTTGTTGTTATTCAAACAGAAGACAATGGTTGCTGCAGTCCTCTTCTCTCATATAGTCATTCTACGATAGATTGGCAATTTCTAGGCCATCTGTCCTCTGATTAAACATTTGTATGCCACCTGTTATTCAATTTGCTATTTCTAGGCTATCTTCAGCGGTCTTTTCCGCCTTTGTTTTAGCTTTGCATAATACGCATTTTGTGCCATCTGCCTTGTTCATCTGGCTGAGATATCATTCATAGCCTACTGGAAAGACACTACATGTAGTGACATAGAGTAGCATATATTACAGTTCTATGGATCCAAAATCAGCTTGATAAGACTTCAATGTAGCTTTGTTATGATTCTAACTTGCTTCATCGTGATGTAAATCATTACGGTAGTGTTACGGAAGGTGTCTGGTAGGTATTCTTAGTAGTTGTGTGTCTAACATTGGCAGCCATTGCCATCGCCATCTAATAATGTCATTCCCCATTTCAGTAAATGATGTTCAGTCTTCCTAAAGGTGAAAGTTGAAAATTATTGCATGGATTGTGCAGTTCTAAGAGGATCAGGGGCTACAGGGAAATCCAACTTTCACTGCATAGGTAAAGGGAAGTTAAATTTGGACATATTTGGTTACTTATAGCTAGGGGTTGTCCTAAGGGACTGCTCTTTGTCGTCCATGTTTTGCAGAAATAATTGCTGGTCGCTCATCTTTTCTTCAACATTTCCAGACTGTTCCTTTCTGATAAATGAAGAATCTAAATGGTGTTCCCGTTTTGCTTTTGCTGAATATTAAGGCAGGCATATCTTCATTTACGAAGCTCTTACTCTATCCATTGGTGTGTTTTCTTTGATGAGGTATTGTGTGTTTGATGGCTTTTGCTTGGTCATTTGGTTCATCCGGTGCTGATTGTGCAAGAGTCCACCTACAGACCTGTGCAATTTTCATTGTGTATGAAATGCTTTGAATGCTTGCCTTGAAGTTGACGTTTTAAAATGCCAACGTTGCAGAGTTGGTGTAAGAACTATGTAAGAAGTTCTGTGATGCACAGTTGCTTAGCATCACGTGAAGCGATTCATGGTTTATGTCCCCTTGGCAGATTATAGATACTATGTGTGTCCAAGTAAGTGTCCAAGTGCATGTACAATTGTACATATTATAGTACCATACATGTGCATAGATCGTGTAGGATACAATTACACTATAGGCAAATACCGTATTTATGGGATGCAAAGGGCTAACAGTACTGGGAAGAAGAGTCCTAGGTTCCTCTTAATATATATATATAGTGTTGTCTGTGTATCATCATATTAACATTGCAACCTCGGCTGAATAAAGGACCACTTGTCGTGAATGGACGTGTTAATGTTTTCCATTAGCTGGTAACTTAATAGAATCAAGCTGAAAATGTCAGGACATTTGGTCCAAAATTTATGCCATTTTTAAACGATAATATACAATATTATTTGGCAGGAAATTGCAAATGAAAATTCAACTTGTATCTTCCTGGTGTGTTGATCACATATTTTGGCACCGAAATGACTCTGATGCATTGAGTCGTGTGCACTAAAGTTGACTATGATGGCAATGATATCTATTGCACATTAATCAGAACTTGCAATCTGTTCTAAACGCTGTGGCTTGCCTGATATATTCAGCATACCTATAGATGGGCAATTGGGCATACATGCATATTTAGCAGTATATAGCGAGGGAAATGCACTCACTGACTGTCCAAAAATGCATTGTGTATAAGATTCCAATACTTAACTTCTTATTGTTGTGCAGTCGTGCTCAGTTTATCTTTAGGGAGCTTGTATGCAGGAGTTAGCCATGTCACTGCCACACAAGGTGACCTGCTTGTCCCTATATAACTCCAACTTCCATGGTGCTATTGTTCCATGGTGCTTCACAATAGCCAAAGGTCAATCTTTCTGGAAAGGGATTGACTCTAATGAACCAATTGGTTTTCCTGTGATCCTTTTTGTAAGCATTTTAAAACCACTCTCACCTTGTCACATTCTTCACACCCTCCTCTCTCCCAGTAAGGTTACTCGGTAAGTATGGGCACTGGGCCATGAGGTTTTATAACAGATTGTCATATGACTTTGCATTAATGTTTCTATTTTATTTTGTCTGTAAGCTGCTGTGCATTTGCTGATAGGCTAATAAAGAATATTCTTAATTACTTACTTTTTGATCTTGGTTTGGTGTTGTCAGGTCATTTCCACTGAGGAGTTTCACTTGAAGTAGTAGTGCTATACATATTTACGATTAGAAATATATCATGTGTCATAAATTCATATATGCAAGAAGCAGATATCAATCAACCTAGTTTTAGGAATCTTAAACCAAATGATGGATTCCTCATTTCTAGAAGTAGAAATGGACATCAGGTTTCGAATTCATGTACTGGGTACTATGTTGCGTCGGAGAAGGTAGTGATAACATGCACACGCATAGGTCTATCGAAATGTACTTAAATGCCACCTAACTCATGCATACATACACAAAAACACACATACATGCATTTCAACATACATACATGTCTAGTTGTCTACACAGATGCATGCATACACAGATGCATATACACATACATGTATACGTATGTTTATGTATATATGTACTGAATGCATGTGTAGATGTGCAAATTCGTATGCATTGCATGTACTTGTATACACACACAGGCCACATGTTAATAGATCACACTGACTTTAGCTGCACGGCTGTGTTGTCTGGCTAAATGTACTTTTCTTGTTTTGATTTGTTCATTTCTTAACCTTTGTCCTAAGCTCATTTCAATTTGATGGAAGGATGGTAGGAGTGGGTATCATCTTGATCAGGTTGATGGTGTGTTGGCGATCATGGTCACTTTATATGGTATGTCAGTAACTAGTGCAAGTGGATCATTGGTGATCATGCACCCATTGCCCTCTGCAGGACTCTGCAATCCGATCGTTCGATCATTCTCCGTTTACCTTCGAGCACTGATTGCGTTCGTTCGTTTCTTTCTCGATTTCTGTTTGTCTTCTCACGGTCATCTTCCATTTGACTGTCTGTATGTCTCTTCTGTTTGAACAGTCTTCATGTCTTTCTCTATCTCCTGGTCTTTCTACATACTCTTTAGCTGCGGTCTGCCTGCTTCTAAGTACTTCTCTCTGTCTGTTTCTATGTTTCTGTGTGTGTCTTAGTTTTCTTTGTCTGTGCTACAGTAGTGCATTGACGTCTTGTTTGTACTAGATAGCAACTCATGGATGTGGAAGTTGTTTTAATTGATTACGTACTTTGTTAGCTAATAGTTGTCGAATCGACGTGGTGATAATGCTACGTTTGTTTGTTTTAATTCACTGGAACATTACTTTCCATGGTGTTACATTATATCTGCATTTTTTCTGTCCAGTGTATGGATTTTTGGCTATGATTTTGCAAGTTCATCGAGTCAGTCTGTTGTTTTTGTGCCCATTGTGTTGGCGTGCCCAACGTTCTTGTCTGTTGAGATATTTTTGGCTGTAAGTGCACACGACCATTGTCATTCTGTTGATGGCATATTGCAACAACTGGCAACGCTGCGGAGGACAGACAGAGAACAACGCGGCCAGTAAAACCTGTCCAACACGAGGAGCCAAATAAAAACGCATTACCGAGTCGGTTGACCGCTTGTGTGGCACAATATGTTCTGCTCGAAGCATACATGTGCCCTGCGACTGCTTTTATGTAGTGCCATTACTAAGGCTTTGTCTGTCACAGTGTCAACCTTAGTGAACAGTGATTGTTCTGTGATTAGCTGAGGCAGATCAAAGGATTTGTGACTGACAAGGCGGCTGAGAGGATTTTATGCAAGTGCAGAAAGCGTTGAAGTGGATTGCTTCATCGTGTGTTGCATGCATATAGGACACTTGCTTGAGATGCATCAAAGACTGAACTTCTAGTTACCCAGCAGTCCAATCAGAGACTGGGATGCAAGGGTCAAGATTAGAAGTTTTTCTATGCCATGTTGATGAAACAGGTTTTAACAAAACAAGTTTAAAATGTCATTTAGATAGTACAAGTTTGAACTGCTAATACTTGGATGAAAAAAGTTGGAAACATTCCTTGAAAATTTGGGAGATTTGTGATGCACACCAGTCAATGATTGGCTTCACAAATTTTAGACCTTTACTTGCTATTATGCGTGTGATGTTTTGTGATCGTGCTTGGTTGGTTTTATTTTGCCAATGAAATCTGTAAGTGATTCAGATGTAGCTAGCTCTGCTCCGGTTTTGGACTAGAGGATTGGAGAAGGTGCGAGAAACAGCAATGCTGTACATCTTGGCTGCTATGTTTCAACTTTGGTAACAGTTTTGCCTATGCTAATAGGTTCGACGTTCGTGCTGTTGGCAAATCTATAGACATTGCACAGCAAGTTTCCAATTGCAAGGCAGCTGCGTTTGAGGAATTCCAAGATCCGAATAGGAAAACAATTAGGCTCGTCGTATCAAAATAAGTCTGAGGTTATGACGAGGAGGCGCAATGCTTGTGTGTCTGTGTTATGATGGCAAGAGTCGGAGAAAAGGTCGGAAGGTGCATTGCAGAATGGGTGAGTTGCTGCTGCTGCTGCTGATAGTGATGGTGATGATGATGATGCGTTCTACATAGAGAATTCTCTCTAATACGTAGGATTCGTCGAATTTTGAATGTTGATGTATTGTGTTTTTCTAGAGAGTGCAGGACACTGCAGGTATCCTGTGTTTATGCATTTGGCTTATATGCTATGCTATGCTATGCTGCTCTCTGCTATTCTCTGCAATGCCATCTCTTCAGTTGTCGAGTTTTAGCCAGAAGTAGTTGCGTAAGGCCATATTAGGATGCAATGTTTAGTGTTGATCAAGATTTTATGCTAACCGTCGACATCAGTCAGGAGAGAATCCTTGTTTGATTTTACAAAGAAGTGAGTTGATGACTTACGCATTGTAATTACGATACTGTCGAAGTTTCCGAATTCTGCTGCTATTAATTATTGATCAAAGTGTCATAAAGAGGAGTTGTAGTGTTTGTATTTTGGCTGCTATATGTTTTGACCTCTAGAAATGACCTCTAACTAATAATGGAGCATTTGTCTTACATCCTAAGATGTTACGTGGTTGCAATGTAGCTATTGTTAGCGTGATGGAGGGAGGGAGAGAGGGAGGCACGTAACAAACAGGTTGAAGAGATCGAATGGACATGGAATTAATTGTGACTGGATGATCGGACGCTTTAATACAGGAAGTTACATCTGGTCTCGTCGTTGTTTCAGGCATCGTTAGCGATAGCAACCGACGCATTGGATCGGACGGAGAGAGCGAAGACGTGTCTGGCACATCAGACGACAAGGATCCTCGCGTCTCGTCTTCGCCTATACGAATGCGCGTCAAACATCGCTGGACACACGAAGTAGGTCTATCTAACATGTATGTACAATGTATGTACACATGTATGTATGTATGTATGTTCATGTATGTATGTGTGTATGTACACTGTACAATATACTTATGTGTGTGTATATATAAAATATATATATATGTATATATATGTATATAATTTATTTTATATATGCATTTGTATGTATGTATGGGTCTGATATGCATGTGTGTATGTACACTGTACAGTATACTTATGTGTGTGTATATATATAAAATATATATATAATTATATATGTGTATATATATGTATATAATTTATATTATATATGCATTTGTATGTTTGTATGGGCCTGATATGCATGTGTGTATGTATATATTTGCACATTTTATTTGAGAGCTGTGTGTATTATTTTATTTTAAAATTTGTCTGAGAAGTCGATGTTATCATTAATTAGAAAGTAGTTATTTTTTAGTGAGTGTCTCTGGCTTGTGCCACCTGTACCTTCTCAAATGTATTGTCTGCTAGGAACAGACATTGGTGTAAATAAAACACTTGTGAACAGAAATTGGCTGAACATTACAATCAAAGAGGAGCTTTTTTGGTGTAATTAGTCTTAAATCCTTGAAAAGACAGTATCATGCATTTTTCATCAGAACAAGTACTTTGCACATCGTAGGTGCTTCACAAAAGCATTTTCTTCCCCTTTCTAAAAGAACTTGTTTATTCTGGATATTAGCAGATCTTGTGATGTTGGTGGAGACCGTCTCTACTGGATAATATATTATTAGAATATTTATATAGACCCTTTTGAACCTCACAAAGCTGCTGGAGTCGTTTTTTGTCATTAGCTGTGCTTCTGAGGGAATTCTTAAAGCACTATAAAAGTCCATACAAGCTCGTTTATACATGTATAATACGGCTGAGATTTTTCTCGGAAATCTGTGTTGGATTAGTGCCTTGGGCCTGACACCAGGTGGAGTGTTGAGCAGATGATATTTGAGGTTATGACGGTGGTCGGCAGATATGATATGATAGCATCGAAGACTTGCTGACCTTGGAGGACGTCACTCACTTTGCTAGTGGAAACAAAGGCAGATTTAGCATGTCCTGTTATCATCGTGGAATGGAAGAGCCAAATGTATGTCCCTGTGTGTCATGAAACTGGGGATATGTATTTTGGCTTACAACCGGTTATTTGCTGCAAGTTATTATCGCATCATGTCTATATAAAAATTTACAGAGCACCTCTCGCAGTGTAGACTGATCAGAGGCGCTTTCAGCACAGATACCCCGGGGGGAAAAGATACGTCTTGAGAGAGCGAGAGGATGCAGGGAAGAGCCCAGACACGAGCCCAGACATGTATATATTTAGATTTAATTATAAATTAACTAATTATTAATTAAAATTAATTGCTTATTAATCGCATGCAGAAACGAGCATGTACGGGCAGTTCTATAGTGCTTTTAGAAATGCTTCAGAAGCATATAGGAAAAACGTTGAACTCCCTCTGCCCCTCTGTCAATTCCCATCCTGTGTTGGGAAGTCTATCACAGTGGTCATTAATTATGCAGCTGGAATAAACTGTTCAGGTAACCATTTTCAAACTTACAACATCTATGGAAATAACATGGGATGGTAATAAATGATGATTATATATATGTATATGTATATATAATAATATAAAATAATATGATTGTATATATACAAGGGCGGATCCAGGGGGGGGCCAATCCGGCCATGGCCCCCCCCATTTCAAAAATTTCTTTTTTTTGACCAGCTATTTTGCTCGGAAAGTAGACGTGGCCCCCCCAAAAAGTAGTTCCATGGGACTTTGGCCCCCCCTTCGAAAATTTCTGTATCCGCCCTTGATATATATATATATATATAATACGATGATTATGTTTATATATATATAATATATATAATAAAATATATATAAAACATTAGAGATGATGGGACGTTTATCCTCCCCAAAAGATTTTTGTCCAATTCTGTCCAGTAGCAATCATCCCTTTTCCACCTCCCACCGAAAGGAAAGGTCAATTTCTGTAGCTGGCAATGATCTGTCTAGACTCTAAGAGTCATCGGTTCCATTGTCTGCGACCACGGTCCTTACTCTGCAAATCATCTGGGGCCTGACTGTCGTCATTCCAAGCACATCAGTTGCCTTTGATCTTGCCGCAGTCAATTCCATCGTCATCCTAATCTCTTTTCAGCTCTATGTGTTTTACGCATCGATCCGATCCGCCAATAAAATAATGCCGCACCCACCCCTAACCTCACCCTAACCCCACCCCACCTCCAGTCGGGCGCCGACCCAACGGGACTCACCGTCCGACCAAGTCAACATAGGTCATATGATGATGCAGTGTCTCGCATTTGTAGCCTTTCTACATTTCTACTAAGGAAATATCAGCTATAGTGTGGCCTGAAGGCATATGTATACTGCCTAATGTCAAACCAGACTGGCCTGACTGTTGTTCACGTTATGGAATTTCCAAAGACCACAAGGTGCAATGATATCTGGTTAAAAGGCCACAGCCAAACCTAACATACAATTTACAATATAATTGCATTTGATATTGCCCTTCCTACAAGCCCATAAGTGCTCACGCAATCGATGGCACTATTGCAATTATATTGCAGAGCAATTGTGAGTGAAGGACCTATACGTGTGTATGTATATGTGCACTTGATCAACGTTCATACACAGTAACCGCCTCGGACAAGGATTGTGAGCTCTGCATTACATTCCTATTGCTCTTACCAATCAGTCACCTAATATATATATATATACTTACATTGATTTATTTATGCATACATAATTGATTGTGATAATTGTTTTATTGTTGTATAAAACATGCCCGTTCACAAACCGGAGCATATAGTTAGAGATAATAAATATTAACACAAAACAAAGAGATTTAACTAATTAAAATAAATATGTGCATTGTACAATGTACATATATATATATATATAAACACATTATGTGCACACAAGGCATACACGACAGTGTATACATTCAATTCAATTCATTTATTGTAACCAACCATCAACATACACAATAGACATAGTATAACATGCTTCACATAATCGGATGGTAACAAGGAAGGCCCTAAGGGATGAATATCCCGCTAACAGGGACACCTAATTACATATGCAATTTTAACAGATGGCTTGACGGTTGACATAGTGAATTGAACAATAGGCTAAAAGAACAGCATGAGATGACAATTAATGTAGTAAACTTAACTAAAGAACGCAAAACAAACATGAACGTGTATACATAATTAAGTTAATTTGAGGTGGAAAAGATTTCTATGCACCGTTATCTTCATGCTCTCCGAGCTCTCGTGATGGTTGTTTGAACTTTCAAGCAAATCCAGATTGAAGATCACTGTTCTTCTAGGAGCCGGTCTTTTAGGCTGTTTTTCTGAGTCGTCCCTTTCCAAATGCACTCACAAGTGCTCTGCATGGTAATTGCTTTCCAAAGACGACAGCAGTCCATTCCTTTAATGTTAGTGATTTAACGAATTGAAGATACTCGTGAATGGACATCAGAAAACATAATAACATGAGCGTAAGAGCATGACAAAGTGATTTTCTCTCTGCTTATTAAATTTATATTCAGAAACATCAGATACTAAATGTGGCCTGAATGGATCAATTAGTGAATTTAGTTGCTGCATGTCCTGTAAACTTATGCCTAAAGTTAGTATAAACTATACTAATGCAGGTGAAAAGAGATAATAATAAGGCATAAAATCGTGAGGTATATAGAATGATGTACTGGTGGGATTGATTATACTGAACATTTGATTTTAACATGGAATGGCAATTCTATATGGTATCTTGCCTACTAATAGGTGTATACTGTGGTGGTGGTGGTGGCGGTGGTGGTGGTGGTGGTGATCGCCACTGTTGCGGTGGTGGTGGTGGTGATGGTGGTGGTGATCGGTGCCATGTTGTTTTGCTTCTGATGGTTTTTGTCCAGATGACCACTCAGACTCAGCGATGAGTGTTTTGTCAGGTGGTGGACAAGTGGTTGGTCGCCGAGACCGTTTCTATGGTGATGGCTTAATTGCTCGACTGGAAGTAGCACCCGACATTTAAGAATCCCTATCGGTGTCTGCCTTTTTACCACTTTGGATTGTCAGGTGGACTCTCCGCCTCGGGAGTGCATTGGAAACGTAGTGGGCGTTTTGGAAGCGAAGGAGGGGGGAGGAGGCTTTGTTGGGAGGGTGGACGTTCTTGAGGACTGGGCAAAAACTGTGCAATTTAATGCCCATGTTTTTGCATTTCTTTTTGCATAGATGTAAAAAACGATGAAAATAAAATAAAAAGCGGAAAAAACGTCGTTTTTTTCGAAATAATAAAAAACGACAAAAAAACGATAAAAAACGGAAACGGAAAATAATTTGCCTTTGTTACATCTAAAATTTCATTTTCAGCTTAAAAACCTTAATTGTTTATGCAATTTTATCAAGAAACTGCAAATAACACAACTTTATTATTAAGCCAAAATAATTGGTATAAGTAACATTAATCTACCACACACTTACTTTTTTCTTATAACTTTGGTTTAATAAGAAATTCGGGCAAATTAAAGGTAATGAAATCTTTTCAAATTTAAATTGTAGACATAAGTCCACATTATAAGTTTATGCCGATTGACATAACACAATTAAAATCTAATCAGAAGCAAAAACCACAGATGTGTACTAAATTATATGTTGTACATTTGTACTTAAAATTGGTACTTATAACTATTAATTATAGGCCCAAGAATTTTATATCAAAATAACTCTTACAAATTTCATTTCTTGTAGGGATCTACTACAAGTATTTTTCAAAATTATGGCTTAAATAATTATATAAAGACCCTATATAGTTAGCTGCATCCTTGACAGTACGGTGAAAATGTATGGTATATCAGACAAAAATTAAATTAAGGAAAATAATATTAGACAGTAAATAATTAAATGAAGTTACATAAAAATCCAAAAAAACCGATAAAAAACGATAGGAAAAATAAAAAACGAAAAAACGACGTTTTTTGGGAGAGAATAAAAAACGAAAAAAACGTTTTTTACAACTATGTCTTTTTGTCTTTCCATTTCTTCATATCATTTAGAATGGTAACGCGCTGGCTAGAAGATCAGAAGGATGTTGGTTCAATGCAGGCTCACCCTTCAACTCCATATGGTACGAATCCTGTAAAATGAGCATCAGGAGAGCTGGGCGCCTTTCAGACAACAATGAACGAACGAATATAATTGCAGATGCAGTAAATAAATAAGTACGGTTTAAAAATAATAAAGAGCGGGAAATAGATGAGATTAGATAGATCTATGAATGGAGAGAGTAATGGATATAGGATATAGAGGAGCTTGGGAGAGAGAATGCGAGAGAGAGGGAGACACTTGAAGGATTGATAGAGAAAAGGATGGAGGGATGCTGAGAGGAAGGAGAGAGAAGATAGAGCCTGTGATGAATGAATAGAGAGAAGGGAGACTCACCCAGCGACGAAGCCATAGAAAAGAGTAGGGTCAGAGAAAAGGTGAGCGGGAAGCAGGAGGGATGGCATGAATAAAGGAAAGGTTGGTTGGAAGGAGGAGGTGTACTTGTGGTGCCAAGCACATACAGTCCGCTGGCTATCATTTATTGGATGCTTTGTAACCTACAAAAAACCGCCGCAGGTGCTGCTGCTGGTGATAATGATGATGACGATGGTGGTGGTGATGCGTTGATGGCTGGGTTCCAGTGGGTTGTGTAGGGATGGGGGAGTTCCCTCTTCTGAGCAGAAGGATAAGGAGTCTTGTTGAGATTAAGGATGGGTTAAGGTGGCGCCCGTGGCTTCTTTATAGTGCAGCATCCTGTGTTGTTTAAAATGTGCCTTCGTGATCAATCAATTGGGTAGCCAGCCATTCAAGTGGGAAACACTTTTGAGAGGTACTTTAAAGCTGCTATATTACATTCATTATCTTGATACAAATCTTGTTTGCATTCCAACCTACATGCATTCTGGCACATACATACTGCATGTACACTTGTAACATCATTGATCCATACATTATATCCGTACCGTACATACGTGCGGATGGTCTTCAATGCAAATACCGGTACCGATGAGAAAATTCATTTTATTTATATTTCAATTAGTTAGCAATTAATAAATGTTGTCTTTCAACCTTGTCTGATAATTCTTTTGTTTCGCATAAATGTTGCCATAATAGACTGATTTAATGTTTCCATATTGTCTGTGCTGTGTTGGCCGTGGCTGGATTGGGAATGCATCTGAGTAGGTGTCTTGAAGGGTGACTGTATAAATTAGGGAAAGAATGAATGAATACTTCATTGCTAATACTGTTATCATTGCCTTTTTGGAAGCTTTTAATATGAGAAGACAATGGATGAAAAGTGATTGAAAACGTCATTGAATGCCCAGCTCGATGCTGAAGATTTATGGACATCAATGAACATTGTTAATTAAAAACTGAAATTACCGATAGTATGAATTCAATACAGTACTTGTATGTAATTTGCCATACATTTTAAATTTGTCGTGGAAACTTTTAAACAGAAGTTTTTAGTTCAGAAAGTGAATAAAAAATTTAATTTTTCTGGGCTGGAATTTAATACCATATAGGAAACATAAGGCTAACTAATAAGTTCTAAATTGAATTTAATATAAAATATAAATCCTGATGTGTGTATAATCCCAGAAGATCTTTATAGTGGTGCATGTTAATATTTCGTCTTGCGTATAAAAAATAACACTTTCATATAATTATTAGATCAATTTTTAATGTAAATTTTATATAATGATTACGTTGATACTTTAATAGCATGCAGTACAGCAGTAGTCGTATCTTCTTTGAGATTAATATTGTGATTAATTTGCACATGTATTAATATTTGCTGCACTCTGATTATAATTACAGCTCGTAAATTTCTAGCTTGGCTGGGAAAGGGAATGTGCGTGGATTTGTCGTAAGGGGAGGAATTCCAGGGAGAAATGTCCGAATGCCGTGCTGACAGAAGATATCAACGCATATGTTGATTTGACGTGTGCGAATGAGTGCCTAATGCGGCACCAAAATTTTTTCCTGCCACCGTTGGGTTCTCCTTCAACTGCCTGCTGTTAAGAGAGCATAGATTAGATTCAGTGAAACAGATGAGACGTTTCTTGTCAGCAGTTACTTAAAGTTGTTGTGAACACCGCGTGGAAACTTGCCTGTTAAAAACGTGTACTGTACACATAAATTCACAGAGCTTTTGAAGATGGCTTTGCTAACCCTCCCCAGACTTTCTGGGTGACCCTGTTTTAGTCCTAAATGGCTGTATGGATGACCCTGTTTTAGTTCTTAAGGCCTCTATTGATGACCCTGTTTTAGTCCTCATGGCCTCTATGGATGACCCTGTTTTAATCCTCAAGGCCTCTATGGATGACCCTGTTTTAGTCTTCAAGGCCTGTATGGATGACCCTGTTTTAGTCCTCAATGTCGCTACTGGATGACGAACGTGTATACATGGAGCATCATTTCAAGAGATGCTCTTCAGGAACGTCATCGACCTTACTGTACCACTTTAAATGGGACGGCAACTGTCAAGTGCATACGGAACAGAGGAAGAAGAGAAAGGCCAAGGAGTTCGTGTCATCGGAAACTGGACAACCTATTGGACAGGAAGATGGAAGATGACCATGCTTGTGCAGCGGAACATCGAAGCTTGATGGAAAATGTTGGACATTCGGTGATTGAGTGGCATCTAAATTTCAGACGACCTATTATTAGTTGCTGTTTAAAAACTCTGAGTGATGACAAAGGTCATTAGTGTAGCCCTTCTCATTCATCGAGGCTAGGGACTAGCACTTCTAGTGCCAGACACATGCAGTGGCAGAGTTATTGACCTTGGTTGACATTTGGTGTTTGATGATTTCAGCCATATTAGATGGCAATGAAAAAAGCTTCTGCTTGCTGGCAATTAGGACTAATATGGATGATTAGGTAGGGAAGGGTTTACTTTCGCGTAAGTGCATTGACACCATTCTGTTCAGACGGGGTTGCTGGTGTTGTCAGGTCCTAGGCGACTATCTGATGTTGTATTATATAAAATTACGATTACGTTAGAATTGCAAGCTTTCAGGAGACTATGGAAGGCTCCATAACTTCAGACAATGGAAATAATCCAATATTCAAGCTTTCAGACAATGGAAATCCTCCTTGTGTAGCTATTGGTTACTAGTGGTGGTTGTGCTCAAATTTTTTTGACATTTTAGACATGGTCGATGCGCTATATAAATTGTCTTTATTGCTTAGCATTACTGGCTTGCAATATTATATTTCTCCTACAATTGGCATCTGCATCTGGCATAGCGTTGTTCATGTTTTATTTTCACGGTGCAGCTGTTCCTAACAAATCTGATACATTCGCAGATATTTTGGGGTGTTGTTATACTTAAGTTGTCCACATTCGAAGCATTGCCGAAGGTAACATAGCTGTGAGCCTTTAACTGCCACAACATGAGAAACTCGTCAGAGATGGCATACTCTGTTTAATATGTTTATTCTGGATTTCCACTGATTGACTGCCTACCATATGTTGGAGCATGGATTGCCATATACGGTACAGGGTTTGCCATGTGTGATGCATGGGTTGCGATGTCTGATGCATGGGTTGCCATGTGTAGTGCACGGGTTGCCACTTGTTATGCACGGGTTCTCTCATACATGTGGTGCTCAGGTTGCCAGATATCACATATGGATTGCCATGTCTAATGCACGGGTTGCCATATATGATGCACGGCTTGCCACGTGTGGTGTATGGGTTGCCACGTGTGACGCACTGTAGGTCGCCATGTCGAATGCCCGGGTTGCTATGTATGATGCACAGGCTGCCACGTGTGGTGCATTGGTTGCCATGTGTGATGCACGGATCGCCACATGATCTGATGCACGGGTTGTCATGTGTGATGATGATAATGATGCATGCGGTGAGCCTTTCCGCCTGGAAATTTGGATTCCGGGTTTCGCACTTAGCAGACACCATAACAATATGGTGTACCTATAGAACGTTCACACACATTTATTGTACGACGTCAAGCAATATCGTTGTAGCCTGCTTCCAGGCAATTATGTCAAAATACTTGAAAAGAGAATGTTTCTGCCTGTCTGTATACTGACTACACTGATTGTGTATCAGACAACTGATACACAGTCTGTTCACGTCAAGAGAATCAGACCTGAGGTTAAATTATTGTTTCCATCTTTCCTTAGCTTGCTTTTAAGACTGCAATGCCATTATTATTTTTAAAAAGCATGTTTGTCCAAGGCCATTCGCATTGACTGGACTGCTGCCCAAGGTCATTGCAATCAGTACAATCACTTATGATGTGCAACTGTATATGATGATCTCTGGATCAATCAATGGTTGCGTGTGATTGAAATTAGTCTGCAGGGCAAGAAATCTTGAGTTCGGTCCAGATCCCATCGGATCGGTTCAGGTAGACGTGGAAAATGGAAATGGCCCACAGGGGAAATGAATCCCAATGCAGTACATAGCTTTTTTGGTATTAATCACTTTTTATGATCAGATATTTATAGTGCACTAATTATAGATTTGCATCAGAAGCCAGGTAGCTGGAAAATTGAAGACCTGAGTTGTTTTCAAAATGAGCTAAGGACATGGGAAGAGTTCCACAGGGCTTGTGGTTATGGATTCTGTATGATCAGTGGGTGAAAGGCACAGACTGTGCCTCCAAATCTCTTTTTATCTGGAGTTTTGAGCAAGCAGTTGGCCAGAGGAAGCTGATATTAAGTTTGTCTGGGTGGGATTAGGCCAAAAAAAAATAATGCTGTGTTTCCGGTAACAGAGCTCTAAAAAATTGGGTAGGTAGGTCGGAAAATATTTTTATTTTGGTAAAATATTTTTATACAGTGACTGCCCGAAAAATTATACCCACTACTCTTTTTTGCATAAAGGTATACGCTGCAACAAAGTACGTGTTCTAAGCAAGTATAAACTGCCTATTTCCCGACTGTCTGCACCTAAAACTGCTCTAGAAAGCAATTCTATTAATTTCATTTTGACATCTTTTCTGGTAAGATAAAGTGGGAAGGGAAGGGGAAGATGAGTGCGAACAGAACATCACTCCTAGGGGTCGTTCCAGATTGGCCGAGCCAGTGACTATAGTTGCATCTAGAGGTTGCTAGATTTATTTTCCCTTGTCACCGTTACAGGTGGCTCAAGTGAGAATTATAAGGCTAGAGGTTTCTCAAGACTGGCAGCCAGGAAGTAGTTAGTCAGGAGTGAAACTCTAATGCAGTGTCCACGCTGTAGTCGGGAGCGCTTCTGAGTAGATAGCTGAAGAGGCGCTATAGAAATTGAGAGATCAATAAAATAAAATGAAACATTCTATTCACTTGAAAAATGTGTTTTTTGGCCATGCTGGAGTCGGGAGCCCCTCTGAGTAGTTAACTTGAAAAGGTGCTATATAAATACTTGAATGAATGAATGTTAAATTCTTCACCAAAGAGTGCTTGAAATAAAAGGGAACTGCTCAGTGAGCGGAAGAGAGCAGAGTTAGTAGAAGAGAGCACTCTGAGCACAAAAAGGCACAGTAAACACAAGAGCACAGTGAGCAAAAGTGAGCAGAAAGAGGCAGAGAGCAAAGGAGGGCACAGTGATCACAAGAGAGCCTAGTCAGCTTAGGAATAAAGTGAGCAAAAATGGACTGTCTTAGGACGGAAAAACAGCAAGTTAAACTATAAACTTGCAGCAGGCTGTGTATAGCCATCATGTGCTACAGGCTAGATGGCCCTGTACTCAATGCCTGCAACGAGCTATCGTGAGAAAACCCTGCTTTCAGATCTATTACTCTTCCCCCCCATCCACTCCACAACCGCCTGCTTTGTCAAACTGACCGTGGGAAATTATTGATTGCTCTAATTAACAGACCATTATATACCTTGAAAGACGACTGCTTACGATCGTCGTCGCCTTGGTTAGTGAAGGCTATAATTATGATGTTCCAATTGTACATCTCATATACGGGAGGCAATGTCAGTGTAAATAAAAAAATCCACAAAATTTTCCGAGTTGCGGCAATAAAAGTGAGTTGGTCGGGTTACTGGAAACACAACATTAGTTTTTTGGCCTAAGATCCAACTCTATACGGAAGGCAATGTCACCGTATTATGTCAAAACAAATTTAAAAAAAAAAAATTTTTTTAATAAAATATTTTTTTTAATAAAATTTTTTTTTAAATAAAAATATTTTACAAAATTATTTGAGTCGCGGCAATAAAAGAGGGTCGGTCGGGTTACCGGAAACACAACATTATTTTTTTTTGGCCTTACGTATCAGTTGAATCTACAAGTCAGCAAGTCGTTCAGTGCTGGACCACGAAGTGCCTTCCATAAGATGACAGAAACTGTGAGTGAATCCAGACTGGAAAAGTTGACCAACTGTGCAAGTTTGAAAATGTTAAGTGTGTAAGCAGGTCGTATGCCGCTATCCCTGTACTGGTGTAGCTGGAGTCTAACTAACGTAGCACTCTCTCTCTCGCTCTTGCTGTGACGTCATCGTAAACTACAAATTTTGAATTGAAAGTAACGGAGTGGTTGGATCTGGTTAGGAATTCTTCAAGATGTTTCAATTTAATTTGTAGCAGATAGCCTGTCGGGTGAATAAATTGAGGAGTTAGATAACTGCGCTTGTGGGTTAACTTTGAATTTTGCGAAATTATGGGAGGGTCTTTCCTGGAATGAGATGCAGTGTGAAATATGGATTGGTTGGAGAACTGGAGGAGAGTAGTGATGTGGGTGGGGTAGGGATTGGAAAAGAGTTAGATGGGAGGATGATCGGGCAGAGCAGGCCATGTGTCTATCTCTCTCGTCTGCATTGTCCCTGTCCTTAACTCAGATTGCTAAATGACCTTACCTATGTGGGGAGGGAGAGAGAGAGTGTAAGAAAAGTGCATGACCTTTACTTTGCCTCCTGCTGATTAATTTTTGTGGCAACCTGTTTTGCTCACTTAGGATGACAATGTGCATGATTAATGAGGCATTGTATTTATACGTCAACATTAGATTTTAAAAAAAACTCTTTCAAGTCGTCCGGTTGTTGACATAATTATCATTTGTGTTTTTATTCAGGACATCAACAAGCGCCTGTCGCTGCCCGTAGACATCCATCTGCCGGAAAGCTTTCTCATCAAGCAAAGCCTCAGTCCGCTCTCCGATGGACCAATGAACCGTCGTCTCCGACGCGTTTCGCTTGTGAGTTCAATCACTCGCTCGTCATCGTCATGTCTTCTTACTCACTTTTAATACTCACAGTCTTCTTTTACTTACCATCTGACTTTCACTGTATTTGCAAAGAAACTTCATTCTTGTTTGGTGATGTTTTCGTTTGATTAGTAAGCACAGGCGATGTTGTGTATACAGTCGAAACTCGGATTGTGGTGGATATAGTCGGAGCTGCTCCGTAAATTCAGCAACGTTTGTTGCTGTTGGAAATTGCTTTGTAGTGAGTCCGGGGGGGGGGGGGAATCCGGCTAGGCCCCCCCAATTCAGAGATTTACACAGGATGTGACCCCATATCAGGTTTCAAGCTTTCAATCTTTCAATTAATGGAGTGGGACAAAGTGAGAGAGAGAAAAGTAGCATATGATTCATCAGCTTTTATATAACCGAAGCTGCTACGGTTTTTTAGGAATTTTTGGGAAAGAGACTAAAAAAGGTCATCATATTTTGGTGAAAGACCAAAGAAAAGTTTGGCCTCTCCTTTAAAGATTTCTGTATCCGCCCCTGAGTAAGTCTAGGTATGTCAATACTCAATAGGCACCCATCAGCTCATTTGGAGACAGGTACTTCTGTTGAGAATACAATACCTGATGCAACGGTACCTTGGATGTCTGCCGACAGTTAAAACCGACTCCTGTCATAACTTGTGATCAGCTGTTTATACCAAAGGGATTGCGATCATTCTGCGTTGTGCCGGTTTGAAATTAAAATGCAAATTATTATTGTTATTTTTACATGAAAAGGAAAGTTGCATGGTGCTGCTGGTTTGTTACCTGAAAACTGAAGTTGTATGTGGGAATAGCATAGCACTTAATATGTGTTAAGTGAAATGGAAGTAGCATGCCACTTATAATACTGCAGTGCTTAGAATCAATCTTAGGCTGTGTTCTGTGAAGAGGAAGTGTGTCTATGGAGTGAGTGGGATTGAGCATGAGGGATTGAGTATATGGGATTGAGTATGTGGTATTGAGTATGTAGGATTGAGTATGTAGGATTGAGTATGTAGGATTGAGTATGTAGTATTGAGTATGTGGGATTGAGTATGTGGTATTGAGTATGTAGGATTGAGTATGTAGGATTGAGTATGTGGGAGTGAGTATGTGAGTATGTGGGAGTGAGTACACAGAAGTCAACTGCAATCAACCTTACGACATGATGTATCACCGAAACTCCCCAGCAGCTGCGGCAATTACCTGCTTTTGTGTGGACGCAAAGAAAAGTATGTCGCTCAGAAAAGTATTGAGAATTTAATAGCCGTTATTTATTTCTGTTAAGTATAGCGGCCGTATTGACGTTACCGTAATAGGGCGACGAAGGGAAATCGATGTTGACCGGCTGTGAGTGCCGCCGCGTCTCTAGCGTTTAAATGCTGTTTGCACTGTCCATTGTTGGAGAGCTGATAATGCACCAGGCATGGTTGGGGAATATTTTTTAAATAATGGC
Source organism: Lumbricus terrestris (assembly GCA_949752735.1). Classification (NCBI taxonomy): domain Eukaryota; kingdom Metazoa; phylum Annelida; class Clitellata; order Crassiclitellata; family Lumbricidae; genus Lumbricus; species Lumbricus terrestris. The sequence goes on from OX457038.1 coordinate 58,666,183, forward strand.
AGACGTTTATGAAGTCTGGAAATTGCGATCAGATGAACGAGTAGTCGAGTATACTGACGATCGAGTATACTGACGATCGAGTATACTGACGATCGAGTATACTGACGATCGAGTATACTGATGATCGAGCATACTGACGACCGAGTATGCTGACAATGGAGTATACTGATGATCGAGTATACTGATAATCGAGTATACTGATGATCGAACATAGTGACGATCGAGCATACTGACGATCGAGTATACTGACAATCGAGTATACTGACTGACGATCGAGTATACTGACGATCGAGCGCTCTTTCCTTTGACGCTTTTTCCTTTCGGCTTTTGCGATCGATGTTGAGCGGTTGAGAGGAAGAGAAAGTTTGATCAAGCGTAAAGACAGAGATACCGTTGCCCGCAGTGTTTTTTTGTCTATAGGTTTTTTGCTAGACATTCACGTGCAGGCGGTTACACATGTAACACAGTCGTGGACACATATATGTACACATACAAAGACATGGGCAGACACAAGTACAGATGCAGATATGAATACTAATATCTCCTGTGCCATTCAGATGCACTCAAGCGCAGGCGTGTTTGCAATTGGGCACAATAAATGTATGCATTTCAATGGACGCAATATGTATACTTGCGGACACACACAGAGACTATCGCACACATGTACGCACCACAAGCACACCAATGCGCTCATGCATAGGCATATGTGCATGCACAGAATACGTGCGCGCATGCATAGATTAGATACATATGAACACATTGTGCACACAGCTAGATACAAGAGCATACCCATGCGAGACACATACCCATGCAAGACACATGCGCATGCAAGACACATACCCATGCAAGACACATGCAGATTTTCTGAGGTTGTGGCTGTTGTGGAGTTTGATTGGAGCAACTGGAGGATTTATTAGTCAGCTGACCCACGCTGATAGCCGTGGGCCGTGGCTAGTGATGCGTGATGCCACTTTCCCTGGAGCCAGTCCGTCCGTCCCACAGTCCAGTTCATGATCTGTTTCACGAACGAAGGACAGGAGCTTTTCCAATTTACCAGAAGGATCTCGCTTCCATCAGCCTTTGTATCTCCTCTGCCTCCCTTTCTTTGTCTTGTCATTCTCTCTGCTCCTACTCCATCCTTCTACTTCCATTCCTCCTTCCTTTCCTCATCTTCACCGATTCCTTATTCCTCCTCTTTTATGTTCTCCTCTTTGGTTCTTTTAATACTCCTCCTTCTCTATTACCAGCATTAGTTTGGATGAGAATGACCATTGCGATACTTGATTCTGTAATGAGGGATCTCAGCATTCCCAGATAGGCCACAGCAGTCATAATCGCTGGTGGAACCTGTGGCTGTTGCTAACCTGAAAAATTTTAGTGAAATTTTTAGTCATCGGGGATTTTGCATCATCGTCATCATCATCATCATCATCATCATCATCATCATCATCGTCGTCGTCGTCATCATCATCATCATCATCATCATCAAAGAGCCGTCACTATCAATCCCATCCTTTTCATCATCATCATCATCATCATCATCATCATCATCATCATCATCATCATCAGTGTTATTAATATTATTTTAATTATCATTTAGATTAGGATTATTGTGTTGAATACGTTTTTTTCCTTCTAAGAACCATATTTTCAGTAAGCTGTATATATGTGGCTCTCTTTAATGGTGCTGACTATTAGTTTATGGTTCTGATAAGAGAAATTAATCAGTGTTGCTCTGACTGTATCCATGTGTCTAATATTTATGGTGCTATAGAAATCTTGGGTTAGATTAGACCTGTGTTGAAACAGTTCTAAGAAAACAGAGATAGTCCGACGTGTTTGTATGATGAGACCAGACTCTGTTTTGCTGATGGATATGGAAGAAAGGAATGCAAATAACTATCGCGAACGTTTTATATTCCAGTCGGAAATTGGCTTCGGAAAGATGGAATCCTATACGAAATTGGACAAATTGGGAGAGGTGAGATATCTCAGAATGTGCTCATTTATATAGTCTAAGCTATTTTTTGATGTAATTTGACTGTGATAATTTACTTCTAAATTTAATTCATTCGGTTTTAATTCAGTTGTGTTTTCTTGCATTTAATTTCTAATTCTAATATTACTGCTAAAAATAATTTTGTTTGCTGTTCCTATTTTAGTTCTCTGGTAATTTTGAACTTTTCCAGATAATTACTGTTCATTTCTGTAAACAGTATTTTAAGGGTGCTATATGGTTTGTTTCTTCAATTTCAAGAACACACTCATTTCCAAAGATATTTTCTTGCAATTTCTTCATTTATCAGAATGTCGTCCATATTCAAGAATATATGTGTTGTTGTGTGTGCGTGTTAGCGGTTATTGTTCTAGACTCTCAGTCCGAGAAATCATGTGCATGTCCCTGCTAGTTAAGTGTTTTAACCCTTCTGCCGATCGAGGGTATAGGATTTTCCTTACCATTTACTATACTTTGGCCAATAAAGGGTTGAGATTTTGAGGTTGCCTGTGCCCTTTTGCCTCCTAATTAACTTGGATATGAATTTTGTGTGCCAACGTTCGATGAGTTTGGAAGGGTCAGACTGGAGGAAGTGAACTGGTATCTGGTCGGGGGTGGGGGGGGCACTCATATTATGCCAACGATATGAAAATTAAGCTTCTAACCCTACATATAAAACCCAATGGGCATCACTTGGTGATAGCTTGGTGTCATTTCTCCTTCTGTTCCTCATCTTCCATTTCTATTTCCTACTTCTAGCTCTTTATCTTTGTCCAATTCCTCCTCAATGTCCTCTCAGCTTTCTACTAATGCTGACGAGATTGTCTTTTAACAAAACCACTGAATGACATGCGTTTAGATCCGTGTTCTTATGCACCCTTTCAGAATTGTTGTTAGAAGGATTCGATGTTATAATGGTGTGCATTGTTGTTGAGCCTTTTGTGCATGTACATGTATATCTTTTGCGCTTGCGAAGCAGATGATTTGCTGCCGCTTTTCATTGGCTGTGCCTCTTTGACCGAGTTCAGTGCATCAAATTTTTCACTCACTTCCATGTAACCAAATCACAGAGAATCCTGTTTTTCCAGCAATTATTTTTGGATTTCTCTACCTGTACAGTTTTCAGATAAAAATTAAGGATATCCAGTGGAAATAAACATCGCAGTTCAAAAGCAGACTGCTCTGTCTGTCTCACTGTTTCTATCTCTTTATGTCTCTCTCACTATGTGTGCGTGTGTCTGTCTGTCTGTCTCTTTGTCTGCCTTTCTCTGTCTCACCTGCAGCAAGAGGTCTAATTGATTTCCACTAGAAGTAGCGCTCAATTGGTCCACTTGGTCGTCGAGAGTGGACATAATGGCAGCATTTAGACGTCTGACATATTTCGTGGAAAATAATTCATGACAGTTTCTGTAACGCTGAGTGAATTTTGATTTAGAGGAGGCTGATCGTATCTATATTATAAGGCAGAAATTCCATATGTTTGTTTATTTGTACGCTTTTGACAGAATTGACTCTCCCCTGCAGAATAGGCTCGGAAATGAAACAGCGTCGGTTTAAAAAAAACTTTGAAATCGATTCTTACCCAAATTATAAGGTCAGATTGACTATTTTCAGGTTTTAATTCAGTTCAAAACAAAAATTATTAGCGTTTTAAGACAGATTTCATCAGTAATTGATCACACAAGCGCGTAACTCAAGAGTCTACACCGCATGACGTCATACCCGCCCAGTAATAATATCCGTAGCGCCCCGCAGAGACGGGTTACGTTTGGCTTTTTGGAGAAGCGATGTGGGGTGGAGGGTTGGCGAAAACCCGAAATTTAGCAGTCAACGATGGGTACCAGAGTGGGGAAGTGTTTAAAACCCGAAATTTCACTTTAGAACTCCAGTTATTAGCGTTTTAAGACAGAAGCGTTTTAAAACAGATTTCATCGCTCACGCGTTGGTAAACAGTATCGAGCTTCAGTAAAAGAGTCTACAGCCCGAATGACGTCATACAAGCCCAGTAATAATTTCCCTAGCGGGGCGTGTTACGTTTGGCTTTTTGGGGAAGCGGGGTGGGGTAGAGGGTTGGCAAAAACTCGAAATTTAGCGGTCAACGTTGGGTACCATAAGGGAGTGGTGTTTAAAACCCTAAATTTCCCGGGCAACGCCGGGTTACACATCTAGTATGTATATATATAATTATATATACCATTATCGCATATGTTTGTTTTTGCATGTGTGTTTATTTTGCATGTGTGTTTATTTTGCGTGTGGGTTTATGAGATTATTTATCTACTGCCCTTAGAGCCTCACTAAAAATGCTGCTGACTTGTCTCCATGGCAACTCAACTTAAGGCACATAGAGTGGCATACATGAAGCAGCATCTATAGATACAAAGTATCTATTTGGTTTATCATTGTTGTCTTCATTATGATTGTCATAATCATCAGGATTAACAAGCTGTCTTCGATTAATCATTAGATTTTAACCACCATGGCCCTAATTAAATGTGCAGTGCTTTGTGATTTGACCAGGGAACTTACGCTACGGTGTTTAAGGGGAAGAGTCGCCTGACTGGCAGTCTCGTTGCCCTCAAGGAGATCCGCCTGGAGTTCGAAGAGGGTACACCGTGCACAGCCATCCGTGAAGGTCAGACACAGAAACGGTCGTCGTGATTTCATGCTCTGCTTGTTGTGCTGCTGTTCGTCTCTGTTTGCCATTGCGCTTGCCAGCATTCCGGGGGCATTCCTGCATTTAATAGCAATTGCTTCTGGTGTTTTCTGTCCAATTTTGTGAGGTTCCTCACTGCTTGTGTGAATTTATAGGCAGAATTATTTACAAGAGTATTAATTATGTACCTCGTATGTAATATAGCATACGTGTGTAATACTGTGTTCCGTACATGGATATGTTGAAACATTTTCATATACATGTAGTGCCTGCTATGAACTGGTCTAAAGCAATGCTTGCAGAGCCATCTGATTCGTCTAACATCCTGAATGTGATCTGAATCAAATAGAATTAATCTGTTTTTGCACTGAATGAAAGTGATGTTATTTGATCAAATGACAGCATCGTATTTGACGGAACAGTTTAGTCCACTGCAATGTTATGTTGTGCACTCTAATGTAATATGCAGCGTAATGCAATTTGATGCACTGTAAGGTAATGCAATTTTATGTCCTTTGATAAGCATCACATGTGATGTAAATGCCAGCTGAAGGGATCGGCATATTAAAAGGAATCGAGTGATTAGTAGGTGGAGCAGTTGATTTCCAGTGTTTATAAGCATCTTAACTGGCCGTACTTTTTTTCTTGCTTTTCCTTTCTAGATCTTCTTAAAGACTGATTGTTAAGAAAGATTAATTGGTAATGCTCTGCCGCTACAGTGCAATGTTGCTAATGCAATGAACGGAAATGCAAAGATGCCGCATCGATGCTGTTTGCATTTGGTTCAGGAGGGAGTTTGAACAGCCGGCAGCTAGCTGTTCATTATGCAGTTCAGTGCTGTAGCTTCATTGATGGGGATTAGGAACATGATTTGGTGGCACTTAAATGGGCAAACTTTAGTGTATTCATTTAGCTGTAACCTGGGTTGAGCCTGTCCGCTTGAGCAGCAACGGAATGCATCTAGTCCGATAGTAGATGTGATGGGCAATCACAATAATTGCAATGATTGACCTTCACTTGAAAGGTCATGAGGACGGAAACAGAATGCATGGTGGGTGTGCACAGCATCCAGAAAATTCCAGATGGAAGAGTCATTTGCAGAATGTCATTTCTAATACAGTGTAATGTGTTGAAATGTTCCACTAAGTGCTGCGTTCATGAAGAACAAGTTCGTCTGTTAGCAAGTAGTGTTACCATTTGTGGATCTTCGCACAAACAAAACCCACCCAACAAGTTTCAACGAGTTGGTGTTAAGGGAGGCGGAGTGATCAGAAAGAATGAGTCAGACATGTATGCAGACAAACAGGAATGGAAGAGAAAGAGACATAAAACAGCTCAAGAGATGCAGGTTAGATAGACAAGGGAATGACTTCATTGATGAGGTAAGCAGTTCAATAGGCAGACAACAAAAGAGGGAGACAGAGGGGGAAGGAAGCAGAGAAAGACAGTGAGGCAGAGTGGAATGAAAGTGGAAGGATAGATATCAAATACGTCATGGATATTAACTATTCTGCTGGCAATGGAGACCATTCCATTTGCATTTCTGCGCAAGATTGTCATCCATGTGCGTCATCCAGATTCCAGATGATAGCGGCATCCATCGGATGATCATATCTCAGACGCAACCCATTCCACTCAGCCAGATTGCGACTCTGGGACAGTACGCAATTTCATACGAATCCAAACATTTGATAACATAACCTATGTCGTTGAAAGTTCACATGAAATGACATAATGTGGCTTCACATAGATCTGGTCTGTACTACACTATACTGTGATAATTTTTATGATGAGTGATTTCTATTATTCTCTATGTTACAGTAATTGTTTTGCTGTGTGATATCATGTTGTTTGTTCTGCTGTCGTAACTTAATTGTTCTGAAGTGCTGTTGTATTCTTGCTTGTCTGTTCATCGGGCAACGCACTTCCTCCACTCCTCACTTGATGAGTGAATTTTCTGCATTGTTTTTCTTGCATAGTTTTTTACTCGGTTGGATTGCAAGCTACCACGGAACCCTCCTACCTTATCCTGGCTTGGGACAGGCTGAGGCCATCCTAAGATATCCTGAGGCAGAGTTGTTGTATTATACTGATTGTAAAGTTGTAGGATATTTCTTAGCCATAATTATGCTCCATTTATTATGTTACGGATTATGCGATGTTGTGTTATCTTAATTTCTGTGTTATTTAATTATGACAATGATCGATATCTGGTTTATTACAGTTAAACGATTGTCTGGTTTTAGTGTCGCTTCTGAGGGACCTGAAGCATGCGAACATAGTCACTCTACATGACATCATTCATACTGATAGATCACTGACCATTGTCTTTGAATACCTGGTAAGATTATAACGGTTGCTTCACCAGATAATTATTTGTGGTAGGTAGAAGGCTGCAGTGTATTTCATTCTGGATGATAGCAGTCTAAGAGACAAGCTTATGTAATCATAATCACACTTTTCTGCAGCTCCTCTTCAAGGAAAACTCAGATGTGCGCGTAAACGTAAAATAATAAGTGAATTTAGGTTTTGATATTGCAAGCATTCCGACCACACTAGTGTCACGTAAATGGAAACGCAGAAGCACTTAAATTTTGAGACATAGAATTACGCTTAAAATCGTTATATGGAGTTGACCCTCTGGCCATACAAATCAAAGGTCATCGCAAAGCACCGCATAAGTTGCTGCTTACTGCTGTGGCGATTTGACTGCAGCGTTGTCAGAGTTGCTTTGAAAATTTTCAAATGCCATGCAACGCAATGATTTGCTGACTTTACGGACATGTAAGTACTTCTGCCTTGACAAGTTTTTCTGTTAGCTTCCTGAATAGGATGTGCTTTGGAATTTCATTAACTTAGCTTTGGCATATGCGAGCAAGCAGCCAGTCCTCTCCTTTGCTCTCTCATCTTCCCGCACATTTTGTTACTGCATTTGTTCTGGGGGGAAAGTGGAGGAGAAATCTTATAACATCTATCTTCTGTGATGATGGAGATTGAGCCACCAACCTCTCGTTTGAAAGTCTAGCATGCTCATGAATAAGCGATGCCCTGTGCCGGGCTTTCAAGTGGAATTTTAGAAATTCAGAATTCATAACTATGATTTTTGATGCTTGCAAAGTCTTGACTTTTATTCAATGAACTAGAACAATGAACTTGTCTCACAACAGTTGTCTTTATGCATATATGTTTTAGGACAGGGACTTGAAGCAGTACATGGAAGACTGTGGCAACATGCTGCATGTGTCAAACGTTAGGGTGAGTGTTGCATTTGTTGGGGCTAGTGGCATTTGTTGGGGTGGGTAGCATTTGTTGGGGTGGGTGGCATTTGTTGGGGTGGGTAGCATTTGTTGGGGTGGGTGGCATTTGTTGGGGTTGGTGGCATTTGTTGGGTGAGTGGCATTTGTTGGGGTAAGTGGCATTTTGTTGTGGGTGGGTGGAATTTTTTGGGGTGGTGGCATTTTTGGGGTGGGTAGCATTTGTTGGGGTGAGTGGCATTTGTTGGGGTAAGTGGCATTTTGTTGTGGGTGGGTGGGTGGCATTTTTTGGGGTGGTGGCATCCGTTGGGGTGATTTTCATCCGGCTGCAGTGATTGGCTGCAGAGTCTTAAACTCGTCAAAACAGGAAATGGATGGACAGACACATAAAAGTCGATTAATGCCATTGCGAAATGATTCGCATGGTTATATTGTCAGAAATTCGATCGTCAAGAGTCGGGAGATGAACGGGTTTTATAACCCCGTAATGAAAATAGTCAGAGTCCAAAGAGAAAATTGTCAAAACATCAGACTGTATTCCAAGTGGCAGCATTATATGACTCCTGTTTTATCAGTAATCGGCATGCTGCTGTTTTTATGCTAGACTTTGTTTTCCAGAGAATTGGATTAGGTTTATTTGGGAGAGTGATGAACACTGTTTTTATTTATTTGTTCTGTTTCTTTCTGATGTAAACATGATCACTTGGTAATGGAAAACTGAGAATGAGAACAAATTGCATGCAACTTATATATTGTATGTATATATATATATATATATATACATACAATACATATGTATAAATATATGCACATATGATATCATATGTGAGTATATACAGCGTATATTTCTATACATACATATAATGTATCATGACTAAAAGCTATAATTCATGAATTTTTGGTAGTGTAAACAATGTCATTTCAGGATGAAGTTTAAAGGGGGGCATTTAAAAACCCGTTTTAAGGCAATGTGTGAATGTGAAGATGCACACAGCGTCATGCATGTGGTGTTATTGCTCTATTTTTTCAGATATTCCTCTTTCAAATCCTCCGCGGTCTTTCATACTGTCACAAGCGACGTGTCTTACACAGAGATCTTAAGCCTCAGAATCTACTCATCAGTCAGCAAGGTGATCTCAAATTGGCCGACTTTGGTAAGTTCAAGATCTTCGTTCCTCTATCACATCCTCCTGCACCTAACGGTACTCCTCCTCATGTGCCTGTTTCTTCTCCCTTTGTTCTCTTCCATGGAAATCCATTTTTCCGTCTGATTCTCCAGCTCTTAAATCTTTTTCAACGCCAGTTATCCCTTTCCTTCCTTTCTTCCTTCACTTCCTGATCCTGTTACTTTCATCCTCATCTGATGCTTCTTCCTTCCCACCTGTCTCGTCTATTTTCAGCACACTTTGAGAAGCGTGATAAAGGCTAGCTAGCCGGATGTATGCATATATATATATATATATATATATATATATATATATATATATAATATATAATTATATATCTTGATATATACATTTGATGCCACTCTGACTCCATCACCATCTCCTTTTTCTTCAAACTCCATCTTCCATCTCCTCTCATCCTTCCCGCCCTTTCTCTGTCAGAGTGTTTTCTTTATTACTACACAAATTGATTATCACTGAACAATTTACATGGTTCCAAAGGACAGCATTCAATCAATTTAATCAATTTAATTGATCAGTTCATCAAATATAACACGTATGTTAGTGCAGAAATGGTAGTAAGCTTATTTACGATATCTATTAAACACATATTTCTAGCTTTTCTAACCTATCAGTACTATCATATCTTTGTCTTGTTTGGCTCAGGTCTGGCGCGTGCGAAGTCGATCCCTACGAAAACTTACTCGAATGAAGTAGTTACGTTATGGTGAGTGATTTCTACGCTTTTCTGTTGGCTGCATTTCGGAAAAGTTGTTTGAATCTGATCAAATCTTCGTGATGACTGTTGACGGGTCAATCAATTGATTATATATTTAAATGCTGGTTGATTCGATCAATTGGAATACTGGTTGGTTGGTCAATCAATTGATTAATTATTGGGTCAATTGCTTGATTGTAGTGCTCCTGTAAGATGGGCATTTAGTGATTCATCGATACAGTAAATTTAATATTAATTCAATTAATTCATTCGTGAAATTTTTATAGCGTTAGCTCATGATGCACAGATAAATATACAATATACATGGGTCATGTGACACCATTGGACATTGCAGTGGAATGCAATCTGTTAGGGCATGAGATGAATGTGATTTAATTTGACCGACTGACTTTTCTCTTGATCATTTAGGTATCGGCCGCCAGAAGTTCTGCTCGGGTCTACAGAATATTCTACACCCATAGACATGTGGTAAGCACTGGTGCGACAGTAAGAGGTCAAGAACTTCTGTAGTGCCACTGTGGTAATGCTCATGGCATCGGTGAATACATGCTGCTCAGCATAATCGACGTCTATGCCAAAGTTGAGGACGAGTCTGGTCGAAACTGAACTGGAAATCTGAGATGACACAAAAACAGCGTATGGACGAATCAAGTCCAGGATAAATGAGTTTGTAGATGATGTGAAGGTTAACTCCGACTTTGTGGTGCAGATACTGTTTTGCCAGGAGAGAGTTCTTGAGCTTGGGCCAGTAGTGGAAATGAAAGCCCACCAAGGCTCATGCAGAACTGTGTTCAGTCATTTCATATTGAAAATTTATATAGCACCTCTCTCAGAAACTTATTATACTGCGTGGTGCATTTGCATATAGGCCAAAACAGGGATGCCAATCGTAGCTTTTCCACCTAGATCTAGGTTTTTTCGGTCTTGTCTAGGTTTCTAGGTTTTTTCATGATCCTGCCTTTTTTTCTCACAGCGGTTTTTTCATGATCTTGCCTTTTTTCTCACAGCAGTTTTTTCATGATCTTGCATTTTTTCTCACTGCGGTTTTTCCAACTTTTTTACAAAAAAGACTTTTTTAGGTGAAAATGCATAAAAAGTCAAAACTTTTGTGATTTTTGGACCGAAAATTGCAGATTTTGGAGCGAAAAAAGGTCATCAAAAATTGTAACAGGGAAAAGGAGCAAATTTTCTTCGACGGATGCCGAAAAAAGTCGTCACAAGTTTCAAGCCCGAAAAATCCATGTATTTTTCCGAGAAATTCTCAATCTAGCCTTTTCTAGCCTTTTTTCGCTTGGATCTGACCTTTTTTAAAATTCAGAGTGGCATCCGTGGGCCAAAAGCTTCACAAATGCACAGCAGAATAGCTGTCATGATGCCTGGTTGTCAATCATGAGGCTTAGTGTTCATATCCATGCCTCAACAGAAAGACGTTGAAGGTTCTATGCTGTCAGCTGTAAGGTCAGTCACTAAGGGTTGCGATTGACCCATCAAGCCACAGACAGAAATGTTAAGTTAAAGTGTGATATGTTCAACTCCAACTTAGTTGGTAATACTTGCGCGCATGACAACTTTTTGAGAACTTCATTTGTGTTGTGTTGGGTGTGTGTGACTGTATGTGTGTAATTGTTTGTGTGTGACTGTGCATTTGTGTTTGCAGGGGTGTTGGGTGTATTCTGTATGAGATGGTGAGTGGTCGACCTCTCTTTCCTGGGTCGTCGGTTGAGGATCAGCTCCATCTGATTTTCAAGCTGCTTGGTTCCCCATCGGAATCCTCCTGGCCGGACATCTCACTCAACGAACAGTTCCGATCGTACAGGTTTCCATACTCGAGGCCGGAGTCATTTGTCAAATTGGTACCTAGGTAATCGCCGTACTGTTTTCTTAAGGGAATGAGGTTTGCCATTTCATTTAACTAATTGGCACAATTGAAGTCATTAGATTAGATTAGATTTGATTAGATTAGATTAGATTAGATATGGTTGCACAAATTTGTGATCAGCAGTTTCCAACGGCCATCTTTTAATTCCAACTTTCCAGAAAGGACGTTTGGTTTCGAGGCAAAACTTCTTTACGTTTGATATTCACTGCCGTCAACTTTTAGGATCATTCTCTTTCTTTTATTTCATTTTTTAAACTATTGAAATTTATCCTTTCCAAGCAACCTGCACTTAAGAGGCAAATTCACAAATTTGTACATTATTAGTGTCTAATAATGATGATAATTATTGTGGTGGTAGCAGTTGTGGGAGCAGCAGCTGTAGCTGCTATTGTTTTTAGCACTAGCAACAGCAGCGGTAATGATAAACAGCGGAAAGCCTTGGTTCAGTTAGAGGAAATTTTTACTCTGTCAAATCAGTACTGTAATATGCTACACCTTATGTCTAATGGCATAGACCATGATGATGGTGATGATGATGGTGATGGTGAGACGATGACAATAAAGACGACGACGACTTTTATAATATTACATGTATACCATTGTCGTTGCAGTTGTCATTATCATGATCATCTTTGTCTTTAGCAGTGGCAATAATCAGCTCTTGATTGAAGTCATGTGATGTCATGATTGATTTTTTATGCAGCACCTTTCCTAGAAAACGACCATCTCTGTTGATTGAAGTGATGGCCAATGATACGAGAAACTTTCTTTCTAAAATATTGACTCTTTCTCTTTGTCTTTTAGGCTGGATGGTGATGGTCAGAATCTCTTAGGACAATTTCTGCAGGTGAATATATCAGTGATTACTCCTTGCTTTGTTTTTTTGGAGAGTATTGTTGCAGTTGATAAGAGGTGCTAGTGCTTAACAAGATATATTCTGTGTCAAATAGTGTTCATCGTAATTTATTGGAATTTATATATATTCCAGTTTTTACTTATTTACATTTATATATATTTTATGTATATATATATAATTATTTTTTTATATATATATTCTTGAAAGAAGTGCTGGGCAAAATATTTTGGTGATTTTAAATGGGATCGTCTATTAGGGACATCGGCAAAATTTAATGTGGATGGTGATGCCAAATACAGACAGATGCAAACAAGGAAAGGCGTCCAGGGTAGGTTGATGTTTGCAGAAATTCCTTATAAAATGAACAACCCCTGAGAATATACCATATTATGTATTTAATTGCAATGCAGTTGTTTGCTTTTTTATGTGACATTCTGTTAACTTGTTAGTTGTCTGTAGTATAAATTTTTCGATATTTACCTGACTATTAGGCCAAATTTGAGTATTTATGAAATATTTTAGGCTAATTTGTTTATTTGACTATTTTTATGCCTTGCATTTTAAGGTGGGTGTCACTGATATGGGTTGTGCTCAGAGTTGCATCGGTTATTTTTCTACGAGGTGATGTTTTGAAGAGGATGTTGGCCCCAATTCTGTAATTGATGCTGTTAATTTTTAAAATTTTTATCTGTTGATTCATTGAACTTCATTGATATATATGTTCTGGATGCACTGTTTGCATTGATTCTGCTATTTTATTTTTTATGCAGTATAACGTGTTGAAACGGATATCGGCCCAAAATGCATTGCGACATGCTTACTTTGATTCATTGGGACTTGCTGTACATACACTTGCTGACAGTAAGTCATATATCACAGTTGAAATTGTTAGAAAACAAACGTTTTTCTTAAATGACAACAATGTTAGTGACAAACAATCTTAGTTTTCTTGTAATCTGTTTCTGAACGCTGTGACTTCTTCTTTTAATGAAAGAAGATATGCCTGCTTCTTCTGTTTGAAGTCTGCCTTTAATCGGTCTCCATTCAGTCATATTGTTACCAATATTCATTTGGATACTCAGGCTTTCACCTGTCAACTGATGCTCAACTTGCTCACTGTTCAGTCAACCAATTATAATAATAACAATAATAAAAATAATTACGGCAATTTATTTTTATGGTGCCGTAACACAGCCATGCCGTTACAAAAGAGTCCAATGAGCCGGCTGATCGAATAGCGAGAGGAAGTCTGTTCCAACATCGAGGGCCAGTGGCCGGGAAAGCACAATCTTCGAAGCGCATTCTCAAATCGGTCCTCCAAGATGATTGGAGCTGAAACCCGGCCGCAGGGGAATGAGTCTCTGTGCAGCAATCATGCAGGTACTTGGACGCAGCTCCGTAAAATGAACTAGACAGCATCACCACACCACATGGGTTGTACACTGTTGTACAATTCGATGTAAATATAAGATGCTTGTTAACGCACCTGTAGAACCTACTCAGATGTGTGGTTACATGGTCAAAAGTTCTCTTGACTGAGCCAAAGTATGATATCTGCAATCCAGCACCACGATTCCTTGTTTGCCAGTGGCCTCCTAATTTGCTTGGCTCCAGAGAAATATATTTGCATGTTCGTTTTCAAGTATCAGTGTCTGTGTTGTTGCATCCTGCAGCGGATTCTATATTTACGTTGCCGGGAATTGTTCTTCAGAAGGATCCGGGTCTGATGACAAGTTCATCTTCAAAGAGGAACAAGCATGGTAGGAAGGTCATACCTTAAAGTGGTCATACCTGTTCTTGGTGATATCCGTAGACGTAGTTAAATCAAGAAGCTATGTCTGATCATTGAGGTAGATTGTGCTGTGAGCAATGTTAACAACTAGGTATAAAAAATATATGAAGTATTGATACATAATTGCACTGTAATCTTTATGAGATACATAAATATTATTGGCTGATACAGCACATTGATTTAGCAGAGGTTATCTAAGGGCTGATTTCTATTTCAGGACAAAGGATACTTTCTTTCCTACGTGAATGACAGTTCCACAATTCTCTTGCAAGTGCTTAACTGTGACTCAAAATTTAAACCTCGATTTTTATGTCATCTAAATACGGATTTCTGTGATTTGTTTGCAAACGACTCTGCACTGCTTCTTTGGCACTTCTTGCTGCCTCATTCAGTAGGCATAATGAAAATGCAATTGTAGCTATGTATATTTAATTATGTATTAATGTCCAGTACCCACATGTATGTATAAATAAACCTAGAAGATGTATATCTGATGAATTCTTTTATATTATGATGAATTGGGCAAATGTATTTCTAGGCTGGTGCAAGGGTTGTCCTGTCATTTTGCAGATTTTTGAGTATAAGTTTTTGTAAAGAATAATTTGATGACAAGTTTCTGTGTTGGAGAAGATCGTTTTCAGATTTGTTGCGTTTGTTTTCTGTAGCAGTGAAGGCGAGACGGCAGAGCATGATGTTCTAGCAAGTGACTCGATTGACACCGATTGACGGAAGTTTTCTTTTTCTCCCGAGAATCATTTTCTTGACTCAATTCAGGAACTCTTCTGTAGCATTTGCTGGATCCGAATATAAAAGCGCAGCAGCAGTACTTTAATGTTTTTTGGACAGCAGTTTTTCTGGGAATTTTTAGTGAGTTGTCAGTCAGTCAGCTGAAAGGAAGCAATGCTATCAAGAAACTCATTGATTTTGGTTTTAACATGAGCAGATGTTTCCATTTTTTTCTTTGTGCTGATCTCAAGGAATGAGATTTGCAAAACTGGACTTTACACTCCATTCAGTGAGAGATTTGTTAGAAGAGTGCAAGCTTTAATTTACGAAGACGTTTTGGGTAACTGCAATTGTGTGAGGAGATAGAACCTATGGAAGCTACCTTTCTCAGCTGTTTTGTGGTTTGTTAACCGTTTAACGATGGGCGTTACTAAAAGTGACTGGGAAGCCAATGCAGACCATTGTTAAATAATTAAGGATGCTCTGATCTGATCCAACTGCCAAATCATGGTTCAAACTATTTGTCATTTGAGATGTGTTCACCTCAGAATTGCGTCTGTCCTGCCTGCATCTATGTCTATTGCAATGCTGTAAGCCACGAATCCTACACTGACCAAAGAGTCAACCTTTTGTTTCAGGATAATTCATGCCAAGTTGCTCCTATTGGGGGTCGACATCCACGATCTCAACATCCAGAAATGAGGCTCTGAGTTTGACCGAAATTAATGCAAACACATCTGTACATGATGAGGAAAGATTCTTGATGCCTGTGCAACAGAGCTCGCATTTTATATCACTCTATTTGGAATATATTGGTATGAGAGCCAGCATGTACTGCATGATTGTGTTTGTGGCCATTTTGTGTTTGCAACTTCGATTCAGCAATGGTTGGCTACCAAGTTGTGTGTAAAGTCCTATTGAATGCACTGAAATGCAGCTTGCTAATAGATCTCCAAAGGTGAAGCTAAGCCAACGTATGTGTCCATTCAGATTCTCTGTGGCCAATTATAATTATATACAAGGAAAGTATTGTGGCAGAAAGAGTTGGCGGATAGTTGGGGGAGAGTGGGACATCTCGATTGCGTGAATCCGGAAGTAATCTTGTTGCTGAAGCATTTACTCCTTTTCTTTATCCAGTATTGGACTTTCAGTTTATACTACGACGATCTTTTGCTGCTTGGATAACGGAAAACGGACGAACCCGTTGGAGGAGAGGGCAAAGATGTGTCGTGCAAAGTGACCTCAGACGTTGAAGCTTTTTATTAGCAACCTATGTGTAGTTGATTCGTTAAGCCAAACATCTCTGCTTGAGTCAATTGCTTTGATTCGTTGAACAGAACTCCTGTTTGTAATATATTATTATGTATTCTGTTTTTGCGGTCTTGTGTTTGTCACTGTGAGTTTGCTATTATCAGCACGAACGCTTTTAATTATTGTCATTGCCACGTCTACTACTATGGCCATGGTTACTGTAATTGCCACCATGGATGCCAATTGTTACCATGACTACAAAGTCTGATCGCATTTATTGTATGTGTGAAATCATGCGCATTCATTTTGTATGAAATCGTGTCGGTGCAAAGTCTATGAAAGATTTGTGTTGGAGTTGTGCTGAGCGAAGTGGCTTTCCTGCAGAAGAAATGGCATTACGAAAGACATTTTCTAAAGACACTTCTTACAACATTATATTTCTATTGCTCAGAATCTCTGACTCTTTAAAGTCTGCGTGTTCTTGCTGAACTTTGTAGTGCATGTTGTTGTAAAGTTATGGTCCTTGCGATTGAGGTTAAGTAAACATCGTGGAAATGGATTATTATCATTGTTATTGCTTTTAAGTTTAGCATTTAATAGCTGTTCGTTTCTTCATTATTTACCAAATTACTTCACGTTGATCATTTTCATAATGTTAGGTTTCGTTGGTTATATTGCAATGTGTTTTTGTGAGCGGCGTATTTCTGCAAAGGTTTTTTTGCTTGCCATGGACAATGTGTGCTTGCTGTATTTTCAGTAGGCAATTGCCGACTTGTTTCTTTGGTTGCTATCGGCAACATACTTGTCTGATTTTATCATTCCAGCTGATTTGCCTCCTCTGTTGTGTCCCCATAAACCATGCTTCAACCAGGGATGAAGGAAGGTTCACTGCTTCTCATCCGGATTTGTTGCTGTATCTGTTCTGTACATGTTGTATCTGCTAATGAAGCCTACCTTCTAATTACCTGGTACTGTAACAGATATTGTATATCATACATTATTGCTATAAAATTCATGATCTCATGGGTATATGCATGTTGAACATAATATGACTTATGTTGCTAACGTCCCGTAATTATCCCATAAGGATTTTGCTTTTTCTGTCTAACACAGCAATTACCGTAATATAATGTATCATGTAAAATTCTACATCAGTTTGAGCATGTGCATGTATATATATATTATGTATATATGTATGTATATACGGTATTTATATAATTTTATATAAAATGTGTTTAGATTCCCATAATAATAATTATGCATACCTCCTTTAACACAATTTTTCAAATCCATGCAAAGGTTGCATATCACATGACTGATTTCTAGAATGAGAGGTTAATATAATATATATATATATATATATATATATAATGTTATATCTTTGCATTATACTGGACTTCGCATTATTATGTAACGCATTGTGAAGGAGGATGCTGCAATTGATGATGTTTGCCCTTAGCAACATTTCTTTTAAATGCAGCTGTCTTGGTGCCAGTCATATACATTTATCGTGAATTCTTCATGGAATCCATTATGAAAATCATAATCTTGATCTGTTAATCTGAACTTTGACTTTCTTTATTCTCTCACAAAATAACCTGACACCTTGACCTTTACCTGAACCCTATAAGAACTCTGCCTATTATCTATTCCAATTAAACTATTGACCTTAACGTGTTCCAGATCAGATCCCTTAACTTCACCTATCGAACGTCAGACATATGGTGAGACCTGTCAAAAATTAGACTTTTGGGGTGCATGATCAGCAGTTACCTACCATATATATTATATGCATTTGAAGATCTGGTGAGATTTAGGTCAAGATAGCTCACCTGACCCGATTGCAAGTGTAAAAGTCCAATGCATGTTTGTTATTTTGGAGTTTGAGTTTGTATCCATGTCGATTTGCCATTGCTTTGCGGCGAGGTAGTCTGCTTTCGCTCGTCAACAAAGAGTGAGCAGGAGTTGTACTTATTATTTAATATATTTATAACTTTGTATTTATTCCTTCAAGTATATTTAAACGTACGCTCTTTTGTTGAATACTTGCATTTGTCGTCGTTGGGTTGGCGTCAGTTTTGATTCGATCGTTGAGTAAGTTCAAAGTTGTCTTATCTTCTGTTTTAAGTTGAATTGAACGACGTAATTGACGAGGAAATGGCATGCAAAATTTATTTAGCGAAAGGAACGATTGATTTCACGAGGAGACAAAATATTTGTGGCAGTGTTTAAAAACAAAATGAAACGTATCATACTGATTATAATGATCTTCAGCAGGTGACTTGAGAAAGCATGATGAACGTTAAATCATGTTTTAAAAAAATGTTTGTGTAGAATTATGTGATCAGAAATTTGCATGCATAAAAATAACGATGCGTTTTATTGAGAAGTTAGACTGCGTTCAGCGAATTGCATCTGTTGACTTTGGGGATATTGGAAGGGTTTAGATACGTCTAGTTTACTATTAGTTTATTAGTTAGTTAGTGTAAGATGTGTTTTGAGTTAAATGTTCGAGTCTTGTGTATTTTGCGATTTTGTGCTTATGTGTGAAATGATTACGTGTTTCGGGCTACATGCGCTTCAGAATGTGAACATTCTCTCGACAGTTTTTACTTTGTAGTTATTTCAAAATACAGTGCAATATAGTTTTCTCATGTAATCATTCAGAGTTACAGTTTGTGACTCGTGTGTATCAAACAACGTCTTTGTCAGTTGAATCTGCTGCATATGTCTTCTTTAAAGATCATGATTTACCCAGTGTATGTTCCTTGCCATACGGGACACATTTAGGGCTCATATGGGTCCACTCCAATGTTTGTGATGTCCATTGGAAAGCATAGAATTTGATTGAATATCATTGGCCTCTCTTCTCTAAATCATCAGCTTTTTGAAAATATTGAGTATAATGGACTGAAAAATCAGAGATTACATGGCATACATTGTTTCTTGTTGCTCTACCGTTCGGTTTCAACTGGACTGATTGATCTAGCAGCCTAATGTCGATGATGTTGGTAAATGCACTTAAATTATTGATGTAACAACGGAGAGGTTTTGAATTATGATTTGTCGATTTTTTGGTTACGTTACTTTTGCCCAGCTGTTCAGTTTACCTCTAAGACAATTTAATGGTTGATTCTGTGATCATTTTTAGGTTTTTTCTTTATTTTTCTCTTAGAGAAGGTCTGTTTATCATCGTATTACGATGTAGTGGAAGAGAGAGAGATATACAGGAATTGATTTAACTGCATGTTTACTACCTGACTGTAATTACTGAATGTGGAGAGTTGAGTTACTACAAAGCTGTGTTTTCATTTGTTCATTCATTTGTCAGTTCTATCAGTCATTCAGAACATTCTTTCAGCATTGCTTTGATTTCCTATTCAAAAGTGCTGTGGAATTTGCAAGCATTAATTAAAGGTGCATGTAGTAGCAGCCTGGTGAAATTTGTGTCCAAGTTTGTTAAAATTTCGGTTCTGTAAAAAGCTGTTATTTTAAAAAAAATTGAATTTCTCAGCCATAATCATTAATCAGTGTCTCCCCTTTCCCTAGTGATTCTTACACTTTAAAGGACTAGCAAACACTCTGCAATTATGGGAGACATTGTAGTTTATGCTGGAGCAGAGCACACACAGCCTTTTAGCTGAGCCTCGATGCAAAACAGTTATGTGCTCGCTTGCATTCCGATGCCTCTGCTCCCAGGAAATGGAATCGACTTTCGCTCGTAGCTCACTCCCTACCTTCATAAAACGGCTGAAAACTTAATATTTCGCCTTGGCTTTTAAGTTCTTGGATATCTAACTCCATCTTCCTCTGTTGACTGACTCAGATTCACATTTCGGTGTGACCTTGCATGCGTAAGAAATTTATGTAATAATGATAATAATAATAATAAGGGAATTAGAGATACGTTGAGATGAGTAATAATGAGAAGTTTTCCAAACTTGTTTCTAACCACACAATGATCCTTAGGTTAGTTATAAGCTATACAGGTCTGTGGACTGTCAGTTTAAAGTAGATGATCAGAAAAGCAGTCTCTGTTTAAACAGTATTCAGACTGTTGGGCGTTTGTTAAGGAAGATCTATGCGACTTTGTCTGAAGTGCATTTTGTGGTGCACAGTTTGGATTGGACAGTTTAATGTTGACCAACAGGAGCATTAGAAAAATATTTAGAAAAAATAATGTCCTTTTCCCAGATCATAGTTTACAGTTTGTGCCTCAGCTTTTGGTCCCACGTGTGGAAACCTCGACCTGTCAGCGTCGTGCTTTCTCAGCTGTCAGTCCATCTGTCTGGGACAGTCTCCCATTGGAGATGTGCCTGTTAACTAGGGTTGACTCCTCAGTGTTTTACAGACTCCTTTAAACTTTTTATTTCACCGTGGTTGGACTGGGAGCGCCTCTGAGTGAACTCCTTGGAGGGACGCTATATAAATTCTTGAAATGAATGAATGAATGACTACTCCATAAATGACCAAGCCAGCCACTTTAATTTCGCTACATTTTGCCACTGTTACTGCTGGGTCAACTGTGGCTCAATGAACATGGCTGTCAAGAGAATAATCATACTAATTGCATATTTTGTATATAGACGACCAGTTTTGAAATTAGCCATCACATGTTTTTCTTACTGAGGAACAGTTGGTAAAAAAGTGGGTTTTTCTCCTATGTCGCAGTGCTGTTGTGCAAGATCAGGCTTAGAGTGAGAATTGCCTGGGGCTGAGGGATTTAATAACCCCCTAGTGTTTGCCCATTGTAAAGTCTTCATTGCACACCAACTCCACGTACATCAGAGATCTGTATTGGGACTTGGAATGGCAATATTTCCTTTCAAATGTGTGGTGATGGTGAAGGATTTCACCCATTAAATTCATTAAAAATTGATTTGAAGCAACATGCTTTGTGAGTTATAAAAAATGTGAAATCGTTATCTTGAGCTTCGAAGTGCTATTCAAAAATGCAGGACATCAGCCTACTGACGAGTGCTATGTTGTGTTCATATACATACATACATACATGCATACATATGTGTGTACATATACATAGTCTACGTACATGGTATTGGTCTACAATTCTACATACTCTTAGGCCTAAACAATGGGAATAAAACGCTTAGATAAAATTCAGAAATCAACGCATCTGTGAGTCGATGTTTAAGTTTCTCAAACTCATCTTTATTAAAAACGAAAGTTCTTTCCCCAAAAATAATTTCTTACAAATTCGTTGCCACAGAGAAACGCTATAGGCCTACATTCAACAATCAAGTGACAACACACGATTCTCATCCATTCACTATTTTCGGAAGCAGTTGTAAACCGCACAGTTATTAACGCATCCTGCCCTGTCAAGTATGAAGCGTCTCTGAGAAGTTCTTGTGAAAGGCGTTATATAAATGTACAATTGTGATTACGTCACAATAAACGACCTCGATGAATATACGTCATTACTGATTTTGACCTGGCGGATGACGTCACCGCATGCTTTTGTCGCGTCGTCTATGGCGTCGATCACTGCGCTCCTAATCCTAACAGTTTTAGCCTTCCACGAATTAAGACGGGTGCAATATGACTGACGAACAGACATACCGCACCAGGTGGGGTAGGTATATACGTAAGCTTAGCATCACTTATACTTATACACTAAACGATGATGACAGAATAATAAATGCAGACAACGGAAACGCTAACGATGACAGATCTCCCATAAACAACAACAGATCATGTGACAGGACTGTTCCTCTGGCGGCGGCGGGGGGGGCGAAGGGGAAGGGGGTCGGGGAACATTCGACGCGACGGACGTGTTTAGTTTTCTATTGATTTCATGATCCACTCCTAGCCGAAGTCCTTGAGGACGTGCCACTGGGTGACCGGTTGTCTGCTCTTGGCGAACATCTCATTCCAGTGCTTCACCTCCATCGGTCCACTCTTGCTGCCAAGGATGACCTGACCGATGAGTTCGTTGCGTCCCATCCGGTCGTAGTCCATCACGGAGACGCAGAGACTCGTCTGTCGGATGAATTCGTATGGAACGCAGAACATGAACGTCTCGTTGAAGACCGGGCTGAGACATTTCTCCAGCGTCACCGTCTTCCGCTTCTCAACCTTCTTTCCGTCGCGCAGAAGCCAGATCTTCACGTAAGGATCTAAAACGGCAACGCTAACACGCATTCATTCAAAACAAGAATTGTGGAAAAATAACGCGGGGGAGCTCGGACTGTATGATACGCGTGGAATTGGGGTGTGAAAAGCAGACTTTACAATGGGGGCCATAAGAATGACTGGGGTTTAACCCAGTGGCGCCGCTAGGGGGCTAAGTACCCCTATAAAGGGCTAGGCACCCCTAAAAAACACCATATTTCCTCCGGGAGGCTTCAGCCCCCCCCCCAAAAAAACCTGAAATCCTGGCGCCTCACTGGTTGAACCCCCTCAACTCCCTCGGCAGTTCTCACACTGCATTCATTTATTCTGAGCTCAGTGCTCACCTACAGACACATTGCTCGATCGTCCCCCCCCTCGCTACTCCCACGTCTCCACCTATTTTGCTTAGCCTCCGTACTAGGACGATCCTTGACCTCGGTATGACCGACCTCGGTATAGATCTGTAGATGGTTTTGCATCAGCGCCGTTTCAAGCAACGGTCGATTATAATTTGCTACTCCCAGTGCTAAAAGTGTGAAAAAAGAAGTGCCTGGACGCCCCTTACCATTCTAGTCAGTGCTGGCCAATAAGTGGCAGGACGGCGTTCATATTTTAACATAAGTGCATGGACGCCGTCCATGACCGTCCAGGCACACTTTAAGCTCTGGTAGCCTACTCCTCTTCACTCCGTTTCTTGTCGCTTTGTGGCCATCAATTATTTCGATTGAAATGATTAATTGTTCACCAAGATAATTATAATTATGCAGATCAAGATT